>OY992882.1:124887987-125092119 GCA_963921405.1 Cepaea hortensis | reverse complement strand
GTTTCTGAAATCATTGACATCAAGTCATTTTGTCATGACTGCTGCTTTCTTCATCTTCATTATCATCATCTGCTTCTTCTTCCTCCTCATCCTCATCTTCTTTTGCTCCCTATTTGAGGAGCAACAGTTGTTTGCTCCAAGCAATCTGTTTAATTCTACATGATGTCATTCCAGAATAAATATCAGGCTTATATTTTATTGACAAGAATCTAAATCAAACATTAGAATGTATTCATTTCTAGTTATAAATCTAAATTTAATGTCATGCTTATTTCTTCAGTTATAAACACAATATAAATATTATTTTTTTCTAGTTATAGATCCCTTGTGAATATTATGTGTTTGTATTTAATTCTGTCGTTATTAATCCAAATTAATGTTTGTGGTTTTAATTTTACAATTTTAAATTCAATGTTATATTAATGTGATTATTTTTATAATTATACTATTTACTTTTATAATTACAAATTTAGATTAATTGTTATATGCATTTATTTACATCTACAACAATAAATTCAAATTAAGTCATATTCATGCATTAATTTCTAGTTATTAATTGAGTGTAAATGTTAAGTTATGTTTGTTATTTTCAACAATTATATATGTTTCCAGTGTAAATGTTAATAATTCCGTTTGTAACAGTTGTATGTATATATGAAGTGTAAATTATACATTTGTGTCTATACTTCTACAGCTATGAATCCAACATCTCCAAGGCACCCGAGAAGGAGGAGGTGAAGAAGAAGTTTGATCCCACTATAGCATTTGTGGAGGACTACCTGTGCAACATCGTCACCAAGTCTTGGGCAGACGGCGAGCAGAACAATCTCACGTTTGAGGTGTGACCGCATTGATCATGTAGCAATTTATGTTTATGTTTCAGACATGGGTGAATGCGAGACAGATCAATGGGGGATAAAAACGACAGAGGTTGTAGGTTTCTAAACCTCCATAAGTAATCCAGCCTCCTTCCAAATATCATACAAGAAGGTACTGATCACAGTGCACAAACTCTGTAGCATCGGCATGGATCATTATGTGTGTAAACTGAAATCCATACATAGGAACATATTTTGTTGTGGTAGTTTTGCAGAGGGAGCCGTAGTTGAGCAGAGGCTAACACGCTTGCTTGGCATCTTAATTATCATGTGCTCGATTCCCCTTTGAAAAAAAGTGGCAAGGTTGGGTTGCCAGTCTAACATTGATGCCAGGAATGTTTGCGGGAAATGAAGGTGGCTGACGCGATTTTGACTACATCACCCATTGAGTGGCAGTTGCTTTACACAAACATTGGGTTAGCACCAGATATCCTTAAGCCTCAAGGTGTGGGAAGGGGTTGTTTACTTATAAAAATAATTATTTCTGTTTTACCTCTCGCATGATATCACTTCAGAATATAAATGACAGTTTGTCACTTGTCACATTTTAACAGTCAAAAGCATGAGCATCTTCCAGCTGTCATAAATTTGACCATAATGAAAATGACCAATGTTTTAATTTGACCTAACAAATATAGAGTGCCGCAGTAGTGTGGAGTCTAGATGTTCACCTGCTGGCACAGTGGTCATGGGTTCGATTAGGGATTTTAAAAATTGACACAAACTAGCCTAACATGGTGATCAGGAGATATCTTGGGAAGTAACGGTAACAGCCTCCTTCCATGGACCATACAGGGTGTTACTGACCACAGTACACACACTCTCCAGACTCTGCCAGGATCCTTCCATGGACCATACAGGGTGGTACAGATCACAGTACACACACACTCCAGACTCTGCCAGGATCCTTCCATGGACCATACAGGGCGGTACTGGCCACAGTGCACACACACTCCAGACTCGGCAAGGATCCTTCTGTGTGATACAGAAATCCATGCATATGAACATATTTCGTTGTAGGCAGCCGCAGTAGTGCAGGGGGTAACACACTTGCCTGCTGGCCCACTGGTCATGTGTTCAAATCCCCTTCAAGAAAGAGGGGCCAGGTGGTTTGATACTGATCACATAACCCACGGGTGCTGAATGGTCACCACTCACCCAAGAATGCTGAATGGTCACCATTCACCCATGGGTGCTGAATGGTCTCCACATGACCCATGGGTTCTGAATGGTCTCCACTCACCCATGGGTGCTGAATGGTCACCACTCACCCATGGGTGCCGAATGGTCACCACTCACCCATGGGTACTGAATGGTCACCACTCACCCATGGGTGCTGAATGGTCTCTACAAATATGGGTCTAACACCATGCGGCCAGTGTGCCTTAAGGTATGCAGGAGGGTCCTTTATTGATTGACTTGACTTTCTAGTGAATATTGATCTTCTACCCAGGTGGTTAACCTGGCCCGTCAGTTGATCTACTTTGGATTCTACTCATTCTCTGACCTGCTGCGCCTGACCAAGACACTGCTCAGTATCCTGGACTGTATCCCAGAATCCATTGCTAGCTCATCACATAGTGCTCCAACTGTCACTGTGGGAATCAACGAAGGTAAGAACCATTCAGCCAGAGTTCTTTCAGTTTACCAGAGATGCTGGTATAATTCATTAGACACAGTAGGAATCAACGAAGGTAAGAATCACACAACCAGAGTTCTTTCAGTTTACCAAAGATGTTGGTATAATTCATTAGCCATTGAAGGAATCAATGAAGGTAAGAATCACACAACCACAGTTCTTTCAGTTTCCAAAAGATGTTGATATAATTCATTAGCCATCGAAGGATCACCGAAGGTAAGAATCACACAACCATAGTTCTTTGTTTTCCAAATACAATCGGAGTGTTCCAGGGGTGCTAGTACAATTCACTAGTAACTATAGTTACCAACAAAGGTTAGACTTAAAAAACCCAGTGTTTTGAGGTTTCATACTATGTTGGTATAATTCATTGGTCACTATAGGCATCTACAAAGGTAAGAATTACATACCCAGAGTTCCTGTTTTTAGGGAAGTTGGTATCATCAATTGACTGATAAATTAATTGATTGACTGATTACCAGATGTAGCAGTAGTGAGGGTCACAGTGCATGTACCCCAGAATCCACTTTTACTATTACTATTTTATTGTTGATAGGTTTACTCATTTTTGACAATTTGCCTGAGCAGCTGCCATATGATCTACAGTTGCCAAGAGTTGTTCACATGCTGCAATGTGCACACATGACTTTCTATTTGTTGCCCTTACATGAGAAGGTTAGTCCTCCAATTTACTACCCAGAGATCACAGAGGTGTGTAATATTTGATTATTTTGAAAGAGATATTGTCCTGAACCCAGCACTTGTTGCATGAAATGAGGTAGCTGACAGACAGGCTCATAGAAGGAACAATTTCACCACAGGTGTTTAACTGAAAGAAACAAAGAGACTTATCAAGCGAAAGCATAGAAATGTTTGGAGCCAGAGAACAAGTATCAATTACCCACAAGACCCCATTATAACTATAACAACAAACCTACCATTTGTAGAACCCTGACAGAATACTCTAGCCCAGGGGTGGCCAACCATTTCAGCAGGCGGGCCAAATTTCAGAAATAATATTTCCTGCCGGGCCATCCACCTAATTTTTTGTTTGTTAACTAAAGTAAACAAGCAAGCGTGCTACACCTTCGACCACATCGTCGCTTCCCACTCCGCGGGCCTCAACATGACTCTCGGCAGGCCGCATGCGGCCCGCGGGCCTCGTGTTGGCCACCCCTGCTCTAGCCTATATCCCACCTCTGCACAATGAAAGCTGTTAAGACTGACCAACATGATTTCAACATGGCCCTCCGAGAGTCCAGAACACTTACTGCAAATGTGTCTTTTCATTGTGTGATTGTTCTTCTTACTTTTAATCACAGCATGTAACATGTTTGTGTTTTCAAGGTATGTGTTGCTATTTGACCCATATGAAAGTAATTCTTTTATGAATTTGTTGTTGCCATTACCTCCTTCATTGTGCAGCTGCTATAACCTTCCAGGACCAAAAGAGTTTGAGTTTCTGGTTGTATAGTGATTACGTAACAGTTCATTTTGTGGTTATAAAACATGACCATGTATCAGACTTGTTACTATACAACATAACCATGTATCAAACATGTTACTATACAACAGGACCATGTATCAAACATGTTACTATACAACATGACCATGTATCAAACATGTTACTATACAACATGACCATGTATCAAACATGTTACTATACAACATGACCATGTATCAAACACGTTAATATACAACAGGAGCATGTATCAAACACGTTACTATACAACAGGACTATGTATCAAACATGTTACTATACAACAGGACCATGTATCAAACATGTTACTATATAACAGGGCCATGTATCAAACATGTTACTATACAACAGGGCCATGTATCAAACATGTTACTATACAACATGACCATGTATCAAACATATTACTATACAACAGACCATGTATCAAACATGTTACTGTACAACATGATCTTACATCAGGTATGTAACAGTACAACATGACCATGTATCAAACATGTTACTATACAACAGGACC
This sequence comes from Cepaea hortensis, assembly GCA_963921405.1. Lineage (NCBI taxonomy): Eukaryota > Metazoa > Mollusca > Gastropoda > Stylommatophora > Helicidae > Cepaea > Cepaea hortensis. Next base: position 125,087,608 of record OY992882.1, on the reverse strand, counting down.
ATGTATCAAACATGGTACTATACAACATGATCTTATATCAGACATGTAACAGTACAACAGGACCATGTATCAAACATGTTACTGTTCAACATGACCATGTATCAAACATGTTACTATACAACATGACCATGTATCAAACATGTTACTATACAACATGACCATGTATCAAACATGTTACTATGCAACATGATCATGTATCAAACATGTTACTATAAGACATGTCTTGCCGCCAATGCTTGCCTGGACTATGATGGAGGTTAGTTGAAGAACCCACTTGATCAACACCATGTATGCTTGTTTCCTTATCTGTGCTCACCTGTCTCTCTCCTGCTGTATAAACCCATGTAACACACCCATGTAACACACCCATGTAACGCACCCGTGCATACACCTGAGATAACATGTCGGCAGTTTGATGGGCTTGGTCAATAATTCTTAGTGTTGTTTGATTGAGAGTGATCTTGTAAAGTTACACATCAACAAATATCAGTGTTACAAAGTTATATCTAGGAAATATAATGTTACAAAGTTATACATTGGGGGGAAAACGTGTTACACAGTGATATGAAAGAAAACCAGTGTTACAAAATCATTCGTTGAAGAAAACGTGTTACACAGTGATATGAAAGAAAACCAGTGTTACAAAATCATTCGTTGAAGAAAACCAGTGTTGCAAAGTGATATTCTAAGAATACAAGGTTTAGAAATTTATATGCCTGAAAGTAAGAGTGTTACAAAGTTATATTTCCAAGAATACAAATGTTTCAACATTATATGTCCAAGCATAGTAGTGTTACAAAGTTATGTCTAAGAATACAATTGTTACAAAGTTATATGTCCAAAATACTAGTGTTACAAATATGTATGCACACATATACTAGTGTTACAAAGTTATATATCTAAGGATATAAGTAATACAAAGTTATATGTCTAAGAATACTAGTGTTACAAAGTTTTATGTCTAAGAATGCTGGGCTTACAAAGTTGTATATGTCTAGGAATACGAGTGTTAAAGTTATATGTCTCAGAATACAAGTGTTACGAAGTTGTATATGTCTCAGAATACAAGTGTTGCAAAGTTGTATATGTCAGAATACAAGTGTTGCAAAGTTGTATATGTCTCAGAAAACAAGTGTTACAAAGTTGTATATGTCAGAATACAAGTGTTACGAAGTTGTATATGTCTCAGAATACAAGTGTTGCAAAGTTGTATATGTCAGAATACAAGTGTTGCAAAGTTGTATATGTCTCAGAAAACAAGTGTTACAAAGTTGTATATGTCAGAATACAAGTGTTACGAAGTTGTATATGTCTCAGAATACAAGTGTTGCAAAGTTGTATATGTCTCAGAAAACAAGTGTTACAAAGTTGATATGTCTCAGAATACAAGTGTTACAAAATTATATGTCTAAGAATACATTATGTGAAGATTTGAAGATAAATTGTAGTTTTGTGTGCTCAATACAAAGCAGACTTGTACTGGCGGGTTTGAAGTTCTGTGTTTGACGATAATTTATAAACAGAACAACTATAATTACACTCAGATCTAACTCAAAGGTGCTTCAGCACCATTTGCAGATATTTAAAGATATGCGTAAAAGTTGCCCTCGTAAGCATATTAAGTGTATTATATATATATATATATATATATATATCATCATCAAGTGCCGTGCCGGCTGGCTTAGGCGTTCATGGCTCTCCACAGATCTCAGTCTTTGGTGTTCTGGATCAACTCTGCTAATGATATTCCTCCATGCCACCGTCTCAATCCGTCCAGCATCATTTCTCTTGGTCTGCCTCTGCCTCTCTTCTCCTCGATCATTCCATGTATATATATATATATGATTTGCATGTGAAGAAATCAAGCTTGCTGACAAGTTACAGGTTACTCCAGGTAGCCGTGCATGAGTGTAGTGGTAAACATGAAATAACTGTATTCATAGTCTTGCCTTTTCTACCCTGAAATATAGAGTACCTTGTAGCTTAGTTATCATTTTGTTACCTTTGGATGTTGGGAGACACTGCGATCAAATTTAGTCTGTCCTCTTCAACCCTTGGGTGTTGGGATACCATATGGTCAAGTTTAGCTTGTCCTCTTCTACCCTTGGATTATGGGATACCATATAGTATGTTTAGCCTGTCCCCTCTACCCTTTAATGTTGAGACACCATATGGTCAAGTTTAGTCCACTTCCTTTACCTTGTGGTTTAAGGGCATCTTTGGGTGTTGTTTTATTCTGCTACAGTAATTACCCAGACTGTTTAACTTTGCTCAACCAAAATAAGTCGGTGAAGCCTCTTCAGGAATTGTACATTGGACTTCCGCAGGGGCCACCAAGTGTGCGGCTACTCTGCCACAAATTCTGTATGTAGGGAATGTGATAGAACAAGAGTAAGAAACAGCTGCAGGTAGAATAGTCAAAGATTTGTACCTGTCAGGGAAAGTCTTCTGCTTGGGAGTTGAACATTGGTATTATCTTTAGTCGTTTACACCTTAAATCTTTCAAGTCTCAGAGCTGGAAGACATAAATCTGGACTTTCAGAAGCCAAAGTTTAGCAAGATTGCAGCAAACATCTATCCAGGATTAACACTGATGGAAAACAGAAACGTGAGGAAAACAGTGTCTCTGAAAGATGTATTGGAAAATGTTGACTAATTCAGCCATCATCACCATGTAGAGGTCCTTCGCAGAACTAAACCCTCATCACAGCCTGTGGCATGACTCGCTTCTGTGTAACTTGTTCTGTCTCCTGCATGTTCACAGCCTGTGGAATGACTCGCTTCTGTGCAACTTGTCCTGTCTCCTGCATGCTCACAGCCTGTGGAATGACTCGCTTCTGTGCAACTTGTCCTGTCTCCTGCATGATCACAGCCTGTGGAATGACTCTCTTCTATGCCAGTTGTCCTGTCTCCTGCATGTTCACAGCCTGTGGAATGACTCGCTTCTTTGCCAGTTGTCCTGTCTCCTGCATGTTCACAGCCTGTGGAATGACTCGCTTCTTTGCCAGTTGTCCTGCCTCCAGCATATCACAGCCTGTGGAATGACTTGCTTCTGTGCCAGTTGTCCTATCTCCAGCATGATCACAGCCTGTGGAATGGCTTGCTTCTGTGCCAGTTGTCCTGCCTCCTGTATGATCATGTCCAGGTTATCTTTACTATTCTGTGTCCACTGCATGCTGGTTGACTCCTGCCTGTTCCTCCAGGTACCATGCCTTCATTTGCCATTCTTCCCAAACCACAGTGACATTTAATATGGCCACAGATTTCAATTTCTGAGATATGATCGCCAACAACACGATGTTTGCCGTAGCCTGCCAGCTACCATGTTTGCCAGCGAGTTACGCTTGTAGTGCCATAGTTGAGTTTCCAGCGACCTTTTTGTTTTGATGCTTGTTGATCATTCATCTTTGTTGCTAGCAATCTGATATACATGTTTGTGGCTTGGGTTTTGGTTGCGGCTCCCCGACACATATATATTTCTTTGGTGTGTCGTGAATATTCTATGAGCACCGGTTCTGCACAGTTCACAACAGCTACCTCTTTAAACAACTGAACACAGCTCAACAACAAAACGCGGTTCGAGTTTTAAATCTTATGACTCCAGGTATTTAACAGTTCACAATAACATGTACACATGTCACATTTACATGATACCTAGAGTCTACAATACTACACAACCTAGAGTCTACAATACTACACAGCCTAACTACAGGTGTAGTGGCACAGTATATGACTGTTCTACACAGACTACAGACCCATGTCCGACAATACTACACAACCTAACTACAAGTGTAGTGGCACAGTATATGGCCGTTCTACACAGACTACAGACCCATGTCCGACAATACTACACAACCTAACTACAAGTGTAGTGGCACAGTATATGGCCGTTCTACACAGACTACAGACCCATGTCCGACAATACTACACAACCTAACTACAAATGTAGTGGCACAGTATATGGCCGTTCTACACAGACTACAGACCCATGTCCGACAATACTACACAACCTAACTACAAGTGTAGTGGCACAGTATATGGCCGTTCAACACAGACTACAGACCCATGTCCGACAATACTACACAACCTAACTACAGGTGTAGTGGCACAGTATATGACCGTTCTACACAGACTACAGACCCATGTCCTACAATACTACACAACCTAACTACAAGTGTAGTGGCACAGTATATGGCCGTTCTACACAGACTACAGACCCATGTCCGACAATACTACACAACCTAACTACAGGTGTAGTGGCACAGTATATGACCGTTCTACACAGACTACAGACCCATGTCCGACAATACTACACAACCTAACTACAGGTGTAGTGGCACAGTATATGACCGTTCTACACAGACTACACAACCTAGAGTCTACAATACTACACAACCTAACTACAGGTGTAGTGGCACAGTATATGGCCGTTCTACACAGACTACAGACCCATGTCCGACAATACTACACAACCTAACTACAGGTGTAGTGGCACAGTATATGACCGTTCTACACAGACTACAGACCCATGTCCGACAATACTACACAACCTAACTACAGGTGTAGTGGCACAGTATATGACCGTTCTACACAGACTACAGACCCATGTCCGACAATACTACACAACCTAACTACAGGTGTAGTGGCACAGTATATGACCGTTCTACACAGACTACAGACCCATGTCCGACAATACTACACAACCTAACTACAGGTGTAGTGGCACAGTATATGACCGTTCTACACAGACTACAGACCCATGTCCGAATCAGTCCATGGTTCTAGCCCAATTGATCGCTTGGAGGAGAGTTGTCCCCTGCCCAGTGATGTGCCTTGCTGTTTCCATGCAAGGCATGAACCTCATCTTGCTTGGTCTTCACACCAACTGTGTAAAGCTCTAGATTATCTGCACTCCATGCCCCATGATCCAGTTTGGGACATGGCAATGATGTTGTCCATGAGCCGGTTTTCCTCCATGTTCAGATCTTGTATAGTGTCAGTATTTCTGTTCTTCTTTATCCACGGTGTTCTAATGAGTTTTCTATAACATTCAGCCATCTTCATTGTCTTCTTCTTCTTCTTCTTCTTCTTCTTCTTCTTCTTCTTCTTCTTCTTCTTCTTCTTCTTCTTCTTCTTTTTCTTCTTCTTCTTCTTCTTCTTCTTCTTCTTCTTCTTCAGGTACCTGGTCTGGATCATGTGTCAGCGAACATGAAGCTGTAATCTTCTATTTGATGTTTTCATAAAGTTGGTGTGTGAATATATATCTCTTCCCCCCTCTCATATATATAATATATATGTATATGAGCCTGTCTCGTGGTTGACGTGAGCGCATGAGAATTAGAAGTGGTTCGAGTCACGCCAGTGACTTATGAGAGTATGGAGCCGGTCGCTCAGAAAGTCATGGCGTGCTGATGAGCGTACTCTAGCCTAGGAATCAACATACAGCTGAAAGATGCTGATGTTGACCACAATATCCTGAAACAGGATGGAAACTCAGAAAAAAACAATATGAGTCTGTAAATTAAATCTCTTAAGCTTTGCAATGTCTTCAAGAAAATAAGTATTTATAATATTCAATTACAGAAGCACAATCAAATAAAGAACAATTTGACACAAAGTGAGAAGTAATAATAATTCCAAACAATATTCTCAGTTCAATATGATTACATTGGAATATGTTATTACTGTTCTGCTTACAAAATTTAACCATTGTGGTTTTTCTGTTTCCTCCTTGACAGTCTCCATGAGCTCTGACTTTTTCTTGGACTCAGGCGAGGACATCGACTTGCCATTATCGGAGAAAGCTACAGAACTGAAGAACAAGAAGAAAAAGGAGGAGGAGGAAGACACAAAGATCATGGACACAAAGTTAAAGATTATTGAAATTCTGAAGGTAATGTCAATTGTTTTACAAGCTCTTCTTAATTCTTGTACTTCTCATTTGCTCTCAGTGGGGCATAACCCCTCGACTAAACATTGAAGTTTTTTTTATTATTTGCCACCTGTTCAAGTTCCTGATATCTTTCTAATGATTTATCTCCCTTGCCAGTTTTTTTTGCCAGGTGGTGGTTGCTGTTTTTCCTCGAAGAAAGCTTTTTTCCATCTTGGACAGCTGAATTGTGTTTCCTTGTGTAGACTTGTTCCGGGGGTCTCCTTATCCACCTGCCTTGTGCTTTAAAGGTCATGGGTTTGCTTTTGAAATCCATCATTTGGTTCTCGAGTGCAGTTTTCTCTGAGACATCTGCAGGTCTCTCTGGAGCTGGTCACTTTGTGCTACATGCGACGCTTTTGGCAGGCCTCTCTACAGAAACACACCTAGCCATGTCAGATAATACCCATGCAATGGAGTTGATCCTGTCACCTTTAAATCCCGTTTAAACTCTTTAGACATTTAATTCCTGATTGGTTGCTAGCACAGACATATGACTGGGCTAGGATTACAATTGAAGGAATATCTGAGTGCAATAGATGAAGCCAACAGCTAACTTGAAGAGATTCCTCCCTTTCTGATCACCTGTTCCTCTCTAACTGTTAACCTATTCCTCTCTCCCTGTTCACCTATTCCTCCCTCCCTGTTAACCTATTCCTCTCTCCCTGTTAACCTATTCCTCTCTCCCTGTTCACCTATTCCTCCCTCCCTGTTAACCTATTCCTCTCTCCCTGTTAACCTATTCCTCTCTCCCTGTTAACCTATTCCTCTCTCCCTGTTAACCTATTCCTCTCTCCCTGTTAACCTATTCCTCTCTCCCTGTTAACCTATTCCTCTCTCCCTGTTAACCTATTCCTCTCTCCCTGTTCACTTGTTCCTCCCTCCCTGTTCACCTATTCCTCTCTCCCTGTTAACCTATTCCTCTCTCCCTGTTCACTTGTTCCTCCCTCCCTGTTCACCTGTTCCTCTCTCCCTGTTAACCTATTCCTCCCTCCCTGTTCACCTGTTCCTCTCTCCCTGTTAACCTATTCCTCTCTCCCTGTTCACTTGTTCCTCCCTCCCTGTTAACCTATTCCTCTCTCCCTGTTAACCTATTCCTCTCTCCCTGTTAACCTATTCCTCTCTCCCTGTTAACCTATTCCTCTCTCCCTGTTCACTTGTTCCTCCCTCCCTGTTCACCTATTCCTCCCTCCCTGTTAACCTATTCCTCTCTCCCTGTTCACCTATTCCCCCCTCCCTGTCCACCTGTTCCTCTCTGTTAACCTATTCCTCCCTCCCTGTTAACCTATTCCCCCCTCCCTGTCCACCTGTTCCTCTCTGTTAACCTATTCCTCCCTCCCTGTTAACCTATTCCTCTCTCCCTGTTCACTTGTTCCTCCCTCCCTGTTCACCTATTCCTCTCTCCCTGTTAACCTATTCCTCTCTCCCTGTTCACTTGTTCCTCCCTCCCTGTTCACCTGTTCCTCTCTGTTAACCTATTCCTCCCTCCCTGTTAACCTATTCCTCTCTCCCTGTTCACTTGTTCCTCCCTCCCTGTTCACTTGTTCCTCCCTCCCTGTTCACTTGTTCCTCCCTCCCTGTTCACTTGTTCCTCCCTCCCTGTTCACCTATTCCTCTCTCCCTGTTAACCTATTCCTCTCTCCCTGTTCACTTGTTCCTCCCTCCCTGTTCACCTGTTCCTCTCTCCGTTAACCTATTCCTCCCTCCCTGTTCACCTGTTCCTCTCTCCCTGTTAACCTATTCCTCTCTCCCTGTTCACTTGTTCCTCCCTCCCTGTTAACCTATTCCTCTCTCCCTGTTAACCTATTCCTCTCTCCCTGTTCACTTGTTCCTCCCTCCCTGTTAACCTATTCCTCTCTCCCTGTTAACCTATTCCTCCCTCCCTGTTCACTTGTTCCTCCCTCCCTGTTAACCTATTCCTCTCTCCCTGTTCACTTGTTCCTCCCTCCCTGTTAACCTATTCCTCTCTCCCTGTTAACCTATTCCTCTCTCCCTGTTCACTTGTTCCTCCCTCCCTGTTCACCTGTTCCTCTCTCCCTGTTAACCTATTCCTCTCTCCCTGTTAACCTATTCCTCTCTCCCTGTTCACTTGTTCCTCCCTCCCTGTTCACCTATTCCTCCCTCCCTGTTAACCTATTCCTCTCTCCCTGTTAACCTATTCCCCCCTCCCTGTCCACCTGTTCCTCTCTCCCTGTTAACCTATTCCTCTCTCCCTGTTAACCTATTCCTCCCTCCCTGTTCACTTGTTCCTCCCTCCCTGTTCACTTGTTCTTCTCTCCCTGTTCACCTATTCCTCCCTCCCTGTTCACTTGTTCTTCTCTCCCTGTTCACCTATTCCTCCCTCCCTGTTCACTTGTTCTTCTCTCCCTGTTCACCTATTCCTCCCTCCCTGTTCACTTGTTCTTCTCTCCCTGTTCACCTATTCCCCCCTCCCTGTCCACCTGTTCCTCTCTGTTAACCTATTCCTCTCTCCCTGTTAACCTATTCCTCCCTCCCTGTTCACTTGTTCTTCTCTCCCTGTTCACCTATTCCTCCCTCCCTGTTCACTTGTTCTTCTCTCCCTGTTCACCTATTCCTCCCTCCCTGTTCACCTGCTCTTCTCTGTGTTCACCTGTACCTCCCTGCCTGTTCACCTGTTCCTTCCTGCCTGTTCACCTGTTCCTCCCTGCCTGTTCACCTTTTCCTCTCTGCCTGTTAACTTGTTTCTCTCTCTGTGTTCACCTCCTGTACACCTATTCCTAAAAAAGTTGCCATGACCCTGTGAACCATCATTATTTAAATGGGTTATATTTGGGATCATTATTAGGTTTGTGAACCTTGCTGCTTGTGGCTTCGTGCATCTGATGATTGCTGTTTCAAGTTCTCAAGTCTAAGGGTGTTTTATTTCCATGCTTTGGTTGTGTGCAACTGTATTCAATGTTTATATTGCTTTATATGAGATATGAGAACAAAATGAAACAACAAGTTTGGTCACATTTCTTGGCCATGAATGCTGGTCTATGTTAATAAAGTGTACAAATATCGGCCTGAAATGTTGGCCTGCTGTAAATCAACAACACAGACAACTGTTCAAAATGACCGAACATTGTTTTTAGATAGGACTTTCTAGTAAAAGACTGAAGATCGTGTGAGATGGTGAACCGTGACTAGCGGTTTATTTGCTAGGCACTTGGTATTGATCATGAGTTATATACTATCTACAGAATTTCTCCAAGTCTGTCTCACCTAGTGCCAGCATGCTGTCCTCACCTCTTGGTTCCCTGGAATTTGTCTCACCCAGAGCCAGTGTGCTGTTCTCACCTAATGGTTCCCTGGAATTTGTCTCACCCAGAGCCAGCGTGCTGTCCTCACCTCCTGGTTCCCTGGAATTTGTCTCACCCAGAGCCAGTGTGCTGTTCTCACCTATTGGTTTCCTGGAATTTGTCTCACCCAGAGCCAGTGTGCTGTTCTCACCTATTGGTTCCCTGGAATTTGTCTCACCCAGAGCCAGCATGCTGTCCTCACCTCCTGGTTCCCTGGAATTTGTCTCACCCAGAGCCAGCATGCTGTCCTCACCTCCTGGTTCCCTGGAATTTGTCTCACCCAGAGCCAGTGTGCTGTTCTCACCTATTGGTTTCCTGGAATTTGTCTCACCCAGAGCCAGTGTGCTGTTCTCACCTATTGGTTCCCTGGAATTTGTCTCACCCAGAGCCAGCATGCTGTCTTCACCTCTTGGTTCCCTGGAATTTGTCTCACCCAGAGCCAGCGTGCTGTCTTCACCTCTTGGTTCCCTGGAATTTGTCTCACCCAGAGCCAGCGTGCTGTCTTCACCTCCTGGTTCCCTGGAATTTGTCTCACCCAGAGCCAGCGTGCTGTCCTCACCTATTGGTTCCCTGGAATTTGTCTCACCCAGAGCCAGTGTGCTGTCCTCACCTCTTGGTTCCCTGGAATTTGTCTCACCTAGTGCCAGCATGCTGCCCTCACCTCTTGGTTCCCTGGAATTTGTCTCACCCAGAGCCAGCATGCTGTCCTCACCTATTGGTTCCCTGGAATTTGTCTCACCCAGAGCCAGCATGCTGTCCTCACCTCTTGGTTCCCTGGAATTTGTCTCACCCAGAGCCAGTGTGCTGTCCTCACCTCTTGGTTCCCTGGAATGTGTCTCACCCAGAGCCAGCATGCTGTCTTCACCTATTGGTTCCCTGGAATTTGTCTCACCCAGTGCCAGCGCGCTGTCCTCACCTCTTGGTTCCCTGGAATTTGTCTCACCCAGAGCCAGCATGCTGTCTTCACCTATTGGTTCCATGGAATTTGTCTCACCCAGAGCTAGCATGCTGTCTTCACCTATTGGTTCCCTGGAATTTGTCTCACCTAGTGCCAGCGCACTGTTCTCACCTCTTGGTTCCCGGGAATTTGTCTCACCCAGAGCCAGCATGCTGTCTTCACCTTTTGGTTCCCTGGAGTTTGTCTCACCCAGAGCCAGCATGCTGTCCTCACCTCTTGGTTCTCTGGAATTTGTCTCACCCAGAGCCAGTGTGCTGCCCTCATCTCTTGGTTCCCTGGAATTTGTCTCACCCAGAGCCAGCGTGCTGTCCTCACCTCTTGGTTCCCTGGAATTTGTCTCACCCAGAGCCAGCATGCTGTTCTCACCTCTTGGTTCCCTGGAATTTGTCTCACCCAGAGCCAGTGTGCTGTCCTCACCTCTTGGTTACCTGGAATTTGTCTCACCCAGAGCCAGCGTGCTGTTCTCACCTCTTGGTTCCCTGGAATTTGTCTCACCCAGAGCCAGTGGGCTTTCCTCACCTCCTGGTTCCCTGGAATTTGTCTCACCCAGAGCCAGCGTGCTGTCCTCACCTCTTGGTTACCTGGAATTTGTCTCACCCAGAGCCAGCGTGCTGTTCTCACCTCTTGGTTCCATGGAATTTGTCTCACCCAGAGCCAGCGGGCTGTCCTCACCTCCTGGTTCCCTGGAATTTGTCTCACCCAGAGCCAGCATGCTGTCCTCACCTCTTGGTTCCCAGGAATTTGTCTCGCCCAGAGCCAGCGTGCTGTCCTCACCTCCTGGTTCACTGGTATTTGTTTAGTCTTCTTCATGAGCTCTACATTGCTAGTTTTGTCACACTATTTTAGTCCTTATATTCTGTGCAGGCAGAATAACTTCATTAGTTCATTAGTAATTGTTTTAGTTGTCCATATTTCTGATTCATTCAGCAGTACTGATTTGATAATATCATTAAATATTCCAAGTTTGGGTTTTTAAATTTTAATTTGTTGGCTCAACAAATTTCCTAATGGCTCCTCTTGCTTTTTGTATTCTTTTTTAAATATATGTATCTGTTCTGTCATCTTTGTTTGCATTGCTATCTAAATATGATTCCACCTCTTGAAATTTCTCCAAGGGAGATCAGGTTACAATTTGTTGATTGTTTGATTTATTCTCATTATCTTTGTCTTTCCCTGATGAATTAATAGACGTAATTGTTGTGACCTCTCATCAAGTGTGTTTAATTTATCTTCCATCTGATTTCATGTTTGGGATAGAAAGACCGTGTTTGCGACATCCAGATCACCAAGCTGCACTGCTAGAGTCCACTGAATTCCATTTCTAGCCGTAGTTATTATTGTCTTCATAATCCAGTCTATAGTCAGTAGGTATAATACTCTCGAAAAATTGCTCTAAACACTGGCACCTCATTGACTATGTCATTGTCAGGAGGAGTGACAGACAAGACGTCCGAGTGACAAAATCCATGTGTGGTGCCGAATGTTGGACAGACCATCGTCTCATTGTCTCGAAAATAAACATTCACATCAGGCCACCACGGCGTCCTCAAGGGGTGAAAATGCAAAAAAAGCTAAATGTCACCCGCCTAAACAGCAAGAAAATGCAGCAGTCGTTTGAAAATATGCTGGAAGACCGCCTCAAGCCAAATGCTGCAGCTAAACAGGATACAGAAACAGAATGGAGAGCCCTAAAGGACATAATTTACAACACTGCTATGGAAATCCTGGTACCAGCCCCCCGAAAGCATAAAGACTGGTTTGATGAAAATTCCGAAGACATCAACCAATTGCTGGCTGAGAAACATCTTCTCCTCAAGGCACATTTGAATAACCCAAAGTCAACATAAAAAAAAGATGCCTTCAAGAACATTCAGAGAGTAGTGCAGCAGAAACTTCGGCACATGCGGGACTCCTGGCTGAGCAGCAAAGCTGATGAAATTCAGGGCTTTGCTGACAGACATGATAACTTCTACGACTCACTGAAAGCGGTCTATGGTCCTTCATCACCAGGCATAGTTCCCCTCCTCAGTGCAGATGGGGGAACATTGATCACCGATAAGAAAGAAATTCTTCAACGCTGGGCAGAGCATTTCAGCAACATCTTAAATGCAACTTCCTTCTTCGATGATGAAACCATCAACTGCCTTCCTCAAGTTCCTACCAATGAGACACTTGATGACCTGCCAACCATAGTGGAAGTAAACAAAGCCATCCAGCAACTCTCCAGCGGCAAGGCACCTGGTCCTGACTCCATCCCAGCAGAGATATACAAGGCAGGTGGGCTGGTCCTAACAGAGCAGCTTCACCAAGTCTTTACAAACATATGGGTGAACGAGACCTTGCCACAAGATTTCAAGGACGCGTCAATAGTCCACCTTTACAAACGTAAAGGAAACCGCCAATCCTGTGACAACCACCGAGGCATCTCCTTGCTTTCAATTGCAGGGAAGATACTCGCCAGAATTCTTCTCAATCACCTCACAGCCCAACTCGATCAAGGTCTTCTTCCTGAGAGTCAGTGTGGCTTCAGAAAAGAACGTGGAACTGTTGGAACTGTTGACAAGATTTTCGCTGCAAGGCAGCTGCAAGAGAAATGTCAGGAACAGAACTGCAAAATGTTCTCCACTTTCATTGACCTTACCAAGGCTTTTGATACAGTCAGCAGAGAAGGACTGTGGAAGATTATGGCAAAATATCGCTGTCCACGAAAGTTTGTCCAAATAGTGCGGCTATTTCATGATGGCATGCAGGCAAGAGTACAGGAAAATGGCGAACTGTCTGAACCCTTTCCTGTCACCAATGGAGTGAAGCAAGGATGTGTCCTGGCACCAACATTGTTCAGCCTCATGTTTTCAGCCATGCTGATGAATGCCTTCGAGAACGACGGCATTGGAATAGACATCAACTACCGTATGGATGAAAAGTTATTCAATCTCAGAAGGCTGAAAGCTAATACCAAAATTAACAGCGACACCGTCAGAGAGCTCCTGTTTGCTGATGATTGCGCTCTGTACGCCAACTCAGAGGTTGACATGCAACATAATGTTTCAGCTTTCTCACATGCCTGTGCCAACTTTGGGCTCAACATCAACTTGGAGAAGACTGTAGTTATGTACCAGCCAGCTCCAGGGAATAATCACACTGTGCCGAATATCAAAGTGAATGATCATAGACTAAGTGTTGTGGACAAATTCACCTATCTTGGCAGCACTATGTCACAAACTGCCACAATTGATGACGATGTGAATGCAAGAATCTCCAAGGCCAGTGCGGCCTTTGGCAGACTACAAGAATGTATGGGACAGAACTGGAATAAGCCTGCAAACAAAGCTAAAAGTCTACAAAGTTGTATTATCCACACTGCTATATGCTTGTGAAACCTGGACAGTTTATCAGCGACACGCTAGGAAATTAAACCACTTCCACACAGTCTGCCTAAGGAAGCTACTGAAGATTAAATGGCAAGACAAGATTCCAGACACTGAAGTCCTAGAAAGAGCATCCATGCCCAGTATCCACACTCTACTGATGAAGAATCAGATTCGCTGGGCTGGTCACTTGACTTGCATGCCAGATCAAAGGCGCCCTAAACGAATTTTTTACAGCGAACTGCGTTTTGGTAAACGCTCCCAAGGTGGCCAGAGGAAATGCTTTAAAGACAGACTGAAAATTTCACTGAAGGCTTTTGGAATTCATCATGACACCTGGGAGGATGCAGCCAGAGACCGAAATTCATGGCGTGCATCATTACGCAAGGATGCAGTCATATGTGAGGCAACCAGGACTGCAAGAGCTGTGAAGAAAAGGCAGGACAGAAAAACCACTGCAGGAAATCCTCCTCCAGAAACGTCAAGCATTCCTTGCCCATATTGTCAAAGAACATTTCGAGCCAAAATAGGCCTTATCAGCCATCTTAGAACCCACGGCTCCATACCTTTAACCCCACTGGATGAAATGAATGGTCATCATCATTCTTGATGGACAAACAACAGGTATAATAAGGTGACAAAAGACATTCCTGCTGTTCTTTTATTTCCAGATGTATCAGTCAGTTTACCCCGAGAAACATTTCATCTGCGTTTTGCCTTTACTAAGTTCATGATCTATGAGCAAGATTAAGCTAAGGATCGGTGGGATATCTTCTTCTTTTCGTTCATCCGGAGTGTTTTTTCAGATGTGATTGCGGTGTGTCTGTTATGCGCCCTTGGGCCGAAACCCGTAGGCCAACACATCGACTTTAGCGTGCTTTTTTGACCAGGTAGCATTCCTGGGAGACTCTCACTTTTGTGGTGCCATCTACAACCATGCTGGCCAAGTTAGAACGGTCGAAGACAACGGTCATCCCTCAAAGGAAGGCAGGGACAGTCCATAGCATTTTCCGCCATCCAAGGTTGCTTCCATAGTTGCAGGGCCGACACATAACGCCCTGGTTCTGGGCTAGCCGAGGGAATCGTCACGTCCTGCTCATGGCTGCTTTAAATCCTCACTTCAATATTTTGGTCATTTCGTTTGCCCCAGGCCATTCCCGCACAAACCAGACAGGTTTGCAGACGGTATCCACTCAGCGAGTTTTCGGACATGTGCTTGTCGTTGCGCCCGTCAGAGCTGTTCCAGGCACGATAGACATTCGGAAAACTACCTAGTCAGAGCTGTTCCGAACAAGAGCGGCATTCGGAAACTAGGTAGTCAGAGCTGTTCCTAGCACGAGAGACATTCGGACGAGACATTTCACTCGGACGTAAATGCGTAGTGTCAATTTTTAGTTTGCCACCCGTAGGACGACACTTCCGGCTTCCGGCGGGCATTTTTTAATGAGGTTAGCCTTCCTCGGGTTTCGAGACTCTTGTTTCGGCTTCCACACAGCAAGCTTTCGCTTCGGGCTGCCACGTAATGGATTCGCAAGACAGGCGTTCCATTTCGTGTCAACGAGACAATTTTCCACCTTTGACTACACTCACTCCATGAGTGTGGTTACAGACTATCGGACGTCTGTGAGACGTGCGACCGAGGTGTTTTTCCACCTTTTGTACTCACTCACGAGGTAGGCTACATGTGCTGCCGGCTCAGCACCTTACCTCCGTGCGTCTGTGGGCGAGTAACGGTCAGGGCCTTTCATCCGGGGATACCTCATATCCCCCAGCTAAGAGCCATCGAACGAATCTGCGCCGAGCATGTAGCGTTCTCAGCACATCATCACAATTTTGATGTAGGTTTGTGTCGGCCAGGCTCTCACTTCCGAGAGTTATGGCTTAGAGACGTTCAGCCATACACCTCAGATGGCAGCCTTAGAGGTTATGCCCGGACTGAGATTTAGGGATCGTTTGCCTGATTTTGACTGCTATCCTCAGTCTTACCTGCAGAGCAGCAGGTTGTGTCTCTCTTAGTCTGGTCCCTATCCCACGAGCCGTCCGTTATGTAGTTTTCACCCATCGGCAAGCACATGGGGTCGATGGGACACGCAAGCTCCCCCACCACGGCAAGGTGGAGACACATCGGGGGAGGGTGGGATATCATAGTACTCCTTCAGTTTTCAAATAGAATATCTGTCCATCCCTGAAAGACCTTTTCCTCTTTCAGAAATCCAATTTAAAGTGATGATTTAATTTCAATGCTTTGCACTATTATTATATTATTTGGCTATCTGGTCAGTACAGAATTTGTTGTGGTTGACAGCTACCTTTTAATCCCTTAGTTGTTTGTCTGCAGCATTTCTTAATCTCTCCAGCATTTCTTAATCTCTCCAGCATTTCTTAATCTCTCCAGAATGCTCCTGTTTAATACTTTCCCAGAAACAGATAATGATATTATTTCTCTATAATTTAAACACTCCTCTGGGTCTCTCTTCTTTGGGAACTTGATCAAATATCCTTATCTTCAGTCTTCTAATATTTCTTTACTCCAGACTGATAAATAATTTATATAGTAACTGGGTTGTGGTGTTTATATTGACTTGACAGGCTTCTACTGACATACTTTCTGAAGCAGCAGCTTTCCCATCTTTCAGCAGTTTGATAGCTTTTCTAATTTCTTCTTTGGATGGTTTCTCACAATTGGTAACCAGCTCTATTTCTACAGGCTCTATCATCTTTCTCAGGAAAAATTGCAGATGCAGACAAAGACACACAGCTTGCAGCTTGTAGCCCACATCCAGAGATGTTTGGATGAACTCCGATTCAGCACATCAGCAAGATTAAATAGATATAAGACACAGCTCCACTACTGGCAGCATGATATGCTAAAGAGATGAGAGTCAGCAGTGACACAGTTAATTCTAAATTAGGCCATATTGTTTATCTTATGTTAAAATGGTTGGCTGTTTCAGTTTATCATGGATACCAGGCTAGATTTCCGAATTACCTCCCTTTTGTCCATATTCAAGAAGGAACATGATGAAAACTATAACCCACATGAAAAAACTGGTAAATGCAGTTCTCATAGATTTCTTGCATGCCAGTTTGCCATTTCTGAGCTACTAACCTTTCTCATACTTTAGCCTGCTTGTGGGGAAATGGTATACTTTTGTCCATAAATACTAGAGCTTATTTAGCATTTAGCATCAATTTTTTGTAAGCTAACACACTAACAAAGTCTGGCATTGTTTAAATTTATGATGTATCTGTAACCATTACAGAGTGATTGTCCAGTGGAACATTTGCCAGATACTGAAAGTGTGAATGCTTGTAGTTTGGCAGAATGTTGGTCTGAAAGGTTATCTAGCAGGCTGTTGACTGAAAGGCTGTTTTCTGAGAGAGAATCCGACAGGCTTTTATCTTACAAACTGTTATCTGATAGACTGTTGGCTGAGAGACAATTATCTGACAGGCTTATGTCAGATGTTTGCTAACCTTTACCCACATTGTAAATCCGACAGGCTTTTATCTTAACTGTTATCTGACAGACTGTTAGCTGAGAGACAGTTATCTGACAGGCTTATGTCAGACGTTTGCTAACCTTTACCCACATTTTAAATCCGACAGGCTTTTATCTTACAAACTGTTATCTGACAGACTGTTGGCTGAGAGACAGTTATCTGACAGGCTTTTGTCAGACATTTGCTAACCTTTTTCCTCAATTGTAAATGTTTAAAACAAACTGAGCTGGACCCATGTTTCTTTGTTGCACCTCCGGTACAGGAAATGAGACAACATGGCCTTGGACACTAGACATAAATACACTCACATGCGCACACAGTCAGCCTGTGAGCTTTCTCAAAGGAACCAAAACGTGTGAGCATTCTCAAATACTCACTGCCTAACCTCCATGCTGACTAGATTCATATGAGCACAGAATGTGACCATTCTCAAATACTGACTGCTAAACCTCCACGCTGACTAGATTCTTGTCACCACAGCCTATGAGTATTCTCAAATATGCAACACACATTGTCTTCATCACGGACTCAAGGAGTCTGCTTAGTAAGGTGGAGAAAGGAATGTTTCTTGTGGAATGGCTCACCTCGCTTCAGAGGTCAAAGATTGTGAGAATTGTATGGATTTTTTGCCCTGGCCATGCGGGAGTGTGGGGGAATGAACAGGCTGATAGATAGCCATAAAACAGATTGAGGACCCATTTGTGGAGAGGATGAGATTGTGGTGGATTGGCAGGGGTTCTGGTAGAATCTCAAAACTGAAAGGAAGACCACTAGAACTTTCAATCGGATAGTGGTAGGAATGTTTAGTAGTGTGACTCTTCGCTGGCTGTTGAACAAGAGGACGGAGCACATATGGGAATGTCCTGAGTGCAATGATGTCAGTTGTTAGCTCAACTCAACTCTCAAATATTGTCAACCACAATTCACACAACTTATCTAGAGTTATCCTGGTGGTTGCAGCCAGCTTATTATTCTCCTGATTTATTTGCATAAAGAAACACATGCAGACACGCACACACCTTTGATTTGCTTAGCTGTCTTTGTCACTCTCTCATCCTAGCATGTAGAGGAAAATAATGCAGCTGTCCAGGATCTGAACACAAGACTGCTGTGGTAGTAGGCGAGCTACAGCTTCACCAGTGTCTGTATTTATATCTTTGAAACAAAAAAATTATGTCAACTTGATTTATCAGTGAGAACATTTCAGGATTATGGGCCTTATATGTAACTTCAACTGCTCCAACATCATAAGGGAAGAAATACAAACTAGAATCAACTCTGGAAATAAGATATACTATGCACTACAACATCTACTAAAATCAAAGGTGCTATCTCGTAACACCAAGATCACAATATACAAAACACTGATTAGACCAGTTGTGCTGTATGGCTCTGAAACCTGGTGTACAATGAAAGAAGACGAAGCCTTGCTACAAACCTTTGAGAACAAAGTTTTAAGACGCATCTTTGGGCCCATTAGGGATACACAAAGTGGAGAGTGGAAAAGAAGAAGTAACAAAGACATTTATGATCTAAGTCCCCGCTAATCACTGGTATCATGAAGGCTAATAGACTACAATGGCTGGGGCATATAGAAAGAATGGAAGATAATAGGGAAACAAAACTTGCTTACACTCAGGAAATAAATGACCATAGACCCTGAGGTAGACCAAGAAGACGGTGGAGAGATAATATATATACAGACCTACAAGCATTTGGAATCAGCGACTGGTAAGTGAAGGTCAACCAGAGAGACGAATGGAGACGGTTTGTATCTGCAGCACAGAACCTCAATGGCTCGGAACGCTGAAGAAGAAGAAGATATGTAACTTGCATACTGACTGTGGTCATGTGTTCGAATCCTCTTCAAGACTGGAGTGTTTTTCAGAATTGAAAAGACTTCCTGGTTGACCTGGAAAATGGAACCAGGACATATGATGGGAAGTAAAGGTGGCTGGCGGGGTACTAATCACATCACCCATTGAATGCTGACTGGGGGGAGGGGGTATGCAAGCATGGGGCTGGAACCATGTACCCTCCAGGTGGGGGTATAGAGTCCTCTACCTGTTCTACTTATGTAACCTGGGTACTGTCTGCCAGGGCATACAATTAATGTGTTTTTGTTTTGTTCATGATGTGCGATTATACAGTATCTGATGCATGTGCGGCTTGACTACCGATTGGCCTGGATCTTGGCTCTGTTTAAATCTCAGATCCAGCCGCAGCTAGAAAACAGCCCTGTGTACAAGTCTAACATTAACATACGTACGTTACTATGTCATTGGTCTATCCCTTGATGTTGTCCGATCGTAAACTTCTCGTATCAATATTACATTATGTCTGATCATACCCGCTCCACCTGCACTTGTGCTCACTTGATGTTGCTTCTGTTCTTTCTTGCTTGGGCAATTTGTAAACCTGGCGTGGTCCAACCTTCACTGCTGGGAGTAGATGTTCTCATTTTGCCAGGGTGGTTGCCATTTGGCTACTCTTTATAATGTTCAATTGCTGAGGGATTTGACTGTGTTTACAAGAGCAGTTTGTTGGCCTTGTCCAGGAAGGTTATGCCTCTATTCCACATCCCAGAAGACTGGCAGCATTATGATGTCTTTGTGTTCTTCTGATAACTGAACTGTCCAGATTTGTTTCAGGCATTGGTCAACTCTTCCTGGCCACTCCAAACATCTTGTCTGGCCCCTACCTGCATCCATCCCCTCTTTTGATGTTGTCTGATGGTAAAGTTGCCACTGATGCACTTGTTTATTTAATGTTGTCTCATTATGGCAAACTCACCTTCAGTTTGAAATGATTAATGTGACTAACTCTCCTTTAGTCTCAAACTATCAATATGACAAACACACCTTCAGTATTAAATGATAAATATGACAAACTCATCTTTAGTCTAATGATAAATATGACAAACTTATCTTTAGTCTCAAATGATAAATATGACAAACTTATCTTTAGTCTCAAATGATAAATATGAAAACTTACCTTTAGTCTCAAATGATAAATATGACAAACTTATCTCTAGTCTCAAATGATAAATATGACAAACTTACCTTTTGTCTCAAATAATACATATGACAAACTTATCTTTAGTCTCAAATGATACATATGACAAACTTATCTTTAGTCTGAAATGATAAATATGACAAACTTACCTTCAGTCTCAAATGATAAATATGTCAAATTTACCTCCAGTTTCAAACTATAAATATAACACACTCACCTTCAACTTTAGTCTCAAATTGTAAATATGAAGAACTCTTTCTTGGACTTAGTCATAAACTAACACACTTGATAAACACACTTTTAGCTGCAGTCAAACTATAGATACAAAAAGCTGTCCTTCAGCCTTTGTCCCATTCATGCCCATGACAACCTCACCTTCACAAAGTCAACACAATAAAGCATGAGTCACAAACAAGTCACAGTGACAAAGCCTAGCAACAAGGGCAGTTAACTATGAAAGTTTTGGCTTATTTCTGCACATTGCACTTGCTTTATGTTTGTGTTTGTACTCTTCAACCTGCTTTTTTCATGCACCTAGTTTGTTAATTTACTCACATGTATAGTTCTTTATTTAGTAACTAGTGTAGACAAATAACATTTAGCTAGGATGAAAAAATTTTGAGTTGCCAGATTTAAAATAAAAAGATAACTATATTTTGTTGTTTGCATGAGTGATCCAACAGTAATAAATTTGCTTGTGAGTAAAAGTAGTTCACTCAAACTGGCTTGACTTAAGTACATTTACCAACTGTTTAACAGCATTTTACTATTTTACATGTAAATTAACTTTTAACAATATTGTTGATCACATTTTCAAACTTACTTTTTACTGGTACCTTGCATCTTGATAGATGATAGTTAAATGGAGTTATATCACTCTATGGTACAAAGCCTGGGCTGAATTTAGAGACTATGTGCCTATGTAGCATGATCCCTCTCTCGGTACTCCAGAGGAAAGGTAACACCAAATATGTCTGGAACAAGACAAGCTGCAGAAGCTGCTGGATCAACAAAGCAATGCTCTGTCTGTCACCGGCCTAGGGTATCTCAACTATAATAGGCAGAGATCCCTACCCAAGAGTTAGCAGCCTCTTTAAATTGTGGCTCGTTTTAAGAATTATGTCTAAAGGGATGGAAGAGATTGGGGGACAACAAGCAGAAGGTGAAGAACACTTGTGTATGTAGGGAGACCTAACTCAAATGTCTAGTTTATCTGGCCAGGTACTTCTGTCAGATATTTTAGCCGCCTGTTAAGTACTATACATTCCCGCACTTGCTCGCACACCTTGCTTTCAAAGAATCAAGAGTGGAGTACTTGGGTGCAGTTACAATCATATATTTTTTAATAGAAGAAGAGGTAAAAAGATCCTTAATTCAACCAGTAAACTAGAGCCAAAATAAAATTGTATTGTTAATTAAATACAGAAAGAGCTAGAATGCCTATCTTTGTTAATGTCATAACTTTCACACAGTTACAGACATAGACTCTCGTGGACGAGGCGTTGATACAGTCACCTGGTGTCTAGACTCTCGTGGACGAGGCGTTGATACAGTTACCTGGTGTGTTTTGATTCCATCTAGGGCTAGAGCTGAACTTAGTCCTCCTGTTTAGTTATGTAAGTCGAGATACAACCATGTCTCGATGCTCTTCCAGATTCTGCGTTCACTCTCCTCTAGATAGTGCATCAACTTCTCTATAATCCTCCACTGATTTCTGGTTGAAGCAATTGCAGCAACAAGGCTCTTCACCAGCCTTGTGCAGAATTTAGGCTCCTACAGGTTCATCTAGCAAGGATTGGACCTGATTTTGGGAAAGTTTTCTTCCTCCGGTACTATCGTAATAATTGCATATTGCAGTTTACCCTAGGACTCAGGTGGTGAAGTTAAAATTATATCTCCAGTGACATTGACTTCATACGGCTAGATAAGGGGTCGAAGACGGGGCCGAGCAAAATATGTCAGCTTCAGTCTATGACATGGTAAAAATTGCCGTCTATGGGTATTTTTACAGCCAACATTGTCAGTGGTGTCGCATAATGTCATTATTTTCCATTATGGTGCTGACTTGGATGAGAATTTAATATGAACATCAACGCTACTGTAGTTAGCATGCTGTTTTCATAGCAATCCAGGCGTCACTTCGTCACACTGTCTGCCTGTCAGAGCTTTGATCCTAGACCTGTTGCCAACCAAGGCTTAGGGCATTATGATACCTGTCGTGACATTTAGTCTTTAGGTTGCATTTCCTCGCACTAGGGTAAAGCTTGTACCCTCCCAATTGCACTTCTCCCCTCCCAATTGCACTTCTCTGCTGAACCTGTTGGCACAATATGGAGTGTCGAGTTTGGTAAGTACAAAAGCCAGGTAGTACCATCAACTGTTATACGGTAGCTCAGTAATATCGAACTAAGACCTGACTATCAAACTGACTTAGTTTATCTAAATGGTCAGCATTGTTATATTTTATCACATTGTGTGATTTTAGTTGTAATTATTTCTGATTGCCAATTAGGCTTGGTTTAGACATTTTTATTTACCTGCTTTTAAATTATAATTTAAGCTTTCAGATTTAAATAAAAAGGACAGTCCACATGCTGATATTTTTAAAGATGTTTACAAAAGTGGGCCAATATTGCATTTTTTGTTGTGGAATGTGATTTATGTATACATTTCTGAAGCGGACATGTTGGAGTCACAGTTTGGAAGTTGTACTGACAATGGCCTGAGCTGGCCGGTCACTACAGGAGGTCAAGACTGGCCACGTATTACACCAAGTGCTCCGACTTGACAACATGTGATGGTTCTAACACTTCACATACCACCAAGTGCTCCGACTTGACAACATGTGATGGTTCTAACACTTCACATACCACCAAGTGCTCCGACTTGACAACATGTGATGGTTCTAACACTTCACATACCACCAAGTGCTCCGACTTGACAACATGTGATGGTTCTAACACTTCACATACCACCAAGTGCTCCGACTTGACAACATGTGATGGTTCTAACACTTCACATACCACCAAGTGCTCCGACTTGACAACATGTGATGGTTCTAACACTTCACATACCACCAAGTGCTCCGACTTGACAACATGTGATGGTTCTAACACTTCACATACCACCAAGTGCTCCGACTTGACAACATGTGATGGTTCTAACACTTCACATACCACCAAGTGCTCCGACTTGACAACATGTGATGGTTCTAACACTTCACATACCGCCAAGTGCTCCAACTTGACAACATGTGATGGTTCTAACACTTCACATACCCACGGCAGGCTTCTGCTAGGAGACCTTTTAACCACTTTTTAATAAATTTCTGATCTGTCAAATTGTCATATTTAAATAACCAGTTCTCTGCATTTGATCGTCTATTTTTCAAAAGACTGTCCTTGTCCTGGGCCCTGTTAGAACATGATAGCTGTCACCATTTGCTACTGTGTATTCATTTTAACACTTGGCTAGATGCATATATCTGAACATTATCTGTATTCTTCTTCCTCCTCCTCCTCTGCTTCTTCTTTATCCTCTTCTTCTTCTTCTTCCGCCTCTTTTTCTTCTCCTTTTCTTCCTTTTCTTCTTCCTTTTATTCCGCAGTGGAGCATAAGACCTCAACAAACTCGTGCACAGCCCTCCTGTCTCTGCCAACCCCCTCAATGCCCTCCCCACATTATTCATCTCTGTAATTCTGTTCTCTGTGTGTTTTTAGGCCTCCTATTCTCTGCATGTTTTTAGGTCTCCTATTCTCTGTGTGTTTTTAGGTCTCCTATTCTCTGTGTGTTTTTAGGTCTCCCATTCGCTGTGTGTTTTTAGGTCTCCCATTCTCAGTGTGTTCTTAGGTCTCCTGCTAAGAATGCAGCCTCCTTTCATCTTGGTTGGCTGATTCATCTTTCTTTCCTTTTCTCTAGACCTATTCATGATTGGGTAATGATTTTTACACATGACCTTTGGCTAAGCTGTAAAGAAGGGTATGTAAACATGATCTTTAACTAAGCTGTAAAGAAGGATTTGTGTACATGACCTTTGACTAAGCTGTAAAGAAGTATTTGTGTACATGACCTTTGACTAAGCTGTAAAGAAGGATTTCTGTATATGATCTTTGACTAACTTGTAAAGAAAGATTTGTGTATATGACCATTGACTAAACTGAAGAAGAATGTGTAAACATGATCTTTGACTAAGTTGTTAAAAAGGAAATCACAGAGCATGATGAACGACGAATGAACGAAAATCTTTATTTTCAAAGGGTTTAGAATTGGGCACGTAGGCCCAGGCCTGTCTGACATTCTGCCCTTCTTCTCTATTTCCTCTCATACATTCTTTCATTCAACATCTCTTATGAAGCAAATCTTTGACAACAAAAGAACAATAAGCGTTAAAACGCATGAAAAATAATCAATAATATATGACTCACTGAGGCAGTGTTTAACATGGACATTATAAATATCCAAGGAAGGTGTAACGTGCCATATATATGATGATATGGTTAACATGTTGTATGTAAGTTGTACAGATAAATATATGACACTGTTTAGCTTGAGTTCCATGAGGAGTGATTGTATTATTGATGTATTTCATTGTCTTGCTGTAACATTACTACCAGCTGTATTGTTGTCTTGCTGTTGGTTAGCTAATCTAAGCAGTTGGTATTGCTTTATTCAAGACTTCACCAGTAGTCTAGCTTGAATCACTTTTGCTGCATTCTCTGGCTTGACTATTGTCTGGAGATTGAAGGACATGCTAGTGCTTAATAACACCTTATTGCTATTTTTCATGCTTTTGAAACCAGTTTGCTAATTTAATCTTGTCACTCTATTAGATTGCTAAATAAACTTAATCATCATCATCATAATCAAATGCCTAGCCGACTGGCTTGGGTGATCATGCCCCTCCATATCTCACAATCTCTGATTGAATATATCAGTTTGTTTGCTAATATTTGATAATGGCAGACTCAAGAATCTTCTCTCACTGTCTTCCTCTGCTCCTTTTCCCATGAGTATATACACTATGTTGTGAAAATATATCTTCATATTGTTTATGTAATTGTTTCAACAATAGATCTAGTTGTTTCAAACTGGTCACTACAGCTTATGTGGTCATCCCCCTTCCTAGAGAGCCAGCTATCTGGTTTCTGCTTTATTATATGCTTATTATTTGTTGTAGTGACTTCAGACTTGTTTATTGTAATGACTGTAAACATGCTTGTTTGCTTCCCTGGGCTAGGTCTGGATCTGGACAGCATTGCTACCCAGGCTGAGGACGTTTTCGGAGGAAGGTAGGACTTCGAGAGCTTGTCTCAGTCAGTGTGCTATATAGTATGGTACTTGTTTCAGTCAGTGTGTTGTGTATTGTGGTACTTGTTTCAGTCATTGTGCTGTATAGTGTGGTACTTGTTTCAGTCAGTGTGTTGTATAGTGTGGTACTTGTTTCAGTCAGTGAGCAGTATAGTGTGGTACTTGTTTTAGTCAGTGAGCAGTATTAAGATGTGTGTTTGGGGTGTATGATGTGGTACTTGTTTCAGTCAGTGTGTTGTATAGTGTGGTACTTGTTTCAGTCAATGTGTTGTATAGTGTGGTACTTGTTTCAGTCAATGTGTTGTATAGTGTGGTACTTGTTTCAGTCAATGTGTTGTATAGTGTGGTACTTGTCTCAGTCAGTGTGCTGTATAGTGTGGTACTTGTTTCAGTCAATGTGTTGTATAGTGTGGTACTTGTTTCAGTCAGTGTGCTGTATAGTGTGGTACTTGTTTCAGTCAGTGTGCTGTATAGTGTGGTACTTGTTTCAGTCAGTGAGCAGTATTAAGATGTGTGTTTGGGGTGTATGATGTGGTACTTGTTTCAGTCAATGTGTTGTATAGTGTGGTACTTGTTTCAGTCAATGTGCTGTATAGTGTGGTACTTGTTTCAGTCATTGTTTTGTATAGTGTGGTACTTGTCTCAGTCAGTGTGCTGTATAGTGTGGTACTTGTTTCAGTCAGTGTGCTGTATAGTGTGATACTTGTTTCAGTCAGTGTGTTGTATAGTGTGGTACTTGTCTCAGTCAATGTGCTGTATAGTGTGGTACTTGTCTCAGTCAGTGTGCTGTATAGTGTGGTACTTGTCTCAGTCAGTGTGCTGTATAGTGTGGTACTTGTCTCAGTCAGTGTGTTGTATAGTGTGGTACTGGTCTCAGTCAGTGTGCTGTATAGTGTGGTACTTGTCTCAGTCAGTGTGTTGTATAGTGTGGTACTGGTCT
This sequence comes from Cepaea hortensis, assembly GCA_963921405.1. Taxonomy (NCBI): domain Eukaryota; kingdom Metazoa; phylum Mollusca; class Gastropoda; order Stylommatophora; family Helicidae; genus Cepaea; species Cepaea hortensis. The sequence goes on along the minus strand of OY992882.1, from coordinate 125,061,287 downwards.
CAGTCAGTGTGCTGTATAGTGTGATACTTGTTTCAGTCAGTGTCCTGTATAGTGTGATACTTGTTTAAGTCAGTGTGCTGTATAGTGTGATACTTGTTTCAGTCAGTGTGCTGTATAGTGTGTAAGTCAGGTCTTAGTCAGATATGACTGAGCTACCGTATGACAGTAGACGGTACTACCTGCTTTCTGTCAGCGCCGAATGTTGGGCGGCGCTTACCAAACCCGACACCCCACATTGTGCCAACGGCTTCGGGCGGAAGAGCGCAATTGGGAGGGTACTAGCCTTATCCTGGTGCGAGGAAATGCAACCCAAAGACAAAATAAGTCATGGCAGGGCAGACCAGGCTCTAAGCCTTGGTTGGCAGCTGGTCTAGGATCGAAGCTCCGACAGGCGGACAGTTAGAGCATTACTTTGCTGATCCGGCAGCTTCTGCAGCTTGTCTTGTTCCAGATGTATAGGTGTTAACTTTCCTCTGGAGTGAACTAGGCAGGCCGAGAGAGGGATCATGCTGCATGGGCAACACATGGTTTCTTTATTTTAGCCCAGGCTTTGTGCTATGGAGAGGCAATAACTCCATCCCTGGTCTTAACCGGTCTCGGGTCACATGGAAACATCCACGATCCGGCCATTGGCATCAGCTGGACTTCATTATCACACGGAGACAACATCTAAACCATACATCATTAACTCGAAGTTACCACAGTGCTGACTGTGATACAGATCATTCTTTGGTTGTTGCAAGGGTTAGACTGAGACCAAAGAGAATCTACACAGCTAAACACAAGTCTAGCCCCAGGATTAATATTATTAACACTCACGATCCTGGAAAGTGCTTTGAATTTCAACAGCAACTTGAGGACGCTTTCAATGATACATCAGAAAATTGTATAGTAAATGATAAATGGAGTAAACTTAAGGAAACTATTTATAAAACAGCGATAGGGGTTTACGGCACTGTGGATCATAAGAGGCAGGACTGGTTTGTGGCAAACAGCCAGATACTGCAGCCCTTGATTGATAAAAAGAAGATAGCTCTCTTAAGAAACAAGGAAAGACCAACGCGTAACACTCTGAGTGAGCTGAAGCAAGCGAGGAAGGATGTACAAAAGGCTGCCAGGCAGTGTGCAAATGACTATTGGATCAAGTTATGTGAGTCCATTCAAATCGCAAGTGATAAGGGAAACATCAGAAGCATGTATGAAGGGATAAAGAAAGCCTGTGGTCCAATGATCAAAAGAAGTGCACCACTGAAAACCTTGACTGGAGAAATCATCACTGATAAGAAACAGCAGATGGATAGATGGGTCGAGCACTATTTAGAGCTTTACTCAAGTGAGACCAAGCTGGCGGATGATGCCCTCAATGCCATAGAGGCCCTGCCAACTCTTGACCACCTGGACACACTTCCCACTATAACAGAAGTTAAGTGTGCTATAAATGAGCTTGCATCTGGCAAGGCTCCAGGTAAGGATGGGATTCCAATAGAGGTGATCAGGAGTGGGTAAGACACCCTCGCTCTACAGATCCACCAGCTAATAGAGCTATGCTGGCGAAAAGGACAAGTCCCACAGGATTTCAAAGATTCAAACATCATAACGCTGTACAAGAACAAGGGAGATCGGAGCGACTGCAACAACTATAGGGGTATCTCACTTCTGTGTATTGTTGGGAAAGTATTTGCCAGAATTATCCTGCGCAGACTTCAAGTCCTGGGAGATCAAGTCTACCCCGAATCACAGTGCGGCTTCCGTCAGAACCGGTCTACCATTGATATGATATTCTCATTGCGACAGATGCAAGAAAAATGCCGGGAACAAAATCAGCCACTGTTTATTGCCTTCATCGACCTCACAAAGGCATTCGATTTGGTCAGTCGTGAGGGTCTGTTCAAAGCACTAAAGAAGATTGGCTGTCCACCAACTCTTCTGTCCATTGTGGAATCGTTCCACACAGGCATGAAGGGTATAATCAAGTTTGATGGCTCAACTTCAGAAGAGTTTGAAATCAAGAGTGGAGTTAAGCAAGGTTGTGTACTATCCCCCACCCTCTTTGGGATATACTTTTCACTTCTACTGAAATATGCCTTTCGTGATCAGGATGACGGTATATACATTCACTCACGCTCAGATGGTGGCCTCTATAATGCTCAGAGATTGAAGGCCAAGACCAAAATTAGCAGGGTACTAATCAGAGAGTTGCTTTTTGCAGATGATGCTGCTATTACGACCCACTCTGAGGAAGAATTACAACATCTACTATCTGCATTCTCCAATGCTTGTTCTGAATTTGGTTTAACAATTAACAAAAAGAAGACACAGATTATGTCACAAGGTGCACATGGTGTACCATCAATCTTTATTGACGACGCCGAACTGGAGATAGTAGACCATTTTACATATCTTGGATCAGAGGTAAATAGCAAATTATCCCTCGATCAGGAAATCAACATCAGGATTGGCAAGGCAGCAACAACAATGAACATGTTAGCAAAAAGAGTCTGGGAGAACAGGAAGCTTACTGCCAAAACAAAAGTCCTCGTCTACCAAGCCTGTGTCCTTAGTACTCTTCTTTATGGCAGTGAAACCTGGACAACTTACTCACGCCAAGAGAAACGTTTAAACAGCTTTCATATGCGGTGTCTGCGAAGAATACTTGGTATTAAGTGGCAAGACAAAATCACAAATACTGAAGTATTGGAAAGATCAGGTTGTGTGACGGTGTATTTCATGCTCAGTCTTCGTAGACTTAGATGGATAGGACACGTTAGGAGGATGGATGATGGTAGAATACCAAAGGACATCTTTTTTGGTGAATTACAGACGGGTAGGAGATCTCAGGGTCGGCCTCTACTACGATACAAAGATGTGTGTAAGCGGGACATGATTGATACAGGCATTGATAATGCACAATGGGAGCACGTCGCCGCTGAACATGTTGCATGGAGGGCAACTATCAGAAATGGAATAAAGACAAAGGAGAAAATGATTGCAGATAAAGCACACACAGAGCGTGAGAGACGTAAGATGGTGCAAAATGGTGGAAATGACCATGTTTTCACATGCACCTACTGTGGGCAAACATTTGCAGCAAGAATTGGCCTTACCAGCCACACTCGCCACCGCCATGGATCGTAGTTATTGCCATATGACAGTTATTAAGCCTTTTTGAAGCACAATGTACCAAACTATCGTCTGTCAAGACGGAAAGGTGCCAATGTAATGCTGTATAGTGTGGTACTTGTTTCAGTCAGTGTGTTGTATAGTGTGGTACTTGTCTCAGTCAGTGTGCTGTATAGTGTGGTACTTGTCTCAGTCAGTGTGCTGTATAGTGTGGTACTTGTCTCAGTCAGTGTGTTGTATAGTGTGGTACTGGTCTCAGTCAGTGTGTTCTATAGTGTGGTACTTGTTTCAGTCAGTGTGTTCTATAGTGTGGTACTTGTTTCAGTCAGTGTGCTGTATAGTGTGGTACTTGTTTGAGTCAGTGTGTTCTATAGTGTGGTACTTGTTTCAGTCAGTGTGTTCTATAGGTGTGGTACTTGTTTCAGTCAGTGTGTTCTATAGTGTGATACTTGTTTCAGTCAGTGTGTTCTATAGTGTGGTACTTGTTTCAGTCAGTGTGCTGTATAGTGGTACTTGTTTCAGTCAGTGAGCTGTATTAAGATGTGTGTTTGGGGTGTATGATGTGGTACTGGTCTCAGTCAGTGTGTTGTGTATTGTGGTACTTGTTTCAGTAAGTGTGTTGCATCCAGGTGTGTGGTTGGTTGGTTTACTGTGGTTTTTGTCCCAAGATTAAGGCAGCTTCTTTCTCATTGTAACATCTAGAAAATGATGAGGCTGTCAGAGTGGCTCAGAAAGGACAAACTCTCCCCATTGACCCAACTTGTCAGTGTCTTATGAGTAATCAGATATATGTACAGGAAAACCTGAATTACACCATATCTGTGTTCTCAAGATTGTAAATGATGACACCAAACAGCAGGTGTGAACAGCACCAGTGTTAGACTATGTTAACAAACAGCACCAGTGTTAGATTATGTTAACAAACAGCACCAGTGTTAGACTTTGTTAACAAACAGCACCAGTGTTAGACTATGTTAACAAACAGCACCAGTGTTAGACTATGTTAACAAACAGCACCAGTGTTAGACTATGTTAACAAACAGCACCAGTGTTAGACTATGTTAACAAACAGCACCAGTGTTAGACTTTGTTAACAAACAACACCAGTGTTAGACTATGTTAACAAACAGCACCAGTGTTAGACTTTGTTAACAAACAGCACCAGTGTTAGACTATGTTAACAAACAGCACCAGTGTTAGACTATGTTAACAAACAGCACCAGTGTTAGACTTTGTTAACAAACAGCACCAGTGTTAGACTATGTTAACAAACAGCAAAACAGATGGTTTGGTCTTTAAACAAGATTACCAGAAGACAGTGGCCCACAGAGAGCTCTAGCCTTTAGATACAATAGAAACAGCAAGAGGTTTCCCCCATCTTATGCTCAGATTATTAGTTTTCTAAGATCATTTTCTTAACCATCCCCCAATATGAGATTCTTAATATTCTAAGAAGGAACCACATCTCTGTGGTCTCTAGCCTTGGTGTTCAGGGTCCATGATTCACAGGCATAACAGTAGTATGGGTGATATGTAACTTTTAGAGACTCATTTTCTGACTCCCATTTGGAAATCAGGTAGATGGAAAAGAAAGCTTGATGTACCTCAGTGATGAATAACGCTGGGATGAACAAGGTGGCAACATTGAGATAGGACTGAATACCAGTCAGTGTGTCCCTAGTGCAGTGACATATTCTATTCATAAATAACAAAGAAGAAACACCATGTCTCTAACATAAAATTGACTGTCGGTGTTTGGCACTCCTCAGTGATGAACTAGACCTGGATGGACAAGGTGGCAAGATGTTCCTGCGAGTTCTCCTCAACATGGTCATGCACAACTACCCACCACTGGTCTCGGGAGCCTTGCAGTTGCTCTTCAGACACTTCTCCCAGCGCCAGGAAGTACTGAATGCCTTCACCCAGGTACCTTCTTGTGACCTTTGTCCAGTGTTCAAATTTTCAGACTAGGTTCTAGAATGATGGGGTTAGTTTTTAACTGATTGATTGATTTGATTGATTGATTGATTGATTGATTGGATTCCAGAACCATCTTTATCATCATGAGTGCTTTGATCATCTCCTTTGTTATGTGAGGCCAGGGAGCTCTCAATTGTGTGCAGGTTATCTGCAGCACTGGTAATGGCGCCACAGGGAGCTCTCAATTGTGTGCAGGTTATCTGCAGCACTGGTAATGGCGCCACAGGGAGCTCTCAATTGTGTGCAGGTTATCTGCAGCACTGGTAATGGCGCCACAGGGAGCTCTCAATTGTGTGCAGGTTATCTGCAGCACTGGTAATGGCGCCACAGGGAGCTCTCAATTGTGTGCAGGTTATCTGCAGCACTGGTAATGGCGCCACAGGGAGCTCTCAATTGTGTGCAGGTTATCTGCAGCACTGGTAATGGCGCCACAGGGAGCTCTCAATTGTGTGCAGGTTATCTGCAGCACTGGTAATGGCGCCACAGGGAGCTCTCAATTGTGTGCAGGTTATCTGCAGCACTGGTAATGGCGCCACAGGGAGCTCTCAATTGTGTGCAGGTTATCTGCAGCACTGGTAATGGCGCCACAGGGAGCTCTCAATTGTGTGCAGGTTATCTGCAGCACTGGTAATGGCGCCACAGGGAGCTCTCAATTGTGTGCAGGTTATCTGCAGCACTGGTAATGGCGCCACAGGGAGCTCTCAATTGTGTGCAGGTTATCTGCAGCACTGGTAATGGCGCCACAGGGAGCTCTCAATTGTGTGCAGGTTATCTGCAGCACTGGTAATGGCGCCACAGGGAGCTCTCAATTGTGTGCAGGTTATCTGCAGCACTGGTAATGGCGCCACAGGGAGCTCTCAATTGTGTGCAGGTTATCTGCAGCACTGGTAATGGCGCCACAGGGAGCTCTCAATTGTGTGCAGGTTATCTGCAGCACTGGTAATGGCGCCACAGGGAGCTCTCAATTGTGTGCAGGTTATCTGCAGCACTGGTAATGGCGCCACAGGGAGCTCTCAATTGTGTGCAGGTTATCTGCAGCACTGGTAATGGCGCCACAGGGAGCTCTCAATTGTGTGCAGGTTATCTGCAGCACTGATAATGGCGCCACAGGGAGCTCTCAATTGTGTGCAGGTTATCTGCAGCACTGATAATGGCGCCACAGGGAGCTCTCAATTGTGTGCAGGTTATCTGCAGCACTGGTAATGGCGCCACAGGGAGCTCTCAATTGTGTGCAGGTTATCTGCAGCACTGGTAATGGCGCCACAGGGAGCTCTCAATTGTGTGCAGGTTATCTGCAGCACTGGTAATGGCGCCACAGGGAGCTCTCAATAGTGCTGCAGGTTATCTGCAGCACTGGTAATGGCGCCACAGGGAGCTCTCAATTGTGTGCAGGCTGTAATGGTGCCAATGTGTGTCTACCAGAACCTCACATTCTAGAAATATTCTGTTATGTGTAGTTTGTCTCATTTTGAAATTCAGCCATGACAATTTCCCCCTCCCTCTCCCCCAGACAGTAGCCTGCCAGAACAGTGGCTTCTCAGGACAGTGGCCACTCACTACAGTGGCTCCACCTTTCCCTAGGGCAGTAGCCTCTCAGGACAATGGCTCCCCTCTCCCTAGGACAGTAGCCTCTCAGGACAGTGGCTCCCCTCTCCCTAGGAAGTCTTTCCCAGGACAATCTTCTCCAGGACAATGACCCCTTCTCCCTAGGATAGTCTCCCTCAGGACAGTGGCCTAATCAACCTATTCCAACTGCCAGACACATTTTTAGCATGCAGAATGTGCACATAGGACCTAAATTTAACAGCATTATCCAAGAAGGTTAGACAACCATTTACTTTCCAGTGATCAGTTAAAATGTGACATCCTCAGTTTCCTTAACTTGTCAGTTAATATTCAGTGTGATTCTGACCTTTTTCCCACTTGTCTTTCTCAGTTGGGTGACATAAGTGCTAGCAACTTAACGGGTTGGGGATGGCACTGGAAAGACTGAATGAGTTAAAAGATGGAAGTGATCGTGTGTTGTGACGTAAAGAATTGAAAGATAAAAATGTTCATGTGTTCTAGTGTAAACGACCTTTAACTCACTGTCTGTGCAGGTCCAGTTGTTGGTGACTACCAGTGATGTTGAGAACTACCGACAGATCAAATCCGACCTGGACAAGTTGCGTCTGTTGGTGGAGAAGTCCGAGCTGTGGGTGTACAAGGGAAAGCACGGAGAGGATGCCCCAAAAAAGAAGAAAAAGAAACCAGCTGCTGAAGAGGGCGATGATGGGAAGGAAAGTTCAGGGAAGAGTGAGAAGAAAGTCAAGAAGGAATACATGGTGAGTGTATCAGTAATGTGTGTTGATGCCATGGTCCCACATTATGTTGTGACATTTAACATCAGTACACATTTGACATTCCCGTATATTCAGTCCTCTGATGCAGCAGCTATTCCAGAGTACTTCAGCTCGCTATTGCTTTGATTGGGTGGTCATATTTTGTCTCTCACCCTTGAAGATGTCATTGACCTCCTTGGCCATGTTATGCATTTGGGCTAGCGTCAGAGACCCATCAGTGTCTACCAGCGGAGAACCTACTGAGTTGATGATATTGGACCTGACCATGCTTCTTCCCCCTTATATTGGTATATTATGTGCCGGCTGGTCCATTGTGTTCTGTGCCCTTTACGCTGGCATGTCTGAGTGCATACATCCAGGTCAGTGATGTGAAGAAGCACTTTTGAATGCTGTCTACCCACTCAATGCAAAGATTGCTGTTTGTTAATTTTCCCAAACTGTGTAGCATGCCACACAGGTGTGGCACCGGAGTATTACTATTGTGTTTGGTTTGTACATGATCACTTTCACAACACATAGGTACCCCATACAGGCATCAGTCTCCTCCCATAGATGACACAAGGAGAATCTCAGCACAGTCCACCAACCCTGTAGTGCTAGCGGGGGTCAGATGTATGTATATACAAGAATCACACGTTACAAATATCAATTTTGTGGATAGGATTTTTGATTTTGAAACTTCTTGTGCCTTGGCTTATTAGTCATGCTGTTTCTGTTTTGCTACGGATTTTTATTGTATACAGTGTACACATGAGTGGTAGGATTGTTGGTGTGGGGGGACATGCAACGGCAGACAGTGATGCTGAGGCACATGCAACAGTTTTCATATACCACAGTCAGTGCCGAGTCTTCTTATTGTTGTCATTGATGGTGTTGTTGCGATATGGTATGGCTGTATGTCATTTGGTCAGATCTCTGAATGATGTGATCATGTGTGTGTGTTGTCTGTGGCTGGAAGTTGATTGTGTTAGCTTTGTCAGCAATAACCTTTACTGCACACACAGTACTGCACAAGTGCTGAAGTCTGAGTGCTGCTGTAGACAATTCAGATGACTGTGTGAATATGTGTGCTCTATATTTCAGCTTGAAGGATTTATCTAATTACTTTAGTTTATGTTGTATGATGTCTGCAGTATGTACCTGACGAGATGCAACAAAACATTCCAGGCAATGAATTATACAATCTATTGTTTGTGTCTTCGTTATTCATGAGTCTAAATGTTGCATATGGTTTTGTTACAGACAAGAATTTAAATGTTGCATACGGTTTTGTTAAATATTTGAGTGGATGATCTGATGCTGTAGTTTCTGTCATCATTGTTGAGTGCATTTGTTGATATCCTACAAAATATTGTTTATTTCAGGGTAATTTTTGTTTATATTTTGTCATAAAACATGTGCTTCTTTTTCATGTCTTATTGATTTTGTATACTTTTTTTTTAACAAGATTAACAGTGTTTATTACCAACCTAGAACTTAGTTTTACTTTCATGGAAGCATGAAGTAGCTGTTTATTTATTTGCAACCTAGAGCAGTTTGTTGTTCTGTTTTACCAACTTGAGCTACTTTGTTGACAGACCAGTGCGGGGGCGGAGTCAGCAATTGACCTGGACTTGGGCCCACCAATCAGCAGTGACTCAACTGTGAACTACAAGACCATTAAAGGGGTAAGGAGTGAGAAAAGGGCAGGCCGCATGTGAGAGTTGAGATTGCATGTGAGAGGTCAGGTCACATGTGAGAGGTTGCATGTGAAAGGGTAGGCTGTATGTGAGAGGGGATTTCATGTGAGAGGGGATTTCATGTGAGAGAGGATTTCATGTCCATGGACGTGATCTGTCAGCGTAGAAGCATGTACTAGCTAATCTGTTAAAATTACTAGACCCTTAGAGGGATCAGGAGTGTTTAGAAGGGAGGTTGTATGGAAGAGATGACTTGATCTCAGCGGAGATGATCTGTCAGAGTAGATGCATGTAACTAGCTAATCTGTTAATCAACTCCATTGGTAATATACACAGCTGTTAATCAACCCAATTATTAATCAACCCCACTGTTAATCAACCCAGCTATTAATCTACCCCACTGTTAATCAACCCGACTGTTTATCAGCCCAGCTGTTAATCAACTCAGCTGTTTAGGAACCCAACAGTTAAGGAATGCAACTGTTTTGGAACCCAGCAGTTAAGGAACTCAATTGTCATGGGTACTCTGGCTATTGGAAACTGGACTTTATTCTGTGTGTGGAAAGGAAAAGGAAGTATGGGAATGTAACGTCTGCATCAGTGGTTCCGTCATGCCATCTTCATCCTTCTGTCTGCATGAGTGGTTCTGTCATGCCATCTTCATCCTTCTGTCTGCATGAGTGGTTCCATCATACCATCTTCATCCTTCTGTCTGCATCAGTGGTTCTATTATGCCATCTTCATCCTTCTGTCTGCATCAGTGGTTCTATTATGCCATCTTCATCCTTCTGTCTGCATGAGTGGTTCCATCATACCATCTTCATCCTTCTGTCTGCATGAGTGGTTCCATCATACCATCTTCATCCTTCTGTCTGCATCAGTGGTTCTATTATGCCATCTTCATCCTTCTGTCTGCATCAGTGGTTCTATTATGCCATCTTCATCCTTCTGTCTGCATGAGTGGTTCCATCATACCATCTTCATCCTTCTGTCTGCATCAGTGGTTCTATTATGCCATCTTCATCCTTCTGTCTGCATCAGTGGTTCCGTCATGCCATCTTCATCCTTCTGTCTGCACAGGCACTGGCTAATATGTTTGTGTGGTCTTGAGTCATTGATCACATGACAGCGTTTGTAATGTTGTTGTAAATCCTTCTTATTGATAGGCTGCCACAATGTTATATATTCTTATGCCATTGACCACATGACAGTACTGGTTCTGTTTGTGTCGTGTTGCAGATTCTGCAGAGGCTGACCAAGCTGTGTATTCAGGACGCTGGAGATATCAGGAAGGCTCGCAAGCATGAACAGAGGCTGTTGAGGAACATGAATGCTCATTGTGTGATTCTTGAACTGCTTAGTATTACTTATGATAAGGTGAGGATGCAGGTCTAGAACTGATTGGTTTTATATATGATCAAGTGAAGATCGATGGGAAGGGTGATAAGGAAAGGTAATGAGAGAGAATGAACATTATGTTTAGAGAGTCAAGAGTTTGACACACTGGTACTTCTAACATCCTGTCCTTATCTGGTACCTTACATAAAGTAAAAAGTAATAGAGAGATAGAGAGGGGTAGGGGCAAAGTAAAGATGGAGATAAGAGAGAGTGAGAGTCTTTATATAGATATTTTGTAACATGAGAGGTGTAGAGTGATTAAGAGTTAATAAGAGGTCTAGAACTGCGTAGCATTATATATAAGATGGAGACGGGGGCAGCAGTGATGGAAAGTATTATTATAAAGAGTTGCATGGACAGATGAAAAAAGAGAGATCCAGCACTTCCAGATATTACATATAATTAGGTAAAAAGAGAACTATATACAGTAGAGGCTGACTTTGGTGTGAGTTTCAGAATAAAACAAAGTGGGAAGAAATCAGCTGGACAGGCCACATCATGGTCTGATGTAAGTGGAGTACTTAGCATTTCATACCACACACAGTCGTATTTTTCATGCATTATGTGAAAGTATAGACACTACACTATTTTCATGCTTGTGATGGTGTGAAAGACAAGAATATACTTTTCGTTTTTAATTGTTGCTTCATTCTAACTATGTCTGCTTGCAGGATCAAGACAGCAGGATGAATGAACTGATGAAGCTTGCCCACGAGTTCCTGCAGGCATTCTGTCTCAACAACCAGCCCAACCAGAGCCTGCTGGAAGACAAGATAGAGCTGTTTCTAACTCCAGGGGTAAGTCCAGCGTCTGGTGTAGGGTTGCTCTGCTAGAATCCAGTTAAGGGCTATATTTACAGGGAAACCTTATGAATCATCTTCCTTTCAGATCTTGGGTAGGGGATAGGTCGCCTGGCCATCTCAGACAAGGACTGAAATAAGTCATCCTGTATGCACATTGTGCATATTTACAGTCCTTTGGTAGGTTGAACATTGCATAGAGGAGGCCATACATTAGTTGCCCTGACAAATTTCAAAATGAGAAAATTTACCCACAGCAGAATATTTAAGGTATGTATGGACACACATGGAGATCCTCACTTGTGCTGTAGTGTTTGTGTGCTGAGCTGAGATTCTCCTGTTGTCATTTGAAAGAGCAGATCAGAATACAAATGAAGTTGCATGGTGCTAGGAAGATGGTCATTCAATCCAGTAAATCAACCTGATAGATTAGAGGATATAGATCCCCATAGAATGTGAGTTCTACTTATAACATTTTGTCTATTTTCACACAAAGTGCAGCATTTGCATGGACTACCTTCCATTACAGTTCACAGAACACTGGGGAACATTCTCTCAATCACACTTGAGTTCACGCTCCTGGCTGGCTGGCTGTCTGTGACCTTTCACCCTGAAGCTGAAAACCCAACAGCCATCATATGCTCAACATGTGAACATTAGCAAGGACACACACAACTAGTGCCTGCCACTGAATAGTGGCACTTGACTAGTAGAAAAAAATCACCAATGGGGAGCTCATGGAGAGAGCTGAACAACTTCCAGTGAGTTCAGAGGTGAGGACATGGTTCTGACATATACTGATAGACCCTCTTGTCTGGAACCCACAAGATGAACAAAATAACGGGAGAGCTAAAAACATGGAGAAGAGAATTACAGACTGAGATGAATAATATCAGGAGAGTATGGAGGGGGCTGCAGGAAGTATCACAACATAAGGTGGCTTGGCATAGGTTTGTTAAGGGTGTATGCTGCAATGAAAGATACAGGACAGAAGAAGGAAGATACATACCATAGACATTGCTTGACAACGTCTTTGTATCCTCTGTCTTCCACAGCTTCTGGAGGCGGAGACCATGAAAGCCATCTTCCAGGACAATGTGGCTTTGTGTAATGAGGTCAGTGACCGTGTCATTCAACATTTTGTCCACAACATCGAGACACATGGTCGGCATGTCCAGTACCTCAAGTTCCTGCAGACTGTGGTCAAAGCTGAGGGAGAATACATCAGGAGGTGCCAGGACTTGGTTATGTCTGAGGTAACCAGTGAAGTTTAGTCTGTCTGACATAACCAGTGAAGTTTAGTCTGTCTGACATAACCAGTGAAGTTTAGTTTGTGTGATGTAACCATTGAATTAATTTTGTCATAATTAATAAAGTTCAGTTTGTCATAACCAGTGAAGTTTAATTTAGTTTGTCATAACCAATGAAGTTTTAGTTTGTGTGATGTAACCATTGAAATTCAGTTTGTCATAACTAGTAAAGTTCAATTTGTCACAATCAGTGAAGTTTAGTTTAGCCTGTCATACCAAGTGAAGTTTAGTCTGCCTGTCATAATAAGTGCATTTTAGTCTGCCTGTCATAACCAATAAATTTAGTCTGTCTGTCATAACCAGTGAAGTTCAGTTTGTCATAACCACTTAAGTTCAGTTTTTTTATGTAAACAGTAAAGTTCATTTTGTTGATGTAAACAGTGAAGTTCAGTTTCTTATAACCAGTGAAGTTTAGTTTGTCTGTTGGAGACAGTTATGCTAAAGAATATTGACATAATTTATCTGTAAACAGCATGAAAGATTCAGTATTTGATTTGTATAATTTAACTGTAAAGAGCATGAAAGATTCAGTATTTGATTTGTATAATTTAACTGTAAAGAGCATGAAAGATTCAGTATTTGATTTGTATAATTTAACTGTAAAGAGCATGAAAGATTCAGTATTTGATTTGTATAATTTAACTGTAAAGAGCATGAAAGATTCAGTATTTGATTTGTATAATTTAACTGTAAAGAGCATGAAAGATTCAGTATTTGTTTTGTATAATTTAACTGTAAAGAGCATGAAAGATTCAGTATTTGATTTGTATAATTTAACTGTAAAGAGCATGAAAGATTCAGTGTTTTGATTTGTATAATTTAACTGTAAAGAGCATGAAAGATTCAGTGTTTTGTTTCTTCCTCCGTATATAGCTGGTGAATGTAGGAGAGGATGTTCTTGTTTTCTACAATGAGCCTTCCAGTTTTGAGCACTTGGTTGAGCTGATGCAGTCCGAGCACCATCGTTTCAATGAACAGAGCCCGCTCAACTACCACATCAACCTCGTTCAGCTCTTAGCCTTGTGCACAGAGGGCAAGAATGTCTACACTGAGATCAAGTGTCATTCACTTCTACCCCTGGATGATATTGTCAAGGTTGTGACACATCCTGATTGCATTCCAGAAGTGAGTACTATTGTTTCATGTGTTATGGTTATTCATCTCATCTCATCTCATCTCATCATGTTCCTCTTGTACCTTGCGGTGTCGAGGTGAAGTATAAACTTCGTGAGAGTGCCCGGTTATGGGCTTCGTATATCGACATTCCCATGGATTCTGTTATTCCCTCCGTCCAACGTTTACGTGGTCGGCCTCTTCCTCTGTTTCCATCTGGTCTGTACATCATTGCTTGTTGTGGCATGCTGTTGATTGGTAGCCTACTTGCATGGCCAAACCATTTGACCTGCTGCTTTCTAATAAAATCTAGAGCAGCTTTAACCCCCACTTTAGTCCTGATTTCTTCATTTCTGATCTTATCTCTTCTTGATACGTTATGGTTATTGTCATGTTGAAAATACTATGAGCTTGTTATTGAAATTTGAAATACCACCTGTACACCTGTACCATATTACAGCTCACCTGTGTGTTATAGTGAATGTTGTGTGAACATATTACATCTCACCTGTGTGTTATAGTGAATGTTGCGACTGAAACCTTGACCTGACCTGACCTCTGGTCTGATACATGTGCAGGTGAAGACAGCCTACATCAACTTCCTGAACCACTGCTACGTGGACACCGAGGTGGAGATGAAGGAAATCTATACCAGCAAGCACTTGTGGACTCTGTTTGAGAACTTCTTGGTGGACATTGCCATGGTGAGATCATGTTGTCATGCTCATATAGACACTGTTTAAGAACTTCTTAGTGGACATTACTATGGTGAGATCATGTTGTTATGCTCATATAGACACTGTTTGAGAACTTCTTGGTGGACATTGCCATGGTGAGATCATGTTGTCATGCTCATATAGAATGTTTGAGAACTTCTTTGTGGACATTGCCATGGTAAGATCATATTGTCATGCTCATATAGACTGTTTGAGAACTTCTTGGTGGACATTGCCATGGTAAGATCATGTTGTCATGCTCAAATAGACTGTTTGAGAACTTCTTGGTGGACATTGCCATGGTAAGATCATGTTGTCATGCTCATATAGACTGTTTGAGAACTTCTTTGTGGACATTGCCATGGTAAGATCATGTCCTTATGCTCATATAGACGCTGTTTGAGAACTTCTTGGTGGACATTGCCATGGTAAGATCATGTCCTTATGCTCATATAGACGCTGTTTGAGAACTTCTTGGTGGACATTGCCATGGTAAGATCATGTCCTTATGCTCATATAGACTGTTTGAGAACTTCTTGGTGGACATTGCCATGGTGAGATCATGTTGTCATGCTCATATAGAATGTTTGAGAACTTCTTGGTGGACATTGCCATGGTAAGATCATGTCCTTATGCTCATATAGACGCTGTTTGAGAACTTCTTGGTGGACATTGCCATGGTAAGATCATGTCCTTATGCTCATATAGACTGTTTGAGAACTTCTTGGTGGACATTGCCATGGTAAGATCATGTCCTTATGCTCATATAGACGCTGTTTGAGAACTTCTTGGTGGACATTGACATGGTAAGATCATGTCCTTATGCTCATATAGATGCTGTTTGAGAACTTCTTGGTGGACATTGCCATGGTAAGATCATGTCCTTATGCTCATATAGACGCTGTTTGAGAACTTCTTGGTGGACATTGCCATGGTAAGATCATGTCCTTATGCTCATATAGACTGTTTGAGAACTTCTTGGTGGACATTGCCATGGTAAGATCATGTCTTTATGCTCATATAGACTGTTTGAGAACTTCTTGGTGGACATTGCCATGGTAAGATCATGTCCTTATGCTCATATAGGCTGTTTGAGAACTTCTTGGTGGACATTGCCATAGTGAGATCATGTCCTTATACTCATATAGTTTCATGTGGCAGACCAGAAGACTGAGAACTTAAAGGCAGAAAACTTAAAGGCATGCCCAAGGTGCAGTGAAACATATCACTGAGAGACAGCAGTGGTCAGGTCTGTGTCCAAGGATAGCAAATATGAACGTGATGACAATTTAATATTCATCACCCAGTGGCTTGCTCATAACAGACCTTTCAAATTTGTCATAAACCACATGTCCTGCCTCTGTCGTCGTTGTTGATGTTGCCACATTTCCTGCCTCTGTTTTTGTATGTATAAATTATTATCACATCTTGAATCCATCTACATTACCATTGTCCTCTTCACTGCTTCCCCAGTACACTTCCCTCCATAGTCATATATTCCTGACATGAATGTGTGTTTACATGCTCAAAATATCTCTTCTTCTCAGTTGTATTTGTTTTTGTAGCCAGTCTTGTTCAGTACTGAGTTATTGTAGGATAGACCAGACTACAGTATTTTCATTACATATTTCCATCAGTATATGTTGAAGCATAATGTTTGCTACCGATGGATCCCTTCCACAGGTGTGTGTACAGGTACTAATGTGTTAAGAGATTGCTGGTTCAAATAAAATAAGGGAGGCTGGAATTCCCTTTGCCAGGGGTCTTTGTTCGGTGAAAATGTAGATTCATGAAAAATAAACAGGAATTGATAGATAGTGTAACAGTTGAAAGTGTAAGAAAAATCCTTAGTCTAAGCACAAAACAAAAATGATGGTAATGACCAAGGAAAGAAATCAGACTGTGCAGTGAAAGTGGCAACACTGAAACAAGTAGAGAATAAGAATGGGGTCAGCTATGAGAATAGCCAATAACACAGGAAACAGATGGCTGTAGAGGTGCATCGTCTGTACTACATCCGACTTCTTCAGAAATCTGTTCACTGGGTTAACCTTCCCAGGCTGTATCAATCTAACCCAAGCACTTGATAGAACAGGACTCCTCAAGAAAACCTGATGTCAAGAACAATAGAATACTTATAAATATTAAATACTGTAACATGCAGTGTCAGAATTTCTTTTAAACTTCTTCATGCCCTTGTCTGAAGCAGACATCGACAGTCAAGACTTTTGATACTTTCTGTCATTTGATATTTAAATGAACCTGGTGTTGCTGATATTTGTTGCCCGATATTTCAGCTTTTCCTGTCTTCCTTTGTCTCTTTTGCTCAGTATTTTCTAATATAAAGCTAGTTTTTCTGTTCCATCTCTTCTATAGTGCTCCATAAATTTCATTTGTCTTTTCCTCATGGTTCTGATGAGGGATCTAGTGATGCCTGCAGCTGTCAATGCCTCAGCATTTGCTTTCTTTTCTTCCCAAGATATTCTCAACATTCTTCTCAACAACCACATTTCCACCGGCTCAAGCTTTGCCATAAAATGTCTGGATGAAAAATATTAGAGAGTCAGGGTTATGAGAGTATGATTATGCATGCCAATTAGCAAGCTTTCAAAGAAAGAGCGCGCGCGCGCGTGTGTGCGTGTGTGTGTGTGTGTGAGTGAGTGAGTGAGTGAGTGAGTGAGTGAGTGAGTGAGTGAGTGAGTGAGTGAGTGAGAGAGAGAGAGAGAGAGAGAGAGAGAGAGAGAGAGAGAGAGAGAGAGAGAGAGAGAGAGAGAGAGAGAGAGAGAGAATATGTGCTATACTATACTATGTGTCTGAGTATTTGTGTGTGTATTGAACAGGTGTGTAATGCTACCCATGATCGCAAGCATGCCAACACAGAGCTGGAGAACTACGTCACCATCACCATCATGAGCATCATCACCACCTTCTTCACGTCACCATCCTCGGACCAGAGCACCAACATACAAGTGAGCAGTCTGTGACTCTTTCTCTCATTGCTTCTTCACTGGATAACATATAATTTCCTTTCACCCACATTTCACTTCTTTACATTGTGAATGAATTCATGTAGACTTAGTTGTTTGGTTTGTATTTAGTTTGTCATGTGCACATTGTCGGTAACTATTGTCCACAATGTCTGTAGTTTGTCATGTCCACATTGTCATGAACTTATGTCCACATTGTCTGTAGTTTGTCATGTGCACATTGTCCACATTGTCTGTAGTTTGTCATGTGCACATTGTCATGAACTTACGTTCACAATGTCTGTAGTTTGTCATCATCACATTGTTTGTTATTATGTCCACATAGTCTATAAATTATTATATCCACATTGTAACTAGCCTGTTAAATACCAAGATGTTTGTCTATCATGAATGATGAAGACTGGTCAGCCAATGGGATTCAGTGAGTGTGAGTTCAAAGGTGAAACATGGGGCCGATGTGTATCTGGACAGTTTTTGGGCAGTGTGGACAGTTGGTGTGTCAGTCTTGCGTTACCTGCACAGGCATTCTCGCGACTTCATCTATACCTCAAATATAACTTCGCTTGTACAGATGGTATACACGGATTTTATTTCAGGCAAGCCTGACAATCATACATTTGCGACAAGGCGTTATCTGCCTGTCAAATCAATACAATGGTCGCCACTCGTCACACAGTATATATATCATTAAACATGATCACTCTCTCTCTCTCTAATATCACATGCGTTCACAACATTAGATAATGGCTTCAGAAAAACACTATGTCCTGTCGGGAAGCCGTCTTGTCGCTGTCTGACTCAACTCAGTCCGTCACTCGCCTACGTGGTCAAAATCCCTCGTGCAGTCAGCAACTCTGCGTGCTGTTTCTGTTTGTCACGTAGTACTGTCATCTTAGTACTGGTTGACCCTAAAGTTCTATTACTATTTACGTCGTCACGGTATTCTCCGTGACCTAATGTACCCATCCCCTATTCTCAGGGTTGGTCCCTCTGTTGTCCTAAACATGACACGTTAGTGTCCCCACCCGAGTCTGGTCTTATAACTGTTCTTAAGTCCTAGCTTGGGTGCTGTCTCTACTCTGTCTATACCTTTATAGAGGTCCTGTCTCTCTGTCCTCTCAGTCCTTGCCCCTCTTCTGTCCTAGTGGTATCTAACACTTTGACATGCTTTCGTCGCCCCCCATATTGCGTCACCAGATTAATGTAGTAGGTGTGACGCAATGTCGTCGTAGCATATACAATTAGTCTGATCTAATTTATCAAGGGGTTCACTGGTCTGTCATAAGGTACCACTTCTGACTCAAACAAGTCTGATAACAAGTTGCTGTATCTAACCACTGGTTTCAGATCAGCTTGACACACCACCACTCTAAGTAAGAGTCATTACATTACACTCTTGGGAGCTGTGTTGAACCAGGGCCCGTTTAACAAACTTCTACCCCTCAAAATACTGATTAACCGATATCCCAAAACAAATTGCTTCTATTACGGATACAATACATGAATCTATAATTCATGGCTCCCGTGAAATGCACCTTCACTTCTCTTCTTAGTTGTGTGTATGCTGATGTTCACCTATCTCGCTCACGCTTGTGGATAAACATTCAACTCGCCCTTCAACTTACTCTAAGTCTGTGGTGTCTCCTGACCAAGTGTTCTCTCCCTTTGCAAAAGCTGCTGTTTGTATTTTTATCTGTTTGTATTCCTGTTTGTATGGGTGTAAATATTTATTTTATATGTGTTGCAATTAGAAACATAACTATATGTCTATAATCGATGTATTTAAGTCTTCAAGTGTCACAGGTAGGTTAATGCACGTCACAAAGTAATGCCTCTGCTTAATTTATGACGTACTTCACCGATCTGGGATTCTGGAAAACAACCATTGCTGTAATGCATTAGTGGCTATAACACACATAAAAGTACACACTCCACATGGTTTGCACAGAAGACGCGGACACCTCATAAAACTCGTGTGTGCGAAAAAAATGCACCACTGTTCATACTAATAATTTTTAATTTGTCCGTATACTCATCTTGTGTTCACTCATTCATATATTGTCAATTTTAAAAATGTTTTGTCATTGACATAAAATTGGGCTCTATATCTCACACTCTTATATCTACAAGTTTAAATGTATTGCTTACGGCAATACAAAAGAAACTAAGTCTAAATATATCTAACTATTCTAATGGACAATTGGTTTGATCAGTCACTAAACTGATGATTTCTAGTATAACTGTCATTGTACGGGGTGATGTCTAATTATAATAACTAAGATATATGTTCTAAATTAAAGTAAATAAGTAACTAAGGGGAAGTAAATTAACTAAATTGTTATTTGGTGATGTTAAGTAAAAGAAACAAGTTATATATTAAATAATGGATGTTACTAAAGTAAATAATGTACTTAACCTATTTAACTAAATGATGGGTGTATTAACTAAGGGAATTTAATTAACTAAACTAACTAATTACTGTTGTTAAATATGAGTATATCATTAACTAAACTATTAATTTCTGGGTGTTTCTAAGGGAAGGTAATTAAATAAACTAAACACACTGTAAGAGAAATGTGTTTGTTCCCTTAAGTCTAATAAAGTTATAAATTGCTAAATTCTTAAATTTATTTGACAATTAGTTTATTCTATTTCTAATTACATTTAAGTTTATTACCTCGCCGTTTTAATTGGCTTCATCTGTAGCAGTCTCCTCAGACAACTGTTTGCTATATTCTACTAGTCTAAATCTAAATACTATCTATATTTATAAATCTAAGCACTAATTGCATATGTTTCTAAACTAATTAACTCATGGTTATTACTACAACTAACAATTTCAATTATGCTATCGGTTCGTTGGAATACTTGTGGTTCTTCTATTAATACTATTACTATTGTAATGAGCCACTAAATTGCCTAGTGCAACTTGATTAAAAATTATAGCATATAACCTTAATACATACACGTTATATACATATAAACATGTTACATACAAGTCTAACTAATTAACTAATCGTAGATCCAGGTGACGGTGATGATGACGTCTCTTTCCTCTGGGTCTTTCCTTACAATAGTTTATATACAATTTTCACTGCAACATGATGTAGCGCGTCACACTCTGTTCATAGTAGTATCACAGTTCCTACGCACTAGATGACTTTCTAACTATCTTGTTCATGCGTTCAGGTACTAAGTGAGTTCTTGGTAAGTGCACGTAATGATACTTATGTTACGCAGTGTCTTCTGTCTTACGATTACTAGCACAGTTTCTATATGAACTAATCGGTAGTAACTGTAGGTAAATGTGACAGTGTCTGCAAGGGTATTGCTGCTCCCTTTAATGTGTCTTATGGAGAATGAGTAGTTTTGGAGTATCAAAGCTCAGCAGTAAATCCTATTATTTTTAGGCAGGCCTTTCTCCATAACTAACAGCGGAGAATTGTCGGTCTCGATGACAAAGTGAGTTCCAGCCAAATATCTATGAAGTTTACTAATACAATACACGATTGCGAGAGCCTCAAGTTGAGAGACATCATAATGTGATTCAGCTGTGCTAAGTTTGTGACTGACATACACGATCGGATGGAGAATCTCTTCATATTTCTGCAGGAGTACGCCAGAGATTGTAGTTGCACTGGCATCACACCTAAGGATATATTGTAGTTTTGGATTAGGTAAGCGGAGGATAGGAACATTACTGAAAAGGTACTTTAATTTTGACATTGCAGTCTGTAAAGTAGCATCTTGCACATTTATCTTTGCAGAAGATTTCAACAAATCCGAAAATACACACGTTATTTGTGCCAAATTGGGGATGAATTTGTTGTAATAGTTT
The DNA here is from genome assembly GCA_963921405.1 of Cepaea hortensis. Taxonomy (NCBI): domain Eukaryota; kingdom Metazoa; phylum Mollusca; class Gastropoda; order Stylommatophora; family Helicidae; genus Cepaea; species Cepaea hortensis. The sequence continues at coordinate 125,040,004 of OY992882.1, read as the reverse complement.
ACTAAACCTAGCAAGCTCCTCACTTGTTTTGTTGTTGTCGGAAAAGTGAGGTTCAAGATTTTGGTTACAATTTTGTTATCTGTTTTTAACTGGCCCTTGGATATAGTATGGCCTAAGAAATCTATCTCATCCAAAGCCAACTCGGCTTTAGTTGGTTTGATTGTTAGTCCAAACAATTTTATTCTTTCAAAGACGAGTCTCAAAGTTTGTAGATGTGTTGTCCAGTCTGTTGTATGGATGCATATATCATCTATATATGTTTGAGTATTTGTGACTCCATGCAAAAGTTCCCTAGTAAGGTGGACAAAGTTGGCAGGTGCATTGCGTAGGCCAAAAGGAAGGAAACGCCACTCGTAGAGACCTAAAGGTGTTGCAAAGGCAGTAAGATGAATGGAATCTCTATGCATCGGAATTTGCCAATAGCCTTTCGTTAGGTCAAGTTTTGAGAAGATAATAGATGATGACATGTTCAAGATAAGGTCATCACAAGAAGGAATAGGCTCTGCATCAATTTTCGTGACTGTGTTCAATTTCCTATAATCCACGCAGAGTCTTATGGTGGAATCCTTCTTTTTGACTAAGAGTATCGGAAATGAATACTCTGATTGGGATTTCTGGATTATCCCACAAGCTTCTAGACTAAGAATTTCCTTATCTAGATTTTCCCTATAGTTTAGAGGGATAGAGTATGGTCGACATTTGATTGGAGTATAGTCTGAGAGAGTAATGGAGTGTTGTATTCTATCTGTCCTACCTGGAATGTCTGAAAAAATTTGTTTGTACTCAGTCAATAATGCTATTGTCTGCTGTTTCTGTTCGTCTGTCATCTTTGGTCCTAGGTGTATGCTGTTAATTGTTGTGGTGCTTTCTACAGTTGGTAATGGTAACTCAAAGTCATCTTCTTCTGTCTGGTTGATAACTGTGGCTGTAATGTGTTCGTCTTCTGCATAGCTAACTATTGTGTCTGTAATCTGTTCGTCTGGAGTCTGGTTAATTGGTGTGGTTGCGTTGTGTTGGTCTTCCGTCTCCTGTTCTTGTCTTCTGTAATAAGGCTTCAACATGTTGATATGAAATATCTTGAGGTTGTTGTTCAAGGATATCTCATAGTCAACATCTGAAATTTTCCTCACCACTTTGAATGGCCCTTCCCATAAGGTCAACAATAGGTCACACTCATTCAGTAACAGTAACAAAACATCCTGATTTGGTTCAAACTGTATGTTGCTTATACTTGTATCAGCCTGTTTAAAATACGTTGGTATGTTTGACTTGGCGCTTTGCCTGTATGACCTTTTATGTGGTGTTGTTCTCCACTGGATGTACTGGGGTGTACCATTTTGTTTTGTAGGTCATCATGTTGTTTACTAGTTTTTGACCTAGTCTTGGACTCAGCCTGATTGGAGTATGTTTCTCTCCATGCTGCTATCTCTTCAGTGGTACATTTCTTCACCTGTGGCAAACAGCTGATTATAAGATCCGTACATGGGTTATGTAACACCGCGCACGTAAAGGTGCCAGTCAAGAAAGGGGTATTTATGTTAGCTTTGGCCAACGGGTACTTTTCTATGCTGCCTGAAAAAGTACGGCAGTTAACAAATTCTCTCGTATAGTCTTCTGGCCTAGCAAGTTCCTTTCTTAGGCCGATTAATGTACTGCCACTATCAATCAGGAGTTTTCATGGTATATTATTGACTATTCCGTGGTGGAAATCTAACCTGCCTCTGGAGGCCCATGCTGCGTTAGCGTTTTCAAGCGAAAACAGCACTGTATGCCCACACTTAAGTATTCTGTTGTCATGGAACTGATGGCATGTTGTACAGTTACTGTAATTCAATACATCGATCGCTGCCACTACATTTTCATCATTTTCTCGCATCTCTTCAATATCACTTTCACACGCAGATGATGAATCGACCAACAATGCATTCGCTGCTTTCAACCTCTGTCTTCCAGTACATCTAGATGAATAGTGCCTGAAGCAATGGCAAAAAAAAACATTTTACAGCATGTCTGAAGGTTACTCTCATAGTTTGCTGTTTTTTTTTTTATCATCATTTCTAAGTGTGCTGGATAATTCGGGTTCTTATCGCACATTGCAAATTGTGGTTGCTGAAATTTGCAATATGGGCATTGTGGTAGGTTGCCCCTTTGCTGTTCTCTAAATTTATAAGGCTTTTGTGGTTTGCCCATAGCAGCTGCTACAATTTCACTTTCTTCACTAAACGATTTAAAAATATCCTTATTCGACGAAAAATACGCAGAGCCTCGTTTTTCTAGCTGTTCTAGAGAATCTACATCTGACTGCTGTAGAAATTTTGCAAATGGACTAGGAATGGTTGAGATGAACTTATCCATAACCATAAGGTCTCTAAGTTTGTCATAATTGTTGTTAGTGTTAGCAGCCTTAAGCCATTTGTTATAGACGTCTTGTACTGTCGAGACGTAATCAATGAACGTTTGATTGTTCTTAGGTTTTAGCTTTGAGAATTGAATTTGGTACCCTGGGGCGTCTAACAGGAAATGCTGCATTACCCTCTGATGGATATACTCATAGTTATTTCTAAGGTCTTGGGGAATGGATTCTATTACCTTTAAAGGTTCCTCAGAAAGATTTTTCATGTAGATCATCGCCCAGTGATCTTTTGGTATTTCCTGCACTTTTAATTGGTATTCTACATTTTCTGACCATGCCGAAATGGAATCACCCTGGCAGAATGGTTTGACAATCCCTTTATATCTGGTAAACTTATTCTCTTCTTCTTTGCTTTTGAGTTTAGTTGCAGCGATATGAACATGAGACTCAATTTCGAGCTCTTTCATCTTTACCTGTGTTTGGGATTCGATCTCTACTTGCTTTAATCTATTAGTTTCAGCCACTTCTTGCTGCTTTAATTTGGTATTTTCAGCTATTTCTAGTTGTTTTACTTTAGTACTTTCAGCTAACTCTGCGAGTTCCTTCTGATGTACCCGTTCTTTTGCCCTCTCATCTCTCTGTTTGTCTTTTTCATCTTTCTCTGCTGCAGCTTTTATGTCTCTCTCCTCTTTATCTGCTGCAGCTTGTCTATCGGTGTATTCTTTATACTCGGCTTTTGCCCATTGTTCTAGTTTATCTCCATTATACCCTAGTGCTATCCCTGCTTCTATACACTCTTTAAGTGTTGACATTGTTCTTACTTATTTTTTACGCACTCCAATAAATACAGTGGTAATCAATTGTATGCCGGTCTCTCTGGCTGTGGGGTTACAACACTTTCTGTAATCCCGTTTATCACGCAGAGTCTCGTAGCAGAGCGAGAGCTGAGGTGGTTTGACCCCCGCTCGTGACTTGCGGGATACTGAGCCGGCCGCTCAGAAAGCAATGGCAAACTACTGAGTGTAATCTTGCCAAGAGATCAACATACAGCTGAAAGATGCTGGTGTTGACAGCTAAGTCCTGTAAAGGATATGCTAAAAAAAAAAATCAATTGTATAATGATAAGTTTACAGCGAGACAATCAAAAATAAAGATGCTACTCTATCATGCACGTCAAAATTATGTGTACTTATCTGATCGTTCAAGCTTATCAGGATCTTTTCTTCATTCTGGGAAGTATCTTCTATTCTTCTATTGTTACCCTCTGCTGGATGGTACAAACATTTTCATGCACAATCTGGTATATAGAGCACAAACAATTAATATCTGACATAAATAAATAACACAGCAATGTACAATATGTCTTTTAAGTTGCCTGGACAGAACGCTGAAAAGTGGTTTATAATATTTAAATTTGTCTAATTGTTAAATATTCGTCAGTTGTCGTACTGTCTGTGTCTGTCATCATGTCTTCACTGGCTTGATCTTCAGCTGAAACGTCTTTAACAACACATGTTACAATCACAATATTACATTACGTTTCACTCCGCTCTAAATCTCTTCGATCAATAATCACATGCTTACACACTTGCGTCGGTAATCAGTTCACTCACAGGTCACCCGGTGCACTTCACAATCTTTCGTTTTCAATCAATAACTCGTTCCAGCATACTTCGCTAATGCATTCATTCAAGTTCAATCTAACATTCAGGCGTGCGTTCAAGTCTTAACTTCTGACACCATAACTTATTAATGTGTCAGGCATGCTACGCTCGTCCACACAAACATTGTAAATTTCATTAATTCTAACTTATTAGATTCAGGCGTGCTTTCAAACTGTAACTTCTGACACTGTAGTTAAATCCTACATTCAGGCATGCGTTTAAGCCATAACTTCTGACACCATAACTCGCCGCCTGTCACAGTCTTGCGTTACCCGCACAGGCATTCTCGCGACTTCATCTATACCTCAAATATAACTTTGCTTGTACAGATGGTATACACGGATTTTATTTCAGGCAAGCCTGACAATCATACATGTGCGACAAGGCGTTACCTGCCTGTCAAATCAATACAATGGTCGCCACTCGTCACACAGTATACATATCATTAAACATGATCACTCTCTCTCTCTAATATCACATGCGTTCACAACATTAGATAATGGCTTCAGAAAAACACTATGTCCTGTCAGGAAGCCGTCTTGTTGCTGTCTTACTCAACTCAGTCCGTCACTCGCCTATGTGGTCAAAATCCCTCGTGCAGTCAGCAACTCTGCATGCTGTTTCTGTTTGTCACGTAGTACTGTCGTCTTACTGGTTGACCCTAAAGTTCTATTACTATTTACGTCGTCACGGTATTCTCCGTGACCTAATGTACCCATCGCCTATTCTCGGGGTTGGTCCCTCTGTTGTCCTAAACATGACACGTTAGTGTCCCCACCCGAGTCTGGTCTTATAACTGTTCTTAAGTCCTAGCTTGGGTGCTGTCTCTACTCTGTCTATACCTTTATAGAGGTCCTGTCTCTCTGTCCTCTCAGTCCTTGCCCCTCTTCTGTCCCTAGTCTGACCTAGTGGTATCTAACCCCTTGACATGGTGGTAGTCACAGAGAGAGAGAGAGAGAGAGAGAGAGAAGGGGGGGCCGCAGAATTTTGAGTGTTCTGGCTACTGCAGTCTCTGCTGTCTCACCAGTCACCGCACTTTGATGACTAAGTGTACATTGTTTGAATCAGATTTGGCCAGCAGCCTCCAATGTGCCTGTGTTAAAGCCAAAGCATTTGAGAGCAGTCTCCTGAGTGTCCTTGCGGCACCTTGAGATCTTCTTCCATGCCGTAGCTCCCACAAAATATTCCCTTTGCAAGCCAAAGATCTGGCATGCCAGATGTCCAGATCAGAAAATCTGGTATTCCTTCAGTATCGTGTGGATGCTTGGCAGGTCTGCCTCATCAAGAACTGTTGTGTTTGGAATTGTGTCTTGCCATTTGGTATCCAGCAGTTTTCTGAGACAAGTTTAACCCTTTATCGGGCAGACATTTGTCTGTTTTGTAGCCCTGAACGGGCAAGAAGAATTTTGAGGTTCGGTAAAATTTTGGGTTATGTCAGTAAAATCATCACATAAAAGGTGTTAGTCAACAGATTTTACTTAAATAAAAAACAAAATGAAGTAAAAAGCATGGAGATTATTTTACTCACGTGAATAATCCTGGTAATCCACATATGAACACAAATATTTACAAAATACAACATATTGTTTGTGATTGTCAGTCATTTTTATGGCAATTTACAAACACATTTTCAGAATCAGAATCACTTTCTTTAAAGTCCGACTCACAACAAACACATTTTCAGAATCAGAATCACTTTCTTTAAAGTCCAACTCACGACTGCTAACGCAAAATAACGCTGATCACTGATATCTAGCTCTGATTCAGTCAAATTAATGCACTTAAATGTCACTTAAATTGAACCCAGCGAAATCTCCACTATCACTTGAAGAATCGGTGAAATCCATTTTTAAATACAAAACGTAAAACCCCCCACCAAAAAATTCTGGGATTGATTGTGACATCCTGTAAAGGATATGCAACTAACTGTAACACTTTTAGCTTTGTTTCTATCCTAGATGTTGCACAATGTCTACCAAACGTGTTACTGGCTTTTGAAACAAGGCATTTGGTGGCAACACTGACTTAGAAGATGTAGAATGTCTGCCTCTAGCTGAAGTTCTGGGTTTGAATCCAACCACGGACAGTATGCTCTGAACAATTAAGTTTCAGATAAACCATGTGATGTTCTATTCCCCCAGTCTGTGGCTAGCTTATTACACGTCTAACCTCCTCAATTTTTGGCTAGTTATAGTTTTTGTTGAAAATCAGGAACAATGATAGTATTAGTTGAAGATATTGCAAGTCAATTCCTGATTAGAGACAAACAGTAAACAATTACTCAAATACGTCTAGGCACTAGCAATTAGGAGTCTAACACCTGGCTTATGCAGAAAGAAGGACTTTGTAGTCACTTTATGATTACCGTGGAGATAACAAATGCTCCACATTCAAACAGCATCAGTAACTTTATATATTATGTATTTCAGTGAAAATATTATTAATCTATTTACTTTGTAATACAGTGGTACCTCGGGTTACAAACTTAATTTGTTCCAGAACTCGGTTCGAACCTGAAACGTTCATAATCCGAAACATTGAAATCAATGAGATAAAGACAATCCGTTTCAAGATGAAAGAATCGTTCTTTTTTATTAAAATCCGGTCGTTTACCTGACAAAACGCAAAAAATATGTGTACTTCATGTATTAAATAAAGAGAAAGAAAACAACCAAATGAATTAAATGTAAAATTAAAAAAAAGATTTAGTCTATCTTTATTACCAAGAAAACGATCATGGGAAATTTGTCACTTTCTTTGTTATTCTGAATCATTAGTTTCAGGAGTATATTGTCGCTGTTTCTTGGCAGCTGAGTGGGAATCTTTCTGCACCAAGAAACTATCAAGGGAAATTTGTCACTTCCTTTGCTGGAGAATCTTTTTGAAGTGGGCCATCGTGTTATCATTCATCAGGTTTACTGCCATGTTAGCAACAAGTTTGTTTGGAGGATGGTTCACAATGAAGTCTTTGACGTCTGCCCACTTGCTGCAAATTTCTTTAATCCTGGCAGTTGAAACGGTTACTGACTCCTCATCATCGGACGACTGCTCCTCCTTTAATGTCTTTAGCTGTTCATTCTGAAGATCCACAAGCTCATCTGTAGTACTGTTTGTACTGGGCGCGATCGTTTGTCTCCAACGTTACATCTTGCTCTCTCTGTGTTGCCTTCGTTCGTAACCCGAGGCACTGTTCGTTACCCGAGACATACAATTTTCGAAGTTGTTGTTCGTAACCTGAATTGTTTGTGACCTGAGGCGTTCGTAACCTGAGGCGTTCGTAACCTGAGGTACCACTGTATATATAACTCTGCAGCATCACTTGAGGAGATGCAGCGAACTATGCCAGTCTACAAATTGTTGTGATCTCTGTGTTTCATAAATCGTGTGATGTTTCTCTGTCTGTCAGACCAACCAGCCTGTGTTTGTGCGGTTGCTTCAGGGAGCCTTTCGCCTCATCCGCTGTGAGTGGCTGGATGGTGCCCAGAGATTCCACGTTGAAGCTTGCATCAGGACTCTCTCTGATACAGGTATTATGTTAGCAAAGTAACATACTTCTTCTTATTTTTAAATGTTGCATATCCCTTGCAGGACGTTGCAGCCAACACCATCATTTTTTCAGCTGCTATTGATGTACTAGGCAAGTTTTTACGTTCAGTAGTTTGCCATTGCTTTCTGAATGACCGGCTCCCATTCCAACACGTTATAACACAACACAACACGGTCTGCTGCACAAATCGGTTGCGGCTGTGTTTCGAACGCCTGGTAAGCGGCTCACGAAGCCTTTGGCAGGTAACATACTAGTGGGAGGGATAGTAGAGTAGTGGCTAGATGTTCACATGCCGGCCTGGTGGTCAGGGTTCAGATCTGCGTTGAGACACATTTTAAAAATGACCTGCGCTACCAGATCAACCCATCTGAAATGGGTCGCAGGAAATGTCTTTAGTATCGATTGTCTATAAACACATGGATCTAGCAATGTGCCTGGCGGCATGTGCAGGAATCCTTTAGTTAGTTAGTTAGTCGAGGTTCCAACTTCACGGCAACGGGTCGCCCCCATTATGCTCCGTTCCTGTGCCAGTGAATATCACACAAAATGCTCCCCATTGTACAATGTCAAAAGTGGAACAGACAGGAGTCTCAGCAATCCAACAGCCCGCACAGGTACACTGTGCATAATGCCGCCGCCAGAATGCAAACACAAAAGTCTTCCACGAAAACTACAGTTCATCGTCGATGGAATCGGCAGTCACCAGAAAGACCACATTGACCCGGGTTTTCTCACATGGCTCTGTCTCTATCCACAGGGCGACCTGCCAAAAGCGTCGCATTAAGCATGAGCTCCGTAGCTTCAGCGCCGACTCCCAGGAGTCTACTGAAAAATGCACTCGTGAACCAAAAAGGCAAACCAGTCAATTCAGCAACACCCGGTAGCCATTGTTCCGAACATGCAGGTCACTGTACAAACAAAGGCGGACATATAAAAGCATTCCATGTGAATATCACAGCTCACAGAGTTGCACAACGCATTCACTCAGTAGCAGGGTGATGGAACCATATACTACCAGTCCAACATGAGGAAAATGCGAAATGCAAACTGCAGCCACAAAGATAAATACTCCAGAGGCCGTAGCAGTTCAATGCCTTTACTTTACTGCTTCATAACATACTGGTACAGGTGTCTTACTTGTACAGGTTTCTTACTGGTACAAGATTTTTGCTGACATAAGACATCTTATTGGTACAGATATCATACTGGTACAGGTATCTTACTGGTACAGGTATCTTACTGGTACAGGTGTCTTACTGGTACAAGATTCTTACTGGTACAGACGTTTTACTGGTACATGAGTCTTACTAGTACTGGTGTCTGACTAGTACAGGTGTCTTACTGGTACAGGTGTCTTACTGGTACAGATGTCTTACTGGTACAGGTATCATGCTAGCAAAGATATTAGGCAATTTTTTTTAAAAAAAAAAGGTTATCTTGTGGCAGGAATTCCCTATGGATGTGAACTTTAGGCCTTCACAGGTTCTAGGCCATGGTATAAGGATATGGGGTGGGCAGTTCCCTCCCTCACCACCTTTCCTTCTCTGACAATCCTTCAAATGATTCAAGATCCATTGTATGAGGCTGGGTGGACCCCAAACCCGGACTGGAAGAACTATGCCTGCCACCTCAGGCGGTTGAACCTGGACCTCTGGTGTATGAAGCCAGCGATGTAGACAAGAGATGTTAACATCAGAATACACCAGGCAAGAGAAGATGTCATGACACATAGAATTGAGTCTAAAACTGACATCACAGCATTTGGGACTTCATATACATGTGTCCTCATCTGAAACAGCCAGCGAAGAGTACCATTACTAATTTCTCATGGCACACATTGAAAAAACATAGTATACTTAGATCTTTCTTTGTTTTTTGAAACGAAAGAATGAGACCTACAACACACGGAGAAGAGAATTACAGACAGTGAGGGAGCTACTGGAGCTAGAAACAGATAGGAGGACCAGGCGTGAGTTGTGTACTCTATCGAAGAAAGGATACAAGAGAACAGAAGAAGAAATGAACAAACGAATGTTATTTTCATATGGTCACAAAATATAGTCATTCAGTATGTTGCTTGAACACCTTATGGAGTGCAAGTGTTGATACAACAATGAACTCGTCATGTTTTGTGTGCAGCCAAGAGCCGCAGCATTGCCATCCCGGTTGACCTAGACAGCCAGGTGAATGCCTTGTTTGAGAGGTCCAACATTGTCCAGAAGTCTACAGCAAGATGGCTGAATGTACGCCAGAACCGCCGTGAGTCCCAGGCCCATGCCTCACGAGACTACAGGAATATCATTGAAGGCTTGCAGGTGAGAGTCACAGATGAGTTCAGCACTTACATTAGCATGGTAGCAGATTGTATAGTTGTGGAGCAGGTTGGATAGTTGTGGAGCAGATTGTATAGTTGTGGAGCAGATTGTATAGTTGTGGAGCAGGTTGGATGGAGAGAGCATAGACATGGCACTGCCAGGGGCATACTAGGAGTCGTGTCTTGTTTGCTGTTCTTGTAGTTTTAGTAATTGCATCTGTTTCTGTCAAGTTTTGTTTTAACTGAATCTGCTTTTGTCTTGTTCATCTTTTAACTGATTCTACTATTTGTCATGTTTATCTTTTTTCTTTTTTTTTAAAGTGAATCTACTTTTGTCATGTTTATCGTTTAACTGAATCTGCTTTTGTCATAATAATCTTTTGTTTCAACCGAATCTGCTTTTGTCATGTTTATCTTTTAACTGAATCTGCTTTTGTCATGTTTATCTTTTAACTGAATCTGCTTTTGTCATGTTTATCTTTTAACTGAATCTGCTTTTGTCATGTTTATCTTTTAACTGAATCTACTTTTGTCATGTATATCTTTTAACTGAATCTGCTTTTGTCTTGTTTTTCTTTTAACTGAATCTGCTTTTGTCATAATATTATTTTGTTTTAACTGAATCTGCTTTTGTCTTATCTTTTAACTGAATCTGCTTGTGTCATAATAATCTTTTATTTTAACTGAATCTGCTTTTGTCTGTCTTGTTTATCCTTTAACTGAATCTACTTTTGTCATAATATTATTTTGTTTTACCTGAATCTGCTTTTGTCATGTTTATCTTTTAACTGAATCTGCTTTTGTCATAATATTATTTTGTTTTAACTGAATCTGCTTTTGTCTTGTTTGTCTTTTAACTGAATCTATTTTTGTAGCAAATGTATTTGCTTCTGTGTGTTTCATGCTTAACTTGTCTTTATAGTAACTAAATCTGTTTCATTGTCATATTTAACTTATCCTTTGTGGTAACTGAATCTGTCATGCTTGACTTGTCTGTTATAGTAACTGCTTTCTGCTTCTGATAATGTTATAACTGATCTTGTATGGTAATTGAATCTGCTTGTGTCATTTAATGTATCTTGTATAGCAACTGAATCTGCATTATTTATCTTTTATAGTAACAAAATCTGCTTCTATGAATGGCATGATTAATTTGGTCATTTATAGTAAGTAAATTCTCTTCCACCATGCTTATCTGATCTTTCATGCATGAAAATTGTCAGCATCTTGTATCATACATTCTAGCGTATCATACATTCTAGTGTATCATACATTCTAGTGTATTATACATTCTAGTGTATTATACATCCTAGTGTATTATACATTCTAGTGTATCATACATTCAAGTGTATCATACATTCTAGTGTATCATACATTCTAGTGTATTATACATTCTAGTGTATTATACATCCTAGTGTATTATACATCCTAGTGTATCATACATTCTAGTGTATCATACATTCTAGTGTATCATACATTCTAGTGTATCATACATTCTAGTGTATCATACATTCTAATGTATTATACATTCTAGTGTATCATACATTCTAGTGTATCATACATTCTAGTGTATCATACATTCTAGTGTATTATACATTCTAGTGTATTATACATCCTAGTGTATCATACATTCTAGTGTATCATACATTCTAATGTATCAAACATTGAAAGTTTTGTTGTTTATTGAATGAGTTCAGCTATATTAGGGAAATGCTGTTAGAGCCATGGTTTCACTGACCGAATGTCACTCATGTGGTCGTGTGACAGTGCCATGCCAACTGACTTCCAATACATGCACAGTGAAATCTCTTAGACTCATTGTCCAATAGCAGGATAGCCCTCAGACTAGAGTCTCACAGTGTAGAGTATAGACAGAAATTGCCACTGCTGTGGTTTGAACCCTTGACCTCTGTGTCAGTAAGCTAAGGTGTTAATCACACCACCTCCATGTTTCATGTTATTGAGATATCAAGATGGGAATTAATCTTTTAATAATAATAAACACAACAGGAGATACATCTCACTTATGATGTTGGGCTATTGAAAGTGGAAACCAGTCACTGAATTGCTTCTCTGCACAGTGTGATAAACTATCTGGCCAAGGACAGCAAAGAAAGGAGGAGCAAACCCACTTCATAAAACGTTGAATGGTGGAAGACCAACCCACTAATTTTGAATGGGGAAAGACCAACCCACTTCATGAAGCTTTCATTGGAGAAAAGCCAATCCACTTCAGAAAACTTGGAATAGCAAAAGGCCAACCTTCTTAAGACAACTTTGAATGGTGAAAGGCCAAACCACTTCATAAAACTTGTAATGGGGAAAGGCCAACCAACTTAAGAAAACTTTGCATATGGAAAGGCCAACCCATTGCAGAAAACTTTGAATGGGGAAAGGCCATGGACAGTAAGGAAAGGAGATGGTCAACTTACTTTACCCTTTACCGGGCAGATGCTTGTCCGTTTTTTAGCCCTGAATGGGCAAGATTTTTTCAGGTTCGGTAAAATTTTGGGTTGCGTTAGTAAAAACATCACAAATAAGGTGTTAGTCAACCAATTTTAGTTAAATAAACAACACAATGAAGGGAAAAGCATGCAGAATATGTTACCACGTGATTGTTGCCAGTTATCCATATATGAACACAAATATTTACGAAATGCAGTTATTGTTTGTGATTTTCAGTCATCTAAACGGCAATTTACAAACACATTTTCAGAATCATAATCACTTTCTTTAAAGTCCGACTCACGACTGCTAATGCAAAGTAACGCTTTGCACTGATAACTAGCTCCGATTAATAGTCAACTTCGTGCCTTTTAATGTCACTTAAATTGAACCTAGCGAAATCTCGGCTATCACTTGAAGAATCGCCGAAATCCATTTTGAAAAACTAAGCGTAAAAACCCCGAAAACTATCCAAAAAATATGTTCAAATTCATAGTAGGCACATGCAAATGGTGGCCACATTGTCAAGCTATCGGCGAAAGAGAAAGTAGCCATCGGAAGTATCGGAAAGCCGAGAGATTGCGTTTTTACAATGCATAATAGTATCGGGCGCGTTGGGGCGGTCTGCCCTTTTAAGCGATCGGATGGAAATGGACGTTCCACCCGGTAAAGGGTTAATAAACTTTGAACTAGTGTTCTCAACCACATATCAATATCTGGTAGTATTGTGTTTAAATGAGTGTTTAAATGACCTGTCCTTACTTGTGCACAGCCAAACATGTCCACAGCCATGCATGAATTTAACACGTCTATATCTCTGTGGCTTTGACCTCATTGCAGCCGCAGAGTGGCCCGTCTCCACAGGTGTGGGTGCCCCAGAGTGACCAGGAGGTCCTAGCACCAGAAGAACTATCTGAGTTTGAGGTGTCTTTCGTAGACTTGTAGATGAGCCCTGTGTTGCCCATAACACCCTAACATTAACTAGAAACCCAGTGCTGTAAGCCCTCTCCCAAACTATTAGGCTTTTATGTGGCTGAGATTAATATTGTCATCATTGTGCTGCCTGTGGTTATAAATATTACCTTTCCATTTATGTGGAGATTTGGTGATAGGTATTACCCTTTTTTTTTACCTGTAGACTTAGTGATACATTTTTCCCTGCCGTGTATGTTTAATGCTACCCTTTTCATCTACAGGGACCTGGTGATAAATATTACACTTTACTATGTATAGAGATCCGATGATAAGTGTATAAATGTAGAGACTTTATGATACTGAGATTATATCTATCACCCTTTCATTTATGTGGAAGGTATAGATATGGAGAAAAAAGTAATACTATCCGTATATATGAAGACATGATGATAAATATTACCTTTTAATACATACAGAGACTTGGTGATAAATATTACCCTCCTGTGTGTATGTTGAGACATTGTATTAAATATTACTGTCCTATAAGTGTGGAGACCTGGTTATAATTACCCTTCCATATTTGAGGTGACCTTGTCATAAATATGACCCTTCTGTGTGTAGACACCTGTTGATACATATTAGCCTCTCATGACTGTGGAGATTTCTTTTGTATCCCAAATGGAATATTGACCCTCAATAAACCCATGCCAAGCCCTCTATCTCTTACCATTTCCTGTAGCTCCCCCCATGTCCTCCCCTGATAATTAATCTCTTTTCACCATGTTTGTTTAAGGTCTCTCTCTATTTCTTTTAATCTGTGGGTTCTAGAGAAAGGACCTTCCAGCTATACTTCTAATAGCTATGTCCATGCTTGTCCTATCTAGAGAAAGAACTTTCCAGCTATACTTCTAATAGCTATGTCAATCCTTGTCCTATCCAGAGAAAGAACTTTCCAGCTATACTTCTAACAGCTATGTCAATCCTTGTCATATCCAGAGAAAAAACTTTCCAGCTATACTTCTAACAGCTATGTCAATCCTTGTCATATCCAGAGAAAGAACTTTCCAGCTATACTTCTAACAGCTATGTCAATCCTTGTCATATCCAGAGAAAGAACTTTCCAGCTATACTTCTAACAGCTATGTCAATCCTTGTCATATCCAGAGAAAGAACTTTCCAGCTATACTTCTAACAGTGTCAGAAGTCGGGGTGCGCCATCGGCTAGATGAAAGTATTATTCACTGGCGTGCAACCCCAAATAGTCAGAAATTGACTAGGGACAAAATCTATATGGCTGAACTACAGATTAAGCCCTGAATATCCAACATACAGCTCCATATAGCTCGTAACAAAATTGAAATGAACTGTGCTGAATATTCGCCAAGGAGTAGGAAGGAGAAGATTAGCTGAGGTAGATTTTTAAGTCTAAAGTTAAGAGTAATTGACAACTATCCCAGTACAGGTTTTTCTCCCCTGACTGTTCCCTTCCTTGGTGTGTAAGTAAGCCCCCACCAATGTACACACACAACACGTTTGCACAATTGGAATTAAAAGTATAACACTAAACTATGAGCTAAAACTAACTACACTCACTTTAATTACTAATCATATTATTAGACATCTGATGTTTTTCAAGATGATGATGATGCATGCGTATAAGTTTATGCACTACAGTAATCATGAAAGTGAAATGATTAATATATTCCACAATTTGAAAGATTCCGTTGAAAATAGACACTATTGAACTGTATACAACACATGAAAGTGCGCTCATTTCCTCATGTTTCTGTATGTTAGTTTTTATTTTAGCCATTGCTAGTTATTGTATGTACGTTGTAATGCATATCATGACCTGATTAACTCTGTGGCCTATGGATGGTGAGCATGGTTTCGCAATCCCAACATACCAGGTTCACAAAATGCCGGGGTGATTTGGAAGTAGATCACGTTGCGTTGATGTTCACAATGGTATGAGTGCTGACCATTCAGACAGCAATGGCAAACTCCTGAATGTAAAACTGACTAGACAATCACAAATAGTCAATCAATGCTGGGGTTGATTGTGATGTCCTGTAAAGGACATGCAGCTAAATGTAACAGTAGAACTGACTGACCTTACCTAAATAAATAAATATATATAGGTATAATCAGACATGATCAAGTCTTTGGCTGGGAAAAATACATTTACTCACCTGGAGGTCTGAAACCCAAATCCCTTCCAAGTATTCTCCTTAGGGCTGTATGCAGTTTCACCATTATTGGAAGCTGGCAGGGAGGCCTCTTTGGGAGTGTAGTACAGCATGGCCATCACGTTCCACTTGCTGTCGTCTCATCACTCAATTCTGGTCGGTTTTAAGTTGGAGAACAGGCAAAAACCACAAATAGCATGTGAAGAGACAGTATGGAGCCTGTCTTCTTCTTCAGCATTCCGAGCCATTGAGATTCTTTGCTGCAGATACAAGCCGTCTCCATTCGTCTCTCTGATGGACCTTCTCTTGCCAGTCGTTGATTCCAAGTGCTTGTAGATCTGTATATATATTATCTCTCCACCGCCTTCTTGGTCTACCTCGGGGTCTACGGTCATTTATTTCTTGAGTGTAAGCGAGTTTTGTTTCCCTATTCCATTCTTTCTATATGCCCCAGCCATTGCAGCCTATTAGCCTTCATGATACCAGCGGGGACTTAAACAGATCATAAATGTCTTTGTTGCTTCTTCTTTTCCACTCTCCACTTTGTGTATCCCTAGTGGGCCCAAAGATGATGGAGCCTGACTAATCAGCTAAATATTGTGTTTGGTCCAGAAAGTCAGAAATTAAGAGTCAGAAATTAAGAATGGGTAGATGCATTGTCAAGATGGAATTGGCCAAAACTTGGCAGATGTATCATTACAATGCACATACACTTAAAATATTTTGTTTAGGAGTATGTTCCGCTGAAATGAAAGACTTGGTGAAAATGATGCTCATTGGCACCTTGCCGTCTTGACAGACGATAGTTTGTGCTTTAAAAAGGCATAATAACTTTTAACTATGGCGGTAGCGAGTGTGACTGATAAGGCCAATTTGCGCTGTAAATGTCCGTTCACAGTGGGTGCATGTGAACACGTGGTCATTTCCACCATCATGCACCATCTTACGTCTCAAACGCTTGGTGTGTGACTTTTCTGCAATAATTTTCTCCTTTGACTTTATTCCATTTCTGATATTTGCCCTCCATGCAACACGTTCAGCGGCGACTTGCTCCCAATGTGCATTATCAATGCCTGTATCAATCATGTCCCGCTTACACACATCTTTGTATCGTAGTAGAGGCCGACCCTGAGATCTCTTACCCATCTGTAATTCACCAAAAAAGATATCCTTTGGTATTCTACCATCATCCATCCTCCTAAGATGTCCTATCCATCTAAGTCTACGAAGACTGAGCATGGAATAAACTGTCACACAACCTGATCTTTCCAATACTTCAGTATTTGTGATTTTGTCTTGCCACTTAATACCAAGAATTCTTCGCAGACACCGCATATGAAAGCTGTTTAAATTGTTCTCTTGGTGTGAGTAGGTTGTCCAGGTTTCACTGCCATAGAGAAGAGTACTAAGGACACAGGCTTGATAGACAAGGACTTTTGTTTTGGCAGTAAGCTTCCTGTTCTCCCAGACTCTTTTTCTTAACCTGTTCATTGTTGTTGCTGCCTTACCAATCCGGATGTTGATTTCCTGATCTAGGGATAATTTGCTATTTACCACTGATCCTAGATATGTAAAATGGTCTACTATCTCTAGTTCGGCGTCGTCAATAAAGATTGATGGTACCCCATGTGCACCCTGTGACATAATCTGTGTCTTCTTTTTGCTAATTGTTAAACCAAATTCAGAACAAGCATTGGAGAATGCAGATAGTAGACATTGCAATTCTTCCTCAGAGTGGGTCGTAACTGCAGCATCATCTGCAAAAAGCAACTCTCTGATCAGTACCCTCCTAATTTTGGTCTTAGCCTTCAATCTCTGAGCATTGTAGAGGCCGCCATCTGAGCGTGAGTGAATGTATATACCACCATCCTGCTCACGAAATGCATATTTCAGTAGAAGTGAAAAGTATATTCCAAAGAGGGTGGGAGCTAGTACACAACCTTGCTTAACTCCACTCTTGATTTCAAATTCTTCAGAAGTTGCACCATCAAACTTGATTATACCCTTCATGCCTGTGTGGAACGATTCCACAATGGACAGAAGAGTTGGTGGGCAGCCAATCTTCTTTAGTGCCTTGAACAGACCCTCACGACTGACCAAATCAAATGCCTTTGTGAGGTCGATGAAGGCAATAAACAGTGGTTGATTCTGTTCACGGCATTTTTCTTGCATTTGTCGCAATGAGAATATCATATCAGTGGTAGACCGGTTCTGTCTAAAGCCACACTGTGATTCGGGGTAGACTTGATCTCCTAGGACTTGAAGTCTGCGCAGAACAATTCTGGCAAATACTTTTCCAACAATACACAGAAGTGAGATACCCCTATAGTTGTTGCAGTCGCTCCGATCGCCCTTGTTCTTGTACAGTGTTATGATGCTTGAATCTTTGAAATCCTGTGGGACTTGTCCTTCACGCCAGCATAGCTCTATTAGCTGGTGGATCTGTATAGTGAGTGTGTCTTGCCCACTCCTGATAACCTCTATTGGAATCCCATCCTTACCTGGAGCCTTGCCAGATGCAAGTTCATTTATAGCACACTTAACTTCTGTTATGGTGGGAAGTGTGTCCAGGTGGTCAAGAGTTGGTAGAGCCTCTATGGCGTTGAGGGCATTATCCGCTAGTTTGGTCTCACTTGAGTAAAGCTCCAAATAGTGCTCTACCCATCTGTCCATCTGCTGTTTCTTATCAGTGATGACTTCTCCAGTCAAGGTTTTCAATGGTGCACTTCTTTTGATCACTGGACCACAGGCTTTCTTTATTCCTTCATACATGCTTCTTATGTCTCCCTTATCACTTGTGATTTGAATGGACTCACATAACTTGATCCAATAATCATTTGCACACTGCCTGGCAGCCTTTTGCACATCCTTCCTAGCTTGCCTTAGCTCACTCAGAGTGTTACGCGTTGGTCTTTCCTTGTTTCTTAAGAGAGCTTTCTTCTTCTTATCAATCAAGGGCTGCAGAGTCTCGCTGTTGGCCGCAAACCAGTCCTGCCTCTTATGATCCACAGTGCCGTAAACCTTTACGGCAGTTTTACAAAGAGTTTCCTTAAGTTTATTCCATTTATCATTTACTGTACAATTTTCTGGTGTATCAGTGAAAGCGTCTTCAAGTTGCTGTTGAAACTGAAAGCACTTTTCAGGATCATGAGTGTTAATAATAATAATCCTGGGGCTAGATTTGTGTTTAGCTGTGTAGATTCTCTTTGGTCTCAGTCTAACCCTTGCAACAACCAAAGAATGATCCGTATCACAGTCAGCACTGTGGTAACTACGAGTCAATGATATATGGTTCAGATGTTGTCTCCGTGTGATGATGAAGTCCAGCTGGTGCCAATGGCCGGATCTTGGATGTTTCCATGTGACCTTATGCATCTCTTTTGTTTTAAAAAAAGAGTTTGTAATACATAGGTCATTACTGGTGCAATGCTCCAGCAGCCTTTGCCCATTTTCATTCATGCGACCGATGTTGTATTTTCCAAGGCACACTGGCCATGAACTCGAGTCCTTGCCCACACGAGCATTGAAATCACCAAGCATATAAATGTAGTCGGATTTTGGAACTGCCTTGATCACAGAGTCTAACTCCTCATAGAACAAATCCTTCACATCATCAGAGGAATCGAGTGTCGGTGCATATGCAGTAATAATGGTGGCAAACCCACAAGAGGTTGCCAAGCGCAGGGATAATAGTCTTTCATTTCCTCCTGCTGGAATTTCAATCATTCCCAGTAGCGAATTCTTCACTGCAAAGCCCACACCGTGTTGCCTTTTTTCTGCCTGCCCTTTACCCTTCCAGAAAAAGGTGTAGTTGTTTTCCCTGAGTGACCCTTCCTCAGCGAGGCGAGTCTCCTGCAGGCCAGCAATATCAATGTTAAGACGATTGAGTTCGGCATCAATCACAGCCGTTTTTCTCACATCGTCAATATTGGTCAAGTCAGTGGAAAATCCTGGACACATGGTTCTCACGTTCCAGGTTGCAAGCCGTAGCTTGAGGTTTCTATTTATATTTTTGTTTGTACCTGGTGCATTGGTTTTACAGCCTGCGATTCAGATTTTGTCCTAGCCCCAAGCACCCATTGAAGCAGGCAGGCTGTGGCGGATCAGCACCCAATTGGCTGGGGGCTGCCCAGCTTGAGGCGGGCGGTAGCTGATCAGTGACACCTATAGGTGTCTCCCACCGTCAGAGGCAACGCGTGGCGCCCCATGTCTACGCCAACTGACAAGGACTTATAACCCGTAACAGTTGCCTCTCGCTTTGATTCCGAGACCAGTTAAGACCAGGGATGGAGTTATTGCCTCTCCATAGCACAAAGCCTGGGCTAAAATATAGAGATCATGTGTTGCCCATGCAGCATGATCCCTCTCTCGGCCTGCCTAGTTCACTCCAGAGGAAAGGTAACACCCCTACATCTGGAACAAGACAAGCTGCAGAAGCTGCCGGATCAGCAAAGCAATGCTCTAACTGTCCGCCTGTCGGAGCTTCGATCCTAGACCAGTCGCCAACCAAGGCTTAGGGCCTGGTCTGCCCTGCCATGACAATTTTGTCTTTAGCTTGCATTTCCTCGCACCAGGGTAAGGCTTGTACCCTCCCAATTGCGCTCTTCCGCCCGAAGCCGTTGGCACAATGTGGGGTGTCGGGTTTGGTAAGCGCCGCCCAACGTTCGGCGCTAACAGAAACCAGGTAGTACCGTCTACTGTTATACGGTAGCTCAGTCATATCTGACTAAGACCTGACCTGAATGATGCTACGGATGATGAAATAGTGTGAGGTCAGTCATATCATGTAAAAGTGCATGTCCTTTGCAGGATGTTGCGACCAACCCAGGTTGATTTCCTAGGCGGTGTTATGTTCAGTAGTTTGCCATTGCTTTCTGAACGAGAAGTCCAAATAACAGGTGTAAGGGTTGAACCCTCTACCCGGCCATCAGTACACCAGAAGTGTAAGAACTAGAGCACTCTTATAGTTTTGGCTGCGTCGACTGCTCACTAAAGGCATATGTAAATATAACTGCTACCTGGCAGCTGGCTGCACAGGTGTGTCTGTATTGTGTACAAGTGTACATGGGTCTGTTTTTTTTAAAGTTTTGGTTTTTAGTTCATTTTCTCATTATCCCATATTTTTTTTTATTTTTAAATGTGGGCATGTATTCAGTGGTTCATGGAAAACTGTTAATGATGCAGCATTGAAGTTTGGCTCTCATATTGGACACACACGACAGTTGACAAGAGTTAACTAGAACACAAAGCAACTTTCACAAACAGCAACATTGTTACATTATCTAGGGCACCTCCTACATAGCATTTGTTGTTTAATGATATGCTGCAATCCAAATTAATCCAATATCAAACCAATCACAGTTATGTAAGTTAAATAGTAATATTATGTGTTAACCAATGACAGCCAGACTTCACGACTGCACTGGTACTCACATTTGAAACATCCTTGACAAGAAAATCCCCCCCAAACACTAACATGTTCCTATTTTCTACAGTCGTTCCCCCTGGCCCCAAGTTAGACCCCAAGTTTGTAGTATCTACCCTTGTGTTTATGTATTTTTATCAGTCACTTTGCTTGTATAAATTACTTGATTGAGCTGAATTTGCTTGTATAAATGACTCTATTTAGCTGTTATCCCTGTGAAGTTTTTAATGCTCAGATAAGCCCACCCATCTGCTGTTGTATTATTTCTGTGTTGTAGAACAGAAGAAAGTTGAGAATATTGTGGACATAGAAAAAAATAAGTTCTCAGGAATTAATAGTTGTATGTATTACTGCAGTGTTTCTCAACCGGTGGGGAATTCCCCCCAGGGGGGAATTTTAGGGTTTCCAGGGGAGGAGGGGGGGGGGGGGGGGATGAAGACCATTTCAAGATCGCGTTAATACAAGAACCGATTACTTTATATTGTTTTTCCCTTCATGCTTTACAGTTATGTACGTCTCATCCTTCTAAGATTCATTTTATAAAGTAAGTAGACCCACAAATCATGTTTTTATGTGGATGTCTAGACTTGTTTTAGTATATGCTATTAAATTTACCTTCCATTTTTACGTATAATGTGTAGGGGTGGGGGAATTTTTAGATAGGAAATATGAAAGGGGAGAATGACGTTCTGAAAATACGGTGAAGGGGGGCACGGACCAAATTTTTTATAGGAAGGGGGGGGGGGGGGGAGAATGACGTTCTGAAAATATGGTGAAGGGGGGCACGAGCCAAAAAAGGTTGAGAACCACTGTATTACTGGATCACATCCCAAAATCATAATCAGACAACACATATGACATGTCTAAAAGGAGGTGAAGTAAAGAAATTAGTCTTAGGTGAGAAAATAATCCTAGGTAAGGAGGGAGTCGATAACGGGTTTGCTGCTGTCGAGCTTTTACTGAAGTCCAAATACAGACATAATATGTGAGCAGCTCAGCGGATTTTTTTTTTTTTTTTTTTTTTTTTTTTTTTAGCATATCCTTTACAGGACTTAGCTGTCAACACCAGCATCTTTCAGCTGTATGTTGATCTCTTGGCAAGATTACGCTCAGTAGTTTGCCATTGCTTTCTGAGCGGCCGGCTCAGTATCCGCAAGTCACGAGCGGGGGTCGAACCGCCTCAGCTCTCGCTCCGCTACGAGACTCTGCGTGATAAACGGGATTACAGAGAGAAAGTGTTGTAACCCCACAGCCAGAGAGACCGGCGCTCAGCGGATGGAGAAACAATAATATCACTGGCACCTGACCATCTTCACAAACGATAGTTTGTTACATTGTGCTGCTGACAAGGCACAGTGACTACAACCCATGGTGATAGCACATGTTATACCTCTCCATAGCAAAAATCCTGGGCTAAATTGTAGAGACCATGTGTTGCCCATGCAGCATGATCCCTCTCTCGGCTTGCCTAGTTTAATCCAGAGGAAATGTAACACCAATATATCTCGAACAAGACAAGGTGCAGAAGTTGCCGGATCAGCAAAGCACTGCTGTAATGGTTCATGTGCCAGAACGTTGATCCTAGACCACTTGCAGACTAAGGCTTAGGGCCCGGTCTGCCCTGCCATGACATTTAATCTTTAGACTACGTTTCCTCTCACTAGGATAAGGCTGTACCCACAAATTTGCGCTATTCTACCTGAAGCCATTGGTACAATGTGGTGTGTTGGGTTTGGTGAGCACCACCCAACATCCATCGCTAATAGAAAGCAGATGGTGTTGTCTACTGTTGTATGGTAGCTCAGTCATAAGAGTCATATACAAATTTACCACACAAAGGAGTGCTTCTCTGAATGGTATCCAATCCAGGAGACTGGAGCTAGACTTGTAAATGGGCAGTAAGTCATCCTTCAAGCTACACCAACTTCATGGAAGTATTAGGTGGCACAGAGGATCTACAGCACTTGTAGGGTCTGTTGCTAAATCTGGGAATCAGCAAATACGTAGTTGAAACTTAGTCATCTTGCAGTAGAATATGGGGGAAAGCCAGAAAATCCTTCTGTCCACCACAATTTGTGTGTATGTGTGTGTGTGTGCGTGCATTCCTGCGAGAGAGAGAGAGTCAATCAGTCAGTCAGTCAGGATGATATATCGCCATACTAGTGTCATAATTTTATTTCCCCATCATTACCAGCTGAGGTCATCCCAAAGCAGATTCTGCACCATGGGTGTGAAGTTATAGGTTGTTGCATATACTAGGTTATGGTTTGAAATGTTGTATAGATCAGCTCCCATATTGACTGGCTTACTTTCCCAAAGATGTCTCTGTCGGCTGTTCTATGAGACTGGATCAGCCTTGGGTCCACATGTAGGCTAACAGAAACCTCTCCATCACTGCTAGTTACATCTGGTTGACTGTGTTAGTTAGCCAGTGCACTTTATTGGGTGGATGGATTTGATAGATTGATGTGATTGATGGATGGGTTTATTTGAATTGATTGATAGATGGGTTGATTTGTTTTGCTTGATTGATTCACATTCATTGATTGCTTTGGTTGATTTAGATTGATTGACAGATTTTGGGTTGACTTATTGATTTATATTGATTGATTAATTGTTTAATTAGGATGCATTGATTTGATTGGATGAATTAAATCATTGTTATTGCACTGGAAGCTATCCATCAGTACTGTGAGCTCATCCTCTGTCTAGGTGACACCAGGAGGATGTCAGCTCAGTGCAGGAACACACTAGTTCCCACCAGAATCCCTCTGCGTGTAAACCCACATGCTATACATGTTCTTTCGTGGGCAGGTTTCTAATTATCAAATGTCAGCCAGGTCAGTTGCCCAATTGACATGTTCTAACAGCAGGCAGATTTTTCATGAGTGCAATGTGCTCACAGAATCTCCTATTTTGTCGCCTGTACTAGAGAAAGCTGGCCATCTTATCCATTACCCATGGGTATAATATTCTTAATGTTTATCATTTTGTAAGCACAATTGTCCATAAATATGTTGGATTACCCACATCAGGACAAAATATTGTCCATATTTGGTCAGGTTATGAGGGAGAGGATCTCGAAAAGGTTGTGACAGCCGGGGAGATCATTGGTGTTAAAAACACAGGACGAGAGAGGGAGGTATTGCTCAATGGGTTTACAGAGTAGCTCGGACAACAAATAGTAAAACATAAGAAGAACACTGAGGTGTGATGTTTGTAGAGTAACATAAGAAGAACTCTGAGGTGTGATGTTTGTAGAGTAACATAAGAAGAACTCTGAGGTGTGATGTTTGTAGAGTAACATAAGAAGAACTCTGAGGTGTGATGTTTGTAGAGTAACATAAGAAGAACTCTGAGGTGTGATGTTTGTAGAGTAACATAAGAAGAACTCTGAGGTGTGATGTTTGTAGAGTAACATAAGAACACTGAGGTGTGATGTTTGTAGAGTAACATAAGAAGAACTCTGAGGTGTGATGTTTGTAGAGTAACATAAGAAGAACTCTGAGGTGTGATGTTTGTAGAGTAACATAAGAAGAACTCTGAGGTGTGATGTTTGTAGAGTAACATAAGAAGAACTCTGAGGTGTGATGTTTGTAGAGTAACATAAGAACACTGAGGTGTGATGTTTGTAGAGTAACATAAGAAGAACTCTGAGGTGTGATGTTTGTAGAGTAACATAAGAAGAACACTGAGGTGTGATGTTTGTAGAGTAACATAAGAAGAACTCTGAGGTGTGATGTTTGTAGAGTAACATAAGAACACTGAGGTGTGATGTTTGTAGAGTAACATAAGAAGAACTCTGAGGTGTGATGTTTGTAGAGTAACATAAGAAGAACTCTGAGGTGTGATGTTTGTAGAGTAACATAAGAACACTGAGGTGTGATGTTTGTAGATACATTGGCACCTTGCCGTCTTGACAGACGATAGTTTGTGCTTTAAAAAGGCATAATAACTTTTAACTATGGCGGTAGCGAGTGTGACTGATAAGGCCAATTTGCGCTGTAAATGTCCGTTCACAGTGGGTGCATGTGAACACGTGGTCATTTCCACCATCATGCACCATCTTACGTCTCAAACGCTCGGTGTGTGACTTTTCTGCAATAATTTTCTCCTTTGACTTTATTCCATTTCTGATATTTGCCCTCCATGCAACACGTTCAGCGGCGACTTGCTCCCAATGTGCATTTTTACTGTTTGTAGAGTAACATAAGAAGAACACTGAGGTGTGATGTTTGTAGAGTAACATAAGAAGGACACTGAGGTGTGATGTTTGTAGAGTAACATAAGAACACTGAGGTGTGATGTTTGTAGAGTAACATAAGAAGGACACTGAGGTGTGATGTTTGTAGAGTAACATAAGAACACTGAGGTGTGATGTTTGTAGAGTAACATAAGAACACTGAGGTGTGATGTTTGTAGAGTAACATAAGAAGAACACTGAGGTGTGATGTTTGTAGAGTAACATAAGAAGAACACTGAGGTGTGATGTTTGTAGAGTAACATAAGAAGAACACTGAGGTGTGATGTTTGTAGAGTAACATAAGAAGAACTCTGAGGTGTGATGTTTGTAGAGTAACATAAGAACACTGAGGTGTGATGTTTGTAGAGTAACATAAGAAGGACACTGAGGTGTGATGTTTGTAGAGTAACATAAGAAGAACTCTGAGGTGTGATGTTTGTAGAGTAACATAAGAAGAACACTGAGGTGTGATGTTTGTAGAGTAACATAAGAAGAACTCTGAGGTGTGATGTTTGTAGAGTAACATAAGAACACTGAGGTGTGATGTTTGTAGAGTAACATAAGAAGAACTCTGAGGTGTGATGTTTGTAGAGTAACATAAGAACACTGAGGTGTGATGTTTGTAGAGTAACATAAGAAGAACTCTGAGGTGTGATGTTTGTAGAGTAACATAAGAAGAACACTGAGGTGTGATGTTTGTAGAGTAACATAAGAAGAACTCTGAGGTGTGATGTTTGTAGAGTAACATAAGAACACTGAGGTGTGATGTTTGTAGAGTAACATAAGAAGAACTCTGAGGTGTGATGTTTGTAGAGTAACATAAGAAGAACTCTGAGGTGTGATGTTTGTAGAGTAACATAAGAACACTGAGGTGTGATGTTTGTAGATACATTGGCACCTTGCCGTCTTGACAGACGATAGTTTGTGCTTTAAAAAGGCATAATAACTTTTAACTATGGCGGTAGCGAGTGTGACTGATAAGGCCAATTTGCGCTGTAAATGTCCGTTCACAGTGGGTGCATGTGAACACGTGGTCATTTCCACCATCATGCACCATCTTACGTCTCAAACGCTTGGTGTGTGACTTTTCTGCAATAATTTTCTCCTTTGACTTTATTCCATTTCTGATATTTGCCCTCCATGCAACACGTTCAGCGGCGACTTGCTCCCAATGTGCATTTTTACTGTTTGTAGAGTAACATAAGAAGAACACTGAGGTGTGATGTTTGTAGAGTAACATAAGAAGGACACTGAGGTGTGATGTTTGTAGAGTAACATAAGAACACTGAGGTGTGATGTTTGTAGAGTAACATAAGAAGGACACTGAGGTGTGATGTTTGTAGAGTAACATAAGAACACTGAGGTGTGATGTTTGTAGAGTAACATAAGAACACTGAGGTGTGATGTTTGTAGAGTAACATAAGAAGAACACTGAGGTGTGATGTTTGTAGAGTAACATAAGAAGAACACTGAGGTGTGATGTTTGTAGAGTAACATAAGAAGAACACTGAGGTGTGATGTTTGTAGAGTAACATAAGAAGAACTCTGAGGTGTGATGTTTGTAGAGTAACATAAGAACACTGAGGTGTGATGTTTGTAGAGTAACATAAGAAGGACACTGAGGTGTGATGTTTGTAGAGTAACATAAGAAGAACTCTGAGGTGTGATGTTTGTAGAGTAACATAAGAAGAACACTGAGGTGTGATGTTTGTAGAGTAACATAAGAAGAACTCTGAGGTGTGATGTTTGTAGAGTAACATAAGAACACTGAGGTGTGATGTTTGTAGAGTAACATAAGAAGAACTCTGAGGTGTGATGTTTGTAGAGTAACATAAGAAGAACTCTGAGGTGTGATGTTTGTAGAGTAACATAAGAAGAACTCTGAGGTGTGATGTTTGTAGAGTAACATAAGAAGAACACTGAGGTGTGATGTTTGTAGAGTAACATAAGAAGAACACTGAGGTGTGATGTTTGTAGAGTAACATAAGAAGAACTCTGAGGTGTGATGTTTGTAGAGTAACATAAGAACACTGAGGTGTGATGTTTGTAGAGTAACATAAGAACACTGAGGTGTGATGTTTGTAGAGTAACATAAGAAGAACTCTGAGGTGTGATGTTTGTAGAGTAACATAAGAAGAACACTGAGGTATGATGTTTGTAGAGTAACATAACTGGCGCTGCTGGCACTGCTCAGTGTTGCACATGATGATGATAAATGTCCTCCATCCTGGCACTTCTGGAGCTTGGTTCCAGGGAGAAGCGGCAGGGATCAGCCTGCACAAAGGTGGACATGTGGCATTAAATAAATCTTGGGTGTGAACCTACTCCAGGCAGGGGAACTGGCCAGAGACTGAGAGTCTTTCCAGCCGGTAGTGATGGGAGCATGGTTCTGTAGAGGACCTGTTGCATGATGATGATGATGATTCTAGAGTGTCTGTCGGGAGAAACATGGAACCCATCATATGACTTGACTAGCTTACTGTACAATTCATTGTTGATTCCTGCCTCAGAGTAATGCCTATATCTTTGCCTGAATATTAAGTTCTTTTCTTGTGTGCGTCCTAGTTTAGGATAGAGGATAATAAGGCAGTGCTGTTTTGTTGACCTTGTAATAACACACTGTTTTGATCACACCCCAACTCTGTGGCATCTGAAACAAAGCTACAGGTGATTTGGCAGCAGACAGCCTTGCGCTGGATTTTTACAAAACGGTATGAGTGCCGGTCGTTCAAAAATCAATGGCAAACTACTAACGTAACCTTGCCAAGAGATCACAAACAGCAAAAAAAATGATGGGGTTGACTGCGACATCCTGTAAAGGATATGCAACTAACTTTGTGATCTACCAGCTAGATAGAACCGGTGTGTAGACCCACAAGAAACTATTCCTGGATGTGCAGGACTGCAGCTACCATTGCTGTCACTTTGCCACTTTTTTGTGTTTTTATTATCCCAAGTTGTCTCCCATTATCCCAAGTTGTCTCCCATTATCCCAAGTTGTCTCCCAATCATTCTTCAATATATTTTCGCATTTGTGTTGAAATGTTTCTTGTTACGCGGGAACTAAATATAGTTTCAGTATTTGGTCTGTGTCTAATGAAGTGTTGATTTCATCCTCACCTAGGAAATTGTGGCTACTTTAAATAACCACCTGAAGCCACTTGTGCTGGCAGAGATGTCTGTGTTGGTGGATGTCCTGCATCGGCCTGAACTGCTCTTTCCTCCATCCACGGAGGCTAGAGAGAAGTGTGAGAGTGGTGGCTTCATTGCCAGGTAGGATAGCAATTGTATTCATCGCTGACTGCATCTGTGAGTGATGTTTATTGTCTAACCCCAGGTGGCTGATGTAGCTTGTCCTAATCCATACTTGTTGCCAACTCTAGGAGTTCGGCATCCCATTCTTGTGTTCCAAGTCCAGACGTGTTGCCTTAGCTGTATTTATCCCTTGAAGCTGTCTGTCTCTGTCCATCACTATATTGGTCTTCCTCTGGCTCTACATCCAGATCTGTTTTAGCTGTGTACTCTTATTGGTAACTAATTGGGTTATTTTTAAAAAGGTCTTAAAAGGTCGCTCATTCTTCATACCTTTGTAAGTTCTCACATAATTCCCTCTCCTCATTCTCCATAGCTTTTTAAGTTCTCACATAATTCCCTCCCCTCATTCTCCATACCTTTGTTAGTTCTGACTCTAGACATTCTCTCACTTTAGTCTCCATACCTTTGTTAGTTCTGACTCTGGACATTCTCACACTTCAGTGTCCATACCTTTGTGAGTTCGATTCTAGACATTCTCTCACTTCAGTCTCCATACCTTTCTGAGTTTGATTCTAGACATTCTCTCACTTTAGTCTCCATACCTTTGTTAGTTCTGACGCTAGACATTCTCACACTTCAGTGTCCATACCTTTGTCAGTTCTGACTCTAGACATTCTCTCACTTCAGTCTCCATACCTTTCTGAGTTTGATTCTAGACATTCTCTCACTTTAGTAGTCGCCATGCGTATTTGACCTAGTCATTAAATTTTCTGCATGACCTGGCCTTACTTATCAGATCTGGACAGTGACATTTGTGTAGTTTAACCCTTTACAGGGCAGACGCTTGTCCGTAATTTAGCCCTGAACGGGCAAGATTTGTTCAGGTTCGGTAAAATTTCGGGTTGCGTTAGTAAAAACATCACAAATAAGGTGTTAGTCAACTGATGTTAGTTAAATAAACAACACAATGAAGGGAAAAGCATGCAGAATATGTTACTCACGTGATTGTTGTCGGTAATCCATATATGAACACAAATATTTACGAAATACAGCATGTTGTTTGTGATTTTCCGTCATCTATACGGCAATTTACAAACACATTTTCAGAATCATAATCACTTTCTTTAAAGTCCGACTCAGACTGTTAAAGCAAAGTAACGCTTTGCACTGATATCTAGCTGCGATTAATAGTCAACTTCGTGCCCTTTAATGTCACTCAAATTGAACCTAGTGAAAACTCGGCTATCACTTGAAGAATCGCCGAAATCCGTTTTGAAAAACAGCGTAAAAACCCTGAAAATTATCAAAAAATGTCCATAAAAGTCCGTTCAAATTCATAGTAGGCGCTTACAAATGGCGGCCACGTTGTCAAGCTATCGGCGAAAGCGAAAGTAGCCGTTGGAAGTGTAGGAAAGCCGAGAGATCGCGTTTTTACAATGCATAATAGTATCGGACGTAATCGGCGATCCGCTCGTTTAAGCGAGCTGCCGCAAATGGACGTTTTGCCTTGTAAAGGGTTAAACAAAGATGCCATAAACGTACTCTATCAGCGACCATGTACTTAGTATTTTAACCAAATTATTATTCATTTATTCACTTCATATAATATATAACTGTAGTATGCACCTGATGAGATGCCGTGAAATATGCCAGGCAAACATTGGCAATGTGTTGTTAATGGCATATTTGTTTACATTCACTCAGGGAATACATTGTTTTGAATTTGTGTAGTTGTTAAGTGTCTGCAAGTTTTGACGTGCTGTGACATTGCCTCTGATGCTCTGTGACGTGTTTCCGCAGGTTGATAAGACACACTGAGTGCTTGCTGGAGGAGAAGGAGGAGAAACTGTGCATCAAAGTTCTGCAGACATTGAAAGACATGATGTCAGCCAATGAAAGTCGATCTGAGAAGGTACAAGAGTCTGTTTATCATCTTAGTCTGACTTTGTTGTTAGTAGGCGCATTGGTGTAATAGCCAGGATGTTACGATAATGGCATGAATGCAGCCAGACAAGGGTTTTGATGCCAGCTTTTGCCATTCGCTAAGAGAGGGACAGACTGGCCACCCATTACTCCGTGCACTCGGGCCTTCAAATATGATGGTCCTACACTTTACAGACTCACACCAGGATCCTGTTATGGGGCTTTTTTCAAACTTAATTGTAGCAATATTCTGATAGCTTTGTCTTTGATCAGTTTACAAGTAGTGACAGAAATGAGTAAATCATCAAAGATGACAAGTGAAACTAGTCAGCTGTTCAAGAACATAATCACAAGTGACGGAATGGATAGGAAGACCTAGAAGCAAATACCTGGATGGCTTGGCCACATGGCATGGTCGAGACAGGAACACGGAGCTGATCCACGACTCTGGTGATCGAGTGAGATGGCAAAACATGACCGCCCACGCTTACCGGCATGGCACATGATGGATGGATGGATAGACGGAATGGATATTGTGGCTAGAAAGCCTTCATCAGCAGACAAAAACATAAAGTAACAGAGATATACATCTACAGGTTCATATACTTTAAAAGAAATACTAATATTAACTGATTCATTGCTAGGCAAAAAGTAGGTTTAGACCACAAACATGGGACACATTCATATGAACAAATATTATAATGTACATTTTTGTTAATTGAGCATTGAAACTGCGGAAGATGCCATGAAACAAAACATTTACCACTATGTCACTAGTGTGGCGGTATATCGTCCTTTTGTACAAATGGCAGGCCTATTTGGCAATATATTATCCTTCAGCAGTGAATCAGTGAAGGATGACAACTACTGAGTTGATACCAAACATGAATGAAAGTCAGATGTGGCTGGACACAGGAAAGACATGTATTGATACGTTGTTTTATATCTTTCTTTGTTGAGCTACCCATCTGCCGGCCTCTGTGGTGATCAGGTACCGAATGTGATTCGCAATCACACATACCAAAATCAGCTGCAGGGGATTTGGAAGCAGACTGCCATGTGATGATTTTTAACAGTGTTATAAGCATCGGTTGTTCAGAAATCAATGGCAAACTACTGACAGTAAACTTGCCTAGTGAATCAAAAACAGTCAAAAAATGCAGGGATTGATTGGGACGTCCTATTTAGGACATGCAACTTAACCCAGTCATATCTTGTGTTCATTCATTTTAAAAGAAGTATAGCAACAGAAGAATATATTGACAATTTCAAATATTGTGAGTTAAATATACATATATAGGCTACTATACTTTAAGATATAGATATATAAATATATATTAATGTATTGCAACAAAAACAAATGTTCAAGTTATTTTACCGAAAACAAAAGTACACATGTATAATTTAATGTAACACAAATATGTGTAACTACATGAATTCAGATCTCAGTGTGCTAATGTGAAATGCAACTAAGACTTTGTATATATATAGTAAAGTAGTTACACCAGCACCAGCCCATGTCCATATTGGAGTGGGTGCGACGCCAGTTTGGTGCTGATTGTGTTAGCCAGGTGCCTGCTGTGATGTTCATTGTCTTTGTGCATTACTGTGTGAAATACTCTCTTTATGGCTTCTTTGTGAATGGCACCAGTAGTCCGGTCACCAGGTGACTGTGCTTATTATGTTTCCACGTGCTCTCTTGGGAGAATGCCACACACAGCTGCCTTTTAGAGAATCTCGTACCGCTCTAGTTGATGCCAGCTATGTCAAATATTGGATCTTTTGCTTTATTTTGTAGTGTTTATCGAAAAACTAGGACATTTGAGTCTCTTAATGTGAAAGCAGATCTGAGGGAATCATCTGGGTTCATGGCTCGCAGACAACCCTGTTACCACAACCTGTCAGATGGTTGCTTCACAATAGATTTATCAAAAGATGTTACAGAGAGCTGGGTACCACTATGCAGATTGGATGAGCTAAGACTGCGGAACATAATTAATAGTGCACTTAGTTTTGACATCACGAAACAGCAACTGGGGGAAATTAGTTTTATTACTTCACTGTGTGATGTTTAATATCTTCACTTGGTGATGTTTAATATCTTCACTTGGTGATGTAGTGTTATGTTTGCCTAAGGACACTGTATGACACTGGAGGAGAGTCAGACTTATCTATTGTTTATGTCATTTACAGTCTACTAAAATAGTGGCTTCCTCTAACTGTGATAGGGGTTCACTGTGCATATCTACAGTCCAGCTGTAATCACAATCTACAGAAAGTATCACTACTGGAAATTCACAGACAGCTGTGTATAGATGAGGAGATTTCAGTCTAATTCCTCCTTTTTCATGCTATTGACAGGTTTCCCCATGATCTTGCTCACAACTCCAGCACTCTCACACCTCCCAAGAACTTACTTCCCATGACTTACTTGTTCCTCTGGTTTTCATGTCAGTCAGGTTATTAAATGCTTTAAACATTCCCACATCATAAAATGTCTAAAACATATATTTATTATGACTGTACTACACAATCAATACACGTAATAATTCAACTGCTGACACATCCATAACTGCACCCCTACAGAGTTAAAGGATAGAAGAAGAGAAAGAAGAAGAAGAAAACAATTAAGAAGAAAACAACAATGAAGAAAGAAAGGAGAAGATGATGAGGAAGAAAAAGAGGAAGCAGCAGCAGCAGGTGATGGATAGCAATAGTCAAGAGTTGCAGAAATAAATCTGGTATTTTGTAACCTGATGACAGTCACTGAATGTTTGTATCAGGATCCTCGCCGGTGCTACAGAGTTCGTGCACTGAGCTGAGTTTCTCCAGACTTAGGTTTGAGTTAGGAGGAGAACGGAGCACTTATGGGTTTGCACCCATGTGCTGTGATGTTGATCCATCGACTAAACTAAGCTAAACTGAATGTTTGTAAACATGGAATCACTACGTGCAGTTTGTTTAGAGTGGCCACTAGTAACTTAATTTATCTTCTCAGTGTCGGGCTGGTGAACATGTAGCATTAAGTAGATTTCAGTTGAAGAAGTCAAGTCAACATGTGAGGGATCATATGGCTTTATAATGGCAGCAGCCACCTTTCTGGTCCTGGATACATCTCTTGCACCCATTGTATGAGAGTTCAGTTGGTCAGAAGTAGGACCCCCAGTATTGGGAATTGAACACTGGATCATTGCTGGCAAGCCATTGCACTAACCATTTGCAGCTATGAACAAAGCACACATATGCAACACAGTATACTGTTTGATATTCATGTAGATGAGATTGAGAATGTAGAGAAGCTTCAGAGTAATAAAAGGAAATAATGAAATCATTGAAGGGAAAGAATAAATATGTATGTCAACACTTTCTTAATGTGGTATTTAAGGAAAAGAATATATGCTATGTCTTTCAGTAGGATCATACTTTTTCACAGTGTAGTTTAAGGGAAAGAATATACATATATGTTGTTTTTCAATTGGACCATATATTTTCAATGTGTAATTTAAGGGACAGAATATATATGTGATATCTGTCAATAGGAACATACATTCTCAGTGTGTTATTTAAAGAAAAGAATATATTTACTGTCTGTCAATACAAACACATTTCTCATTGTGCTATTGGTCAAAGTAATGTGTGTCATTTCTCACGTCTGCAAACATTTAAGGTGGATTTAAAAACTCTGACTAAGAAAGAGTTAGAAGACCACAGACGGGTAAGACACCAACATATTCAAAGTATTTTTTTTCTAGCCTTGTCATGTTTGATGTCACCGGGCCCCATGTTCAGTGTCCGTCGCCTGAACCAGCTTTAGTGGGTTGTGTAGTCGACAGATTTAGTGACATAAGTCACCCAGTCTTGTTAAATGGGTTTAACCTGAGTTTCTCTGCTAAGGAAGTGAGTGGATTGTTGTCCCACTTCAAAATATAGTATATGTGACTTAATGTCATGTTACATGCCTAAGGCAGTATTTGTTATGGGGTGTTTTGGTTGAGATAATAGTAAATATCCATATTGGGATCTTCATTAAGATTTTGTTTGTTGAGATATTGATAGTTCAGACTTTGATAATTGAAATCTTGATTTGGGATCTTGATTGAGATTTTGATAGTTGAGATATTGGTTGGAATCTTCATTGAGGCCTTGGTAGTCGAGATCTTGGTAGTTTAGACCTTGGAAGTTGAGATCTTGATAGTTGAGACCTTGGTAGTTGAGACCTTGATAGATTAGACCTTGATAGTTGAGACATTGATTTTTGAGACCTTGGTTGTTGAGACCTTGGTAGATAATACCTTGGTAGTTCATATCTTGATAGTTTAAATCTTGGTAGTTGAGACCTTGGTAGTTCATATCTTGATAGTTGAGACCTCGATAGTTGAGACCTTGGTAGTTCATATCTTGATAGTTGAGACCTTGGTAGTTGAAATCTTGATAGTTTAGACCTTGGTAGTTGAAACCTTGATAGTTGAGACCTTGGTAGTTGAGACATTGAGAGATTAGACCTTGGTAGTTGATATCTTCATAGTTGAGACCTTGGTAGTTGAGATCTTGATAGATTAGACCTTGGTATTTGATATCCTGGTAATTTAGACCTTGGTAGTTGAGATCTTTATAGTTCAGACCTTGATAGTTGAGTCCTTGGTAGTTGAGATCTTAATAGTTTAGACCTACCTTGGTAGTTGAGATCTTGATTGTTTAGACCTACCTTTGTAATTGAGGTCTTGATTGTTTAGATCTTGGTAGTTGAGATCTTGATTGTTAAGATCTTGGTACTTGAGATCTCCATAGTTTAGGCTTGGTAGTTGAGATCTTGAAAGTTTAGACCTTGGTAATTGAGGTCTTGATTGTTTAGATCTTGGTTGTTGAGATCTTGATAGTTTAGACCTTGGTAGTTGAGATCTTCATAGTTTAGACCTTGGTAGTTGAGATCTTGATTGGGATATTCATTGAGACCTTAGTAGTTGAGATCTTAATAGCTAAGACTTTCATTGAGGTCTGCATTTAGACATTGGTAGTTGAGAGCTTGATAGTTAAGGTCTTTGTAGTTGAGATCTTCATTGGGATAATTTTTAAGACCTTAGTATTTGAGACCTCTGTAGTTGAGACCTTCATTGAGACTATGATAGTTGAGATCTTGATTGGGTTAGTATAGATCTTGAATGGGATAGTTGAGATCTTAATTGGGATATTCATTGAGACCTTGGTAGTTGAGACCTTGGTAGTTTAGACTTTCATTGAGACTATGATAGTTGAGATCTTGAATGTGACATACTACCATGGTATTACATTGAGACCTTGGTAATTGAGAATGTGGTGGTTGATATCTGTGTAGTTGATATAGCAACAATAGAGATAACAATATTAGAGCTGTCTTAGTCATCTTAGTATTTACAAACTTCATTTTGTCATCAACTCATCTTTTCTTTTGTTATAGAATCAAGCCATGTGTGTTTTCTTGAAA
This sequence comes from Cepaea hortensis, assembly GCA_963921405.1. Taxonomy (NCBI): domain Eukaryota; kingdom Metazoa; phylum Mollusca; class Gastropoda; order Stylommatophora; family Helicidae; genus Cepaea; species Cepaea hortensis. The sequence continues at coordinate 125,004,270 of OY992882.1, read as the reverse complement.
TCTAGCGTAGAATCTAACATGCTTGTCAGTTTCCCGTGTTGTGTATGTTGCTTACAGCAGTGAACATATTGTGTTTGAAATTCTAGCATATATTGGTGCCAGGAGATATTTATGTCTGGAAATATTGCTGCCAGAAAATAGTTTTATGAAATATTGGAGTCACAAAATATGAAATATTTGAGTCACAATATATAAATATTGAAGTCATGATACATGGGCGTTGGGAGATGTTCATTTAGGAAACATTGATGTTGATAATGACATGAGTGCCATCTGGTGTGGGTTCGGCGCCACCTCTCACTTGTTGGCTAGAGAAGGGACAGACTGGCCACCTGTGCTTCCATGCATTCAGACCTACAACATGTCCAGGTCCTAACACGTCACAGACCCATGTATGGATGCACTTGCACCGGGACTTTTTTATTATTTTTTTAATTGATGTAAGGAAATGTTTGTGCAAGGAAGTGGTGTTAGAAATATTGGAGTAAGGAAATGCGGGTGTATGGTGATAAGTTAGGAACATTGATTGAAGGAAATACCAAAGTAAGGAAACAGAGTATGAACATACTGGTATAAGGAAATACCAAAGTAAGGAAAAGATGTATGAAAACACTTTTTTTTAAAGTCTTAAAAGTCGAGAGGATCGACTTCATTGCACTGTGTTTGATCCCATGTGGCTCTATCTCTTTCTGCAAGGAGGCCTGCCAAAAGTGTCGCACAAAGCATGAACTCCGTAGCTCCAGTGTCGACCCCTAAGAGTCTCCAAGAAAAATGTACTCGTGAACAAAAAGACGTAGCCGAAAATCGAACCCACAACCTTCAAAATGCGAGGCAAATGGCTTGACCACTTCGCCACGGAGACAAAAACACTGGTATAAAGAAATACCAAAATAAGGAAACAGTATGAAAATACTGATATAAGGAAATAACCAAAATAAGGAAACAGTATGAAAATACTGGTATAAGGAAATAACCAAAATAAGGAAACAGTATGAAAATACTGGTATAAGGAAATAACCAAAATAAGGAAACAGTATGAAAATACTGGTATATGGAAATATCACAATAAGGAAAAGGAGTATGCAAATACTGGCATAGGGAAAAAGCAGCATCAAGAAACTTTGATCGAGCAGGTATCTGAGAGAAAGTTTAGTCAAGGATGATCAGTTTGTGAGTAGATGTTTAGCAGACATGCATTGCTATATCATTCCAGTTTCAGTGGTAGTAATTGTTGTTATGGTTCACACGCATATTTTGTTGCTTGCTTAGTTAATTGCTAACAGTTGAACTCTTTCATAGACGTATTAATTGTTTTCTCTTGTTCTTTGGTTTTTTTCCTTTGCTGATATTTTGTATTTGCAGATTTGTGTCTTGAGTGGCCTGCAATGTTTTTTGGTTCTTTTGGTTCATTTTTGCTTCATATGCACCTTGACATTTGTTAAGGCCATGCTATAATAATGAAATATTTGTGGAAAGTTAATAATTGACATTTGTTAAGGCTGTGCTTTAAAACTGAAATATTTGTGGAAAGTTGATAATTGACCATGCTAAAATACTGAAATATTTGTAGAAAGTTTATAACTGACATTTGCTAAGGCTGTTCTACAATACTGAAATATTCATGGAAAGTTTATAAATGACATTTGTTAAGGCTGTTCTACAATACTGAAATATTCATGGAAAGTTTATAAATGACATTTGTTAAGGCTGTTCTACAATACTGAAATATTCATGGAAAGGCTGTTTTATTTCAGGCCTGCTAAATACAGTTGTAGGAGTTTTAGAATGTAATATATTGCCCACACTATTCATTACATGTGGATCAAGGACACTGCAAAAAGAGAATTGAGAAAAACTGGAGTTCACAGAGATGTACTTTCTCTGTTGTATGCTAAGAATCCCATAGATTGTTGTTGTTGTTGCATTCGCTCATGTTGAACTGAAGCGTAGTCCATACATGTACTAATTCGTACTTCTATTGCACTGAACTGATTTTTGCATGTGGATTAGCTTTCCCAATTATTAGTGTCCATCTCCATCAGGGCAACCCACTCCGACTTCTGAGGTACTTGTAATTTACATCCCCAAGAAGTCAGTATTTTAGTTCAACTGACTGGTGTAGGAGTTGAACCCGCCACCTTGGCATTAGCACGCTGAAAGTTTAAGATCGAGCACACTTATCCATTTGGCCATGCTGCGACCCCCATCCTTTAGATGACTAAGGAGATCAGTATTCCAGTTCTTCTCCTTCTGTTGCCCTCTATCACCCAGTGGAGCAGAGACCCTCAGCCAACCCATTCCAAGCCCTCCCATCTTTAGCTATCCCAGGCAGTTGTGTCCATGTCCTCAACCAACCCACTCCAAGCCCTCCCATCTTTAGCTATCCCAGGCAGCTGTGTCCATGTCCTCAACGAACCCACTCCAAGCCCTTCCCCCTCCCATCTTTAGCTATCCCAGGTAGTTGTGTCCACATCCTCAACCAACCCACTCCAAGCCCTTCCCCCTCCCATCTTTAGCTATCCCAGGCAGCTGTGTCCGTGATCTCAACCAACCCACTCCAAGCCCTCCCAACTTTAGCTATCCCAGGCAGTTGTGTCCACATCCTCAACCAACCCACTCCAAGCCCTTCCCCCTCCCATCTTTAGCTATCCCAGGCAGTTGTGTCCACATCCTCAACCAACCCACTCCAAGCCCTTCCCCCTCCCATCTTTAGCTATCCCAGGCAGCTGTGTCCGTGATCTCAACCAATCCACTCCAAGCCCTTCCAACTTTAGCTATCCCAGGCAGTTGTGTCCACATCCTCAACCAACCCACTCCAAGCCCTTCCCCCTCCCATCTTTAGCTATCCCAGGCAGCTGTGTCCGTGATCTCAACCAACCCACTCCAAGCCCTCCCAACTTTAGCTATCCCAGGCAGCTGTGTCCATGACCTCAACCAACCCACTCCAAGCCCTCCCAACTTTAGCTATCCCAGGCAGTTGTGTCCACATCCTAAACCAACCCACTCCAAGCCCTCCCAACTTTAGCTATCCCAGGCAGCTGTGTCCACATCCTCAACCAACCCACTCCAAGCCCTTCCCCCTCCCATCTTTAGCTATCCCAGGCAGTTGTGTCCACATTCTCAAAGGAGGAAGATCAGCTATTGAACTTATCAAGAGCTGCTAAAACATGTGGAGGAACATCATCGCCCAGCATGGCACATGAGGGACATTTTTCATGGTTGGTTCAGTGGTGAGGTTGTTAAGTCTTCTGCTCTGAAAGTTGTAGGTTTGTTCAACAGACCAGTAGGAGTACAGTTTTCTAGAGACTGCTGGAAGGTCGTCACAGTTGCTGCACTGCTGGTGGGTCGTCACAGTTGCTGTACTGCTAGGAGTCATCATAGTTGCTCTACAATATAAAATGACACAAAGTAGTGCAGCTTTACATACCAGAATTACGAGACTTACAAGATGTTGCGGGGATTAGCCTTCATCAGCAAACAAACACATTCACAAAACACAACATATAGTCAAGGAGATCTCCTGTGACTACATCAAAACATGACTACAGGACGAGAAGAACAAAAAGATGAAAAAATGAATGCAATGAAGAGAAAATGTAAATTGGAAAAAAATATTTATACTCACCTCAGAATTCCGAGCTGTGTAAGGGGTCGTTTGGTTGGACAAAGAGTGGTCACGTACTAGCTTCAGTATGTGGCTCCACAAGACTATAACAGCTGATTATTGGCCCTTGCTTTATTAACAAACAAGCCAGAGTTATGCCCTTGGCTGACCCAACCACTGCTGAAGCTAACTAGCATTTGACTTGTTCTGTCTAACTATAACATAACTATACTAGCAGTTATTTAGATTCTCTAGTCTTATCTTGCCGTATGGTCAAACAGGCAATCATCTGTGTTACTCTTTTTTTTAAATGTGATTAAATAAGCAATCACCTATGTTATTCTCTTGTTTATGTGATAAAGCAGGCAGTCATCTGCGTTAATCTCATGTTATATCCTGTTATGTGATAAAACAAGCAATATTTTCTTATCCTCTAGTTGTATTAAGTTATATGACTATAAGATTAAAACAGTATACAAACATGAGTAGTGAAAACAGTATACAAACATGGGTAGTGAAAACAGTATACAAACATGAGTAGTGAAAACAGTATACAAACATGGGTAGTGAAAACAACTAATTGCTATCAAGCTGATGTCAATGAACATAAAATGTGACTCGAATCTCCTCAAACAAAAGTCGTAAACAGATCTGTTTGTGTTTCGTTTGTTGAGCTTCCGAGTCTCATTTCATATCAATTCACAGTTTACAAACAGTTCGTGACATGTTGCAATTGAAATTGTGGCCACAAACTTTGACCCGATCACTTGTCTATTTTTTTCATAGTGGTTTGACCTGCCTGAGGTAATTTCCACAATAATTTGAAAGCCGTGAATGACAAATTTGCATGTGTTCTTCAACATGCATGTTGTATTCAACTTCAGCTCTTCTCATCCCGTTGACATTTGTTGTGTTGTTTATTGTTGGTTTCCGATAACAACCTTGTTTTTGTTGTTTCTTCTGTTTAATGCTTCTGAACATTGATACATCCATCTGAAGAGTAGATTCCTTCTATAAACATTTAGTTCCTTTGTACAGTTTGGTATTCTTTAGTTGCAGACATCTTTTGCATGTCCTTTTGTTCTTTAAGATTGGTTACTATGTATTGCTATTGTTAATTACTTGTCTACTTTATGTGTTTGTGCATCTTTAAGATTATTTACTATGTATTGATATTGTTTGTTAATTGTCTACTTTATGTGTATTTGTATCTTTAAGATTGTTTACTATGTATTGATATTGTTAATTTAAATTGTTTACTTTATGTGTATGTCTGTAATCTATATGTCTGTTATCTTTATGGCTGTTTATTTTGTGTGTTTTCCTTATGTCTTTTGCTGTATACTGACACCTATTTTTCTTCATGTCTTTTTTCTTTAAGGCTCATGTATGTTTTTAAATATTTTTCTTCCTTTGTTTCTCAGCATCATATCTTTTCTTTGTTTCTCAGCTTCATATCTTTTCTTTGTTTCTCAGCTTCATATCATTTCTTTGTTTCTCAGCTTCATAAAACACACAACATCCACTGCATAGTGAAATTAGGAAGGTGAAGGGCAGCAGGTTAAAAAGAGGACGGTCGTGGATGGGTCAAGCCGAAGACATTCTTCAACAGGTGTGTTCACTTGAGGACTTAGAACCTGGCGAGGAGTGGGTGCAAGTGCCAACAGACTTCTGCACATCCTTTTCAGTTTGCATCCAACTAGATAGAAAATGCAGACAAGAAAATCCGGCTGCTGTTGAGGCTGAAGTACAAGCGTTGATTTTCGAGAATTCGCTAGACGATGACGCGGTCATCTACACAGATGGGTCGGTCGTCCGACATGTGAGAAGCTCATGGGCCTTTACAGCTCGGGCCGGAGGGAGAATTGTGAAGGAGGACTCTGGTGCTTTCACTGAAACCACAAGTAGCCTGACCATGGAAGTCATGGCAGTAAGTAAAGCAATAACATGGCTCGAGACACAGACATTCACTAGGGCTTGTTTCCTTAGCGACTCAATGAACATGATCAAGAGGATAGAGGAGGGGTCGATCCGAAGAGAATGGTTGCTGCCTCTGAAGCGGTCTTGGCTGGCAAAGATTAGTTTTATCTTCGTGCCAGGGCATGCGGGAGTACAAGGAAATGAGCGGGCTGACAAGCTCGCAGGTGAGGCTACTGTGGAGGGCGGACGCGCCATGGACCAGGCTGACATTCTGAATGCTCTACGTGAAGTGAGACTTTTGCGAGAACCAAGTGATGACTGTGAATCTACAACAATGGCCAGACTGCGAGAGCAGCAAATTAAAAGAGGGGTGGCCAAACAAAAACACTACGCAGGAAGCCAAAGAAGATTGATAAACCAACACAGAACTGGCGTCGTTAGCCGCTACATGCTGCGGGATTTGCTGAGGAGGGGATCCGAGCACTTATGGACTGAATGGTTCGATGTGCAACGAGGATGATTTGTCGACTAACTAACTAACTAACTATATCTTTTCTTTGTTTCTGAGCTTCATATCTTTGTTTCTCAGCTTCATATCTTTGTTTCTCAGCTTCATATGTTTTCTTTGTTTCTCAGCTTCATATCTTTTCTTTGTTTCTCAGCTTCATATCTTTTCTTTGTTTCTCAGCTTCATATCTTTTCTTTGTTTCACAGTGTCATATCTTTTCCACCTGAAGCTTGCCTCATCTTTTTTTTTCTGTATTCCTTGTTATATGTGATTTGTTCCTCTTACACCTGTACGCTTGGTTTCTTTGATCTTTCAATATTTGCTTTTTATCTTTTGTTTTGGTATGCTTATAACCATATTGTCTTTGCTTTCTGTATCTCTGTTTACTTGTATGTACATCTCTGTTTACTTGTATGTACTTCTCTGTTTGACTGTTGTCTCTTATCTAGTTTCTCTCGACTGTAACATACAACAGATCATTTGCCCCGTACAGCTGTTTTATGGGTGCATAAATTACAGTGTAACTTGAAGTATTTCCCTGAATGTGTTGTTCTGTACGACTGTGAAACATGGACAATAAGCAGGCAAGCTGGAGACCATCTAATAACAGTGAAAGTGTGCTTTCTGAGAAAGATGCAAAGAATACCATACATGGACAGAAAAATGAATGAGAAAGTCCTACAATAAAATATATAAACTCTAAATTGATTAGAGAAATTAGACGTGGACAGTCTAGGTGTTTTGGATACATTATGTGGAGAAATAAATTGGAAGATTCGGTGACAGCTGGCAAGCTTGATGGGAATGGAGCAAAGGGATGGCAAAAGAGATAAATAGCTGGATGGTTGGACACATGACAGTATTGGGACCGGAATACAGACCTGATCCGAGATTCGGGTGATGATGATTGTGTGAGAATATTGGGACCGAAATACAGACCTGATCCGAGATTCGGGTGATGGTGATTGTGTGAGAATATTGGGACCGAAATACAGACCTGATCCGAGACTCTGGTGATGGTGATTGTGTGAGATTCTGCACTGTGACTGTCTGTGCTTATCTGCATGACACATGAAGATGATGATGTGCAACATTGTTACATTATTTGCTCTTTCTTTTGCATACAATTGTTTGTATCTCATCAGCTGTTAATAACTCTTTGGCTAGGAAAGAGTTAAAACTAACACCATAATGGGGCAGAAAGAGTTAAAGTTACAACTGGACTGGGTGGAGTAATGTAACAGCTGGATGGAAGTAAAGGAGTTAAAGTTACATACAATAAATATATATATTGTTTTATTATCTTATTCCATTATCATTACCATTCTCTTGCCTGTACAGTGTGAGGCCTTGCGACAAAGCCTACTGATGCGTTACTACGACCGCACCCAGCCACGTAATCGCCGAGAGAGTCAGACCCTGAGCCATGCAAGTGGCCCGGGGTCAACCACGGTCAGCCAGGCCAATAACCTCTCATTGTACGATGTACAGGTTGGTACTTGATTGTGTGTTTTAGGCACACCTTTGATTTATGTTTTAGTCACACCCTTGATTGTATGTTTTAGACAGACACTTGATTGTATGTTTTCGACACATACTTGAATGTATGTTTGAGATACACACTTGTTTTATGTTTTAGCTCAACACTTGATTGTAAGTTTGAGACAAACACTTGATTATATGTTCTAGACACACACTTAATCATATGTTTTAGACACACACTTGATTGAATGTTTTAGTCAAGTATTCTTGTCTGTTCAGTGATAGTCTGTTTCCCTTTACCTTAAGGTGTAAGGAAACACTATAATATGTACCACTGTGTCTTGTATTTCTCAAACTAATGCCAGTGAGACACGTTATGTGTTCATGAACCCCATTACACAGGCCAGTAACCTACCACTCAACCATGAAGACATCCCTGGGCATTCTACCCTGTCTGTAATCATCACTGAGAGGCATATCCTGTTCAGAACTCTTCCCCCATAACTGTCTGTCTAGACTTCTCTCTGTCCAAACTTCTCTCCATCCAGACTTCTCTCCGTCCAGACTTCTGTCCATCCAGACTTCTCTCTGTCATAAGCCAGATTATTTCTGCCTCTGCTGCTGCCATGTATATCTATCACATCTAGGATCCATCTTGTGGACTCAGTAGTTTGATGTGAAGTGAGAGTAATCTGATAATTAATTAACCTGAGTCCATCTCAGCTTGGTCTTCCTACTCTCTACTTCATAGCTATAATCACCTCTATAGTTATCTTTTCCAGACATTAATAACTTTTAACATGCCAAAAATATTTCATTATCCTCAGTTTTATTTGTCTTAATTTCCAGTCTTCTACAGTAGTGAGTTTTGGTTGAATAGTTTTGCTAGTTCTCTTTATCATCTACTGAATGTTTAATACCACTTCTGTAAAACTTATGTTCAGTGATGCACATGAGCTTGTCAGGTGATTTATTGAATGTATAAGTTTCACACCAGATGTTGTCAATGATAGTCAGTAGAATGCTAGCTATCAAGCTACTTGTGGGATACAAACGGTCTTCAGACAGTTTATCCAAAAAATATAGAGCAGAAGTGGGTACCTAAAACAAGAGCAGAAGTGGTTAGCTAAAACAAGAGAGCAGAAGTGGGTTGCTATGCCAAACATTTCTTCTTCACCTTTTGTCCCCCACTGAGGCCAACCAACTTGCCCCAAGCCCTCCTAACTGTAGCTAGCTCACTCTCTACCATCTGTGACTGCTGTCACACTTGACTGCATTTTGTATTTGCATTAATAACTTTTAACATGCCAAAAATATTTCATTATCCTCAGTTTTATTTGTCTTAATATCCAGTCTTCTACAGTAGTGAGTTTTGGTTGAATAGTTTTAGACAGGGTAGAATGCCCAGGGATGTCTTCATGGTTGAGTGGTAGGTTACTGGCCTGTGTAATGGGGTTTATGAACACATAACGTGTCTCACTGGCATTAGTTTGAGAAATACAGTCAATAATATATAATGTGCACATAGACCAGGTGATAACAAAGGCCAAGCGGGGTTTGGCAGCGATGCGGGTGATGGCGGCAGCAAACTGTGAGCAGTGCCATCTATGTCTTCTGTACGAGGGGCTGGTCATGTCTGTTTTGGAGCATGCAATGGCAATCCTGACTCTCAGCCATAAGCAGATAGAACGGATGGAAAGGATACAGAATGAAGCTATGCGCATTATTCTTGGATGTACAAGAGATACAGCATGCAGGGCGTTGCGCTACCTTCTTGGGTTTCCAACCATTGAAGAGAGAATACAAGATTGCAGGGCACGCGCCTACCTCAGAATTAACGCAAACACACAACATCCACTGCATAGTGAAATTAGGAAGGTGAAGGGCAGCAGGTTAAAAAGAGGACGGTCGTGGATGGGTCAAGCCGAAGACATTCTTCAACAGGTGTGTTCACTTGAGGACTTAGAACCTGGCGAGGAGTGGGTGCAAGTGCCAACAGACTTCTGCACATCCTTTTCAGTTTGCATCCAACTTGACAGAAAATGCAGACAAGAAAATCCGGCTGCTGTTGAGGCTGAAGTACAAGCGTTGATTTTCGAGAATTCGCTAGACGGTGACGCGGTCATCTACACAGATGGGTCGGTCGTCCGACATGTGAGAAGCTCATGGGCCTTTACAGCTCGGGCCGGAGGGAGAATTGTGAAGGAAGACTCTGGTGCTTTTACTGAAACCACAAGTAGCCTGACCATGGAAGTCATGGCAGTAAGTAAATCAATAACATGGCTCGAGACACAGACATTCACTAGGGCTTGTTTCCTTAGCGACTCAATGAACATGATCAAGAGGATAGAGGAGGGGTCGATCCGAAGAGAATGGTTGCTGCCTCTGGAGCGGTCTCGACTGGCAAAGATTAGTTTCATCTTCGTGCCAGGGCATGCGGGAGTACAAGGAAATGAGCGGGCTGACAAGCTCGCAGGTGAGGCTACTGTGGAGGGCGGGCGCGCCATGGACCAGGCCGACATTCTGAATGCTCTACGAGAAGTAAGACTTTTGCGAGAACCAAGTGATGACTGTGAATCTACAACAATGGCCAGACTGCGAGAGCAGCAAATTAAAAGAGGTGTGGCTAAACAAGAACACTACGCAGGAAGCCAAAGAAGATTGATAAACCAACACAGAACTGGCGTCGTTAGCCGCTACACGCTGCGGGATTTGCTGAGGAGGGGATCCAAGCACTTATGGACTGAATGGTTCGATGTGCAATGAGGATGATCTGTCGACTAACTAACTAACTAACTTGACTGCAGTGATGGGAGTCCACAGGACATTTATCTGTGATGGCCGCCACACTTGATTGCAGTGATGGGACTCCACAGGACATTTATCTGTCCTGGTGTCCATTGCATTGTGTGATGTCCTCCAGCTGGCAGTGTCCACGGCTAAGTTGAAGCCTTCCAGTCTGACAGGATGGCTAGTCTGATCAATATGAGACAGGAAAGGTTCCTTGTATCATTGGTTTGGGTGTGAGATCCTGACTAGCCTGGACTCTGACAGCATAGCTATAGGCCATATTACAGCATCAATGTGGTCCATTGGTTGTTCCATTTGTTGCTCCAAGTGTTCCATTAGTTGTTCTGAGTGTTCCATAGCCAGCACAAGGCTCTCTCCGCAGCCTTGCCCAGTTGTCATTTCAGCTCTATGAAAGACCAGCCAGATGTTTTGCTTCAGTTATTTAATGCAATGAAGCTCACTTTGAATGCACATATTTTCTTGTCTTACATTCCACTTCTAGCATAGAGTGATCCGAACAGTACGACATGTGTTATATTACATTTGACAAGGTAGACATAAACTGTCTCGATTTGTCAGGCCATATCAAACAGTATCATCCACATTCAAACATCAGTGACAATATTTTTTAAGTGTCTCAGCCAAAGTATAAATATACACTTCATACGATATATAACTCAGCAATATGCACCTGACAAGATGCAGCGAAATATGCCAGGCAATAAATCATGCAACATATTGTATGTTGCTTCTGCGTTTACAAGTGTTGTACACATGAAAGTTTCAATAACAGCTGAGAGTCTGGTTTTACTGTGTTTGTCTCAGTGTTTCCTGGACGATAAAGGAGCCTCAAACCTGGTCATCGATCTCATCATCAAGAACACCAGTAACAAGGTCTTCCTGGAGACCGTGGAGCTGGGCATTGCTCTGTTAGAGGGTGGGAACAGCAAGATTCAGGTACGTACTGAACTTTTCTTCCACGTACACACTTGTCCTTGCTTCCTTCAGTCGACATCAACTTCAAACAGAAACCTGTAGTTTTAAACAACTTCTCAGGTTCTTTGTTCTTGTTCATGTGTACTATATTTGCAGACAGATCAGTTTGCTCATCGTCCCCCACCCCAGCTTCTCACATCATTGTTGTGTTGACTTCTCTAACAGTGGTTGTGTTTGTATTTTCCCAACAGAAATCGATCTTCATTCGATTGACCACAGACAAAAATGCAGATGTTTTCTTCAAGGTGTTTCTTGACCGCATACGAGATGCCCAGGCAGAGATCCGCAACACTGTTACTGTCAACACTTCCGACACTGAGCATCGGCCGCACAGGGATGAGGAGAAGAAGAAGAAAGGTGAGAGAGACAGGGACAGGAAGATAGAGAGAGAGTGTATTTGTGCAAGAGTTGTATTCATGTAGCATACACAATGAAAACTTAGAACCGTTGTTAGGTGCATCTCTTGATGATATTAAAACATTTGTTAGCCACAATTCTTGATGGTATTAGAATATTTGTTAGCCACATCTCTCAATAGTTTTAGAATATTTGTTAGCCACATCTCTTGATGGTATTAGAACATTAGACAATGCACAAGATCTACAACAATTAGTAGATGCGGTTGTTGTACACAGTGAGCAGCTGGGGTTGGAATTAAATTGTAAAAAGACACAGATTATGGTTGTCACTAGGAAGAACGAAGTACCACAATGTAATATACAAGTAAATGGGAATATTCTTCAACAAGTGAATCGGTACAGTTATCTTGGAACAGTCATAACATCTGATGGGAGATGCCTTGAAGAGATTAGAACAAGAATCGCCATGGCGAAAGTAGCCTTTAGCAAGATGAAAAACATTCTGACCAATAAAAAGATGACAATTGAAACGAGAAAAAGAGTGTTGAGGGGATACATAGAGCCTGATCTTTTGTATGGATGTGAAACTTGGACAATGTGCAGTCAAGCTGAAAAACATCTGATGGCTGCAGAAATGTGGTTTCTGAGGAAAACGCAAAGAATACCATGGACAGACAGAAAAACCAATGACCAAGTACTATAGGAGACAAATGAAAATCGTAAATTGATTAGAGACATTAGACGTAGACAGTCAACATTTTTTGGACACGTTATGAGAAGAAATGGATTGGAGAACTTGGTGACAACTGGAAAGATCGAAGGGAACAGACCAAGAGGAAGACCGAGAGGAAAATACCTGGATGGCTTGGCCACATGGCATGTACGAGACAGGTACACTGAGCTGATCCACGATGCTGGTGATCGAGTGAAATGGCGAGTCATGACCGCCCACGCTTTCCGGCATGCCACATGATTGACTGATTGATTGATTAGAACATTTGTTAGCCACATCTCTTGATGATATTAGAACATTTGTTAGCCACATCTCTCGATAGGTTTAGAATATTTGTTAGCTACTTTCTTGATGGTATTGGAACATTTGTTAGCCACATGTCTTGATGGTATTGGAATATTTGTTAGCCACATCTCTCGATAGTTTTAGAATAGTGAATGGTTTTTTTTATTTTGCATGGATCTTGGTTGTAAGTAGGTCATGAATGTAAGTGAGTTTTGATTGTGAGTACATTTTGTATTATGGGTGGGTTGTATTTATTGGTGGATCTTTATTGTGAGTAGGTGTTGGTTTTTACAAGCAAAGAATTGGCCACATCTCTTGATAGTAAATAATAAACATAATAAACAACTCAGGTTCAGTAGTCCTCTACAATAGAGCTGGACAAGCCTGAAACATACTGGCTTTCAGATCCACAAATAATTTGAATGTTTTCACACAGATCCGCAAATAATTAGAATGTATCCATCCACATCCACAAATAATTTCTACAAATAATTAGAATATATCCACCTACATCCACAAATAATTAGAATGTGTCCATTCAGATCCACAAATAATTAGAATATATCCACCTACATCCACAAATAATTAGAATGTGTCCATTCAGATCCACAAATAATTAGAATGTGTCCATCCATATCCACAAATAATTAGAATGTGTCCATCCACATCCACAAATAATTAGAATGGTCCATCCAGTTTCACAAATAATTAGAATGTGTCCATCCACATCGTCAAATATTTAAAGTGTGTCCATCCACATCCACAAATAATTAGAAAGTGTTCATCCAGATCCACAAATAATTAGAAAGTGTTCAACCAGATCCACAAATAATTAGAATGTGTCCATCCACATTGGTAAATATTTAATATGTGTCCATCCAGATCCACAAATAATTAGAAAGTGTTCATCCAGATCCACAAATAATTAGAATGTGTCCATCCACTACCACAGATCCACAACAGTTCAGTAGTAAACTAGTTAGTCAGCCAGCTGATGCCTGTTTTAGGAGGTTGCTGGAAACCCACTCTTCCACACATACACACACACATACTAGAAACTTCTCCCATTAGCTACAAAAGATACACATTGCGCGCAGATGTTGGTATGTTACTGTCAGCACTTGTCCCCAGATTCTATACACACTTTAGACAATGTCACTCCCTCGCCCCAGAGGTTGTCAGAAGGTAAGATCAACTTGCAGCCTTTTTGTAACTTCTTTTGGTAGCTGTAGATTGAGCATAACCGAAATCCTTGTAGTGCTGAACTGTGTACTCTCTGCAACATTGTATATTTAGTATTCTAGTCAGTTATGATCTCTCCATGCTTGTATCTGACCAAGTAGTTTTTTTTAATGATCTTCTCTCCATTTCTTATCTTGACCATGTAGCCACCCTTGACCTTCTCTCTATTTCTGTATCTTGACCATGTAGCCACTCATGACCTCTCCATTTCTGTATCTTGACCATGTAGTCACTCATGACCTTCTCTCCATTTCTGTATCTTGACCATGTAGTCACTCATAACCTTCTCTCCATTTCTGTATCTTGACCATGTAGCCACTCATAACCATCTCTCCATTTCTGTATCTTGACCATGTAGTCACTCATGACCTTCTCTCCATTTCTGTATCTTGACCATGTAGCCACTCATAACCATCTCTCCATTTCTGTATCTTGACCATGTAGTCACTCATGACCTTCTCTCCATTTCTGTATCTTGACCATGTAGCCACTCATAACCTTCTCTCCATTTCTGTATCTTGACCATGTAGCCACTCATGACCTTCTCTCCATTTCTGTATCTTGACCATGTAGTCACTCATGACCTTCTCTCCATTTCTGTATCTTGACCATGTAGCCACTCATGACCTTCTCTCCATTTCTTATCTTGACCATGTATCCACTCATGAAATTCTCTCCATTTCTGTATCTTGACCATGTAGCCACTCATGACCTTCTCTCCAGCCACTCGTGACCTTCTCTCCATTTCTGTATCTTGACCATGTAGCCACTCATGACCTTCTCCATTTCTGTATCTTGACCATGTAGCCACTCATGACCTTCTCTCCAGCCACTCATGACCTTCTCTCCATTTCTGTATCTTGACCGTGTAGCCACTCATGACCTTCTCTCCAGCCACTCATGACCTTCTCTCCATTTCTGTATCTTGACCGTGTAGCCACTCATGACCTTCTCTCCAGCCACTCATGACCTTCTCTCCATTTCTGTATCTTGACCGTGTAGCCACTCATGACCTTCTCTCAAGCCACTCATGACTTTCTCTCCATTTCTGTATCTTGACCATGTAGCCACTCATGACCTTCTCTCCAGCCACTCATGACCTTCTCTCCATTTCTGAATCTTGACCGTGTAGCCACCCTTGACCTTCTCTCCAGCCACTCATGACCTTCTCTCCATTTCTGTATCTTGACCGTGTAGCCACTCATGACCTTCTCTCCAGCCACTCATGACCTTCTCTCCATTTCTGTATCTTGACCATGTAGCCACTCATGACCTTCTCTCCAGCCACTCATGACCTTCTCTCCATTTCTGAATCTTGACCGTGTAGCCACCCTTGACCTTCTCTCCATTTCTGTATCTTTACCATGTAGTCACTCATGACCTCTCCATTTCTTATCTTGACCATGTAGTCAGTCACTCATGACTTTCTCTCCATTTCTTATTTTGACCTCGTAGCGACCCATGACCTTCTCTCCCTTCCTAAGATGTCTTCTTGGTACATTGATGAACAATAGCTTCAGAATCTGCCAAAGCACCTGCTTGTTCATGTCCTTTGACACCAGGGTGTCCTGTGACAACATTAATGCTCCTCATTGTGGATTTCTGCATTGACTCAAACCATCTCCTATGATATATGGTGAGGTTCTAGTCTTATCTGGAGGACATCTTCTGTACATCTAGTTTTTATCTATGGCTGATTTAGCTATATCTCGCGCACATCTGGTTGTATCTAGAGCATGTGCAATTTTATCTGTAGCTCACCAAGTTTTATCTCAGGGTGTATTTAGTGAAACCTAGAACTCATATAATTTTATCTATGGTTCAATCAGTTTCATCTAGAAGTTTATTTAATGAATTCTTGGACATATGCAATTTTATCTATAGCTCACTAAGTTTTATCTCAGAGTGTATTTAGTGAAACTTAGAACACATGTAATTTTATCTAAGATTCACCAAGTTTTATCTAGAAGTGTATTTAATGAATTCTTGGACTTATGTAATTGTATCTATAGCTCATAAAGTTTTATCTCAGGGTGTATTTAGTTAAACCTAGAACACATATAATTTTATCTATGGTTCAGTAAGTTTTATCTAGAAGTGTATTTAATGAATTCTTCGACATATGCAATTTTATCTATCGCTCATTAAGTTTTGGTGTCAGGTCTTAGTCAGATATGAGTGAGCTATCATCGTATGACTGACGGTAGTACCTGCTTTCTGTTAGTGCTGAATGTTTGGCAGCGCTTACTAAACCCAATACCCCACATTGTGCCAAAGGCTTCAGGTGGAGGAGTGCAACTGGGAGGGTACAAGCCGTACCCTTTTTTTCTCTGTATTTTTTTTGCATATCCTTTTAACAGGACATTGCAGTCAACACCAACATTTCTGCTGCTGTGATCTCTTGGCAAGTTTACGTTCAGTAGTTTGACATTGCTTTCTGAATAACCGGCTGCAAAACCAAAGCAACGCGGCCTGCTGCCAAATCGTGTGCAGCTGTGTTTTGAATGCGGGTATATGGGATTATGAACCTCGTACGGGTATACGGGTATATATTTTTTTTGGCTGTTAGTGATTACTGGGTAAGTTTACGTTCAGTAATTTGTCATTGCTTTCTGAACGACATGCACTCAAACCATTGTGTGGAAACCAACGCCAGGCGGTCTGCTTCCAAATTGCCCATAAGAATTGTATTCCTAACTTCTTTGCCACAGAGCTGTTGAAACCTAGAACACATATAATTGTATCTATAGCACATCAAGTTTTATCTAGGGTGTATTTAGTTAAACCTGGAACACACATAATTTTATATATAGCACATCAAGTTTTATCTAGGGTGTATTTAGTTAAACCTGGAACACACATAATTTTATATATAGCACATCAAGTTCTATCTAAGGTGTATTTAGTTAAACCTAGAACACACATAATTTTATATATAGCACATCAAGTTTTATCTAGGGGTGTATTTAGTTAAACCTAGTACACATATAATTGTATCTATAGCTCATCAAGTTTGATCTAGGGTGTATTTAGTTAAACCTGGAACACACATAATTTTATCTATAGCACATCAAGTTTTATCTAGGGTGTATTTAGTTAAACCTAGAACACACATAATTTTATCTGTAGCGCATCAAGTTTTATCTAGAGTATTTAGTTAAACCTAGAACACATATAATTGTATCTATAGCACATCAAGTTTTATCTAGGGTGTATTTAGTTAAACCTAAAACACATATAATTTGATCTATAGCACATCAAGTTTTATCTAGAGTGTATTTAGTTAAACCTAAAACACATATTGTATCTATAGCACATCACATTTTATCTAGGGTGTATTTAGTTAAACCTAAAACACATATTGTATCTATAGCACATCAAGTTTTATCTAGAGTATTTAGTTAAACCTAGAACACATATAATTGTATCTATAGCACATCAAGTTTTATCTAGGGTGTATTTAGTTAAACCTAGAACACATATAATTGTATCTATAGCACATCAAGTTTTATCTAGGGTGTATTTAGTTAAACCTAAAACACATATAATTTGATCTATAGCACATCAAGTTTTATCTAGGGTGTATTTAGTTAAACCTAAAACACATATAATTGTATCAATATCACATCAAGTTTTATCTAGGGTGTATTTAGTTAAACCTAGAACACACATAATTGTATCTATAGCACATCACATTTTATCTGAAATAGGAGAAGAACAATGTGGGTTTGTAGTAGGCAAGGGTACAGTAAATGCTGTGTATATACTGAGAACCGTAATCGAACGTTCTATAGAAGTAAACAAAGATCTACACCTTTGCTTTATTGACTACACAAAGGCTTTTGATAAAGTGAGACATGTCAACATGATAAGGATGCTTGAAGATCTACAAATTGATGGGAAAGACCTTAGACTTGTAAAAAACATATATTGGAAACAACAAGCTGCCATAAGAGTTGATAATGAAGTAAGCCAATATCAGCCTATTAAGAGAGGTGTGAGACAGGGATGTGTAATGTCTCCAGATCTGTTTTCCCTGTACAGTGAAAATATTTTCAGAAATATTGAAAATATGGAAGGAATCAACATTGGGGGACGATGCATCAATAACATTAGATATGCAGATGATACAGTCTTGATTGCAGACAATGAACAGGACCTGCAAAATTTAGTAGATGCGGTTGTTACACACAGTGAACAACAAGGGTTAGAATTAAATTGTAAAAAGACACAGATTATGGCCGTCACTAGGAAGAACGAAATACCACAGTGTAATATACAAGTAAATGGGAATATTCTTCAACAAGTGAATAGGTACAATTATCTCGGAACAGTAATAACATCTGATGGGAGATGCCTTGAAGAGATTAGAACAAGGATCGCCATGGCAAAAGTAGCCTTTAGCAAGATGAAAAACATACTGACCAATAAAAAGATGTCAATTGAAACGAGAAAAAGAGTGTTGAGATGCTACATAGAACCTGTACTTTTATATGGATGTGAAGCTTGGACAATGAGCAGCCAGGCTGAAAAACATCTGATGGCTGTAGAAATGTGGTTTCTGAGGAAAATGCAAAGAATACCATGGACAGCCAGAAAGACCAATGAACAAGTCCTTCAAGAAACAAATGAAGATCGTAAACTGATCAGAGACATTAGACGTAGACAGTCACAATTTTTTGGGCATGTTATGAGAAGAAATGATTTGGAGAACTTGGTGACAACTGGTAAGATCGAGGGGAACAGACCAAGGGGAAGACCTAGAAACAAGTATCTGGATGGCTTGGCCTTGTGGCATGGTCGAGACAGAAACACGGAACTGATCCACGACTCTGTTGATCGAGTGAGATGGCAGAACATGACCGCCCACGCTTACCGGCATGGCACATGATGGATGGATTTAGTTAAACCTAAAACACATATTGTATCTATAGCACATCAAGTTTTAGGGACGCAGAGGTGTTTCCAAGGCACCAGGGCCGGGTTATATACTGGCCAAGACCTATTGACGCGTCCTCGCCGAGCGTCCTGGGCAACAGGTCCCTTCGGGGTCCTGGCTGAAGTCAATAGGATCGCCGATTCCTCCGAAGTCGGAGAGTGTCTGCCTGTATGGCGAGGAACCACCAGTCTGCACACCAATAAGCCAGACATGGGACAACGGATACTCAAGCAAACCTCAGGTCCTGTATGACATCACACTGATGTTGGACAACAGGATGCCTTCATCCGACATACAGGACTTTGCGTTGGAGCTCAAGCCAATGAACACAAGCAAGCAAGCAAGCATCAAGTTTTATCTAGGGTGTATTTAGTTAAACCTAAAACACATATAATTGTATCTATAGCACATCAAGTTTGATCTAGGGTGTATTTAGTTAAACCAAGGACACTTCTAGTTACATTTGATTGTTCTATTTACATTTAGGGAATATCTATCACATATTTAGTAACTTCTGTGGCATAACCACTAACACTGGTTTACACCTCCGCTTAAATCTGTAACATTTCTAGTTAAATTTAGAACATTTTAGTTAAACACAGGAACTCTCTAGTTAAATGTAGATTTTAGTTAAGTAATTGAAATATATTTAGTTAAATCTTTCAGTTAAATATTTTATATAAAGTTACATCTAAGTCAAATCCAGGTAAACCTATTATATATTTAGTTTGAAATGTTTAGCAAAATCTAGGTTATCCAGTTAAGTCTAGAAAATATCTAGCTACATTTAAATCCAGAAGATATTTAATTAAATCTAAAA
The DNA here is from genome assembly GCA_963921405.1 of Cepaea hortensis. NCBI lineage: Eukaryota > Metazoa > Mollusca > Gastropoda > Stylommatophora > Helicidae > Cepaea > Cepaea hortensis. The sequence continues at coordinate 124,984,592 of OY992882.1, read as the reverse complement.
TAAGTTTAGTGTAATTTAGGAAATATCTAGTTAAATCTAATAAATAGTTTAGTCGATGATATATCTAGCTTCATATTTAAAATATCCATTTAAATATAGGGAAATATTTGGTTAAATCTGTCTTGAAAGTATCTGGTTAAATCTTGTTTACCCGGGAAGGTAACCCGACTAACAAATGCCTGAAGAATTTGGATGTGTCGGTTGAAAGGTTCAAATATCGCAGCTCTGTTGTAAACAGGCACAACGCAATTACGTCTAAAACAATATCCGGATGAACGCAGAAGAAGAAGAAGAAATTTTAGTTACATCTTGGCACATCTGCTTTAAATTATATGAAGTTAAATATTGGAAATATTTAGTTAAATATTTGCAATCGTAAGTTAAATTTATGTCTTCCGTCATCCAGTTAATTCAACAATATATCCGGTTAATTCTAAGATATATTTAGTTCAATCTAAGATATATCCTCGAGGGGGCTTCACGTGAAAACCTTAAAAGTGTGATATAAATTACAATAACCATGGCACTGTCTTGTAACCTGTCAGTATTGTTGTCAGGAGGTCAGGAGTGTTTAGCAGGTGACATGACGATGCAGACGAACACAGTGACATCATAAGGACAGTTTAAAGATGGCTGCCCCACTTTTGACATGCACCAAAGAGGAGCAGCATTCTGTTATCCATTATTTTGATCAGTGAAGGGGTGAAACCTGTAGAAATTCATCAGCGAATGCAGGTCCAGTATGATGATGCATGCCTGTCAGTCCAGCAAGTGTATGAGTGGAGTAGGAAGTTTCAAAATGGCATAACTCCTGTGACAGACTGTTACGGCCTGGTCAGGCACTTCGAGTAGTGACCCCAGAGTCGATTTTTCTACAGGAATCCAAGCACTTCATCATCGCTGGAGGACTTGCATTGAACACAGTAGTGCCTACATCGAAAAATTATACGTTTGTTCTCTACGTTTTCAGAATATATTCACCAAGCAAAAAAAAAAAAAAAAAACATTTAAGGTTTTCATTTGAAGTCCCATCGTAGTTAAATCTAAGAATGATCTAGTTAATTCTAACTAATGTTTAGTTAAATTTATGAAATGTCCAGCTAAAGCTAGGAAATGTTTAGTTAACTCTAAGTGTTGTTTAATTAAGTCTGACAGACAGAGTCTCGGCTCTTGTCTCCGTGGCTGTAAGTGGGCATATTACAAAGGACTTTGATGGTTAAGAAGGTTGATAGAAAAACTCACCATAAAGAGCTCACTTTTGCCATTAAGAGACTTGTATCAACATCCTCCAACACTGCTGTAGTTGTCTGCCTTAGAGATTTGCTTGATCTAACTTTGAGCACACAGCTTCTTTACTGTTTAAATAACATAGGATGTAAATCATCTTAAGTGATTTCTCGTATCTGCCATGAGTTTATATCGCTGAAATGTCATTGTGTTTATTAACAACTTTTAAACCATAACTGTGACAAACCCCTACTTTAAATTGTTCCCCATCCATTTTTGTTTGGCCCAAACCTACTTTTTATTTGGTACTGAATCAATTAAATTATCTAACCATTAGCACAGCACAGTTGCAACACCGTACTGGTCAAGTGGAAAGTGTACTCACTGACCACTGCAGTGCTCCAGGGTTGTCATTTCCAGTAATGGAAGTTTTGGGAGCCGGCCCACATCTGTGCTCAGCCTTGCCTACATCTGTGCTCAGCCTTGCCTACATCTGTGCTTAGCCTTGCCTACAGACAGCCTACATCTGTGCTCAGCCTTGCCTACAGACAACCTACATCTGTGCTCAGCCTTGCCTACATCTGTGCTCAGCCTTGCCTACAGACAGTCTACATCTGTGCTCAGCCTTGCCTACAGACAGCCTACATCTGTGCTCAGCCTTGCCTACAGACAACCTACATCTGTGCTCAGCCTTGCCAACAGACAGCCTACACCTGTGCTCAGCCTTGCCTACAGACAGCGTACATCTGTGCTCAGCCTTGCCTTCAGACAGTCTACATCTGTGCTCAGCCTTGCCTACAGACAACCTACATCTGTGCTCAGCCTTGCCTACAGGCAGCCTACATCTGTGCTCAGCCTTGCCTGCAGGCAGCCTACATCTGTGCTCAGCCTTGCCTACAGACATAACTATCTGATATAGCTCTGGACAAGTCAAGGTCTTTCACGCTATGTTCAAGCATTTCAAACTCGATGCCTGGAGCTGTAATCTTATTATGCCGCAGTTGTGTGTACACAGGGTCATATACTTGTGCTTTTTCTTTTAGCTTTTGTATGTTGCTGGTATAGCATATTTATCATCTTGGGAATCTACTGCTGAGCTGAAATATCTGCCTATTTGTAGTGCACATGTAATCATAGATTTAGGAAATGTCCACTTAAAGCTAGGAAATATTTAGTTGACTCTCGGTTATGTCTAATGAAGTCTGACACAGGTAAACTCAGCTCAGCTCTTGCCTCCGTGGCTGCTTAAGTAGACATATTACTAAAGACTTTGATAATTAAAGCTGATGAAAAATTTCTAGTTACACTTAAATTCAAGACATATTCAATGAAATCTAAGATAAGTTTAATTAAATTTAATAATGTTAAGAAATAGTTAATCAGCTGCTGAAATTAAATATCTGCCTATTTGTAGTGCACATATAATCATAGATTTCACATTTCTTCACACTGTTACTAACATATTGAACATTAGATCTCCTTCCTCTACCTCTACTTCTTCCTTTTCTTCTTTTTTCTGGTTTGTCTTTTTTAAATTTCCTCTTCAGTTCCACACAGCTTGAAGTTTGGTGTTGATTCAGTGATATCTTCTTCCTTGTCTTTTCTCCTGACATCCTTTTTCTCATTATCAATGTGTACTTTTCATATGCCTCATTTGTATTTCTGGCCAGGCATGGCGTTCTTTGCTTCTAACCTCCTAGAACATTGTTTGTGACACATTTGATGGAGCTGGGTTGATCCATGAGCCATATGATCATAAAAATAGCTCCCTACAAGTGAGGTTTGAACCCACCAGAATCAGGTCATTACAAGGGTGACTAGCCATTACACAAGCAGTGTATATTCTTCTTCATTTAATGTAACTCTTTGTGTTCCAAACAAGGCACAATGTTTGATTCAGGCCTACAAATTATGATGGTCCTAACACCATAATCCCTCTATAACTGGAGAGGATATAATCCCTCTATAATGTGGTTGGAGGTGGGGATATATACTCCCTCATGAATAGGGAGCAGGAGATATAACATCTGTATTTTACAACTGGACAGGGGCATCCCTCATCGCCTGGGGATTGAACCAGAACACCACACTCTACGAGACCACTATGGCTGTGGTGTACAGTGACTGACTGACAGCTCAAGGGTGGTAGTCCCAGTATTGCTGTATCTCCAACAATACCACGGTGTACAGTAACTGGCTGGCTGGCTGGCTGGCTGGCTGGCTGGCTGGCTGGCTGGCTGTCTGGCTGGCTGGCTGGCTGACTGACTGACTGGTGGTAGTCCAAGTGCTGCTGTATCTCCAACAATACCTTGTTGTACAGTGATTGGCTGGCTGGCTGGCTGACTGACTGACTGACTGACTGGTGGTAGTCCAAGTGCTGCTGTATCTCTAACAATACCTTGTTGTACAGTGATTGGCTGGCTGGCTGGCTGGCTGGCTGACTGACTGACTGACTGACAGCTCAAGGGTGGTAGTCCAAGTGCTTCTGTATCTCCAACAATACCTTGATCTTGGCAGTTGTGGTTACACTGACCTGAGTGTTTGCTCTCATCCAGTCCAGAGGTCGGAGCACCCAGTCAATGATGATTTGAGGCATCAGTTTGACGAGGCAGCTGGCCAGACTAACAAGGCATTCAATCACGTCAGGCAGGTCCACGGAAGGACCGGGGGAGAGGATGGTGAAGGGGGCCATCATGACGATGGGGAGGTAAGCTGGCACATTGGTATGTGTATTGTGAACATGTCATCTGGAGCATTGGTATGTGTATGTGAACATGTCATCTGGAGCATTGGTATGCATATTGTGAACATGTCATCTGGAGCATTGGTATGTGTATTGTGAACATGTCATCTGGATCATTGGTATGCATATTGTGAACATGTCATCTGGAACACTGGTATGTGTATTGTGAACATATGTCTTGCAAGAAATGGTTGTGGTATGAATTATATATAACACATGTCCTCCAGTACATAGTTATTGTTGAATGTTTGTCATCATCTGTATCAGAAATAATTGGCACTGTGCAAGACAGGAGGCTGTGGACATGCATGATGATCGGTGGCCTGCAGAAGAAGATGCATACATCATGTCATTTATATTTTCTCATTTTGTGTATATTTTATGAGTACATTTTATATCATCTCAACTATTATAAATCAACACATTCTTTTTGTATCAGAGCCATTTATAAGATGTCGTTTGTATTATCATATGTCATTGATATTATATAAGAGCCATTTGTAAGATGTCATTTGTATGATCATATGTCATTGATAGTATATCAGAGACATTTGTATCATGTCATTACATTTATTTCATGGAATTTATAGTATATCAATACCCATTGTACGTCTGGTAGAATTACATGTCTTTTATATTATTTAATGTCAGTTGTATTTTCCACAGCCATTTTGTGTATGTAGCATGGGAAATACATTCTCAGTCATTGATCAGCATTCATAGCAAGAAAAGGAAAGAAGTATAATTCAGAGCACACACTAGACAATGTAAAAATGTAAAGTTGTAGGCACATTGGGTTAATGCCGAAATGATTCATATTATTTCATAGAAATGTGTATCGTGTCATTTATAGTTCATCATCATCATCATCATCATCAAATAGTTCAGCCCTTGGGCTGGTCATGAAGCTTCTTGATCATTCCTTTCCCCGGTTGAGTGTCTTGTTCTGTTTTCTTTAATTCAAAGTATGTGTTCATACCGGAATAAGTGGACAACTCTGCACATGGGCTGAGTTCGGCACTCACATGTCCTGACAGTTAAAAATTGCTGCTAATAGCAGAGGTAACATGCCCCGATGTGAATGTGGAAGACAAGGGGAAACCACCACAGTAGCTTCCCAGGATTTCATGGAGTTCGGCGGGAATTATTAGCAGTAGAAGAGGCAGACTGACAAAAGTGATGCTGGATGGACTAAGATGGTAGCGTAAAGGAATATCAACAGACTTGATCTGGAACACCAAGGATAAGATCTGTGGAGACAACACGAAAGCTTTTGCCATCTGGCAGGACACAAGATGGTCTTGAGGAAGTTTATATTGATGCATCTATGCTCACCTGGTTTATAAATGTTGTCCCAAGGCACAAGATGGTCTTGAGGAAGTCTGTATTGATGGATCTATGCTCGCCTGGTGTCAGCAACCTAGTTTATACAGGCATACAGGGATTCTTCATGTGTACCGCACAAATATCAACTCGTAGGTGTACAAAGGGTAAAGTCGCTTTATTACGTACTGAATACAATCTGCTCCACGAGCTTACATAAACATTCATATATGCACATCATCACAATCAATACAATCCTAACAATACTAAGTACAATCTCTAACTGTCCTAATCCTAGCCTAAGTCACTACACTACTGTGCCCTGTAAACCACACAGTGGTCAGGGTGAATACATCAACTTGTCTCCTCAACCGTCCAGTCCCGTCTACCCTAATTTTGCAGCGTTGTCCAGCTGCGGACCTGTGAATCCTCGTGCGTCAGCACTGTTGCGTGCTCTGTTACCTCGCACGCAGTTCAGTAGCCTGTCGCTAGTTACTGTGCTAGAGTTAGTGCTGTTTACGGGTACTTCCCGTGGTTACCGCCTTCTACTCCAACCTGGGAGTAAATCCCTGTCATGTCCTACCTTGTCCTACTTATGACACGTGTGTGTCCTGTCGGAGCACTGTTTAAGAGTTCTATCTTCTACTTCTGTCCCTTTATTCTCTATTCCCTGGTAAGGGATGTTATCTCTATCCTGTCTTAGTCTTATCCCTAACTTCTATCCTTCTATTACTTCAGTCCTCTCATTCAGCTCTTTGACACCTGGTTTATAAATGCTGTCCCAAGGCACAAGATGGCCTTGAGGAAGTTTATATTGATAGATCTATGCTCGCCTGGTTTATAAATGATGTCCTTAGTCTTCTACCTTACTCTTGTATTCACAGTATGTCTTATCATTTATGTGATATGAAAACAATTAAGACTGAATACTGCTGGTGATAGTTTTAGATCAGATTAACTAGATCTGTCTGAACTTCTGCCTCTTAGAGTCGAACCCACGGCCACCAGGGAGGTGAGGATAGTGAGAAGTCAAAGTACGAGGGCTCGGACGATAAGAAGATATCCCAGCAAATAGCCATCATGAAGCCCATTCTGAGATTCCTGCAGCTGCTGTGTGAGAACCACAACCGGGACCTGCAGGTTAGTGGGTCAAGTCTGTGCAACCCACGTTCAGAGCCAATGACACTGTGCCATAGATGATAATTGCTAATTATGGATAATTGCTCATTGTAGATGGTAACCACTCATTGTAGATGATAATTGCTCATTGTAGATGTTAACCACTCATTGTAGATTATCAGTATTCATTGTAGATGGTAAATATTGATTACAGATGAACACTCATTGTAGCTTTCAACCAATCATTTTAGATAGTAACCCCTCATTATAAATGATTATCACCATTGATTATGGATAGTAATAACTCGTTTTACGTGGTAACCATTACAGATGGTAACCACTCATTGTAGATGGTAATCACTCACTGTGTATGGTAATCACTCAATTTAGATGGTAGCTGCACATTGTTGATGGTAATCACTTATTATAGGTGCCAACAACTCAACAGTAGGTGGTATCCACAGATAAACATATGTCTTCCCTCAGAACTACCTGCGAACACAGCCCAACTGCAAGAACCCCCAGAACCTGGTGTGTGAGACCCTTCAGTTCCTGGACTGTATCTGTGGCAGCACCACCGGCGGCCTGGGCTTGCTGGGGTTGTACATTAACGAGAGCAATGTGGACCTCATCAACCAAGCCCTGACCACCCTGACGGAATACTGCCAGGGGCCTTGCCATGAGAACCAGGTATGGGCTGTTGTGTGGTGGGACCTGGTTATGTGTGGGACTGTAGATTGTTGTTGTGTGGTGGGACCTGGTTATGTGTGGGACTGTAGATGATTGTTGTGTGGTGGGACCTGGTTATGTGTGGGACTGTAGATGATTGTTGTGTGGTGGGACCTGGTTATGTGTGGGACCTGGTTGTGTGTGGGGCTGTAGAATGTTGTTGTGTGGTGGGATCTGGTTTTGTGTGGGGCTGTAGAATGTTGTTGTGTGGTGGCATGACCTAGTTATGTGTGGGACTGTAGATTGTTGTGTGGTGGGAACTGGTTATGTGTGGGACTGTAGATTGTTGTGTGGTGGGACTGTAGATTGTTGTGTGGTGGAACCTGTTCATGCTTCTGGCTGTAGAATGTTGTATCTGGTTATTTCACTGAGTCCCAAACAACATGTGATGTGTGATTGAGTCTTTCCCTTGAATTCAGACCATCAGTGAATGTGTTCCATTACTTGTAACATTAGGTCAGAGAATACTAAAGAAATTAGGCTTCCCATGGACATAGCTGCTAGTTCAGGGTGTGCTGGAGGGAAAGCATGCAAGAGGGTTCAGGGTGTGCTGGAGGGAAAGTATGCAAGATGGTTCAGGGTGTGCTGGAGGGAAAGCATGCAAGAGGGTTCAGGGTGTGCTGGAGGGAAAGTATGCAAGAGGGTTCAGGGTGTGCTGGAGGGAAAGTATGCAAGAGGGTTCAGGGTGTACTGGAGGGAAAGCATGCAAGAGGGTTCAGGGTGTGCTGGAGGGAAAGCATGCAAGAGGGTTCAGGGTGTGCTGGAGGGAAAGTATGCAAGAGGGTTCAGGGTGTGCTGGAGGGAAAGTATGCAAGAGGGTTCCGGGTGTACTGGAGGGAAAGCATGCAAGAGGGTTCAGGGTGTGCTGGAGGGAAAGCATGCAAGAGGGTTCAGGGTGTGCTGGAGGGAAAGTATGCAAGAGGGTTCAGGGTGTGCTGGAGGGAAAGCATGCAAGAGGGTTCCGGGTGTGCTGGAGGGAAAGTATGCAAGAGGGTTCCGGGTGTGCTGGAGGGAAAGTATGCAAGAGGGTTCCGGGTGTGCTGGAGGGAAAGTATGCAAGAGGGTTCCGGGTGTGCTGGAGGGAAAGTATGCAAGAGGGTTCAGGGTGTGCTGGAGGGAAAGTATGCAAGAGGGTTCCGGGTGTGCTGGAGGGAAAGTATGCAAGAGGGTTCCGGGTGTGCTGGAGGGAAAGTATGCAAGAGGGTTCAGGGTGTGCTGGAGGGAAAGTATGCAAGAGGGTTCAGGGTGTGCTGGAGGGAAAGTATGCAAGAGGGTTCAGGGTGTGCTGGAGGGAAAGTATGCAAGAGGGTTCAGGGTGTGCTGGAGGGAAAGTATGCAAGAGGGTTCAGGGTGTGCTGGAGGGAAAGTATGCAAGAGGGTTCAGGGTGTACTGGAGGGAAAGCATGCAAGAGGGTTCAGGGTGTACTGGAGGGAAAGTATGCAAGAGGGTTCAGGGTGTGCTGGAGGGAAAGTATGCAAGAGGGTTCAGGGTGTGCTGGAGGGAAAGTATGCAAGAGGGTTCAGGGTGTGCTGGAGGGAAAGTATGCAAGAGGGTTCAGGGTGTGCTGGAGGGAAAGTATGCAAGAGGGTTCAGGGTGTACTGGAGGGAAAGTATGCAAGAGGGTTCAGGGTGTGCTGGAGGGAAAGTATGCAAGAGGGTTCAGGGTGTGCTGGAGGGAAAGCATGCAAGACGGTTCAGGGTGTGCTGGAGGGAAAGTATGCAAGAGGGTTCAGGGTGTGCTGGAGGGAAAGTATGCAAGAGGGTTCAGGGTGTACTGGAGGGAAAGCATGCAAGAGGGTTCAGGGTGTGCTGGAGGGAAAGTATGCAAGAGGGTTCAGGGTGTGCTGGAGGGAAAGTATGCAAGAGGGTTCAGGGTGTACTGGAGGGAAAGTATGCAAGAGGGTTCAGGGTGTGCTGGAGGGAAAGCATGCAAGAGGGTTCAGGGTGTGCTGGAGGGAAAGTATGCAAGACGGTTCAGGGTGTGCTGGAGGGAAAGTATGCAAGAGGGTTCAGGGTGTGCTGGAGGGAAAGTATGCAAGAGGGTTCAGGGTGTACTGGAGGGAAAGTATGCAAGAGGGTTCAGGGTGTACTGGAGGGAAAGCATGCAAGAGGGTTCAGGGTGTGCTGGAGGGAAAGTATGCAAGACGGTTCAGGGTGTGCTGGAGGGAAAGTATGCAAGAGGGTTCAGGGTGTGCTGGAGGGAAAGTATGCAAGAGGGTTCAGGGTGTACTGGAGGGAAAGTATGCAAGAGGGTTCAGGGTGTGCTGGAGGGAAAGTATGCAAGAGGGTTCAGGGTGTGCTGGAGGGAAAGTATGCAAGAGGGTTCAGGGTGTGCTGGAGGGAAAGTATGCAAGAGGGTTCAGGGTGTGCTGGAGGGAAAGTATGCAAGAGGGTTCAGGGTGTGCTGGAGGGAAAGTATGCAAGAGGGTTCAGGGTGTGCTGGAGGGAAAGTATGCAAGAGGGTTCAGGGTGTGCTGGAGGGAAAGTATGCAAGAGGGTTCAGGGTGTGCTTGGAGGGAAAGTATGCAAGAGGGTTCAGGGTGTGCTGGAGGGAAAGTATGCAAGAGGGTTCAGGGTGTGCTGGAGGGAAAGCATGCAAGAGGGTTCAGGGTATGCTGGAGGGAAAGCATGCAAGAGGGTTCAGGGTGTGCTGGAGGGAAAGTATGCAAGAGGGTTCAGGGTGTGCTGGAGGGAAAGCATGCAAGAGGGTTCAGGGTGTGCTGGAGGGAAAGTATGCAAGAGGATTCAGGGTGTGCTGGAGGGAAAGCATGCAAGAGGGTTCAGGGTGTGCTGGAGGGAAAGCATGCAAGAGGGTTCAGGGTGTGCTGGAGGGAAAGCATGCAAGAGGGTTCAGGGTGTGCTTGGAGGGAAAGTATGCAAGAGGGTTCAGGGTGTGCTGGAGGGAAAGCATGCAAGAGGGTTCAGGGTGTGCTGGAGGGAAAGCATGCAAGAGGGTTCCGGGTGTGCTGGAGGGAAAGTATGCAAGAGGGTTCAGGGTGTGCTGGAGGGAAAGTATGCAAGATGGTTCAGGGTGTGCTGGAGGGAAAGTATGCAAGATGGTTCAGGGTGTGCTGGAGGGAAAGCATGCAAGAGGGTTCAGGGTGTGCTGGAGGGAAAGTATGCAAGAGGGTTCCGGGTGTGCTGGAGGGAAAGTATGCAAGAGGGTTCCGGGTGTGCTGGAGGGAAAGTATGCAAGAGGGTTCAGGGTGTGCTGGAGGGAAAGTATGCAAGAGGGTTCAGGGTGTGCTGGAGGGAAAGTATGCAAGAGGGTTCAGGGTGTCCTGGAGGGAAAGTATGCAAGAGGGTTCCGGGTGTGCTGGAGGGAAAGTATGCAAGAGGGTTCAGGGTGTGCTGGAGGGAAAGTATGCAAGAGGGTTCAGGGTGTGCTGGAGGGAAAGTATGCAAGAGGGTTCAGGGTGTGCTGGAGGGAAAGTATGCAAGAGGGTTCAGGGTGTGCTGGAGGGAAAGTATGCAAGAGGGTTCAGGGTGTGCTGGAGGGAAAGCATGCAAGAGGGTTCAGGGTGTGCTGGAGGGAAAGTATGCAAGAGGGTTCAGGGTGTGCTGGAGGGAAAGCATGCAAGAGGGTTCAGGGTGTGCTGGAGGGAAAGTATGCAAGAGGGTTCAGGGTGTGCTGGAGGGAAAGTATGCAAGAGGGTTCAGGGTGTGCTGGAGGGAAAGTATGCAAGAGGGTTCAGGGTGTGCTGGAGGGAAAGTATGCAAGAGGGTTCAGGGTGTGCTGGAGGGAAAGTATGCAAGAGGGTTCAGGGTGTGCTGGAGGGAAAGTATGCAAGAGGGTTCAGGGTGTGCTGGAGGGAAAGCATGCAAGAGGGTTCAGGGTGTGCTGGAGGGAAAGTACGCAAGAGGGTTCCGGGTGTGCTGGAGGGAAAGTATGCAAGAGGGTTCAGGGTGTGCTGGAGGGAAAGTATGCAAGAGGGTTCAGGGTGTGCTGGAGGGAAAGCATGCAAGAGGGTTCAGGGTGTGCTGGAGGGAAAGTATGCAAGAGGGTTCAGGGTGTGCTGGAGGGAAAGTATGCAAGAGGGTTCAGGGTGTGCTGGAGGGAAAGTATGCAAGAGGGTTCAGGGTGTGCTGGAGGGAAAGTATGCAAGAGGGTTCAGGGTGTGCTGGAGGGAAAGTATGCAAGAGGGTTCAGGGTGTGCTGGAGGGAAAGCATGCAAGAGGGTTCAGGGTGTGCTGGAGGGAAAGTATGCAAGAGGGTTCAGGGTGTGCTGGAGGGAAAGTATGCAAGAGGGTTCAGGGTGTGCTGGAGGGAAAGCATGCAAGAGGGTTCAGGGTGTGCTGGAGGGAAAGCATGCAAGAGGGTTCAGGGTGTGCTGGAGGGAAAGTATGCAAGAGGGTTCAGGGTGTGCTGGAGGGAAAGCATGCAAGAGGGTTCAGGGTGTGCTGGAGGGAAAGTATGCAAGAGGGTTCAGGGTGTGCTGGAGGGAAAGTATGCAAGAGGGTTCAGGGTGTGCTGGAGGGAAAGCATGCAAGAGGGTTCAGGGTGTGCTGGAGGGAAAGCATGCAAGAGGGTTCAGGGTGTGCTGGAGGGAAAGTATGCAAGAGGGTTCAGGGTGTGCTGGAGGGAAAGCATGCAAGAGGGTTCAGGGTGTGCTGGAGGGAAAGTATGCAAGACGGTTCAGGGTGTGCTGGAGGGAAAGTATGCAAGAGGGTTCAGGGTGTGCTGGAGGGAAAGCATGCAAGAGGGTTCCGGGTGTGCTGGAGGGAAAGTATGCAAGAGGGTTCAGGGTGTGCTGGAGGGAAAGTATGCAAGAGGGTTCAGGGTGTGCTGGAGGGAAAGTATGCAAGAGGGTTCAGGGTGTGCTGGAGGGAAAGTATGCAAGAGGGTTCAGGGTGTGCTGGAGGGAAAGTATGCAAGAGGGTTCAGGGTGTGCTGGAGGGAAAGTATGCAAGAGGGTTCAGGGTGTGCTGGAGGGAAAGTATGCAAGAGGGTTCAGGGTGTGCTGGAGGGAAAGTATGCAAGAGGGTTCAGGGTGTGCTGGAGGGAAAGTATGCAAGAGGGTTCAGGGTGTGCTGGAGGGAAAGTATGCAAGAGGGTTCAGGGTGTACTGGAGGGAAAGCATGCAAGAGGGTTCAGGGTGTGCTGGAGGGAAAGTATGCAAGAGGGTTCAGGGTGTACTGGAGGGAAAGTATGCAAGAGGGTTCAGGGTGTGCTGGAGGGAAAGTATGCAAGAGGGTTCAGGGTGTGCTGGAGGGAAAGTATGCAAGAGGGTTCAGGGTGTGCTGGAGGGAAAGTATGCAAGAGGGTTCAGGGTGTGCTGGAGGGAAAGTATGCAAGAGGGTTCAGGGTGTGCTGGAGGGAAAGTATGCAAGAGGGTTCAGGGTGTGCTGGAGGGAAAGCATGCAAGAGGGTTCAGGGTGTGCTGGAGGGAAAGTATGCAAGAGGGTTCAGGGTGTGCTGGAGGGAAAGTATGCAAGAGGGTTCAGGGTGTGCTGGAGGGAAAGTATGCAAGAGGGTTCAGGGTGTACTGGAGGGAAAGTATGCAAGAGGGTTCAGGGTGTACTGGAGGGAAAGTATGCAAGAGGGTTCAGGGTGTACTGGAGGGAAAGCATGCAAGAGGGTTCAGGGTGTGCTGGAGGGAAAGTATGCAAGAGGGTTCAGGGTGTACTGGAGGGAAAGTATGCAAGAGGGTTCAGGGTGTGCTGGAGGGAAAGTATGCAAGAGGGTTCAGGGTGTGCTGGAGGGAAAGTATGCAAGAGGGTTCAGGGTGTACTGGAGGGAAAGTATGCAAGAGGGTTCAGGGTGTGCTGGAGGGAAAGCATGCAAGAGGGTTCAGGGTGTACTGGAGGGAAAGTATGCAAGAGGGTTCAGGGTGTGCTGGAGGGAAAGTATGCAAGAGGGTTCAGGGTGTACTGGAGGGAAAGCATGCAAGAGGGTTCAGGGTGTGCTGGAGGGAAAGCATGCAAGAGGGTTCAGGGTGTACTGGAGGGAAAGTATGCAAGAGGGTTCAGGGTGTACTGGAGGGAAAGTATGCAAGAGGGTTCAGGGTGTACTGGAGGGAAAGTATGCAAGAGGGTTCAGGGTGTAGTGGAGGGAAAGTATGCAAGAGGGTTCAGGGTGTAGTGGAGGGAAAGTATGCAAGAGGGTTCAGGGTGTGCTGGAGGGAAAGTATGCAAGAGGGTTCAGGGTGTAGTGGAGGGAAAGTATGCAAGAGGGTTCAGGGTGTGCTGGAGGGAAAGTATGCAAGAGGGTTCAGGGTGTGCTGGAGGGAAAGTATGCAAGAGGGTTCAGGGTGTGCTGGAGGGAAAGTATGCAAGAGGGTTCAGGGTGTACTGGAGGGAAAGTATGCAAGAGGGTTCAGGGTGTACTGGAGGGAAAGTATGCAAGAGGGTTCAGGGTGTAGTGGAGGGAAAGTATGCAAGAGGGTTCAGGGTGTACTGGAGGGAAAGTATGCAAGAGGGTTCAGGGTGTGCTGGAGGGAAAGTATGCAAGAGGGTTCAGGGTGTAGTGGAGGGAAAGTATGCAAGAGGGTTCAGGGTGTGCTGGAGGGAAAGTATGCAAGAGGGTTCAGGGTGTGCTGGAGGGAAAGTATGCAAGAGGGTTCAGGGTGTGCTGGAGGGAAAGTATGCAAGAGGGTTCCGGGTGTGCTGGAGGGAAAGTATGCGAGAGGGTTCAGGGTGTGCTGGAGGGAAAGCATGTGAGAGGGTTCAGGGTGTGCTGGAGGGAAAGCATGCAAGAGGGTTCAGGGTGTGCTGGAGGGAAAGCATGCGAGAGGGTTCCGGGTGTGCTGGAGGGGATGCGTGCAAGAGGAAGACAATATTACATAAGCGTGGACATCAAGAGAGTTGAGTTGAGTCACTATCTAGTATCCCAGCACTCAGGACACTCCTCTGTCCTCATCTTCAACAACCAGTGAAGAGTCCAAATACTAATGGTACCAGCTGCAGTCTGATTATGGACATGAAGAGATAAATTTCAAGTGTTTAAGTAAACCGTGAAGCCAGGGGGTATTTTAGACTCATTGAAGCTGTCCTTCAGTATATATATGTTACCTGAAGATGTTTAACCCTACCAGACCTGAGGCCCTAACCCTAACTTTCCCCTATACCTGGGCTCCTGACATTAAAGAGAAAAAAACCAACATGATATAGACAAATGTTAGTTACATGCAAACAAGTGGTTAGAATAAGATGTAACTTGGAGACATTGTAGAAAATAGGTCTACCTTTCATCTAGCGCCAACATTCCACCTTTGTGTGCCAATCCAGTCTGAATAAACCAAAGTATCGATCACCTGTTGGACTGTGAAAAGCCTAGACCTATTTCGCTTTCTTGTCAAAGTGCTTGGTTCATCAATCAGTCGTTTCATTATGAATTTTCATAACTTTTTCGCGTTAATCCACACAAAGTCAATTCAAACCTATGGAGGCAGACATTTGCAATGACTAAACATGAGTTTTGACCACGATTGGTTGGTTATTTTTAGTTTGTGACGCATTTTTCCACGTACTAGGGAAAATACCGAAACTTAGGTCCAGCGGTATAGTGACAGATTCGGAAATTTCTGAAAATCGGTACAGCGGTCTGGTAGGGTTAAGTAAACCTTTAAGCCAGGGGGTATTTTAGACTCATTGAAGCTGTCCTTCAGTATATAGATGCTACCTAAAGATGATGATGATAATGATGTAAAGAGGATGACAATCCAGTATTCAGAGCCAGTAATGATAATGATATCCCACGTCTTCAAGCCACTTCCTGTGCAGAATATGATGTTTCAGGGGGATCTCCATGGCGTAGTGATTAAGCTGCCTGTCTCATGCTCTGAAGGTTGTAGGTTTGATTCCAGACTCTGTCATCTGGTTCTCGAGTGCAGTTTTCTCTGAGATTCCTAGGCCGGCCACCACGCAGAAAGAGACCAAGCCGTATTGGATAAAACCCGGTGCAATAAGCTGATCCTCTCGACTTTAAGCCCCTGAATGGTGTCTTCATTGTGTATCCAGGTTTCTTTTGTTGTAACTCCTGCACAACATAGAATGTACCCACATTTAGTCCATAGCTTCTTTGTTCCATGCAGTGTTCTTTCTTGAATATTCATGTTTAACATGTAAAACCAGGGTGGACTATGAAGCAAAGAGTTAATTAAGCACAATTACCACCATCCTATTACTGCCATCAATGTTCTCAGGCCAAGTAGAGTTAACTTCTCTGAGTGAAAATTGCTGAATTTTGTGATAACCACTGAAATTTTGTGAAAAATCTGAAAATATGAAGGAAAGACATTTGCCAGTAGGAAGATGAATCCACATCTTGATCATATCTTACCCCATTAGTGTGGGAGGCTCTGTGGTGCAGTAGCTAGCACACTCACCTGCCAGTCCCATGGGTTTATATACGCTTTAAAAATATGAGTGGCAATGTATGCTCAGTCCTGCTAAAGACGTGTAAGGAATACTTTAAAGTTTGTTGAAACACTGCACACGCAGATACACCTAGACTCCCACACACAGACACCTAGACTCCAACACACAAACACACAGACTCCAATACACAGACTCCCACACATAGACACACCTAGATCCCCACACACAGACACACCTAGACCCCCACACACAGACACACCTAGATCCCCACACACAAACACACCTAGACCCCCACACCTAGACCTCACGCACACAGACACCTAGACCCCCCCCCCCACACACACACACACACACCTTGACCCCCACACACAGACATACCTAGCCCCTCACACACAGACACACCTAGACCACCACACACATGCATTGTTTCTAAATGTGAACATGAGTGCCACAACATGGCACAGCCCTGATTGTGTCCTGTGGTTTCAGAATGCCATAGCCATGCATGAGAGCAACGGCATTGACATCATTGTGGCACTACTTCTGATTGAGATCAAGTCCTTGGGAAAGAATCGCATTGACCTCGTCCTTGAGTTGAAGGTTAGTCTATATAATCTCTAGCTTTCTTCCATCACATCTGTGTTGATCCATCTTCTTCTTCTTCTGTGTTCATCCGGATTTTTTTTTTGGATGTGACTGCGTTGTGCCTGTTTACAACAGAGCTGCGTTCTTGCGCCGTTAGGCCGACACATCCGACTTCTGCGGGCATTTGTTGACCAGGTTAACCTTCTCGGTGTTGACCCATCTAATGTTGCCTGTTTGTCTATGCTGTGCCAGTTTCAGTTGCAGCAGACTGGCTGGACATGTTGCGGGCATGCCAGGTGAGGATCTTGCAAAGAAATCATTCTGTGGTGAAGCTGGCAGAACAAGCAAACCAAAGACAC
The DNA here is from genome assembly GCA_963921405.1 of Cepaea hortensis. Taxonomy (NCBI): domain Eukaryota; kingdom Metazoa; phylum Mollusca; class Gastropoda; order Stylommatophora; family Helicidae; genus Cepaea; species Cepaea hortensis. The sequence goes on along the minus strand of OY992882.1, from coordinate 124,968,187 downwards.
CCTGAAAGCCTCAGTGAAGAACATCAGCATTGACTGAAAATTGGGATAATATTACTGATTATTGTTATATTCGTCCTAATGCTGTGTTACCAGTGCCAGACATGGACAGTCCTAGAAACACACAGGCATAGAATCACATCATTTGAGATGAGATGCATGAGAAAAGCTGCAGGAAAAACAAGAAGAGATGGAAAGACAAATGAGAAACTAACAACAAGTGTAGGGATACCACTAATGACTGATTTTATAGAAAACAAAGAATTAAAGGGTCTGGACATTTAGCTAGAAGGGAACAAGATCAACCAGCAGCTAGAGTTTTCTGCATGAGAACATCGGGATGCAAGGTGAAAAGACAACCAGAAAGAGATACTGAAATCAAATAAATTGTTAGCACAAGCAACAAGACAAGCGAAAAGCAGAAAATTACATCCACCACATCTCTGCAATCCTTGACAGAAGAAGAAGTTGAATATGAATAATATGAAGTGAATAAATGAATAATACTTTGGCTGAAATATGAAATAGATAGTCACTGATATTGTTTGAATGTGGAGTATTTTATCCCCGCTTTAGTCTAAGAAAGACTTAAAAGGCAGTCCTTCTCTTGCATAGCAAAAGCTGGAATCACCTAACTGATAATGCTTCAATATATTTGTGCAGTTGATCACTGTTCGTCGAATACAGATTTTAAGAAATTATGTATCTGTGTATCACCTGTCTGTCTGTTTACGTAGGTGCACCAGTGCATCGCAGAATAATCAACAGTTCACTTTCTTAGTAAATACGTCATTGGAGGATCTCAGCCAGGAACAACCCCACACAGCTGATAATGCTCCAGTTCATTGTCTTAGAAATGCACTTAGGCACCCCTCTGTAAGCCAATGGGTAAAGATCAAGTTCCAATCTACCAGCAAAAAGGTGCATAGGAACAAATGATAGCACATTGTCCTAAATGCCAGAAACTAAGCTCAAGCACACGCCGGTAGGACAGAAATTATAGAGGTGCATGGAGACATCCACTGCCTGCACAGACTTGGTGGGGGAAGTTGCCAGCCTGCAGGTCGGAACTTCCGGTCACGAACTTGGAGGATAGGCAGTGAAACGGTTAAGGCCTCTGGAGTGTTTATGCTCATGGCCACCGTTTGCATTCGCATTTTCCTCAAGTCTGGTGGTTTATGGTTCCGTTGCCCTGCTACAGAGTTTAGTGCGTGGCGCGACACTGTGAGCTGTGAATTTCGTGTGAAATGCTTTTAAATCTGCCCGAGTTTGTGGAGCGGCAACTGCATGTTCAGAGCAATGGGGGCTGGCTATGTTCCAGAATTGACCAGTTTTTGTGGCTTATGCAGAAATGTGTGGCTGCTGGTCTTCTGGTTCACTGCCGCTGTCTTTGACGATGAACTGTGTTTCGTGGAGGACTGTTGTTTTGGCACTCTGGAGATGGCATTATGTATAGTGCAATGTTTTTTACATCTGTCCGAGGTGTTGTGTAGTGAACTGCATGCTCGAAAAATGGTTTAGCTGGCTAGAAAACATCTAGAAACGGAACAACATCATCTAGAAATATTTGCATGCATGGCGGCTGGTTGTGACGCAGAAGTGACTGGTTTTTTGCCTTGTTTTTCTAATGGTTGCCGTTTCCATCGATGATGAACTGTATTTTCGTAGAGGACTTTTGTGTTGGCATTCTGGTAATGGCATTATGTACAGTGAAATGTTTTTTTTTTTTTTACATCTGTTCGAGGTTGTTTTGTTGCATGAACTACATTTCAGAGAAAAAATGGCGCGGCTGGCTAGAATACATCTAGAAACAGAACAATATCATCGAGAAACATCGAGACTTTGTAGGCTAACATCTGGTTGAGATAGTGACTGCCATTTCCATCAAGGATGAACTGCATGTTTCGTAGAGGACTGCTTGGAGATGGTTCAAGGCTGCCAACGAGTGTGACAACACTGCAAAGGTCAGCACAGTGCTGACTGTTGAGCAAAACATTTCTGCAGGAGCAGGAGATGATGTTGGAGAGCAAGGGAGAAGTTTTTTAGGGAACCATTCCATTTTGTAAGAGATGTGTTCGAGGAGTTACCATCTGGCATCCTCAGCCTTGGGAATGAGGAGCACTTGATGAAAGCTTCTTCTGAAAACCAGAGACAAGCCCCATGCTAATAGATGGAAGATGTGTCGTGGGCAGAGAGCCCACATCTTGTTTAGTATTTCCTCTTCTACCCTGGGATGTGGAGACACCTCATGATCTTGTTTAGTCTGCTGTCATCCACACTTGCATGGAAAGAAAGAAACACTGGGGACTAATTGTTTTATTTTGTCAGAAGAACACACATACACACTTTTTTGTCAGAAGAGGGTGAGCATGCACATGCATGCACACACATACACACACACGCATGCACACACGCACGCTCGCGCTCGTGTGAGAGAGAGAGATATTGAGAGACTTAGACTTGATTTACAAATCCAAGCCTAGTCCAAAATTTCATCAGGGAGCTACCTCTGGACCTCAGCAATTAGTTGTTTTTGCTACAAATTGACCACAAAGTCCTGAAATAATCCTGGGGCAGTCATGGTTGAGAGGTTGCAGTATCCACATCAGGTTCACAAGGTACCAAGTTGGATCCCTGCACAGGGCTGGGCATATTTCCAAGAAGCACTGGCTCTGATTATGTCGTCACATGCATCCTTGATCTCTTGGCTAGTGAGAATGCTTATTGTTCTTTTGTTGTTAAAGAATTGCTTCATAAGAGATGTTGAATGAAAGAATGTATGAGAGGAAATAGAGAAGAAGGGCAGAATGTCAGACGGGCCTGCGTGCCCAATTCTTAACCCTTTGAAAATAAAGATAAAGAAAATATAAAGATCAGATGTCTAGTCTTCTCAGATAAGTGCAAAACACAGGAGGTTCCCTGTGCAAGTTGTACAGGTCAAATTCTGACAGCAGTTGGAAATCACACAGAGTACGTGGTAAGACCACTGCCCTGGCAAAATTGTTAGAAAATAAAACCTGGCCATGGGTAGCCAGAACCTGTTGCCTGGGTGGACTCTGTCTATAGGAAACAAATGCAGGCCAGAGTCAGACAGAGATCTTTACCTGTTGCCAGGGATGGAATGTCTAGAGGAAACAAATGCAGGCCAGAGTCAGACACAGAGATCTTTACCTGTTGCCAGGGATGGAATGTCTAGAGGAAACAAATGCAGGCCAGAGTCAGACACAGAGATCTTTGAGGTGCCTAATTAGGTGTGACACACTCCCCTCACAACAGAAATGCAGATCTACAGATCTAGAGTATTTTTGGCAGGTTCTAGAAAGTTCCATACTTTCCTGTTTTCTTGTGCCAGATTGTTATTTGTGTTTTGTCTTCACTAGAACAATGCATCCAAACTGTTGCTGGCCATCATGGAGAGTCGTCATGACAGTGAAAATGCCGAGAGAATTCTTAGTAACATGAGGACCAAACAACTGGTGAGTTTTGTTTGCACTGGTTTTGTTTTCTTGTGTAGCCAGTCTTTGTGTATTTAATTTGCTTTTAACCCTTTACTGGGCAGACGTTTGTCCGTTTTTTAGCCCTGAATGGGCAAGATTTTTTCAGGTTCGGTAAAATTTCGGGTTACTTTAGTAAAAATGTCACATCTAAGATGTTAGTCAACCGATTTTAGTTAAATAAACAACACAATAAAGGGAAAAGCATGCAGAATATGTTACTCACGTGAATGTTGCTGGTAATCCGTACATGAACACAAATATTTACAAAATACAACCTATTGTTTGTGATTGTCAGTCATTTATACGGCAATTGACAAACACATTTTCAGAATCATAATCACTTTCTTTAAAGTCCGGCTCATGACTGCTAACGCAAAGTAACACTTATATCTAGCTCTGATTAATAGTCAACTTCATGCCCTTCAATGTCACTTAAATTGAACCCAGTGAAATCTCCGCTATCACTTGAAGAATCGTTGAAATCCATTTTGAAATACAAAGCATAAAACACCCCAAAACTATTTTAAAAATCCATTCAAATTCAAAGTACACACATGCAAATAGCAGCCATGTTGTCAAGCTATCAGCGAAACTGAAAGTAGACAATCAGAAGCCTCAGAAAGCCAAGAGATCGTGTTTTTACAATGCATAATAGTCATGGATGCGTTCGGGCAGTTTGCTCGTTCGGGGGGTAAGGACGTTCCCTGGCTGTTTGCCCGGTAAAGGGTTCATTTATTTAGTATGTGACATCTATGAAAAGGTTGAGCATGATCCAAAAGGTAGAGACTTGTTTGTACAGACAGTGAATTGAATTGCTGCAGATTTCTGCTGTGTGCAGAGTCACTTTCATCTTTGTTTTGGGACATGCAGGCGATGAGGAAAATGAGCGAGCTGATAAACTTGCTAGCTCTGCATCCCCTGCAGATGGCCAGCCTGTGGATCGTGCTGATTGTATCAATGCCCTTAGCGAGATGTCGAGAGCAGAGGACATTGATGCCAGTGATTCCACATTGTTGTCTGGAATGAGAGACTTGGGCAAAAGAATTGGCACAGCCAGACATGAGAGGCACATCAGGAGAATGAGGGGCCTCGTCAACCAGCACAAAACTGGCACTATTATCTGCTGGACGCTGATGGATGTGTTTTTCTTGGGGTGGGGGAGGGAGAAGTAACTGAGCACCTATCCGGTGTGCAAGGATGATACTCCAACAGGTAACCAATTGACTACTACACAAAGGTTGTCTTTTCTATCTGTAAACAGTCTCTGTGAAGTCTGTTGGTTTCTTCATGTGTGAAATGAGAATTAAGTGACATGGAATTATTAATCGTCTTAACTGATTCAGTGATGAAGGATTATATATAGCAAAATACGATCTCCCATTTTGATAGAAGCATGATACATGGCCATACTAGGATCATCATTTTGTTTTTTTGTTTTGTTTCGTAGTATCTTCCGCAATTTCAATTCTCCGTGAACAAATCTTTACATTATCTGATTTACTGCTGTGCACCACTGTAATGACATAAAGTAACATCCCTTGACTACCATGCGCTTGGGATATAGTCTGGGAGAATCACTGTCCACTTGGGGGTAAAGTCCTGGGAGAATCACTGTCCACTTGGGGATAGAGTCCTGGGAGAATCACTGTCCACTTGGGGATAGAGTCCTGGGAGAATCACTGTCCACTTGGGGATAGAGTCCTGGGAGTGTCATTGTCCACTTGGGGATAGAGTCCTGGGAGAATCACTGTCCACTTGGGGATAGAATCCTGGGAGTGTCATTGTCCACTTGGGGATAGAGTCCTGGGAGAATCACTGTCCACTTGGGGATAGAGTCCTGGGAGTGTCATTGTCCACTTGGGGATAGAGTCCAGGGAGAATCACTGTTCACTTGGGGATAGAGTCCTGGGAGTGTCATTGTCCACTTGGGGATAGAGTCCTGGGAGTGTCATTGTCCACTTGGGGATAGAGTCCGGGGAGAATCACTGTCCACTTGGGGATAGAGTCCTGGGAGTGTCATTGTCCACTTGGGGATAGAGTCCTGGGAGTGTCACTGTCCACTTGGGGATAGAGTCCTGGGAGAATCACTGTCCACTTGGGGATAGAGTCCTGGGAGAATCACTGTCCACTTGGGGATAGAGTCCTGGGAGTGTCATTGTCCACTTGGGGATAGAGTCCTGGGAGTGTCATTGTCCACTTGGGGATAGAGTCATGGGAAAATCACTGTCCACTTGGGGATAGAGTCCTGGGAGTGTCATTGTCCACTTGGGGATAGAGTCCTGGGAGTGTCATTGTCCACTTGGGGATAGAGTCCTGGGAGAATCACTGTCCACTTGGGGATAGAATCCTGGGAGTGTCATTGTCCACTTGGGGATAGAGTCCTGGGAGAATCACTGTCCACTTGGGGATAGAGTCCTGGGAGTGTCATTGTCCTCTTGGGGATAGAGTCCTGGGAGTGTCATTGTCCACTTGGGGATAGAGTCCGGGGAGAATCACTGTCCACTTGGGGATAGAGTCCTGGGAGTGTCATTGTCCACTTGGGGATAGAGTCCTGGGAGTGTCACTGTCCACTTGGGGATAGAGTCCTGGGAGAATCACTGTCCGCTTGGGGATAGAGTCCTGGGAGAATCACTGTCCACTTGGGGATAGAGTCCTGGGAGTGTCATTGTCCACTTGGGGATAGAGTCCTGGGAGTGTCATTGTCCACTTGGGGATAGAGTCGTGGGAAAATCACTGTCCACTTGGGGATAGAGTCCTGGGAGTGTCATTGTCCACTTGGGGATAGAGTCCTGGGAGAATCACTGTCCACTTGGGGATAGAATCCTGGGAGTGTCATTGTCCACTTGGGGATAGAGTCCTGGGAGAATCACTGTCCACTTGGGAATAGAGTCCTGGGAGTGTCATTGTCCACTTGGGGATAGAGTCCTGGGAGTGTCATTGTCCACTTGGGGATAGAGTCCTGGGAGAATCACTGTCCACTTGGGGATAGAATCCTGGGAGTGTCATTGTCCACTTGGGGATAGAGTCCTGGGAGAATCACTGTTCACTTGGGGATAGAGTCCTGGGAGTGTCATTGTCCACTTGGGGATAGAGTCCTGGGAGTGTCACTGTCCACTTGGGGATAGAGTCCTGGGAGAGTCACAGTCACTTGAAGACAGTGTCCTTATGAGGTAAATTTATTGAATGACTTGGAAATTTGATTTAACAATAGTGTGAACACAAGATAAATGTGTTGAGTAACATAGAGAAACATTTTATTGTGTGTATACAAAATAGATTTATTGAGTAACATGGTCAATTTACTCAATGTAGTGTTAACACAAGATAAATTTATTGGGTAACATGGACATTTGATTGAGTGTCACAGTTCAGTGCATAGCAAGATAAATTTGTTAAGTAACCTGAACATGTGATTCAGAAGTAGTGTAAACATGAGATAAATTTGTTTTGTAAGTTGGACGCTACACTCAATGTAGTATTAACACAAGATAAATTTGTTAAGTAACTTAGACATTTGGTTCAGAAGTAGTGTAAAAACGAGATAAATTTGTTGATTAACTTGGACATTTTACTCAGTGTAGTGTTAAAAAAGTTGATTGCATATCCTTTAAAGGACCTTACAGTCAACCCCAGCATTTTTTGGCTGTTTGTGATCTCAGTAGTTTGTCATTGTTTTCTGAAAAAACCTCACCAATACCATTTTATAAAAAAAAAAACGCATAGCGGTCTCCTGCCAAATCGCCGGCAGCTGTGTTTCTAATACGGGATTACGAACTGTATCTATAACCCCTTCGGAGCCGGTAATATAGTTTAACTGAGAAATTTGATTGAGTACCACAGTTCAGTGCATAGAAAGATAAATTTGTTGAGTAACATGGACATTTGATTTAGGAGTAGTTTGAGCACAAGTTACATGTGTGGATTAGCTTGCTGTTGTAAATTATCTCGAACGACAACTAGCCAGGAAAAAAAAAAAAATCCCATATGTGTGGCACGTTACACCCACCTTAGGTATTTATGATGCCCATGGTAAACATTGTCTAAAAGAGTCATGTATTATTGATTATTTTTCATGCGTTTTAATGCTTATTGTTCTTGTGTTGTTAAAGAATTGCTTCATAAGAGATGTTGAATGAAAGAATGTATGAGAGGAAATAGAGAAGAAGAGCAGAATGTCAGACGGGCCTGCATGCCCAATTCTTAACCCTTTGAAAATAAAGATTTTCGTTCGTTCGTTCGTTCGTTTGTCTCTGGCAGTGAGTCCTTGATGAGGTCATGTCTTCTTACAGATGGAAACCATGCAGCGGATATTTCAGCTGGCAATCGTCAGTGGTGGCATTCTCACAGATTTTGTCTCCGATCCTGGCGAGGTTGAATATTTCTCTCAGTGTCACTTTTACATGGACTCCTGTAGCTTTCTAAATGTCAATTATTGTCATTTGTATCAGAAACTGTCATTCAGAAGCTTTAAATATTGTCTCAAGCCATGTGTATCCATCTAAGCTATTACAGAACCTACTGTTGGCACCTTGTATGTTGCTCACCCGGAGGTAATATATTTTGATGCAGTGTCTCTTTTGCCATGATTTCTCGGTTGTCACTGCAAGTAGTATCCTATGACACAAACTTCATCATAATCATCATCATGTGCTTTGCTTACTGGTGTGGATGATTATACTTCTCCACATCTGGCAGTCTCCAACAGCATGTACCAATCCATGTACTGACACCTTTGCGAGCCATGACAAAAAGGCTGTGAAGAATCTTATTTTATGGTCTTCCTCTCTCTCTCTTTCCACAAATATTTCAGTTATCACAACATGTCTCAGATTTGCTCTACTGATAATGTGGTCACAAATGTTCTGATGTTTGTGACAAGTTGTCTGTGTGTCTTAACCTCTTTTACAATGTTTAGATGACTCATTTTGACTATCTAGGGAATGTCCAGCATTTCTCTGTAAAACCACGTCACTGAGGCCTCATGGGATTTTTAAAAAACTAATTGTCCATGATTCTCAGCCGTGTGTTAAAAAAACTGGTTTTACTTAGCATGCATGAATTCTTTTTCTAATCTCCAGTGATAGAGATTTGTGCATTACATTTCTTCATTTCATCAAATGCAGTTTTTGCTTGTCCCTTTCTGTTCTCTGTCTCTGTGATACATCTTCCATCTGATGCTATCCATGTTCCTGGATACTTGAATTTCTGTTCTTGCCCCACAATAATACCATTGATTTTAATTCTACAGTTGTACATTGCAGCATAAGCACAGACCTGGTTTTACTTTCATACCTCTTTCTAACAGTGTTCTTAGAATGAATGTATATATATATATATACATTGTTTTCACTCTTTCCCTGTACAAATCCACATTTTTTATTGCTAATTTCCGGTTTAATCTTTGTTTCTTACTCTTCTCATAATTATTCTCAGTTAAGTTTTGTTATGTGACTCGTAAGAATTATTGTGCTATGATCTTCGCATTTTAAAATGCTTGGTTTCTTTGGCAGAGCTATGAATATGGATTTGAATCTGTCATTAGAAATGCACCCGCTATTATAGATATCATTTAGAAATGTGTTAATATTTCAACTTCAAAACCTCTCAGGGCTTCAATTTCCTCCAACGTAATGTTGTCTTGTACGGGTGCCTTTCATTTCACTATGTAATGTATTGCAGGCTCAAGTTCTGCAGCGAGTATTGGTGGACCTTCACCATTGTCTTGGATTTTTGCATCCAGTCTCTTATCATCCTATAGCTCTTCTATGTATTCTGTCCATCTGTTATATTATTTTATCCCAATAATATTGCACCATTTTTTTATATTTATTTGTTGGCATATGAAATGAGAGTCTTTCCCGTTAATTTGACCCAGTCTCCAGGCATTATAATTCAGTCAGATTGCTGTAGCTTGGCTGCATGTGTTCACTGTTCCTGTACATCTTGACACAAATCTCAGCAGAACTGTGAGGCTTGCAGTTTTCTGTCACCTATTCTGTGTGTATATATCCTTTGTTGTTAGGGTTAGCATTCAAGGCACTGATGGTCACATCACTGGCTTAATTGTGTATGTGTGCTTATGATAAATGTTAGAGGTCAGAGCTACAGGTTAAGGTTATGGTTAAGGTCACAAGTGGATGGTGTAGGTTGAGCAAGGTTACAAAGTTGAACATTGAGGTTAAGGTTAAAGTTGAATTTAAGATTACAGTTGAATTTAAGGTTAAAGTTGAGATTATAGGCAACATTGAGGTAATAGGTTACAGTTAAAGTTAGAAGTTATGATTATAGATTAAGGCTACAAGTGGAAATTGTCAGTTAAGATTAAGTTTATAGGTTACTGTTAAGGTTAGAGGTTAGAGTTACAGGTCAGAATCCAGGCTATAAGTTAAGGTTGTGATTAAGATTACAAGAGGAAAGTGTAAGGCTGAGGTAACAGGTTAAAGTTTAGGTAATGGGTAAAGGGAAGGTTATAGGTTACAATTAAGGTTAGAGGTTACCGTTATAGATTTAGGCTACAAGTGGAAATTATAGGTTACTGTTAAGGTTAAAGTTGTAGGTTGAGGTAATGGTTGCAGAGGGTCATACTAGTAGCACAAATCCCATCTTGCTACTACTGAAAATCAAACCCTGGGCCACTTTGTGGTGAAGGAAGTGCTCTAGCCACTAGACTCCTGCAGTTCTGTGTGAAATACCAGCATCAAGAAATGACAGGATCCACTTCCCTACTGTAAATTAGTTGCTTTCAACGTTGCACAACTGTTCACATGCTTACAAAGTGAAATCATAAATTCAATGTTCTGTAGATATGTAGTTGAGCATTAGCAAGTTATTCTGTGTCATTTTTATGTTTGGTATAGTCAGCACAGCTGATAGACTTGTGTACATAGGGGTAACGGGTTCAAAGTCAGGTCATAGCAAGAATGATGCTAGGAGTCCACACTTGAGTCTAGATAGTGGGTTGTTAATTACACATTGTCTAGATAGTGGGTTGTTGATCTCACATTGTCTAGATAGTGGGTTGTTGATCACACAATGTCTAGATAGTGGGTTGTTGATCACACATTGACTAGATAGTGGGTTGTTGATCTCACATTGTCTAGATAGTGGGTTGTTGATCTCACATTGTCTAGATAGTGGGTTGTTGATCTCACATTGTCTAGATAGTGGGTTGTTGATCACACATTGTCTAGATAGTGGGTTGCTGATCTCACATTGTCTAGATAGTGGGTTGTTAATTATACATTGTCTAGATAGTGGGTTGTTGATATAACATTGTCTAGATAGTGGGTTGTTGATCTCACATTGTCTAGATAGTGGGTTGTTGATCACACATTGACTAGATAGTGGGTTGTTGATCTCACATTGTCTAGATAGTGGGTTGTTGATCTCACATTGTCTAGATAGTGGGTTGTTGATCTCACATTGTCTAGATAGTGGGTTGTTGATCTCACATTGTCTAGATAGTGGGTTGTTGATCTCACATTGTCTAGATAGTGGGTTGTTAATTATACATTGTCTAGATAGTGGGTTGTTGATATAACATTGTCTAGATAGTGGGTTGTTGATCTCACATTGTCTAGATAGTGGGTTGTTGATCTCACATTGTCTAGATAGTGGGTTGTTAATTACACATTGTCTAGATAGTGGGTTGTTAATTACACATTGTCTAGATAGTGGGTTGTTGATCACACATTGTCTAGATAGTGGGTTGTTAATTACACATTGTCTAGATAGTGGGTTGTTGATCTCACATTGTCTAGATAGTGGGTTGTTGATCACACATTGTCTAGATAGTGGGTTGTTGATCTCACATTGTCTAGATAGTGGGTTGTTGATCACACATTGTCTAGATAGTGGGTTGTTGATCTCACATTGTCTAGATAGTGGGTTGTTGATCTCACATTGTCTAGATAGTGGGTTGTTGATCTCACATTGTCTAGATAGTGGGTTGTTGATCACACATTGTCTAGATAGTGGGTTGTTGATCTCACATTGTCTAGATAGTGGGTTGTTGATCTCACATTGTCTAGATAGTGGGTTGTTAATTATGCATTATCTAGATAGTGGGTTGTTGATATAACATTGTCTAGATAATGGGTTGTTAATTACACATTGTCTAGATAGTGGGTTGTTGATCTCACATTGTCTAGATAGTGGGTTGTTGATCTCACATTGTCTAGATAGTGGGTTGTTGATCTCACATTGTCTAGATAGTTGGTTGTTGATCTCACATTGTCTAGATAGTGGGTTGTTGATCTCACATTGTCTAGATAGTTGGTTGTTGATCACGCATTGTCTAGATAGTTGGTTGTTGATCTCACATTGTCTAGATAGTGGGTTGTTGATCACGCATTGTCTAGATAGTGGGTTGTTGATCTCACATTGTCTAGATAGTTGGTTGTTGATCACGCATTGTCTAGATAGTGGGTTGTTGATCTCACAATGTCTAGATAGTGGGTTGTTAATCACACAATGTCTAGATCAGCGGTTCTCAACCGGTGGAGAATTCTCCCCCCCCCCCCCCAGGGGGAAATTTTAGGGTTTCCAGGGGGGGGGGGGGGGGGGGGAATGAAGATCATTTCAAGATCGCATTAATACAAGAACCGATTACTTGATATTGCTTTTCCCTTCATACTTTACAGTTATGCACGTCTCATCCTTCTAAAATTCATTTTATAAAGTAAGTAGACCTACAAATCACGTTTTATGTGGATGTCTAGACCTGTTTTAACATATTTACCTTCCATTTTTACGTATACTGTGTAGGGGTGAGGGGGGATTTTTAGGTAGGAAATTTGAAAGGGGGGGGGGGATGATGTTCTGAAAATATGGTGAAGGGGGGGGGGGGGCACGGGCCAAATTTTTGATAGGAGGGGGGGGGGAATGATGTTCTGAAAATATGATGAAGGGGGGCATGGGCCAAAAAAGGTTGAGAACCACTGGTTTAGATAGTGTGTTGTTGATCTCACAATGTCTAGATAGTGGGTTGTTGATCACACAATGTCTAGATAGTGGGTTGTTGATCATACAATGTCTAGATAGTGGGTTGTTAATCACACAATGTCTAGATAGTGGGTTGTTGATCACACAGTGTCTAGATAGTGGGTTGTTGATCACACAATGTCTAGATAGTGGGTTGTTAATCACACATTCTCTAGAGTCACACAGTGTCTAGATAGTGGGTTGTTAATCACACATTCTCTAGAGTCACACAGTGTCTAGATAGTGGGTTGGGAGTCGCACATTGTCTAGATAGATAGTATTCTATCACATATTCTCTATACAGTAGGTTGTCAATCACACATTCTCTATGCAGTGAATTGTTAATCACACATTCTCTAGGTGATTAAGAGTGACACAGTGTCTAGTTAATGGGCTGGGAGTCACACATTGTCTACATAATGGGGCAAGAGTCACACATTGTCTACATAATGGGGCAAGAGTCACACATTGTCTAGATAATGGGGCAAGAGTCACACATTGTCTACATAATGGGGCAAAAGTCACACATTGTCTACATAATGGGACAGGGGTCACACGTTGTCTAGATAATGGGACAAGAGTCACACATTGTCTAGATAATGGGACAAGAGTCACACATTGTCTAGATAATGGGCTGGGAGTCACACATTGTCTACATAATGGGGCAAGAGTCACACATTGTCTAGATAATGGGGCAAGAGTCACACATTGTCTACATAATGGGGCAAAAGTCACACATTGTCTACATAATGGGACAGGGGTCACACATTGTCTAGATAATGGGGCAAGAGTCACACATTGTCTAGATAATGGGACAAGAGTCACACATTGTCTACATAATGGGGCAAGAGTCACACATTGTCTACATAATGGGGCAAAAGTCACACATTGTCTACATAATGGGGCAAGAGTCACACATTGTCTACATAATGGGACAAGAGTCACACATTGTCTAGATAATGGGGCAAGAGTCACACATTGTCTAGATAATGGGACAAGAGTCACACATTGTCTACATAATGGGGCAAGAGTCACACATTGTCTACATAATGGGGCAAGAGTCACACATTGTCTAGATAATGGGGCAAGAGTCACACATTGTCTACATAATGGGGCAAGAGTCACACATTGTCTAGATAATGGGGCAAGAGTCACACATTGTCTAGATAATGGGGCAAGAGTCACACATTGTCTAGATAATGGGGCAAGAGTCACACATTGTCTAGATAATGGGGCAAGAGTCACACATTGTCTACATAATGGGGCAAGAGTCACACATTGTCTAGATAATGGGGCAAGAGTCACACATTGTCTACATAATGGGACAGGGGTCACATATTGTCTACATAATGGGGCAAGAGTCACACATTGTCTAGATAATGGGGCAAGAGTCACACATTGTCTACATAATGGGGCAAAAGTCACACATTGTCTACATAATGGGACAGGGGTCACACATTGTCTACATAATGGGGCAAGAGTCACACATTGTCTAGATAATGGGGCAAGAGTCACACATTGTCTACATAATGGGGCAAGAGTCACACATTGTCTACATAATGGGGCAAGAGTCACACATTGTCTACATAATGGGGCAAAAGTCACACATTGTCTACATAATGGGACAGGGGTCACACATTGTCTACATAATGGGGCAAGAGTCACACATTGTCTACATAATGGGGCAAAAGTCACACATTGTCTACATAATGGGACAGGGGTCACACATTGTCTACATAATGGGGCAAGAGTCACACATTGTCTACATAATGGGACAGGGGTCACACATTGTCTACATAATGGGACAGGGGTCACACATTGTCTACATAATGGGGCAAAAGTCACACATTGTCTACATAATGGGACAGGGGTCACACATTGTCTACATAATGGGGCAAGAGTCACACATTGTCTACATAATGGGACAGGGGTCACACATTGTCTACATAATGGGGCAAGAGTCACACATTGTCTACATAATGGGGCAAGAGTCACACATTGTCTACATAATGGGACAGGGGTCACACATTGTCTACATAATGGGGCAAGAGTCACACATTGTCTAGATAATGGGGCAAGAGTCACACATTGTCTACATAATGGGGCAAGAGTCACACATTGTCTACATAATGGGACAGGGGTCACACATTGTCTACATAATGGGACAGGGGTCACACATTGTCTACATAATGGGACAGGGGTCACACATTGTCTACATAATGGGGCAAGAGTCACACATTGTCTAGATAATGGGGCAAGAGTCACACATTGTTTACATAATGGGGCAAAAGTCACACATTGTCTACATAATGGGACAGGGGTCACACATTGTCTACATAATGGGGCAAGAGTCACACATTGTCTAGATAATGGGGCAAGAGTCACACATTGTCTACATAATGGGGCAAGAGTCACACATTGTCTACATAATGGGGCAAGAGTCACACATTGTCTACATAATGGGGCAAAAGTCACACATTGTCTACATAATGGGACAGGGGTCACACATTGTCTACATAATGGGGCAAGAGTCACACATTGTCTACATAATGGGGCAAAAGTCACACATTGTCTACATAATGGGACAGGGGTCACACATTGTCTACATAATGGGGCAAGAGTCACACATTGTCTACATAATGGGGCAAAAGTCACACATTGTCTACATAATGGGACAGGGGTCACACATTGTCTACATAATGGGGCAAAAGTCACACATTGTCTACATAATGGGACAGGGGTCACACATTGTCTACATAATGGGGCAAGAGTCACACATTGTCTACATAATGGGACAGGGGTCACACATTGTCTACATAATGGGGCAAGAGTCACACATTGTCTACATAATGGGGCAAGAGTCACACATTGTCTACATAATGGGACAGGGGTCACACATTGTCTACATAATGGGGCAAGAGTCACACATTGTCTAGATAATGGGGCAAGAGTCACACATTGTCTACATAATGGGGCAAGAGTCACACATTGTCTACATAATGGGACAGGGGTCACACATTGTCTACATAATGGGGCAAGAGTCACACATTGTCTACATAATGGGGCAAGAGTCACACATTGTCTACATAATGGGACAAGAGTCACACATTGTCTACATAATGGGGCAAGAGTCACACATTGTCTACATAATGGGGCAAGAGTCACACATTGTCTACATAATGGGGCAAGAGTCACACATTGTCTAGATAATGGGACAGGGGTCACACATTGTCTACATAATGGGGCAAGAGTCACACATTGTCTACATAATGGGGCAAGAGTCACACATTGTCTACATAATGGGGCAAGAGTCACACATTGTCTACATAATGGGACAGGGGTCACACATTGTCTACATAATGGGGCAAGAGTCACACATTGTCTACATAATGGGGCAAGAGTCACACATTGTCTACATAATGGGGCAAGAGTCACACATTGTCTACATAATGGGACAGGGGTCACATATTGTCTACATAATGGGGCAAGAGTCACACATTGTCTACATAATGGGGCAAGAGTCACACATTGTCTACATAATGGGGCAAGAGTCACACATTGTCTACATAATGGGACAGGGGTCACATATTGTCTACATAATGGGGCAAGAGTCACACATTGTCTACATAATGGGGCAAGAGTCACACATTGTCTACATAATGGGACAGGGGTCACATATTGTCTACATAATGGGGCAAGAGTCACACATTGTCTAGATAATGGGGCAAGAGTCACACATTGTCTACATAATGGGGCAAGAGTCACACATTGTCTACATAATGGGGCAAGAGTCACACATTGTCTACATAATGGGACAGGGGTCACATATTGTCTACATAATGGGGCAAGAGTCACACATTGTCTACATAATGGGGCAAGAGTCACACATTGTCTACATAATGGGACAGGGGTCACATATTGTCTACATAATGGGGCAAGAGTCACACATTGTCTAGATAATGGGGCAAGAGTCACACATTGTCTACATAATGGGGCAAGAGTCACACATTGTCTACATAATGGGGCAAGAGTCACACATTGTCTACATAATGGGACAGGGGTCACACATTGTCTACATAATGGGACAGGGGTCACACATTGTCTACATAATGGGACAGGGGTCACATATTATAGATTACAAAGATAATGTCAGGGAGCCAACATGTTGCATACAACTGTGATAACCAACTGTACATCAACCACATCATGGATCATGTCATGTCATTATTTCTGTACATCAACCACAACATAGATCATGTCATGTCATTATTTCTGTACATCAACCACAACATAGATCATGTCATGTCATTATTTCTGTCCATCATCCACAACATGGATCATGTCATGTCATTATTTCTGTCCATCATCCAGATTGACATTGCCATCCAGGCATTCCATTCTGAGGACCCAGGGAAGGATGACACCACCCACTACGACTTGGATGATGAGGATGATGGTATTGAAGAGAATAATGCCTCGCCAAAAGCTGTGGGACATAACATTTACATCCTGGCGCATCAGGTTTGTTCTTGTCTCCATTCTGCCATAGGCAGTGTCCAACCTGGGACTTGATCTCTCAGAATCAACCTCATACCCTTCACGGCACATCCATAGATGCTCTGTTTCCCTCAGCTGCTTCTTCTTTGGTTGGCTTCTGCCTCAGCATGTGTTATCAAGTGTAGATCCTGATCTTTTGAGTAACATACTGCTTGTAAGCACATCAAGTATAGATCCTGATTGTTCAAGTAACATACTGGTTGTAAGCAAATCACACTCATCATCTTAAACGTCCCTCCATGAGATGACCAAACATTTATCATTCCAAACTAAATGTCCATCAGTTCCGTGTCCAGTTATATCCCATTGTACAAAGAAGTGAGCATACATGCCCAGGCCCAGCCATCTCCTGGGTGAGACTGAGCAATTGTGAGTGTGACATGGTGCAGTCATCTCTGTTAGGTCTGTGATTAAATGATGTTTTCAGCACGATAGTTGCTACAGGTTTGCACACAACCAGAATGCTACTGAGAAGGTTGAATACCCCTTGAGATCTGACAGAAGGAACACACTTTATTTTCAAGAGTTAGGAATTTGGCAGGAAAGCCTGTCTCACTTTGTGCCCTTCTTGTCTCTCTCCTTTAGTACAATATTTCACTCATGCATTATTTGTAAGGTTCATTGTCAGCAACAACAACAATATATGCATTACAAATGTGTAGGAAATTAGAACAATCATCACTACATTACCTAGAAATTAATACTAATGATTATTGTGGTAAATGTCCTGAGGCTGAGAGAGCTGAGGCTGAGAAAGGTGTAGTTGAGATGTGATGGCGCCTGCTTCCAGCTCAGTAGGTACCAGGTAGGGCAGGGAATTTGCCCAAGAGTGTCACACACCCCCTCATCTCTTGGGTAGTGAGAGCAGGTACCTAGCCTTCCTGGATCAGGGACAAAAACAGGAGGTCCTGTGTGGAAGTTGTGTATGTTAAAACCCACGGCAGTTGAAAATCTAAAACAGTAGACTGTAAGGCCATGTCAAAGTTGTTAGGACAGGGAACCTACCCATTGGTAAAGAGAGCCTGTGACCTTTGGTGGAATATACTTAGAGGAAGCAAACTGTACATAAGTATAGGCTGAAGTCAGACATACACAGTTTTCAGGTGCATGAGTAGGTGAGACGCACCCTCCTGGAAGAGGAATGAGGAAGAAGTGATAAGGCAACAGTAAATACGAGCCTAATAGTTGGTGATAGCTTAGTAATGTCAGCTCTGCTAGCAGATAACATCATCTCTCATGACTTTGACAGCTGTCACAACACAACCGAGAACTGGCTGACATGTTACGGCCTGGAGGAAGTGACCTCTTTGGTGACCAGGCCTTGGAGTATTACCACAATCACACGGCTCAGATTGAGGTAGGTATTCGGCCCTAAATGCCTGCTTCTCATCTGGTCTTCTGTACATGCTACACACCTGTCTTCTGTACATGCTACACACCTGGTCTTCTGTACATTCTACACACCTGGTCTTCTGTACATGCTACACACCTGCTCTTCTGTACATGCTACTCACCTGATCTTCTGTACATTCTACACACCTGGTCTTCTGTACATGCTACACACCTGGTCTTCTGTACATTCTACACACCTGGTCTTCTGTACATGCTACACACCTGCTCTTCTGTACATTCTACACACCTGGTCTTCTGTACATGCTACACACCTGGTCTTCTGTACATTCTACACACCTGCTCTTCTGTACATTCTACACACCTGCTCTTCTGTACATTCTACACACCTGGTCTTCTGTACATGCTACACACCTGGTCTTCTGTACATTCTACACACCTGCTCTTCTGTACATTCTACACACCTGATCTTCTGTACATTCTACACACCTGGTCTTCTGTACATGCTACTCACCTGATCTTCTGTACATTCTACACACCTGGTCTTCTGTACATGCTACTCACCTGCTCTTCTGTACATTCTACACACCTGATCTTCTGTACATTCTACACACCTGGTCTTCTGTACATTCTACACACCTGCTCTTCTGTACATTCTACACACCTGGTCTTCTGTACATGCTACTCACCTGCTCTTCTGTACATTCTACACACCTGCTCTTCTGTACATTCTACACACCTGGTCTTCTGTACATGCTACTCACCTGCTCTTCTGTACATTCTACACACCTGGTCTTCTGTACATGCTACTCACCTGATCTTCTGTACATTCTACACACCTGGTCTTCTGTACATGCTACACACCTGGTCTTCTGTACATGCTACACACCTGGTCTTCTGTACATTCTACACACCTGCTCTTCTGTACATTCTACACACCTGCTCTTCTGTACATTCTACACACCTGGTCTTCTGTACATGCTACACACCTGGTCTTCTGTACATTCTACACACCTGCTCTTCTGTACATTCTACACACCTGGTCTTCTGTACATGCTACACACCTGGTCTTCTGTACATGCTACACACCTGCTCTTCTGTACATGCTACACACCTGGTCTTCTGTACATTCTACACACCTGGTCTTCTGTACATGCTACACACCTGATCTTCTGTACATTCTACACACCTGGTCTTCTGTACATTCTACACACCTGGTCTTCTGTACATTCTACACACCTGGTCTTCTGTACATTCTACACACCTGGTCTTCTGTACATGCTACTCACCTGGTCTTCTGTACATGCTACTCACCTGGTCTTCTGTACATTCTACCCACCTGATCTGTAATAATGAGAGAGAATTTTGCTTACGAGGGAACCAATTGAGGGGGACATTAGGGTCTTGAAGCTGGTGGCTGCTGATTCCAAGTGTCTGCCTCTCACTTCATGGGACATGTGTTCAATCCTTGATAAGGCTAGAAATCTGGGGGGGAAAATCCTAGTCAGTAAACCATATGGTGACTGCATTGGCAAATGCCATTTCTCACCCTGAAAAAACCTTTCCCAGCAGACACTAGAAGTAGTATGGATACAATAGTGAAAACATGCAAATGGGAGTCATGTAGTAACGGGCTCAACCCCTGCACCAGTCAGTCAGACTGAAATGTTGACTTCTCGTCCTTGACTTTGGGACATAAATTACACGGTGCAAGCACACATGTCCTGAGTTAGCCTCAGAAGATGCCAAAGAGTGTGGATACTTCTAATTACATGCCCAATTGGTTACACACACAGCTGTTCTATTCTCTACCACATTTCTTCTTCTTCTTCTTCTTCTTCTTCTTCTTCTTCTTCTTCTTCTTCTTCTTTCTTTCTTTCTTCTTCTTCTTCTTCTTCTTCTTCTTCTTCTTCTTCTTCTTCTTCTTCTTCTTCTTCTTCTTCTTCTTCTTCTTCTTCTTCTTCTTCTTCTTCTTCTTCTTCTTCTTCTTCTTCTTCTTCTGCTGCTGCTGCTGCTCTTTCTACGTCTTCTTCTTCTGTTCTTCTTCCATTTATCTCAGTGACTGAGTGTCTGTGTGTGTGTGTGTGTGTGTGCGTGCGTGTGGGGGGAGGGGGTGGAATCTCTTATATGCTGTTTCTAATGCTCTTTGTAAATTGGTATTTATTTCTCTAAGGTTGTTCTTGTTCCATTACTCCACCTTTTACATGGTCTTCCCCTTGGTTTATGTCTATTATATTTCTTCAGTGTGGCTTCTAATTTCCTCATTCTTATTCTCTCTCTCACAGTAAATCCCGCTGTTCTTCTAAGGCATCTCATCTCTGTTATAATTTTGCAACATTTCTTCCTGTTAATGCCAAATTGGTGAGTGAGTGTGGCAAGCTTAAATTGAATTTAGTTTATCACGTTGCACTTGAATTAATGAATTATTATTTGAAAACATCATTTGCCAGATTGTGCGACAAGATCGAACGATGGAAAGGATTGTGTTTCCTATCCCAGAGATCTGCGAATATCTGACCAAGGAAACCAAACTCAACGTATTTAAACGAGCAGAGCGGGACGAACAAGGCAGCAAAGTCGCAGATTTCTTTAGTCGTCATCATGAGATGTTTAATGAGATGAAATGGCAGAAGAAGCTCAGGAGTAAGTCCAATCTATTCGTCACGGAATGAGATGTTTAATGAGATGAAGTGACAAAAAAAGCTCAGAAATAAGCCTAGTTTGTTTACACTTAACAAAT
The DNA here is from genome assembly GCA_963921405.1 of Cepaea hortensis. Classification (NCBI taxonomy): domain Eukaryota; kingdom Metazoa; phylum Mollusca; class Gastropoda; order Stylommatophora; family Helicidae; genus Cepaea; species Cepaea hortensis. The sequence continues at coordinate 124,947,064 of OY992882.1, read as the reverse complement.
TTGTCTAGTTTTTAAGTTTGGATTATCATCTAGAATTGCGAGTAACCCAGGTTTACCTCTATCTATCGCAGACGGTTATTATACATACCTCTGTCCTGGCCATTAATTTAAATCCTTGTATTCTAGAAATGTGTCATTGAACCCCATCAGTCTCAGACAGATGATATTTCCACCCTCATGACTGAGACATTGATTTTACATAAACTGCCTGGCACAAGCATTTAGATAACTGTAATGTATGGGCGATCTGATACATGTATGGGCGATCTGATACATGTATGGGCTATCTGATACATGTATGTGCTTTCTAACATGCATATGATGTACTGTTTGATATCAAAGGCATGAATGTCTGAGTCATCTTGACTTGAGAAAATCAATTTCATGTTGAAATCCCTCGTGATATTTAGCTAGGTTCTTATGAAAGAATGTATGAGAGGAAATAGAGAAGAAGGGCAGAATGTCAGACGGGCCTGCGTGCCCAATTCTTAACCCTTTGAAAATAAAGACTTATTATTATTATTATTATTATTATGGTCCATGTTGTCTAACGTTGGTGATCATGTCTGTCCACAGCCTTCTGTCTTGTGTAAAACTAGCCATTTCTGGTACTGATGTTCCTCCATGCTGTGATGTCAAATTGTCCAGCATCTCCTTCCCTCCAACTTTCTCTTTGTCAGTTTATATTCCGAGTCATGTGGGATAAAACCTGGGTCAGTGAAGTTTTTCTGATGACTGCCAATTCCATCGATGATGAACAGTATTTTTCATGGAGGACTTATGCGTTGGTATTCTGGCGGCGGCATTATGCACATTGTGCCTGTGCGGGCTGTTGGATTGCAGAGACTCCTGTCTGATCCACTTTTCACATTGGGCAGTGAGGAGCATTTTGTGTGATATTCACTGGCACAGGAACGGAGCATAATGGGGACAACCCGTTGCCGTGAAATTGGAATCGTGACTAACTAACTATTCCAGCTTTGGCTTTCTCATGATGTGACCAAAAAATGTGAACTGATGTGAACAGTGAGTTCTTTTTTGTGAGTTATTGTCTTTCAAGATAAATGCATTACTCTTTCTGTCCTTCCACTGAGTTCTTATCACATTTCTGTAAAACCACACCTCTATAGTTTCCAGGTAATTTAGCTAGCTATGAGAGTTATATTTGCTTGAATGTCTAATGTACCTACACTAGACAGATATCTTTATTCATATCGTCATTAATAACAAAGTGAACATGAAATATGATATGGTAGCTCAGTAGAAATATAACATTAGAACTTGCTATGAAAGACTGTTTGAAACATTTCATTGGTTAATTGACTTCAATATCATTTGCTTGAAATGTTTCATTGGTTGATTAACTTAAAAATATCTGTTTGAAACATCTAATTGATTTATAAATGATTATATCACCATTGCTTATACTGAAGAGATTACTACTGATGTAATCTGTTGTTGCCAGCTTGGCCTTCAATCCATCCATTGATCTGTTTTCAGTGCAACCTGTGATGTTCTGGTTCAGCAGTCACATGGGTCTGTGGAACAGCATTTCCTTTAGCTGTGCAGTCATCATCAACTTACTGGTGGCCATATTCTACCCTTACAATACTCTCGACTTTCGTAAGTACTTTTTTTTCCTCAGCATATGCAAACTTGTCTTGTTACAAGCATAAGTCAGAAACTAGTATGTAACAAAATGATATGAGTTGCGAAATGACAACCATTGATTATTGTTCTTACATCTCTCCTTATTTCTCAACATAACTCCATGAACATTGATGCATTGATCCTCTTCCTGCACCACAGAAGCCTTTGGGCTGCCACCTCAACCACATTCGCACCTCATGTTCAGCTTTGTCATCAGCAAATTGGTTGTGTACTGCTTGTGACAGCCAACACTTGCACCATGAACAGGCAACATGTCTGTATGAACATCCTTAGCAGTAAGTCGTGTGGCCCTCAAAAAACATCTCACAACAGCATTGGTGGTGTAATGTTCGAGTTTGGCTGACATTTTCAACACCAAGTGTGCATGAAACTTTGTATGTGCATACACATGCGACAATTATCATCTATAATGGAAGATATGTTTCCTGAAAGAAGAGGCTGGTTCAACGTATACAAAGTTGAGAAACAGGTCATTAAAGATATGCTGGCATGAATATGCATGAGTGCGGGAGACTGAAGAAAGATTGAAAATTTTTAGGGGATCATGATAAGAGCAGCATTCCACAAATGACAGCTACGTGATGATGATGGGTAGTTTCATGTCACATTGAGGTATCTTTACTGGCCTGGGTCTGGCTTATCTTATAGGCCTGGGTCTGGCAAGTCTTGACTGTGCTATTTTATGGACACAAAGAGAAGTACAGAAACATGTCCGAATCTGGATAACATTGTTCTCTTCCATTCCTAGTTTACATCCCAGTGTGGATGTGTCACGGACCTTCTGTCTGTGCCCACCTATCACCTCAGTGTGGTTTCATGTCACGGACCTTCTGTCTGTGGCCACCTATCACCTCTGTGGTTTCATGTCACAGACCTTCTGTCTGTGCCCACCTGCCACCCCAGTGTGGTTTCATGTCATGGACCTTCTGTCTATGCTCACCTGCCATCCCAGTGTGGTTTCATGTCATGGACCTTCTGTCTGTGCTCACCTGCCATCCCGGTATGGTTTCATGTCATGGACCTTCTGTCTATGCTCACCTGCCATCCCAGTGTGGTTTCATGTCATGGACCTTCTGTCTGTGCTCACCTGCCACCCTGGTGTGGTTTCATGTCATGGACCTTCTGTCTATGCTCACCTGCCATCCCAGTGTGGTTTCATGTCATGGACCTTCTGTCTATGCTCACCTGCTACCCCGGTATGGTTTCATGTCATGGACCTTCTGTCTATGCTCACCTGCCATCCCAGTGTGGTTTCATGTCATGGACCTTCTGTCTATGCTCACCTGCTACCCCGGTATGGTTTCATGTCATGGACCTTCTGTCTATGCTCACCTGCTACCCCGGTATGGTTTCATGTCATGGACCTTCTGTCTATGCCCACCTGCCACCCCAGTGTGGTTTCATGTCATGGACCTTCTGTCTGTGCCCACCTGCCATCCCAGTGTGGTTTCATGTCACGGACCTTCTGTCTATGCCCACCTGCTACCCCGGTATGGTTTCATGTCATGGACCTTCTGTCTATGCCCACCTGCTACCCCGGTATGGTTTCATGTCATGGACCTTCTGTCTGTGCCCACCTGCTACCCCGGTATGGTTTCATGTCACGGACCTTCTATCTGTGCCCACCTGCCATCCCAGTGTGGTTTCATGTCATGGACCTTCTGTCTGTGCCCACCTGCTACCCCGGTATGGTTTCATGTCACGGACCTTCTATCTATGCCCACCTGCTACCCCGGTATGGTTTCATGTCATGGACCTTCTGTCTGTGCCCACCTGCCATCCCAGTGTGGTTTCATGTCATGGACCTTCTGTCTGTGCCCACCTGCCATCCCAGTGTGGTTTCATGTCATGGACCTTCTGTCTGTGCCCACCTGCCATCCCAGTGTGGTTTCATGTCATGGACCTTCTGTCTGTGCCCACCTGCCACCCCAGTGTGGTTTCATGTCACGGACCTTCTGTCTATGCCCACCTGCTACCCCGGTATGGTTTCATGTCATGGACCTTCTGTCTATGCCCACCTGCCACCCCAGTGTGGTTTCATGTCATGGACCTTCTGTCTGTGCCCACCTGCCATCCCAGTGTGGTTTCATGTCACGGACCTTCTGTCTGTGCTCACCTGCCATCCCAGTGTGGTTTCATGTCATGGACCTTCTGTCTGTGCTCACCTGCCATCCCAGTGTGGTTTCATGTCATGGACCTTCTGTCTATGCTCACCTGCTACCCCGGTATGGTTTCATGTCATGGACCTTCTGTCTATGCCCACCTGCCACCCCAGTATGGTTTCATGTCATGGACCTTCTGTCTATGCCCACCTGCCATCCCAGTGTGGTTTCATGTCATGGACCTTCTGTCTATGCTCACCTGCTACCCCGGTATGGTTTCATGTCATGGACCTTCTGTCTATGCCCACCTGCCACCCCAGTATGGTTTCATGTCATGGACCTTCTGTCTGTGCTCACCTGCCATCCCAGTGTGGTTTCATGTCATGGACCTTCTGTCTGTGCTCACCTGCCATCCCGGTATGGTTTCATGTCATGGACCTTCTGTCTATGCTCACCTGCTACCCCGGTATGGTTTCATGTCATGGACCTTCTGTCTATGCCCACCTGCCACCCCAGTGTGGTTTCATGTCATGGACCTTCTGTCTATGCTCACCTGCTACCCCGGTATGGTTTCATGTCATGGACCTTCTGTCTGTGCTCACCTGCCACCCCAGTGTGGTTTCATGTCATGAACCTTCTGTCTGTGCTCACCTGCCACCCCAGTGTGGTTTCATGTCATGGACCTTCTGTCTGTGCTCACCTGCCACCCCAGTGTGGTTTCATGTCATGGACCTTCTCTCTGTGCCCACCTGCCACCCCAGTGTGGTTTCATGTCATGGACCTTCTGTCTATGCTCACCTGCCATCCCAGTATGGTTTCATGTCATGGACCTTCTGTCTGTGCCCACCTGCCATCCCAGTGTGGTTTCATGTCATGGACCTTCTGTCTGTGCCCACCTGCTTCCCTGGTATGGTTTCATGTCATGGACCTTCTGTCTGTGCCCACCTGCCATCCCAGTGTGGTTTCATGTCATGGACCTTCTGTCTGTGCCCACCTGCCACCCCAGTGTGGTTTCATGTCATGGACCTTCTGTCTGTGCCCACCTGCTACCCTGGTATGGTTTCATGTCATGGACGTTCTGTCTGTGCCCACCTGCTACCCCGGTATGGTTTCATGTCATGGACCTTCTGTCTGTGCTCACCTGCCATCCCAGTGTGGTTTCATGTCATGGACCTTCTGTCTGTGCTCACCTGCCATCCCAGTGTGGTTTCATGTCATGGACCTTCTGTCTATGCTCACCTGCTACCCCGGTATGGTTTCATGTCATGGACCTTCTGTCTATGCCCACCTGCCACCCCAGTATGGTTTCATGTCATGGACCTTCTGTCTATGCCCACCTGCCATCCCAGTGTGGTTTCATGTCATGGACCTTCTGTCTATGCTCACCTGCTACCCCGGTATGGTTTCATGTCATGGACCTTCTGTCTATGCCCACCTGCCATCCCAGTGTGGTTTCATGTCATGGACCTTCTGTCTGTGCTCACCTGCCATCCCAGTGTGGTTTCATGTCATGGACCTTCTGTCTATGCTCACCTGCCATCCCAGTATGGTTTCATGTCATGGACCTTCTGTCTATGCTCACCTGCTACCCCGGTATGGTTTCATGTCATGGACCTTCTGTCTGTGCCCACCAGCTTCCCTGGTATGGTTTCATGTCATGGACCTTCTGTCTATGCCCACCTGCTACCCCGGTATGGTTTCATGTCATGGACCTTCTGTCTGTGCCCACCAGCTTCCCTGGTATGGTTTCATGTCATGGACCTTCTGTCTGTGCCCACCTGCTTCCCTGGTATGGTTTCATGTCATGGACCTTCTGTCTATGCTCACCTGCTACCCCGGTATGGTTTCATGTCATGGACCTTCTGTCTATGCCCACCTGCTACCCCGGTATGGTTTCATGTCAAGGACCTTCTGTCTATGCCCACCTGCCACCCTGGTATGGTTTCATGTCATGGACCTTCTGTCTATGCCCACCTGCCACCCCGGTATGGTTTCATGTCATGGACCTTCTGTCTATGCCCACCTGCTACCCCGGTATGGTTTCATGTCATGGACCTTCTGTCTGTGCCCACCAGCTTCCCTGGTATGGTTTCATGTCATGGACCTTCTGTCTATGCTCACCTGCTACCCTGGTATGGTTTCATGTCATGGACCTTCTGTCTGTGCCCACCTGCCACCCCAGTGTGGTTTCATGTCATGGACCTTCTGTCTATGCCCACCTGCCATCCCAGTGTGGTTTCATGTCATGGACCTTCTGTCTATGCTCACCTGCCATCCCAGTATGGTTTCATGTCATGGACCTTCTGTCTGTGCCCACCTGCCATCCCAGTGTGGTTTCATGTCATGGACCTTCTGTCTATGCTCACCTGCCATCCCAGTATGGTTTCATGTCATGGACCTTCTGTCTGTGCCCACCTGCCATCCCAGTGTGGTTTCATGTCATGGACCTTCTGTCTATGCTCACCTGCCATCCCAGTGTGGTTTCATGTCATGGACCTTCTGTCTATGCCCACCTGCCATCCCAGTGTGGTTTCATGTCATGGACCTTCTGTCTATGCTCACCTGCCATCCCAGTATGGTTTCATGTCATGGACCTTCTGTCTGTGCCCACCTGCCACCCCAGTGTGGTTTCATGTCATGGACCTTCTGTCTATGCTCACCTGCCATCCCAGTATGGTTTCATGTCATGGACCTTCTGTCTGTGCCCACCTGCCATCCCAGTGTGGTTTCATGTCATGGACCTTCTGTCTGTGCCCACCTGCCACCCCAGTGTGGTTTCATGTCATGGACCTTCTGTCTGTGCCCACCTGCTACCCCGGTATGGTTTCATGTCATGGACCTTCTGTCTATGCTCACCTGCCATCCCAGTGTGGTTTCATGTCATGGACGTTCTGTCTATGCCCACCTGCTACCCCGGTATGGTTTCATGTCATGGACCTTCTGTCTATGCCCACCTGCCACCCCGGTGTGGTTTCATGTCATGGACCTTCTGTCTGTGCCCACCTGCCATCCCAGTGTGGTTTCATGTCACGGACCTTCTGTCTATGCCCACCTGCTACCCCGGTATGGTTTCATGTCATGGACCTTCTGTCTATGCCCACCTGCTACCCCGGTATGGTTTCATGTCATGGACCTTCTGTCTGTGCCCACCTGCTACCCCGGTATGGTTTCATGTCACGGACCTTCTGTCTGTGCCCACCTGCCATCCCAGTGTGGTTTCATGTCATGGACCTTCTGTCTGTGCCCACCTGCTACCCCGGTATGGTTTCATGTCACGGACCTTCTGTCTATGCCCACCTGCTACCCCGGTATGGTTTCATGTCATGGACCTTCTGTCTGTGCCCACCTGCCATCCCAGTGTGGTTTCATGTCATGGACCTTCTGTCTGTGCCCACCTGCCATCCCAGTGTGGTTTCATGTCATGGACCTTCTGTCTGTGCCCACCTGCCATCCCAGTGTGGTTTCATGTCATGGACCTTCTGTCTGTGCCCACCTGCCACCCCAGTGTGGTTTCATGTCACGGACCTTCTGTCTATGCCCACCTGCTACCCCGGTATGGTTTCATATCATGGACCTTCTGTCTATGCCCACCTGCCACCCCAGTGTGGTTTCATGTCATGGACCTTCTGTCTGTGCCCACCTGCCATCCCAGTGTGGTTTCATGTCACGGACCTTCTGTCTGTGCTCACCTGCCATCCCAGTGTGGTTTCATGTCATGGACCTTCTGTCTGTGCTCACCTGCCATCCCAGTGTGGTTTCATGTCATGGACCTTCTGTCTATGCTCACCTGCTACCCCGGTATGGTTTCATGTCATGGACCTTCTGTCTATGCCCACCTGCCACCCCAGTATGGTTTCATGTCATGGACCTTCTGTCTATGCCCACCTGCCATCCCAGTGTGGTTTCATGTCATGGACCTTCTGTCTATGCTCACCTGCTACCCCGGTATGGTTTCATGTCATGGACCTTCTGTCTATGCCCACCTGCCACCCCAGTATGGTTTCATGTCATGGACCTTCTGTCTGTGCTCACCTGCCATCCCAGTGTGGTTTCATGTCATGGACCTTCTGTCTGTGCTCACCTGCCATCCCGGTATGGTTTCATGTCATGGACCTTCTGTCTATGCTCACCTGCTACCCCGGTATGGTTTCATGTCATGGACCTTCTGTCTATGCCCACCTGCCACCCCAGTGTGGTTTCATGTCATGGACCTTCTGTCTATGCTCACCTGCTACCCCGGTATGGTTTCATGTCATGGACCTTCTGTCTGTGCTCACCTGCCACCCCAGTGTGGTTTCATGTCATGAACCTTCTGTCTGTGCTCACCTGCCACCCCAGTGTGGTTTCATGTCATGGACCTTCTGTCTGTGCTCACCTGCCACCCCAGTGTGGTTTCATGTCATGGACCTTCTCTCTGTGCCCACCTGCCACCCCAGTGTGGTTTCATGTCATGGACCTTCTGTCTATGCTCACCTGCCATCCCAGTATGGTTTCATGTCATGGACCTTCTGTCTGTGCCCACCTGCCATCCCAGTGTGGTTTCATGTCATGGACCTTCTGTCTGTGCCCACCTGCTTCCCTGGTATGGTTTCATGTCATAGACCTTCTGTCTGTGCCCACCTGCCATCCCAGTGTGGTTTCATGTCATGGACCTTCTGTCTGTGCCCACCTGCCACCCCAGTGTGGTTTCATGTCATGGACCTTCTGTCTGTGCCCACCTGCTACCCTGGTATGGTTTCATGTCATGGACCTTCTGTCTGTGCCCACCTGCTACCCCGGTATGGTTTCATGTCATGGACCTTCTGTCTGTGCTCACCTGCCATCCCAGTGTGGTTTCATGTCATGGACCTTCTGCCTGTGCTCACCTGCCATCCCAGTGTGGTTTCATGTCATGGACCTTCTGTCTATGCTCACCTGCTACCCCGGTATGGTTTCATGTCATGGACCTTCTGTCTATGCCCACCTGCCACCCCAGTATGGTTTCATGTCATGGACCTTCTGTCTATGCCCACCTGCCATCCCAGTGTGGTTTCATGTCATGGACCTTCTGTCTATGCTCACCTGCTACCCCGGTATGGTTTCATGTCATGGACCTTCTGTCTATGCCCACCTGCCATCCCAGTGTGGTTTCATGTCATGGACCTTCTGTCTGTGCTCACCTGCCATCCCAGTGTGGTTTCATGTCATGGACCTTCTGTCTATGCTCACCTGCCATCCCAGTATGGTTTCATGTCATGGACCTTCTGTCTATGCTCACCTGCTACCCCGGTATGGTTTCATGTCATGGACCTTCTGTCTGTGCCCACCAGCTTCCCTGGTATGGTTTCATGTCATGGACCTTCTGTCTATGCCCACCTGCTACCCCGGTATGGTTTCATGTCATGGACCTTCTGTCTGTGCCCACCAGCTTCTCTGGTATGGTTTCATGTCATGGACCTTCTGTCTGTGCCTACCTGCTTCCCTGGTATGGTTTCATGTCATGGACCTTCTGTCTATGCTCACCTGCTACCCCGGTATGGTTTCATGTCATGGACCTTCTGTCTATGCCCACCTGCTACCCCGGTATGGTTTCATGTCATGGACCTTCTGTCTATGCCCACCTGCCACCCCGGTATGGTTTCATGTCATGGACCTTCTGTCTATGCCCACCTGCCACCCCGGTATGGTTTCATGTCATGGACCTTCTGTCTATGCCCACCTGCTACCCCGGTATGGTTTCATGTCATGGACCTTCTGTCTGTGCCCACCAGCTTCCCTGGTATGGTTTCATGTCATGGACCTTCTGTCTATGCTCACCTGCTACCCTGGTATGGTTTCATGTCATGGACCTTCTGTCTGTGCCCACCTGCCACCCCAGTGTGGTTTCATGTCATGAACCTTCTGTCTGTGCTCACCTGCCACCCCAGTGTGGTTTCATGTCATGGACCTTCTGTCTGTGCTCACCTGCCACCCCAGTGTGGTTTCATGTCATGGACCTTCTCTCTGTGCCCACCTGCCACCCCAGTGTGGTTTCATGTCATGGACCTTCTGTCTATGCTCACCTGCCATCCCAGTATGGTTTCATGTCATGGACCTTCTGTCTGTGCCCACCTGCCATCCCAGTGTGGTTTCATGTCATGGACCTTCTGTCTGTGCCCACCTGCTTCCCTGGTATGGTTTCATGTCATGGACCTTCTGTCTGTGCCCACCTGCCATCCCAGTGTGGTTTCATGTCATGGACCTTCTGTCTGTGCCCACCTGCCACCCCAGTGTGGTTTCATGTCATGGACCTTCTGTCTGTGCCCACCTGCTACCCTGGTATGGTTTCATGTCATGGACGTTCTGTCTGTGCCCACCTGCTACCCCGGTATGGTTTCATGTCATGGACCTTCTGTCTGTGCTCACCTGCCATCCCAGTGTGGTTTCATGTCATGGACCTTCTGTCTGTGCTCACCTGCCATCCCAGTGTGGTTTCATGTCATGGACCTTCTGTCTATGCTCACCTGCTACCCCGGTATGGTTTCATGTCATGGACCTTCTGTCTATGCCCACCTGCCACCCCAGTATGGTTTCATGTCATGGACCTTCTGTCTATGCCCACCTGCCATCCCAGTGTGGTTTCATGTCATGGACCTTCTGTCTATGCTCACCTGCTACCCCGGTATGGTTTCATGTCATGGACCTTCTGTCTATGCCCACCTGCCATCCCAGTGTGGTTTCATGTCATGGACCTTCTGTCTGTGCTCACCTGCCATCCCAGTGTGGTTTCATGTCATGGACCTTCTGTCTATGCTCACCTGCCATCCCAGTATGGTTTCATGTCATGGACCTTCTGTCTATGCTCACCTGCTACCCCGGTATGGTTTCATGTCATGGACCTTCTGTCTGTGCCCACCAGCTTCCCTGGTATGGTTTCATGTCATGGACCTTCTGTCTATGCCCACCTGCTACCCCGGTATGGTTTCATGTCATGGACCTTCTGTCTGTGCCCACCAGCTTCCCTGGTATGGTTTCATGTCATGGACCTTCTGTCTGTGCCCACCTGCTTCCCTGGTATGGTTTCATGTCATGGACCTTCTGTCTATGCTCACCTGCTACCCCGGTATGGTTTCATGTCATGGACCTTCTGTCTATGCCCACCTGCTACCCCGGTATGGTTTCATGTCAAGGACCTTCTGTCTATGCCCACCTGCCACCCTGGTATGGTTTCATGTCATGGACCTTCTGTCTATGCCCACCTGCCACCCCGGTATGGTTTCATGTCATGGACCTTCTGTCTATGCCCACCTGCTACCCCGGTATGGTTTCATGTCATGGACCTTCTGTCTGTGCCCACCAGCTTCCCTGGTATGGTTTCATGTCATGGACCTTCTGTCTATGCTCACCTGCTACCCTGGTATGGTTTCATGTCATGGACCTTCTGTCTGTGCCCACCTGCCACCCCAGTGTGGTTTCATGTCATGGACCTTCTGTCTGTGCCCACCTGCCATCCCAGTGTGGTTTCATGTCATGGACGTTCTGTCTATGCCCACCTGCTACCCCGGTATGGTTTCATGTCATGGACCTTCTGTCTATGCCCACCTGCCACCCCGGTGTGGTTTCATGTCATGGACCTTCTGTCTGTGCCCACCTGCCATCCCAGTGTGGTTTCATGTCACGGACCTTCTGTCTATGCCCACCTGCTACCCCGGTATGGTTTCATGTCATGGACCTTCTGTCTATGCCCACCTGCTACCCCGGTATGGTTTCATGTCATGGACCTTCTGTCTGTGCCCACCTGCTACCCCGGTATGGTTTCATGTCACGGACCTTCTGTCTGTGCCCACCTGCCATCCCAGTGTGGTTTCATGTCATGGACCTTCTGTCTGTGCCCACCTGCTACCCCGGTATGGTTTCATGTCACGGACCTTCTGTCTATGCCCACCTGCTACCCCGGTATGGTTTCATGTCATGGACCTTCTGTCTGTGCCCACCTGCCATCCCAGTGTGGTTTCATGTCATGGACCTTCTGTCTGTGCCCACCTGCCATCCCAGTGTGGTTTCATGTCATGGACCTTCTGTCTGTGCCCACCTGCCATCCCAGTGTGGTTTCATGTCATGGACCTTCTGTCTGTGCCCACCTGCCACCCCAGTGTGGTTTCATGTCACGGACCTTCTGTCTATGCCCACCTGCTACCCCGGTATGGTTTCATATCATGGACCTTCTGTCTATGCCCACCTGCCACCCCAGTGTGGTTTCATGTCATGGACCTTCTGTCTGTGCCCACCTGCCATCCCAGTGTGGTTTCATGTCACGGACCTTCTGTCTGTGCTCACCTGCCATCCCAGTGTGGTTTCATGTCATGGACCTTCTGTCTGTGCTCACCTGCCATCCCAGTGTGGTTTCATGTCATGGACCTTCTGTCTATGCTCACCTGCTACCCCGGTATGGTTTCATGTCATGGACCTTCTGTCTATGCCCACCTGCCACCCCAGTATGGTTTCATGTCATGGACCTTCTGTCTATGCCCACCTGCCATCCCAGTGTGGTTTCATGTCATGGACCTTCTGTCTATGCTCACCTGCTACCCCGGTATGGTTTCATGTCATGGACCTTCTGTCTATGCCCACCTGCCACCCCAGTATGGTTTCATGTCATGGACCTTCTGTCTGTGCTCACCTGCCATCCCAGTGTGGTTTCATGTCATGGACCTTCTGTCTGTGCTCACCTGCCATCCCGGTATGGTTTCATGTCATGGACCTTCTGTCTATGCTCACCTGCTACCCCGGTATGGTTTCATGTCATGGACCTTCTGTCTATGCCCACCTGCCACCCCAGTGTGGTTTCATGTCATGGACCTTCTGTCTATGCTCACCTGCTACCCCGGTATGGTTTCATGTCATGGACCTTCTGTCTGTGCTCACCTGCCACCCCAGTGTGGTTTCATGTCATGAACCTTCTGTCTGTGCTCACCTGCCACCCCAGTGTGGTTTCATGTCATGGACCTTCTGTCTGTGCTCACCTGCCACCCCAGTGTGGTTTCATGTCATGGACCTTCTCTCTGTGCCCACCTGCCACCCCAGTGTGGTTTCATGTCATGGACCTTCTGTCTATGCTCACCTGCCATCCCAGTATGGTTTCATGTCATGGACCTTCTGTCTGTGCCCACCTGCCATCCCAGTGTGGTTTCATGTCATGGACCTTCTGTCTGTGCCCACCTGCTTCCCTGGTATGGTTTCATGTCATAGACCTTCTGTCTGTGCCCACCTGCCATCCCAGTGTGGTTTCATGTCATGGACCTTCTGTCTGTGCCCACCTGCCACCCCAGTGTGGTTTCATGTCATGGACCTTCTGTCTGTGCCCACCTGCTACCCTGGTATGGTTTCATGTCATGGACCTTCTGTCTGTGCCCACCTGCTACCCCGGTATGGTTTCATGTCATGGACCTTCTGTCTGTGCTCACCTGCCATCCCAGTGTGGTTTCATGTCATGGACCTTCTGCCTGTGCTCACCTGCCATCCCAGTGTGGTTTCATGTCATGGACCTTCTGTCTATGCTCACCTGCTACCCCGGTATGGTTTCATGTCATGGACCTTCTGTCTATGCCCACCTGCCACCCCAGTATGGTTTCATGTCATGGACCTTCTGTCTATGCCCACCTGCCATCCCAGTGTGGTTTCATGTCATGGACCTTCTGTCTATGCTCACCTGCTACCCCGGTATGGTTTCATGTCATGGACCTTCTGTCTATGCCCACCTGCCATCCCAGTGTGGTTTCATGTCATGGACCTTCTGTCTGTGCTCACCTGCCATCCCAGTGTGGTTTCATGTCATGGACCTTCTGTCTATGCTCACCTGCCATCCCAGTATGGTTTCATGTCATGGACCTTCTGTCTATGCTCACCTGCTACCCCGGTATGGTTTCATGTCATGGACCTTCTGTCTGTGCCCACCAGCTTCCCTGGTATGGTTTCATGTCATGGACCTTCTGTCTATGCCCACCTGCTACCCCGGTATGGTTTCATGTCATGGACCTTCTGTCTGTGCCCACCAGCTTCTCTGGTATGGTTTCATGTCATGGACCTTCTGTCTGTGCCTACCTGCTTCCCTGGTATGGTTTCATGTCATGGACCTTCTGTCTATGCTCACCTGCTACCCCGGTATGGTTTCATGTCATGGACCTTCTGTCTATGCCCACCTGCTACCCCGGTATGGTTTCATGTCATGGACCTTCTGTCTATGCCCACCTGCCACCCCGGTATGGTTTCATGTCATGGACCTTCTGTCTATGCCCACCTGCCACCCCGGTATGGTTTCATGTCATGGACCTTCTGTCTATGCCCACCTGCTACCCCGGTATGGTTTCATGTCATGGACCTTCTGTCTGTGCCCACCAGCTTCCCTGGTATGGTTTCATGTCATGGACCTTCTGTCTATGCTCACCTGCTACCCTGGTATGGTTTCATGTCATGGACCTTCTGTCTGTGCCCACCTGCCACCCCAGTGTGGTTTCATGTCATGGACCTTCTGTCTATGCTCACCTGCCATCCCAGTATGGTTTCATGTCATGGACCTTCTGTCTGTGCCCACCTGCCACCCCAGTGTGGTTTCATGTCATGGACCTTCTGTCTGTGCCCACCTGCCATCCCAGTATGGTTTCATGTCATGGACCTTCTGTCTGTGCCCACCTGCCATCCCAGTGTGGTTTCATGTCATGGACCTTCTGTCTGTGCTCACCTGCCATCCCAGTGTGGTTTCATGTCATGGACCTTCTGTCTGTGCCCACCTGCCATCCCAGTGTGGTTTCATGTCATGGACCTTCTGTCTATGCTCACCTGCCATCCCAGTGTGGTTTCATGTCATGGACCTTCTGTCTATGCTCACCTGCCATCCCAGTATGGTTTCATGTCATGGACCTTCTGTCTGTGCCCACCTGCCACCCCAGTGTGGTTTCATGTCATGGACCTTCTGTCTATGCTCACCTGCCATCCCAGTATGGTTTCATGTCATGGACCTTCTGTCTGTGCCCACCTGCCATCCCAGTGTGGTTTCATGTCATGGACCTTCTGTCTGTGCCCACCTGCCACCCCAGTGTGGTTTCATGTCATGGACCTTCTGTCTGTGCCCACCTGCCACCCCAGTGTGGTTTCATGTCATGGACCTTCTGTCTATGCCCACCTGCCACCCCGGTATGGTTTCATGTCATGGACCTTCTGTCTGTGCCCACCTGCTTCCCTGGTATGGTTTCATGTCATGGACCTTCTGTCTGTGCCCACCTGCCATCCCAGTGTGGTTTCATGTCATGGACCTTCTGTCTATGCTCACCTGCCATCCCAGTGTGGTTTCATGTCATGGACCTTCTGTCTATGCCCACCTGCCACCCCGGTATGGTTTCATGTCATGGACCTTCTGTCTGTGCCCACCTGCTTCCCTGGTATGGTTTCATGTCATGGACCTTCTGTCTATGCCCACCTGCCACCCCGGTATGGTTTCATGTCATGGACCTTCTGTCTGTGCCCACCTGCTTCCCTGGTATGGTTTCATGTCATGGACCTTCTGTCTATGCTCACCTGCCATCCCAGTGTGGTTTCATGTCATGGACCTTCTGTCTATGCTCACCTGCTTCCCTGGTATTGTTTCATGTCATGGACCTTCTGTCTATGCCCACCTGCCACCCCGGTATGGTTTCATGTCATGGACCTTCTGTCTGTGCCCACCTGCTTCCCTGGTATGGTTTCATGTCTTGGACCTTCTGTCTATGCTCACCTGCCATCCCAGTGTGGTTTCATGTCATGGACCTTCTGTCTGTGCCCACCTGCTTCCCTGGTATGGTTTCATGTCATGGACCTTCTGTCTATGCCCACCTGCCACCCCGGTATGGTTTCATGTCACGGATGTTCTGTCTGTGCCCACCTGCCATCCCAGTGTGGTTTCATGTCATGGACCTTCTGTCTATGCCCACCTGCCACCCCGGTATGGTTTCATGTCATGGACCTTCTGTCTGTGCCCACCTGCCACCCCTGTGGTCATGGGTCCAAATCCACATGTTAGATTTTAAAATTATCCCTTGGTCAACCCAGTCCAAAGTGAATACCAGAAAATGTCATATGAATGTACGGTGGTTGGCAGGATAGTGACCACATGACCCACTGAGTCAATTAAAAATACGGGTGTGGCACCATATGTCCACCTTTAGGTGTGTAAAGAGATTCCTTTTTTAAACATGTACTTTTGTATGAAATCTTTTTCTTCCTCTTCTTCTTCTTCTGCATTCATCCGGAATATTTTTTGACATAACCTGTGTTGTGCCTGTTTACAGCAGAGCTGCGATATTTACACCTTTCGGCCGACACATCTCCAACTCCTGCGGGTATGAAATCTGATTCCTAGTGAAGTAGGACAGACAATACACACACAAGACTTGTCTGTTATAGACAGTGTGATCATATAGGACAGACAATACACGCACATTGCTAGTCTGTTACAGACAGTTTGATGTTATAGGACAAACAAAACGTTTTCAAAATATGTTATATACTGAGTTAGTGAAGATATGTCTTCACAGTGTTGAAGAGGAAAGATTAGATAATACTAAATCATATTTACACTCTAGGAAAGAAGAAATTTTAAATGGACGAGCATTGTAAAATATTCAGTGTGTAATGAAATGTTTCACGAGAGAGAAACTGCAACTCATTACTAATTGTCGTTTGTGTCTGCCCCAGATTCTGTTGGCGTTCGCTTCAGCGGGCTTCTGTGGGGAGCTGTCATGATCTGCACTGCCGTGGTGGTGTTTTTCCCTCATCCAATGGGATTCAAGGCGTTATTGGCATCCATCATCTTACGTTTTATTTGCACGTTTGGTCTGAGGATAACATTGTTTCTTCTGGGCCTGATTAATGTAAGTTGGTTCAGCTGTTGGCAGTTGTTTGTGAGTACTGTTCAAAGTGGACAAATGTGTTATTGTTTGTCATCCATGACCTTCTGTGTAAGTACTGTTCAAAGTGGACAGATGTGTTATTGTTTGTCATCCATGACCTATGTAAGTGCTGTTCAAGGTGGACAGATGTGTTATTGTTTGTCATCCATGACCTTCTATGTAAGTACTGTTCAAAGTGGACAGATATGTTATTGTTTGTCATCCATGACCTTCTATGTAAGTACTGTTCAAAGTGGACAGATGTGTTATTGTTTGTCATCCATGACCTTCTATGTAAGTACTGTTCAAAGTGGACAGATGTGTTATTGTTTGTCATCCATGACCTATGTAAGTGCTGTTCAAGGTGGACAGATGTGTTATTGTTTGTCATCCATGACCTTCTATGTAAGTACTGTTCAAAGTGGACAGATGTGTTATTGTTTGTCATCCATGACCTTCTATGTAAGTACTGTTCAAAGTGGACAGATGTGTTATTGTTTGTCATCCATGACCTTCTATGTAAGTACTGTTGAAGGTGGACAGATGTGTTATTGTTTGTCAGCCATGACCTTCTATGGACAACAAAGTGGACAGATGTGTTATTGTTTGTCATCCATGACCTTCTATGGACAACAAAGTGGACAGATGTGTTATTGTTTGTCATCCATGACCTATGTAAGTGCTGTTCAAGGTGGACAGATGTGTTATTGTTTGTCATCCATGACCTTCTATGTAAGTACTGTTGAAGGTGGACAGATATGTTATTGTTTGTCATCCATGACCTTCTGTGGACAACAATCCCTGTAAAATTAATGTCTGATTTGGTCTCAGGATTATCAATCTGAGGCTGGAATTTTGAGGCACTAATTATAACTTCTCTTCTGAGGTTGAACAAGATAGAGGTCATGGGAAAACAGGTGTGGCTGAGTGGGTAGGGAGCATAGGTATGTCTCTCTTACATGGACAGCCTGTCCCTATCAGTTCTTGTAAATCGCATACAAATCACATGGTTAGATTTATTCATGTTGCTTTTAAACAGTAGATCCGTGAATCAATAGATTTAAACAAATGTATGATTTTATTTACTTCAGTGCTACATTTGTCCATATTGTTGAAAACAGAATACAGTGGAAAACCCTGACAACAAACACTTATAGTAGCACCTCTATAACTCACTTTAACAGTTATTGCATAGAAGGAAACAGAATCCTAGTTATATAAATACATTTATCTCATTAGTCGCAGTTCCAACATCACGGCAATGGGTCATAGCATAATGCTCTGTTCCTGTGCCAGCGAATATCACACAAAAAGCTCCTCATTGACCCTTGTGGAAAGTGCAACAGATAGCAATATCACACAAAAAGCACCTCATTGACCCTTGTGGAAAGTGCAACAGATAGCAATATCACACAAAAAGCTCCTCATTGACCCTTGTGGAAAGTGCAACAGATAGCAATATCACACAAAAAGCTCCTCATTGACCCTTGTGGAAAGTGCAACAGATAGCAATATCACACAAAAAGCTCCTCATTGACCCTTGTGGAAAGTGCAACAGATAGCAATATCACACAAAAAGCTCCTCATTGACCCTTGTGGAAAGTGCAACAGATAGCAATATCACACAAAAAGCTCCTCATTGACCCTTGTGGAAAGTGCAACAGATAGCAATATCACACAAAAAGCTCCTCATTGACCCTTGTGGAAAGTGCAACAGATAGCAATATCACACAAAAAGCTCCTCATTGACCCTTGTGGAAAGTGCAACAGATAGCAATATCACACAAAAAGCTCCTCATTGACCCTTGTGGAAAGTGCAACAGATAGCAATATCACACAAAAAGCTCCTCATTGACCCTTGTGGAAAGTGCAACAGATAGCAATATCACACAAAAAGCTCCTCATTGACCCTTGTGGAAAGTGCAACAGATAGCAATATCACACAAAAAGCTCCTCATTGACCCTTGTGGAAAGTGCAACAGATAGCAATATCACACAAAAAGCTCCTCATTGACCCTTGTGGAAAGTGCAACAGACAGCAATATCAGTCAAAAACCAGCAGTGTCACATATGTTACTGCATACAGGAAAACACTTAGAGTTCAGCAAGTGGCCATCCACAATTTTTTGAACATGCATTTCACAAAAACCACGGATGAAACAAATGTTCCACATGAAATCCACTACTCATAGTGTCGCACTAAGCTCAGTAACCGGGCAACAGAGTCATGTACTGCAAGTTTAGAATGAAGAAAAAGCATACATAAACCATAGCCAGAAGCAAAAATGCCGAGACCTTCATGGATCACCCATCTGCCACGTTAGGGTTAGTTAGTTGCATATCCTTTACAGAACATTGCAGTCAACCCCAGCATTTTTTTAGCTGTTTGTGATATCTTGGCAAGTTTACATTCAGTAGTTTGCCATTGCTTTCTGAATTACCAGCACCCATATCATTTTATTTTTAAAAAAGCCATGCAAGGCGGTCTGCTGCCAAATGGCCCACAGCTGTGTTTTGACCGCGGGTATGCAGGATTACGAACTGTGTCCGTAACCCCTTCACCACGGAGCCAGCGTCTGCCACGTAGACCTGGAAAAATACATAACTGTGTGATGTTTATTTAACATGGTGTTTATTTAACATGGTGTGTAACACTTAAATACATTGATAATTCCAGGACAATGAGCAATAAGGAGGTGTAGACACTAGTGGCAAAGACATGTGATTTTTAATAAGAATGCTGAGGATGTCATGGGCAATGACAACACATTTTGTGGTATTGGGATCTGCAGGTGTTAGACGATCACTGATTAACACCTTCAGGGAAAGAATCATGTCACAGATTTCTGTAGTGCACTCTGACTAAATGTAAACAGTAGTCACTGTATGTCACAGTCATTTGTACATATGAAACATAGCCAATCAGGCACAGTTAATGATGCATTTCTTGATACATTTAAAACATTAATATGTGGCTTCAACTGTATAACTGGCTTATAGTGGGCAATATCTTTCTTTCCACAATTTCTCAACAAGTTGTATAATTGTCCTTCCATCCACAGCTCATCAACAAGTTGTATAATTGTCCTTCCATCCACAGCTCATCAACAAGTTGTATAATTGTCCTTCCATCTACAGCTCCTCAACAAGTTGTATAATTGTCCTTCCATCCACAGCTCATCAACAAGTTGTATAATTGTCCTTCCATCCACAGCTCCTCAACAAATTGTATAATTGTCCTTCCATCCACAGCTCATCAACAAGTTGTATAATTGTCCTTCCATCCACAGCTCATCAACAAGTTGTATAATTGTCCTCTCATCCACAGCTCCTCAACAAGTTGTATAATTGTCCTTCCATCCACAGCTCCTCAACAAGTTGTATAATTGTCCTTCCATCCACAGCTCATCAACAAGTTGTATAATTGTCCTCTCATCCACAGCTCCTCAACAAGTTGTATAATTGTCCTCTCATCCACAGCTCATCAACAAATTGTATAATTGTCCTTCCATCCACAGCTCCTCAACAAGTTCATCTTCATGGTGAGCCTGCTAGGCAACAGAGGGGTGCTCATCAAGCCAGTCAATGAGATTCTCTCCGACTTTGAGATGGTCTACCACATCGGCTACTTCATTCTGTGTGCCCTGGGCTTCTTCTTTCATGAGTTCTTCTTTAGTCTCCTGGTAAGAGTTGATTGTAGATACAGTTGTCCATTATTGTTGTTGTTGTTGGTGATCTTGGTTTTGTGAATCAAAGACAGGAAAATCCATATCTACACCTCCACCTCCACGTGGTAGAGGATGAGAAACACACCATGGTATGGCATTAGCAGTGTTGGAAACCAAGTATTCTCTGAGATAAGTGGACAACTCTGCAGCTGAGCAAATCAGGACACTCAGTGGTCCTGACAGTTGGAGAGGGCTGCTAAAGGTAGTAAGACTCCCCATATTGATGTGGAAGGTAATAGGAACATTGTCTTCCCAAGAACTCAAGCAGAGAGACATTTTGAAGAGAGTAACAAACTGAGATCTGTGGAGATGCATGACCGTCTACGCTAGTAAGGATGACACGTGGTGATGATGATGTCTGCTGGCCCAGTAGTTGTGGAGCTAAACACTTGAGAGACTTGTGAAGTTCCTGGCTTGTTTATGTGCCACAGGGTTTCACAGAGCCAGATAGAGATTGTCGGGGATCTATAGATGGCTCTCACTCACTCCTTCCAATATCTCTCACTCTCTCTCTCTCTCTTTCCTCCCTCTCACCCCTCCCTCTCACCCCTCCCTCTCTTTCTCTCTCCCCCTTCCCCCAGTCTCTCCCGCTTGCTTCCTCTTTCTCTCTCTCTCCCTCCCTCTCTCTATTTCTCCCCTTCCCACTCTCTCTCTTACTTCCCTCATCTCTCCCCTCTCTTTCTTCCTTTTCCCTCTCTCTCTCACATATTCTCATATATGTGTTATCATACGTGTATGCATACAATTGTTTGAGAGAGGGTCTGCTTGTGTGTATGCGCACATGGGAATGGAATGTGATACTAATTGTTTCACTCATTGAAGTGATTGTAATAGGAATGGAATGTAGTGAGAATGGAATGTTACACTAGTTGTATTACTCACTGAAATGATTGTAATGGGAATGGAATGTGACACTAATTCTATCACTCATTGAAATGATTGTAATGGGAATGGAAAGTGACACTAATTGTATCACTCACTAAAATGATTGTAATGGGAAAGGAATGTGAGGCTAATTATATCAATCATTGAAATGATTGTAATGGGAATGGAAAGTGACACTAATTGTATCACTCACTAAAATGATTGTAATGGGAATGGAATGTGACCCTAATTGCATTACTTATTGAAGTGATTGTAATGGGAATGGAATGTGACATAATTGTAGCTTTCATTCATGATTGTGAATATTGTCCTCAGCTTCTAGATGTTGTGTATAGAGAGGAGACCCTGCTCAACGTGATCAAGTCTGTGACCAGGAACGGGCGCTCTATCCTGCTGACCACCTTGCTGGCTGTCATCCTCATCTACCTGTTCTCTATCATCGGCTTCATCTCCTTCCAAGACGACTATCTCATGGAGGTGGAGCATCCCCTGGTGCCTCGGATACACTCGGATGCCCACAACAACACACAGAAAGGTGATTTTAGCTGTATCTGGTGCATGATGATGCATGAGTATTGTCATGTCATGATAGTGACATTAGCCATGTCATAGTTGCATCATTAGTCGTGTCATATGACATTACAAGACATTAGAAAAGTTTTGAATTGTAACAAGACATGTCCTCCATGGCTGTTCGCTCAATGTGGAGAGGACAGACAGACAGTGCAACATGTCCTCCATGGCTGTTGGCTCTGTGTAGAAAGGACAGACAGTGGGACATGTCCTACAAGACTTGTGGGTTCATGTAGAAAGGACAGACAGGGGAACATGTCCTTCAAAACTTTGGATTCATGTGGAGAGGACATTCAGACAGTGGGACATGTCCTCTATGGCAGTTGGCTTTGTGTGGAGAGGACAAACAAACAGTGGAATATGTCCTTCAGGTCTGTGTAAACTCCATATTGAGAGGGCACTGAGATAACATGACCACCCTCGTTTCCTCTGTGAGAAAAATGTTGAGGTGATGAGAAAAATGTTGAGGTGATGAGAAAAATGTTGAGGTGATGAGAAAAATGTTGAGGTGATGAGAAAAATGTTGAGGTGTTGAGAAACCTAGGACAGACTGGCCACTTTACTAGGTAGATAGAACTTATTTGAGAGTAAACAGAAAAGTAGATGTTTATACATGTTTATTAAGTCAGTTTTAACCTTTTAGTAAATGTTTAGTTTAGTAAAGCATTTTCTTAGTAAATGTATATAGTTTAGTCAATCATGTTCTATATTTCTTAGTAAATATATAGCTTAATCAATCACTTTCTATATTTCTTAGTAAATGTATAGTTTAGAGAAGTAATTTCTTGACTTACCTGGTCTGTTTTAGTTTGATAAGCAATTTTCTGACATTCCTGGCAAACGTATACATTTATTAAACCACTTTGTCTTACCAAATTAGTAAATTTGTAAACTATGCAATATTTCTTCTGGCAAATGTATTCTTTAGTCATCCGTTTTCTATCTTCCTCAACAGCCAATCAAACAACATGTGCAGCTGATGGAAGCAATTGTACGGAGGTGGAGGAGTCATACATTTCACAGATACTGCAGAGTGCTGAATGTAAGGACACATCGTGAGCCTGATTGTTCATCCATAATTGTAGTGTCACAGTAGCCAATCAAATTTACAGTTGTAGTCATGTCAGACATCTTGAAGTTACATTTGTAGCCACATATCATCTTTGTCATTATTCTTATCAATCTGAAAAGTCAATAATTCAACAGTTAAACTGAAAAAGTAAATAATGCAACATTTATTAAGAAAAGTCAATATGCAACAATTAAACATAAAAATTCAATAATATACGAGGGTCTTCAAATTAAAACTTTAAAAGTGTGATAGAAATTACAATAACCTTGTAACTTGTCAATATTGATGTTAAGGATATCAAGAGTGTTAAGTGTAAAGGGTTAACTTGTATGACCAGGGGCTTACTCTGAGGAGCCAGAAGAAGGAGAGAAGATGCGGGCTTGCGACTCTCTCATCATGTGCATCATCACCAGCATAAACCAGGGCTTGAGAAATGGAGGAGGCATCGGGGATGTGCTCCGCAAGCCCAGCAAAACTGTAAGTTCTGATTGACCTCTACATTCCTGTATGTGCCTTTCTCTTTCCTGATTGGCTTGTACATTCCTGTATGTGCCTGTCTCTTTCCTGATTGGCTTGTACATTCCTGTATGTGCCTTTCTCTTTCCTGATTGGCTTGTACATTCCTGTATGTGCCTTTCTCTTTCCTGATTGGCTTGTACATTCCTGTATGTGCCTTTCTCTTTCCTGATTGGCTTGTACATTCCTGTATGTGCCTTTCTCTTTCCTGATTGGCTTGTACATTCCTGTATGTGTCTTTCTCTTTCCTGATTGGCTTGTACATTCCTGTATGTGCCTTTCTCTTTCCTGATTGGCTTGTACATTCCTGTATGTGCCTTTCTCTTTCCTGATTGGCTTGTACATTCCTGTATGTGCCTTTCTCTTTCCTGATTGGCTTGTACATTCCTGTATGTGTCTTTCTCTTTCCTGATTGGCTTGTACATTCCTGTATGTGCCTTTCTCTTTCCTGATTGGCTTGTACATTCCTGTATGTGCCTTTCTCTTTCCTGATTGGCTTGTACATTCCTGTATGTGCCTGTCTCTTTCCTGATTGGCTGGTACATTCCTGTATGTGCCTGTCTCTTTCCTGATTGGCTTGTACATTCCTGTATGTGCCTTTCTCATTCCTGATTGGCTGGTACATTCCTGTATGTGCCTGTCTCTTTCCTGATTGGCTTGTACATTCCTGTATGTGCCTTTTATAAAAGAGAGAATAGTATAACTAGAAAAAAGCCTTTTTCTGGAACCCATTGACCAGTGAAGCAGAGGGATACCAGAAGGCACACAGAGAAGTGGAGGGGGACCTGAAGGTACACAGAGAAGTGGAGGGATACCAGAAGGCACACAGAGAAGTGAAGGGATACCAGAAGGCACACAGAGAAGTGAAGGGATACCAGAAGGCACACAGAGAAGTGGAGGGATACCAGAAGGTACACAGAGAAGTGAAGGGATACCAGAAGGCACACAGAGAAGTGAAGGGGGACCTGAAGGTACACAGAGAAGTGGAGGGGGACCTGAAGGTACACAGAAGTGGAGGGGGACCTGAAGGCACACAGAGAAGTGGAGGGATACCAGAAGGCACACAGAGAAGTGGAGGGGGACCTGAAGGCACACAGTGAAGTGGAGGGGGACCTGAAGGTACACAGAGAAGTGGAGGGGGACCTGAAGGCACACAGAGAAGTGGAGGGGGACCTGAAGGCACACAGTGAAGTGGAGGGGGACCTGAAGGTACACAGAGAAGTGGAGGGGGACCTGAAGGCACACAGTGAAGTGGAGGGGGACCTGAAGGTACACAGAGAAGTGGAGGGGGACCTGAAGGTACACAGAGAAGAGAATTAAAAACTGAGATGAATAATATGTGGTGATGTCATGAGCACTGTCGGGTGAGAGTTCAGTGCCTGTGTTCATCATCCGCTAAGAGAGCGTGAGACTGGCCACCCATCCCTCCGTGCGTTCAGGCCTTCAATATGTGGTGGTCCTAGCACAACACTGGCCCTGGCAGGAAATCTCTGCTGGACTTGTTGATTGTGTGCTTATTTCTGGGCAGAGCTACCAGAGACAGCTGAAGGTAAGACAACCTGGGTGAGCTGGTTGAGGGCATTTACCTCAGTGGAGAGATACACACAATAGCAGAAGAATACAGTGTCGCAGTTACAGTGGAACATTCCAGAAGTGTCAGTTATGATCATGAAGTTTTATGTTTTCATGTCTATACATCCATCAATACTAATATGATATTGTGATGAATATCTGTTTCAGGAACCCCTTTTTCTGGCTCGGGTTGTCTACGATCTTCTCTTCTTCTTCATTGTCATTATTATTGTCTTGAATCTTATCTTTGGTGTCATCATCGACACTTTTGCTGACCTGAGGAGTGAGAAGCAGACCAAGGATGAAATCCTCAGAAACACCTGCTTTATTTGTGGTAAGTGGTCATTGCTGTCACCTGCTGTATTTGTGGTAAGTGGTCATTGCTGTCACCTGCTGTATTTGTGGTAAGTGGTCATTGCTGTCACCTGCTGTATTTGTGGTAAGTGATCATTGCTGTCACCTGCTGTATTTGTGGTAAGTGATCATTGCTGTCACCTGCTGTATTTGTGGTAAGTGATCATTGCTGTCAGGGGTCACATTGAGCATCAGATGCCTTTCCCATATCTGTATAGGATAATCGGCCCTTGATGGGTGAAATGGTCACTGTCTGCCCAGGAAGTCAGGTCCACTTGATGGGTGATATGGTAACTGTCTGTCCAGGAAGTCAGGCCCACTTGATGGGTGATATGGTAACTGTCTGTCCAGGAAGTCAGGTCCACTTGATGGGTGATATGGTCACTGCCCAGGAAGTCAGGCCCACTTGATGGGTGAAATGGTCACTGTCTGTCCAGGAAGTCAGGTCCACTTGATGGGTGATATGGTCACTGCCCAGGGAGTCAGGCCCACTTGGTGGGTGATATGGTAACTGTCTGCCCAGGGAGTCAGGCCCACTTGATGTGTGATATGGTCACTGTCTGTCCAGGAAGTCAGGCCCACTTGATGGGTGAAATGGTAACTGTCTGCCCAGGGAGTCAGGCCCACTTGATGTGTGATATGGTCACTGTCTGTCCAGGAAGTCAGGCCCACTTGATGTGTGATATGGTCATTGTCTGTCCAGGAAGTCAGGTGCACTTGATGGGTGAAATGGTCACTGTCTGTCCAGGAAGTCAGGCCCACTTGATGGGTGATATAGTCACTGTCTGCCCAGGGAGTCAGGTCCACTTTAGGCTATGTTGACCTGGGAGATACTGAACTCAGGAAACAAATCATCTCTACATACGACTCAATATTACCAGAACTTACATGGTGTTGTCACAGGATGCATAGACTAGAACAGAGATCGAATGATTCAATGGCATTGGGGGAAGTAAGGCTGCTATTTGCTCTCTAGTTTTAGATTGAAAAAGTACACCTCAATCTTACATCTAATAGGTTCTCTGCATTTGTACATAGATCCTAAAGGTTCTTTCCTAATGTAGATATATACTATAGGTTCTCCCCAATTGTAGATAGATCCTACAGGTTCTGTCCATACTTTGATAGATCTGATAGATTCTACCCAATCTTAGATCTAATAAACTGTGTTAGATGTTCCCCAATGTTAGGTTGATCTAGTAGATGTTCCCCAATGTTAGATTGATCTAGTAGATGTTCCCCAATGTTAGGTTGATCTAGTAGATGTTTTCCAATGTCTTGTACTTTCTGTTTCAGGACTGGACCGCGCCACTTTTGACAATCGCTCGGTGACCTTTGAAGACCATGTGAAACATGAACATAACATGTGGCATTACTTGTACTTTATCGTTCTGGTTCGGGTGAAGGACCCAACAGAGTTCACGGGACCTGAGAGCTACGTGGATGCCATGATTAAAGTAGGTGTCATTGTTGTCTGTGATAGTTTGTGGTGAGATGATGCTATGGTTAAAGTAGGTGTCATTGTTGTTTGTGGTGAGATATTGCCATAATTAAAGTAGGTGTTAT
This sequence comes from Cepaea hortensis, assembly GCA_963921405.1. Taxonomy (NCBI): domain Eukaryota; kingdom Metazoa; phylum Mollusca; class Gastropoda; order Stylommatophora; family Helicidae; genus Cepaea; species Cepaea hortensis. The sequence goes on along the minus strand of OY992882.1, from coordinate 124,920,147 downwards.
TGTTGTCTGTGGTAGTTTGTGGTGAGATTATGCTATGATTAAAGTAGGTGTCATTGGTGTCTATGGTAGTTTGTGGTGAGATGATGCTATGATTAAAGTAGGTGTTATTGTTGTTAGTGCTGAGATGATGCTATGATTAAAGTAGGTGTCATTGTTATCTATGGTTGTTTGTGGTGAGATGATGCTATGATTAAAGTAGGTGTCATTGTTGTTTGTGGTGAGATGATGCTATGATTAAAGTAGGTGTTATTGTTGTTTGTGGTGAGATGATGCTATGATTAATGTAGGTGTTGTTGTTGTTTGTGGTGAGATGATGCTATGATTAAAGTAGGTGTCATTGTTGTCTGTGGTAGTTTGTGGTGAGATGATGCTATGATTAAAGTAGATGTCATTGTTGTCTGTGGTAGTTTGTGGTGAGATGATGCTATGATTAAAGTAGGTGTTATTGTTGTTTGTGGTGAGATGATGCTATGATTAAAGTAGATGTCATTGTTGTCTGTGGTAGTTTGTGGTGAGATGATGCTATGATTAAAGTAGATGTCATTGTTGTCTGTGGTAGTTTGTGGTGAGATGATGCTATGATTAAATTCATTGTTGTCTATGGTAGTTTGTGGTGAGATGATGCTATGATTAAAGTAGGTGCTATTGTTGTTTGTGGTGAGATGATGCTATGATTAAAGTAGGTGTCATTGTTGTTTGTGGTGAGATGATGCTATGATTAAAGTAGGTGTTATTGTTGTTTGTGGTGAGATGATGCTATGATTAATGTAGGTGTTGTTGTTGTTTGTGGTGAGATGATGCTATGATTAAAGTAGGTGTCATTGTTGTCTGCGGTAGTTTGTGGTGAGATGATGCTATGATTAAAGTAGGTGTCATTGTTGTCTGTGGTAGTTTGTGGTGAGATGATGCTATGATTAAAGTAGATGTCATTGTTATCTGTGGTAGTTTGTGGTGAGATGATGCTATGATTAAAGTAGGTGTTATTGTTGTTTGTGGTGAGATGATGCTATGATTAAAGTAGATGTCATTGTTGTCTGTGGTAGTTTGTGGTGAGATGATGCTATGATTAAAGTAGATGTCATTGTTGTTTGTGGTGAGATGATGCTATGATTAAATTCATTGTTGTCTATGGTAGTTTGTGGTGAGATGATGCTATGATTAAAGTAGGTGCTATTGTTGTTTGTGGTGAGATGATGCTATGATTAAAGTAGGTGTCATTGTTGTTTGTGGTGAGATGATGCTATGATTAAAGTAGATGTCATTGTTGCCTGTCGTAGTTTGTGGTGAGATGAAGCTATGATTAAAGTAGGTGTCATTATTGTCTGTGGTAGTTTGTGGTGAGATGATGCTATGATTAAAGTAGGTGTCATTGTTGTTTGTGGTGAGATGATACTATGATTAAAGTAGGTGTCATTGTTGTATATGGTAATTTGTGGTGAGATGATGCAATGATTAAAGTAGTTGATGTTGTCTGTGGTAGTTTGTGGTGAGATGATGCTATGATTAAAGTAGTTGATGTTGTCTGTGGTAGTTTGTGGTGAGATGATACTATGATTAAAGTAGTTGATGTTGTCTGTGGTAGTTTGTGGTGAGTTGATGCAATGATTTAAAGTAGTTGATGTCTATGGTAGTTTGTGGTTAGATGATGCTATGATTAAAGTAGGTGTTATTGTTGTTTGTGGTTAGATGATGCTATGATTAAAGTAGGTATTATTGTTGTCTGTGGTAGTTTGTGGTTAAATGATGCTATGATTAAAGTAGGTGTTATTGTTGTCTGTGGTAGTTTGTGGTGAGATGATGCTATGATTAAAGTAGGTGTTATTGTTGTCTGTGGTAGTTTGTGGTGAGATGATGCTATGATTAAAGTAGGTGTCATTGTTATCTATGGTTGTTTGTGGTGAGATGATGCTATGATTAAAGTAGGTGTCATTGTTGTTTGTGGTGAGATGATGCTATGATTAAAGTAGGTGTTATTGTTGTTTGTGGTGAGATGATGCTATGATTAATGTAGGTGTTGTTGTTGTTTGTGGTGAGATGATGCTATGATTAAAGTAGATGTCATTGTTGTCTGTGGTAGTTTGTGGTGAGATGATGCTATGATTAAAGTAGATGTCATTGTTGTCTGTGGTAGTTTGTGGTGAGATGATGCTATGATTAAATTCATTGTTGTCTATGGTAGTTTGTGGTGAGATGATGCTATGATTAAAGTAGGTGCTATTGTTGTTTGTGGTGAGATGATGCTATGATTAAAGTAGGTGTCATTGTTGTTTGTGGTGAGATGATGCTATGATTAAAGTAGGTGTTATTGTTGTTTGTGGTGAGATGATGCTATGATTAATGTAGGTGTTGTTGTTGTTTGTGGTGAGATGATGCTATGATTAAAGTAGGTGTCATTGTTGTCTGCGGTAGTTTGTGGTGAGATGATGCTATGATTAAAGTAGGTGTCATTGTTGTCTGTGGTAGTTTGTGGTGAGATGATGCTATGATTAAAGTAGATGTCATTGTTATCTGTGGTAGTTTGTGGTGAGATGATGCTATGATTAAAGTAGGTGTTATTGTTGTTTGTGGTGAGATGATGCTATGATTAAAGTAGATGTCATTGTTGTCTGTGGTAGTTTGTGGTGAGATGATGCTATGATTAAAGTAGATGTCATTGTTGTTTGTGGTGAGATGATGCTATGATTAAATTCATTGTTGTCTATGGTAGTTTGTGGTGAGATGATGCTATGATTAAAGTAGGTGCTATTGTTGTTTGTGGTGAGATGATGCTATGATTAAAGTAGGTGTCATTGTTGTTTGTGGTGAGATGATGCTATGATTAAAGTAGATGTCATTGTTGCCTGTCGTAGTTTGTGGTGAGATGAAGCTATGATTAAAGTAGGTGTCATTATTGTCTGTGGTAGTTTGTGGTGAGATGATGCTATGATTAAAGTAGGTGTCATTGTTGTTTGTGGTGAGATGATACTATGATTAAAGTAGGTGTCATTGTTGTATATGGTAATTTGTGGTGAGATGATGCAATGATTAAAGTAGTTGATGTTGTCTGTGGTAGTTTGTGGTGAGATGATGCTATGATTAAAGTAGTTGATGTTGTCTGTGGTAGTTTGTGGTGAGATGATACTATGATTAAAGTAGTTGATGTTGTCTGTGGTAGTTTGTGGTGAGTTGATGCAATGATTTAAAGTAGTTGATGTCTATGGTAGTTTGTGGTTAGATGATGCTATGATTAAAGTAGGTGTTATTGTTGTTTGTGGTTAGATGATGCTATGATTAAAGTAGGTATTATTGTTGTCTGTGGTAGTTTGTGGTTAAATGATGCTATGATTAAAGTAGGTGTTATTGTTGTCTGTGGTAGTTTGTGGTGAGATGATGCTATGATTAAAGTAGGTGTTATTGTTGTCTGTGGTAGTTTGTGGTGAGATGATGCTATGATTAAAGTAGGTGTTATTGTTGTTTGTGGTGAGATGATGCTATGATTAAAGTAGATGTCATTGTTGTCTGTGGTAGTTTGTGGTGAGATGATGCTATGATTAAAGTAGATGTCATTGTTGTCTGTGGTCGTTTGTGGTGAGATGATGCTATGATTAAATTCATTGTTGTCTATGGTAGTTTGTGGTGAGATGATGTTATGATTAAAGTAGGTGCTATTGTTGTTTGTGGTGAGATGATGCTATGATTAAAGTAGGTGTCATTGTTGTTTGTGGTGAGATGATACTATGATTAAAGTAGGTGTCATTGTTGTATATGGTAATTTGTGGTGAGATGATGCAATGATTAAAGTAGTTGATGTTGTCTGTGGTAGTTTGTGGTGAGATGATGCTATGATTAAAGTAGTTGATGTTGTCTGTGGTAGTTTGTGGTGAGATGATACTATGATTAAAGTAGTTGATGTTGTCTGTGGTAGTTTGTGGTGAGATGATGCAATGATTAAAGTAGTTGATGTCTATGGTAGTTTGTGGTTAGATGATGCTATGATTAAAGTAAGTGTTATTGTTGTTTGTGGTAGTTTGTGGTTAGATGATGCTATGATTAAAGTAGGTATTATTGTTGTCTGTGGTAGTTTGTGGTTAGATGATGCTATGATTAAAGTAGGTGTTATTGTTGTCTGTGGTAGTTTGTGGTGAGATGATGCTATGATTAAAGTAGGTGTTATTGTTGTCTGTGGTAGTTTGTGGTGAGATGATGCTATGATTAAAGTAGGTGTTATTGTTGTTTGTGGTGAGATGATGCTATGATTAAAGTAGATGTCATTGTTGTCTGTGGTAGTTTGTGGTGAGATGATGCTATGATTAAAGTAGATGTCATTGTTGTCTGTGGTAGTTTGTGGTGAGATGATGCTATGATTAAATTCATTGTTGTCTATGGTAGTTTGTGGTGAGATGATGTTATGATTAAAGTAGGTGCTATTGTTGTTTGTGGTGAGATGATGCTATGATTAAAGTAGGTGTCATTGTTGTTTGTGGTGAGATGATGCTATGATTAAAGTAGGTGTCATTGTTGTCTGTGGTAGCTTGTGGTGAGATGATGCTATGATTAAAGTAGGTGTTATTGTTGTTTGTGGTAGTTTGTGGTTAGATGATGCTATGATTAAAGTAGGTATTATTGTTGTCTGTGGTAGTTTGTGGTTAGATGATGCTACGATTAAAGTAGGTGTTATTGTTGTCTGTGGTAGTTTGTGGTTAGATGATGCTATGATTAAAGTAGGTGTTATTGTTGTCTGTGGTAGTTTGTGGTTAGATGATGCTATGATTAAAGTAGGTGTTATTGTTGTCTGTGGTAGTTTGTGGTTAGATGATGCTATGATTAAAGTAGGTGTTATTGTTGTCTGTGGTAGTTTGTGGTTAGATGATGCTATGATTAAAGTAGGTGTTATTGTTGTCTGTGGTAGTTTGTGGTTAGATGATTATATGATTAAAGTAGGTGTTATTGTTGTCTGTGGTAGTTTGTGGTTAGATGATGCTATGATTAAAGTAGGTGTCATTGTTGTCTGTGGTAGCTTGTGGTGAGACGATGCAATGATTACAGTAGGTGTTATTGTTGCTTGTGGTGAGATGATGCTATGATTAAAGTAGGTGTTATTGTTGTCTGTGGCAGTTTGTGGTTAGATTATGCAATGATTAAAGTAGGTGTTATTGTTGTCTGTGGTAGTTTGTGGTTAGATGATGCAATGATTAAAGTAGGTGTTATTGTTGTCTGTGGTAGTTTGTGGTTAGATGATGCTATGATTAAAGTAGGTGTCATTGTTGTCTGTGGTAGTTTGTGGTGAGATGATGCTATGATTACAGTAGGTGTTATTGTTGCTTGTGGTGAGAAGATGCAATGATTAAAGTAGGTGTCATTGTTGTCTGTGGTAGTTTGTGGTTAGATGATGCTATGATTAAAGTAGGTGTCATTGTTGTCTGTGGTAGTTTGTGGTGAGATGATGCTATGATTACAGTAGGTGTTATTGTTGCTTGTGGTGAGAAGATGCAATGATTAAAGTAGGTGTCATTGTTGACAATTGTAGATATTGGTGAGAAGATGCAATGATTAAAGTAGATAACACTGTAGGAGTGGTAGTCATTGTGTGCTGTGATTGTCTGTGACATCCCGCTGAAGCAGTACATCAGTCACTTGCTTTATCAAACCATCCTCAATCTGACATTCTTCACAACAGTGTATTTGAATAATAAGACAAAGAATGGGTTGCACAGTTTATTGCCTGACATATATGTTGCTGCATCTCGTCAAACATATACTACAGAAGTCACACAACATGAACTCAGCAAAACAAAGATTTCTTTCAAGCTGAAATATACAACTCACATATTTCTTACGTAATTTTAATTGTCTACCATGGTAATTTTAAACTGTAATTTTAAATAATAATTTAATAATTTTATTTTAGTTAATTTCTCTCTGTGTTCGTATTCTGGCATTACAACCTCTATGCAGGCTGGTTTGGGAGTGTACACAACTTATTTAGATGCATGTAGCACTCTATCCAGCTTGGATCCCTTCTTTGTTATGCCATTATAGAAATAGGTGGAGTTGTGTGTATATTTGATAGAAATGATAGTATGTGGTACAATCTTCTAACATGTATTGTGTTGTAACTGGACAATCTTTATATGTTCTACAGTATGTTGGTTTTTTTCTACACTGGGAACATATAGAGAATGTATTCTTTTTCTTCTTCTTTCGTTCACTTGAATCTTGTCTATATCTGCAATGTGGTTTCTTGTATTAATTTCACTGTCTGTTGTTTAGTTCACTCGGTGGTCTCAGTGTTAGAGGATGTATGATGTAGGTATGATTGTCAAATCACTGTCTTGTGGTTCTGTTGCAGGAGAGGAACTTGGAGTGGTTCCCTCGCATGCGGGCCATGTCTTTGGCAGCCGAGGACAGCGAAGGGGAACAGAATGAGATCCGCAGCCTGCAGCAGCAGCTGGACCAGACGACCAAACTGGTGCAGAAACTCTCGGGACAGCTTACAGAGCTGAAAGAACAGGTACGTGACACACACACGGTCGCTGGATGCCATGGCAGTGTTGCTGCCTGGATGTGTGAATGAGTTTTTGTGCAGGAGAAAACAAGTGGAGATAATTATGTCTAAGTGGAGATAATTCCATCTGCTCTATTTTGGAGAAATGTAATTGAAGATATTGCATTTTCTTTATGTAGGAGAAAACATGGAGATTATGCCATCTACTTAATGTTGGAGAAATATATGTGAATATAATGCCACCTACTTTATGTAAGGAGGGAAATATATGGAGATAGTTCCTTCTGTTTCATTATATCCAATCAAAAATTCCTAGAAGTTTATTCTAAGCAATACCAGACTAAAGTCTGTTGTCATTGGGTTATAATTTATGTCTGCTGTGGATAACCTTTAAAGACAAAATGCTTGGTGGATGAAGGTGAGGTCAGTCCAGACATACATTGGCCAGTGGTGGTGTTGTCTGTTGGTACACATATATAAACAGCATTCAGCAACAGAAGACAGAAAACATTGGTCAAATATGATTCAACAGCAGGTAGCTAGTCCTGTTTAAGACTTGTAACCTGATGGAGGGACTTTCGGTGGACAGATAGCTGGGTCTGTTAGCGCTGGGAGGGGTGTGGCACATGATAAGGCAGATGTGGTCAGGGCACTGTGGGATTGTGTACAGTGTGGAAGAACAGACACATCATCACAGCCTGGGGAGAATGGTGCAGCAGAGGGGAAACAGAGGATCTTGACAACTCTCGACACTCCGAGCAAAGGCCAGACAGGCACATAATCAGACTGCAGCTGGTACCATTAGCATTGGGACTCATCGCTGGCTGTTGAAGATGAGAACAGAGCATGCATGGCAATGTCCTAACTGCTGTGATTTTGGTTCTTAGCTCAACTGTCCTTCCCTCCTCTACTCAAGATGACTGTTGTGTATCTTCACTTGACCCAACTCAACTGTCCTTCCCTCCTCTACTAAAGATGACTCTTGTGTATCTTCACTTGACTCAACTCTTCTGTCCTTCCCTCCTTTACTCAAGATGACTGTGTATCTTCACTTGATTCAACTCATCTGTCCTTCCCTCCTCTACTCAAGATGACTGTTGTGTATCTTCACTTGACTCAACTGTCCTTCCCTCCTCTACTCAAGATGACTGTTGTGTATCTTCACCTTCCTCAGCTATTGTGGCTTTTAAGCACTGCTCCCAAACTCTTCTTGTTGCGTCTGTGGCATTGATTTTCTCAGGTGTGTGACACAACATTTTAATTCAGAACAATCATTACACTTGTAGCTGTAAAAAATTGTAACATTAATCATGCCATGTTGTGGTTTTCTGTCCTTAGATGACCGAACAGAGGAAGCAGAAACAACGCTACGGCCTTCTCCAGAACCCAGTACCAATGTCCATACCGGCACAGTTTTAAAACAATATGACCTTCTTCTGACCGACCTGGAACTGATGTCCATCTGGACAGAGTTAAAGCCCCTGTAATGATATGTTCCATCTAAATCATACGTGCAGCTGTGTTTGAATATTTCATACAGATTAATTTATTCTCATACATTTCCGGTTGATTCTCTCTCTCAACACTCATTGTTACCTTACACATGTCTATCTGTTTCATGGTGAATCAGTCTCTGTAGTGTATGGTAAATGTTTTACCAACATTGTTTCATTTCATGTGTGGGCTTGTTAAGCTGGATGTGTCATTTCATGTGTGGGCTTGTTAGGCTGGAGCCATATACAAGCCACGCCAGGCATTCTCAGATAGACGAGCTGCTTTAGCTGGCATGTGATGTCCTCAGAGTTGCTACTAACTAGAGTTTACTGGAGATGTCAGTTTGGTGCTAAATGTGCTAGAGAGTAAATTATAGATTTGTTGCAAAAGAAATTGATCAAGTCAATCAGATGTTGAAGAGGGAGCAATGGGGGTGAAGTGGCTGGATCAAGTGTATTCATTGTTATCTATACAGTTGTGTCCAAACATATGTTTTCACAATTCATTGTTATCTATATAGTTGTGTCCAAACATATGTTTCACAATTCATTGTTATCTATACAGTTGTGTCCAAACATATTTTTCACAATTCATTGTAATCTATACAGTTGTGTCCAAACATATATTTCACAATTTATTGTTATCTATACAGTTGTTTCCAAACATATGTTTCACAATTCATTGTTATCTATACAGTTGTGTCCAAACATATATTTCACAATTCATTGTTACCTATACAGTTGTGTCCATCAGATTTTTATCTAATTTTTAACACTGTACATACATTGCACATTTCATTTTATGTATACAATTGTGTCCATTACATTTTTACCTCATTTTTAACACTGTACAGTGATGCACAATTCATTATTGGGCCATAGAGACACTTGTTCTTTGTTCTTGTTGTTACTGTCATTTCTATCTGTCCTAGCCTAGGGTATAGATTGTATGATTTATGATGAATTCACTGAGCTTGAGACAAGTCCATCAGTGATCAGTTTCTCCCTGCTAAAGAGTGTAGAGGAGCATGGAACCAAGAAGTCCTGTATATACAGAGCAAAGATTAATTTGCCATATCAAGCACAGTACGGGGCCTCACGTGAGGACTGATCCCAAGCAGCTTTGTCCTGTATGTACAGAGCAAAGATTAATTTGCCATATCAAGCACAGTACGGGGCCTGACGTGAGGACTGACCCCAAGCAGCTTTGTCACCATCTGGGTTTATTAGCTCTCGACCACATGGTCAGTGGCGGAGGTCTCAGGAGCACATGGTCAGTGGCGGAGGTCTCAGGAGCACAGATTCTGTGCATTTGTATTCAACCGTGTGTTTTATGGTCCTTTATTATGTTGTCATCCATGGAGAATTTTCTAGCAATTGGGGTTTTGAAACTTTATCTCTTTGAGTCTCAGAAGGTTTTGCAGCACACATTTTCAGGGAAATAACCACATTGTGAGCTCATGAGTGCACACCCTTTAGCTAGGCTAAACATACAGTGGAAGTGACCACTGGACAAGCCCAGATTTCTGTAGTATGCTGTGACCAAATGCATAAAGGTTTTCTTCTTCAATGTCTGATCTGGAACAGACATCAGTGATCATGACTTCCAGCCAGGCTAAACACACAATAGGAAGCGACACATTGCCAGATTTTTATAGTATGCTATAACCAAATGTACAAAGGTCTTCTTCTTCTTCAGGAGCCTATCTGGTGCAGAAATTGGTGATCACTTGACTCCCCACTTTGTCGTCTGATATTTTCATATTGCTTACATTATTATTTGTTTGTTGGCCGGCTGATTCAGCTTTCTGCATACATATTTCTGTGTCTTCCTCTAGCTCTCAGGTCTAGTATTTACCCACATAATGCTTATTTCTTTATCGCACATCTTTGTTGACATGCCTGGTAAACTTCATGTGTCCCTTTCTTATTGTTACGACGTGTGACCTGGTGACGCCTGCAGCGCCCAGTGCCTGGGTGTTTGTGTTCTTCTCTGTTCCTGAAAGTCTCATCAAAGTTAGAGAACACAACTCCCGGGGATTTACCAGGAGGAGTCAGTGATGAGTCACATGTTTCTTGAGCATGGCAGAGCTAAACATTTGCTAAACAATTGTTGTCTCCAACAGTTGACTTCCAGATCACATGTTGTAGTTTTGGCGGCAAATACACAAGAGAATTACTTTACTCTGCCTGTCCCAATTAACCATCCATATGTCGTCATCTGTGCTGCATTGTGTGTATCCAGCCACACAAAGTATTTTGTTACATCTCTTATGTTTGGTCTGAGCATGCTAAAGAAATCTGGCCAAAGATTGTAACACCTGGCACAGTGTATGTTGCCAGTTTGAACATGATACACTCATGCTTTTTTTTAAAATTGTGGTTATTGTCTTCCTTGAGCACCTGCTGCACAATCTTCAGGGTCTGAAATAGAAGTTTTGTTGAAGCCTGAGCCGTCCATATGTTCCAGTTCCGAGAGTGAACCAACTCTTGCACAAATTATTGGATAACTGATGTTGTTTAAGAGTTCAATGCTGTAGTTGTTGTTCATGAAATAGCCAAACTCCAGTTGTATCCTGTCATGTCTATGTATCTTTGACATTGTAATGATATCACTGCGATGAATTACTTGTTGATGTTTGTGTTTGGGTCTCCTCATGGTGCTGATAAATGGCTGGCTGGCTGTGGATTGTCCAGACTTCTATTTATACGTGTATATTTTTTTATTTTTTATTGTGATTGTGTTATTTGTTTCAGCAAGGATCTATGTCCAGTTATGAACTTGCACAATGTGGGACTCGTGTGTGTGTTTGTGACTGACCAGGTAGATTGCATGAAGAGTGTCCAGTCGTACATTTGAACAATGTGGGACTGATGTGTGTGTTTGTCACTGACCAGGTAGGTGGACACTGTCAGAGAGGATGACTGTTGCATGAAGAGAGAGTGTCCAGTCATAAGTTTGGACAGTGTGGGGCTGGTGTGTGTGCTTGTCACTGACCAGGTAAATGGACACTGTTAGAGAAGATGACTAGTCTTCTTCTTGTGCCTTTGACCCAGCATTAAGGCGTAGATCCTCAATCAGCCCATGCCAGGCCATCTAATCCTTTGCTATCTCCTCGTAGATAGATGAGGGTCACTGACTGACCAGATAGATACAGGCAGAGAGGGTCACTAGCTGACCAGATAGATACAGGCAGAGAGGGTCACTAGCTGATCAGATAGATAGATACCAGCAGAGAAGGTCATTAACTGACCACATAGATACCAACAGAGAGGGTTACTAGCTGACCACATAGATAGATACCAGCAGAGAAGGTCATTAACTGACCACATAGATACCAACAGAGAGGGTTACTAGCTGACCAGATACATACTGGCAGAGAGGGTCACTAGCTGACCAGATTGATAGATACCAACAGAGAGGGTCACTAACTGACCACATAGATACCAACAGAGAGGGTTACTAGCTGACCACATAGATAGATACCAGCAGTGAGGGTCACTAGCTGACCACAGATACCAGCATAGAGAGTCACTAGCTGACCACAGATACCAGCAGAGAGAGTCACTAGCTGACCACTTAGATAGATACAGGCAGAGAGGGTCACTAGTTCATGAGGAGAATGAGCACTGATGAGCTTCTGACTGACCAGATAAATGGATACAGGCAGAGAGGATCGCTAGTTCATGAGGAGAATGGGCACTGATGTGCTTCTGACTGACCAGATAGACAGATACAGACATGCACTGGCACGTGTGTACAGACAGGAAGTGGGGATGGCCAGGACACGCTTCTCAGGGTGAAAACAAAGGTCATCAGGATCAATTGTGTGGAAGGCAACTGTTGCAGCATCTTGTTGCACTGGGAGCCAGCAGCACAGATGATGATGAATTGAACATGTTCTTAAGTTGGAGACAGAAAGGGCTCTCTTGAACAGGTTAGATATGCTGGGTACTGTCCCTGGTTGACTCCTCTTGTGTGCTATAGATGTTTTATACTGTAGGTGGATGAGTGAGTGTAAGAATGATTGAGTGAAAGAGAGAATGAGCAAATGAGTGTAAGAATGATTGAGTGGAAGAGAGAATGAGCAAGTGAGTGTAAGAATGATTGAGTGGAAGAGAGAATGAGCAAGTGAGTGTAGAATGAGTGAGTGAGTGACTGGAATGCTCTATGATTCATTTGTTGCAGATTCTACATGTGTGCTACAGATGGTTTATACTGTAGGTGGGTGAGAGAATGTGTTTAAGAATGATTGAGTTAGTGAGTGTAAGAAGGATTGAGTTAGTGAGAGTAAGAATGATTGAGTTAATGAGAGTAAGAATGTTTGAGTTAGTGAGAGTAAGAATGTTTGAGTTAGTGAGAGTAAGAATGATTGAGTTAGTGAGAGTAAGAATGATTGAGTTAGTGAGAGTTACTATGATTGAGTTAGTGAGAGTTACTATGATTGAGTTAGTGAGAGTATGAATGACTGAGTTAGTGAGAGTAAGAATGATTGAGTTAGCAAGAGAGAGAGAGAGAGAGAGAGAGAGAGAGAGAGATAGAATGAGTGTGGGGAAGTGAGAGAGTGAGCAAATAAAAGTCTTTATGAGAGTGTGTGAGTGAGTGAATGAGTATGTGTGAGTGAATGAGTATGTGTGAGTGAGTGAGTGAATGAGTATGTGTAAGTGACTGGAATGTTCTATGAAGTATTTGTTGTGCTGTGTGAAGCACATTGAGAACTGACAGGTGTAAGTGAACACTTGGACTTAGGCATATTTAGGTGTGTAGTTACAACTAATAAGTGTGTAGGTACACAACTGGGACAAACGGGTATGGGTTACATAGTCTGAGCTAACTGGTGTGGACAAATAGTTGGAACTAGTGGGTGTATGTGAAATCTGTTCTTGTTCACCTCCCTCACTACATCATTCCAGAAGTATCTATGCAGTGTGACACAATGTCATCCATAGCCTGTGGATATGTAACCAAACATAACAGCAACAATAACCAACACCCAGCACAACAAACTACAGTATTGAACAATGAGCCATGTATCTTGGGGTCACAAGCTCCAGCTGGGCGGGTGTAGCAGTGTATCTTGGGGTCACAAGTTTCAGCCGGGCGGGTGTAGCCATGTATCTTGGGTCACAAGTTTCAGCCGGGCGGGTGTAGCAGTGTATCTTGGGGTCACAAGTTTCAGCCGGGCGGGTGTAGCAGTATATCTTGGGGTCACAAGTTTCAGCCGGGTGGGTGTAGCAGTGTATCTTGGGGTCACAAGCTCAGCCGGGTGGCTATAGCATGCGGCTACACGTCTGGCCTGCTGATGTTTGGCTGTGATTTCATCTGGCAAGTCTCTGCTACCATTAGACACATTTTCTGGCAGATTTCTCGCTTGTTGACAACATTCCATAGCCACACTGGTTTCTGCAAGCTTATAGTTTAAATATGAATAATTGCTTATACATGTTACAAGGTGCATGCAGTATTGTGTCTATGTAGTTGTCCTCTCTAGTAGCCTATTGCTGTATTTGTTCATGTAAAATATTTCATGTACTCAGTAAACATACTTATAATATATATATATATTGACAGCCATAGGGTATCAACTAATTTATGTAGTGTTTGTTTTGTTCATGCATGGGTTTGTGTGTGTGTACGCGCATGTCAGGACAGTGAGCGTGATTGTTCTCCGAGTGATCACAACAGGAACTCTGACTGGTCTGCTGTCTGCGTCAGACATGTAGATGCATATTTACAAGTATATGTTGTATAAGTACAAGTATATGATGTATATATACTTGTATATGTGGATTGTTCAGCTACAACTAAATAACAATCATGAAAAAACAATGAGCATGAAATATCAGTGAAATAACAGTGACTGTGACATGGCACTGAAATAACAGTACCCATGAAATAACAATGACCATGAATTAAAAATAATAAAGAAACAACAGTGACTATAACGTGGCAATGAACTAACAGTGACCATGAAATAACAATGAAATTACAGTATTTCATGAAAAACCATAACCATAAAATAACACTGAATAACGATGACCGTAAAGTGACAATAACCATGAGAGAACAGTGACAGTGAAATAACTGAAATAATAGTGATGATGAAGTGACAATGAAACAACAGTACCCATGAAATGACAATGACATATCAGTAACAGGGAAATGAGAGTGATTATGAAATGATTAAATAACAGTGACCATAAAATCACGACATACCAATGGACAGTAAAATAACAATGACAAAGAAATAACACAGATAGTTACGAACCAGTGACAGTTACAAAATGTTAGCTACATTTCATGGCATTTCCCACCCGCTTGTTACGATCTAAATGCACATACAAAGTTATTATTGTTGTCATTTTAGTTGTTATAACATCTGCATGGTAGAGTGCCATTGTATCTGGATACACCAACATTTGTGTGTGTGAACAAGGCATGATTTCAATTGAATAAATTGTGAACTGTCAGATCACATTTCTACATGTGAGTGAGAGCCGGAGCAAAGGCATACTGTAGTCTGTTTTATTGTGACTAAATCCGTCACTATGTGATGTGTATGCATGTTCTGTACATCACTGTTTCTCAGTGTGTGTGAGTGAGCTGGAACAAGAGGATACTGTAGTCAGTTTTATGGTGACAACATCTGTCACAGTGTGTTCTGTATGTTGCTGTTTCTGTGCTGAGTTATATTGTTCATGTAGTTTTCATTTGCTGATGCTGACATATGCTTGTGTGTGTGTTTCTTGTTTTATATTGGCACAAATATTCATAAACAAACAAATACATTTGTGATATACTTGTGTGATGTATTACAATCAGAGAAGAGGTATTTGCATTTTCATTCACTGGAATCACAATTGTCATTTGTGGTTATGTTCTATTTTGTTATTTCATTTACAAAGTGTCCACATGTCAACCGGGATGTCAAGGTACTGTGATGGTACTGTGAAGTTCTGAGGTAGTGGAATGTGGAGGTACTATGAAGTACTGGGGTGTGGAGTTACTGTGCAGTCCTGCAGTCCTGTTTAGTTTGTTTTCTCTAGAATATGTGGCTTTGTTACTATCTATTTTTAGCCTTTCCTCTTCTACCCTGGAATGTAGAGGATACCTTATAGTCAGGTCTTTCCTCTTCTACCCTGGAATGTAGAGGATACCTTATAGTCAGGTCTCTCCTCTTCTGCCGTAGAGTATTAGGGTACCTTGCATCTCTACAGTGTTGTTTAGTCTGCATTCATCTACTCTGATTGTTGATGCAGCTTATAATTGTATAATCTCTCATGTCCTGCTCTGTAGTACAGAGGTGGCTTGAGGTCTTTCCCTCCCTGTCCTTCTGTTTGGCATAATCACACATATACTCTGTTGATCTATAGAGCTGGGTCAGTGAGACAGCTCAAGAAGCCTCAAACCACAGACTTCCATGCCAGTAGACAGGCAGGCTACACCTCCACCCTGAAGACATCCCAGTTATCATCTCCTCCCACATCATTTCTTGACGACATCTCCTAGTGGAAGCAGGCAGGTGACTCACTGGCATGCTGGTTCAGCTTCCGTGGCTGGAGTGACTGTCAGAAACCCAACCAAGCATCTTTTCCTTACACTGAATCAACAACTTAGTTGACCACTCACAACCAGGGGATGACAAGTGAAGATAGCTGGTCACCTCATGCCATTGATCAGTGACCTCGTATACGTCGAGCGTACAAAGCTTCACACAATTGTCGCAGTAACTTCTCCAGAAATACTGTTACCTTATTCAGAAACAAGTAAACTTTTATACGACAGATTTGTACAACTGTTATATATTCATTTATTTACATATAAAAACAAACAAATTTAGTCATTGTTGTTTTAAGAAATGTTTTCAGTGATCACATTCTCCAGTGTTAGACTTGTGCCTAAGCTCATTCTGTCCCTGAAATCATGTATTCAACTTATGAATTATTCATCTTTCTAACTGCCATTTCCCAAATATTTTTATTGGTTGTCTGTCCTTGGATGCTTTATCAATATTTATCTACAACAATCTAGAATAATAAACATGTTTTATTATGTACATTTAATCTTTGCTGTCAGTGTGTTCTTTGTAATAAAAATGTTCTCTGTGACATAAATGTGTTCTTTGTGACATAAATGTGGTATCTGTGATGTAACATGGATATATTACATGTTTTTTTACATTGGCACCTTGCCGTCTTGACAGACAATAGTTTGTTACATTGTGCTTCAAAAATGCATAATAACTAGAACTCATGGTGGTAGCGAATGTGACTGATAAGGCCAATTCACCTTGTCACAAAGCCTGAGCTAAAATATAGAGACCATGTGTTGCCCATGCAGCATGATCCCTCTCTCGGCCTGCCTAATTCACTCCAGAGGAATGGTAACACCAATACATGTGGAACAAGACAAGCTGCAGAAGCTGCCGGATCAGTAAAGCAATGCTCTAATTGTCCGCCTGTCGGAGCTTCGATCCTAGACCAGCCGCCCACCAAGGCTTAGGGCTTGGTCTGCCCTGCCATGACATTTTGTCTGTAGGTTGTATTTCCTCGCACCAGGATAAGGCTCTTCCAACATGGATATATTATATGTATTATAAATGTAGTCTCTGTGACATAAATGTGTTCTGTGACATAAATATAGTCTCTGTGACAAATATATTATCTGTGATATAAATGTAGTCTCGGTTACATAAATGTGTTCTCTGTGTCGTAAATATATTATCTGTGGCATAAATATATTCTTTGTGACAAATATATTCTTTGTGACATAAATGTGTTCTCTGTGACAAATATATTATCTTTGACATAAATGTGTTCTCTGTGACATAAATATATTCTCTGTGACATAAATATATTCTCTGTGACATAAATGTGTTCTCTGGGACATAATTGTAGTCTCTGTGAGACCGGACAAGAATAATGACCACATACAGTTTAACTGATGCATTTTACAATAAATGTGTGAGACTAAACAAATTTAAATGACAAATACAATTTATCAACTTTACAATAGAACTGAGAGACTACACAAGCATAGATGGCAACATAAAGGATAATTTATCAGCTGTACAATAGAACTGAGAGACTACACAAGTATAAATGGCAACATAAAGGATAATTTATCAGCCTTACAATAAACATGTGAGACTACATAAGTATAGATGACAACATAAAGTACAACAGATGGCTTTATTGCCAGTCCCAATGATGGAGAAATGATCAATATTGTAAGGTTTTAAGAAAGCTGTTTCCAACAGAATCAAGTACTGTCATTTCGAATAGGGCCTCGTTTTATGCTGGCACAGTTCCAAAATAGAATCCAAGTATACCTGAGACCCAGAAGGTCATATTTAAGTCTAAAACGCCTTACCCCTCCACGCTTGTGTCGCTTGCGGCCACCACATTGGCCCCACCGCCTTGTTTTGTTGACTGCCGTCCGCAAGGAACACACAAATTGTTCCGCCATGTTGAAAAGACCAGAACCACACATGCTGTGAAAATTCACTCAAGGATTGCTTCGCTCAGTGCACAAAACGCCATAGCATCAGCGCAGTTCTTGAGAAGAAACTCCTGGTTTTATATCCTGGCACACAAATTAAATGTAGTAGATGAAAATATCCATCTCCTATGCGAAAAAGGTAATGGTCACAAAAACAACACAACCGTCCATCGCCATCTTGACCGGAAGTTTTTTTGTCCTGAAGACCTGAAGAAGTCGAATGTGTCGGCCGAAAGGTGCAAATATCGCATCTCTGCTGTAAACAGGTGCAACGCATGTTACATCTAAAACGACATTCCGGATGAATGCAGAAGAAGAAGAATCCCAGAAAATTTAAAGTCTTATGTCTGGAGCATTGCCGCCAAGGTCGTCCGAGCCATGAAAAGGATTGTATCTCTCATAGTGAGGTTATTGGAGTGATTTCTCCCAACAAGGTACTAAATTACCTTCTCTTCTCTCTCACCCGTGAGTCTGTTGTATAGCTTTCCTATCCCTCTTCAAGCTTAAACACGAACAGAATGTACAATACTGGCTCTGGAAATTCACATCCTCTGAAACACATATGACGTCACCAGGGCGCGACTCAGCACAGAGAATACAGACCAGCTGGGAATCATGCCCGGGTTGCTATTTCATCCACAGATTGTAGGTATTTCATTGTTAACTAGCTCTGGTCCAATGCCCAGCTTTTAGCTATTTCATTCTTAACAGGCTCTGGCCCAGTGCCAAGCTTTTAGGTATTTCATTCTTAACAGGCTCTGGCCCAGTGCCAAGCTTTTAGGTATTTCATATCCTGTGACTTGGCAGAAGTGGCACATGACTAGAAAGCGGACATCTGTGCTCTTCAATGGATGCTATACACCAGCATAGCAAATGTTGATCACAGAAGAAAAAGAGGAAATGTAGACAGTGACCTAATTCCCAGCTGTTAGGTATTTCATTATCAACCTACCCCAGTCTAATGCCCAGCATTCAGGTATTTCATTCTCAGTAGACCATAGTCTAATGCCCAGAATTCAGGCATTTACGAATCTGATCATCAGAAGGCCTTGTGTTTTGAATTATATAGCTATTCTAAAGTAACCGACTGTATATTATAATGGTGGTTATTACTGTCTGTAGTGCATGGGTACAACCGGACCACGTGGGAGCGTTATATAAGCCTGCCACGTGCTTACGGATACATCTGGTTACAGCCGGTCAAAGGTGGCGTTGCATCCGGTTACATGTGTAAAGGTACATACGGGACACGTGGCTAAAAGGGTTATAACAAAAAAAGGTGTCCTATCGGCTGCCGAATCCGGGGACCTAACTCGTGATGACCACTTTACACATCATAAATACTGTTTTTATTATTACCTCGTATATACTGTTGCTTTTAATAATTAAGGTTTACCTTTTAACATTTATACAAGACCGGAAGCAGTTACGTATCCTCACTCACGTGATTTGACATGTCACGATTCATTTTCTTAAGATTGCGCATATAAGAAAGTATTTTAAGACTTGACCCGCTCCTGAAATAAGGCTTCTTACCACATGACATACTACTGACTTTCACACATATGTGATATTTATGTAAATCTCTCGGAATGGAATCACACACACGTAATTACGGTTAAGTCGGGTCTCGTTTACTTGTCAGCGTTGCCCGGGCGTTGTGATACCATTGTAGGCTTGTATAGCGACCAGCCACATACAGACATACGCCGTCATATTTGTAATTTACTTCCCCAAGTCTAGGACGAGAGGTCAACATTTTAATCCAACTGTCCGGTGTAGGGGTTGAACCCCTTACCTCGGCATCAGCACATCGGATGCTTAAGAACACGCGTTCGTATCCATCCGGCCATGCTAACTTCCGTTATTGCATAATAATACAACATATCTCCTACCCTATTAACTTATCAGCCATAACTGTGACACAGTCTTACATCCCATTTTCCGTTTTTCATTTTTTTTTTTTTTTTTGTCGTCCGAACATATTGTTCGGTTATTACCACAATGAGAACCAATAGAAGAGGAAAGCAAAGACCCTGAAGAAGAAAAAAAAACACACACCATCCGGATTAGTAAACTTAAAAACTCTCAAAGACGAGACAGTGGGGGGGGGGGGGGGGATTTATGAGAAAGAATCATGTCTATCCACAGCCTTCTGTCTCATGTACTGCCAATCTTCTTATAGTCCACAGTGTGTGGTGTTGGTGATCATGTCTATCTAAACCAGTGTTTCCCAACGTGGGGCCCACGCCCCACAGGGGGGCAATTCGATTGTTAAGGGGGGCAATTAGAAAATGGCAGAAATCGGCTAGATATAACAAAACGGGCAGACTTGAGACTGAAGGTAACTAAATTGGAACCTGGCATAAAATCTCTTTGCAGCAAGCATCAAGCGCAAGGATCTCACTAAATTTAAATAATAAATAATTACTAATAATTAAAATAATATAGAAAAATCTTTCATTAAAATTATTTTGTACTTGAATTTCAGTTCTCCATTATATGTTTTGAAAATGTATTTACTTTGTTTGCTCAATAATTTCCTATTGATTTCTTCCTAAAACCTATCATTCAAGTTTCTTTAGTGAACATTTCAATTTTTGATTATTAAAAATGATGTATATGTAATGTGTGTGTGTGGGGGGGGGGGGGCATAAGAAGTTTAGAAAGGCTTAGGTGGGGCATAGCACAAAAAAGGTTGGGAAACACTGATCTAAACCCTTTTATCTCGTGTGCTGCCAATCTTCTTATAGCCCATGCCGTGTGGCATTGGTGATCATGTCTATCCACAGTATCTGTCTCTTCTACTGTCAGTTAGTTCTCATACTGATGGTCCTCCAATGGTTGATGTCAAACTATCCAGTAATCCCCCCGTCTTCCTTTCTTCCCCTCCAACCTTCTCGTTATAACCAGATACTTCAGCCATTCTCTTCTCATGCTAGTAACCAATTCGCTGTGTTGGTTACATTCTTTCAGTGTATATTCATTGTTCTTTCTATAAGTGGTCGATGGTTTCTTCATATTTCTATAAAACAATATAATCCCTCAACTGTCTGCTTGCTGTCCATCCCTCAACTGTCTGCTTGCTGTCCATCATCTTACGTAGAACAGAATTACCAGCTCTGTGGCGATTCGTAATCCAGCATACAGCATTCGAAACAAAGCTGTGGGCGATTTGGCTGCTGACCGCCTTGCATACTTACTTGCCGACCCACTGGGCATGTGTTCGAATTCTCATAAAGGCAGATATTAAATACATACACGGGGCTCACAGGTTGATCCATTCTAAATGGGTGCCCAGAAATCGTCTGGGAAGTGAAAGTTGAAGGGTTCGAATCCCGGTGGGGTAGATGTAGCTTTCAATTGTTATCTTGTCTAGTGTGTCCTCCAGCATTTTCTTTATTTCCGTTCGCTTGTTTTGAACTCAAGCTTAGTCCATACATATGCTACTAAATCTAATGCGGTGGACTGATTTGTGCTTGTGGATACGGTTTCCGTATTACCCTTATCCCTCACTCTCAGGCGAACCCACTCCGACTTCTGAGGTACTTGTAATGTACGTTACCAAGTCAATGACGAAAAGTCAACATTTTAGTCCAACTTGCCGGTGTAAGGGTTGAACCCGCTACCTCGGTAAATGCACACTGAATATTTACGAAAGAACGCCTTTATCCATTCAGCCATGCTGACCTGGTCTCCCTTTCTATCTTCTACTTCTGTGAGTGCCAAACAATACACTTGAATGTATTGAGGAACTGTCGTTATGACTTGAAGTGATTCCCCGTTTGAGATTTCTGTCTAAGACAACACATCCCTATCTGTATCGAATTCCAACGTTGGAACATCAACCCTGTTCCGGGACATAATAGGTGGACTTGTGAGAGATGACCATGATAATATGAGTCGAATTGAGCTAAGAACTGACATCATTGCACTCAGGACATTCCCATATACACTCCGCCCCCTCGTTCAACAGCCAGTGAAGAGTCATGCTACAAATCGTTCCCACCAATATCGGAATTTACAAATTTTTCTGGTGTTTACTCTGTTTTGAGATTCGTTCAGAGCCCCTGCCGATCCCCCGCAATATCATTCTCTTCACATACGGCTGCTCAGGCTTCTCCACCTGGTCCCACAGACGCTCGGCCACATTTTCCTTGTCCATAGGTGTCACAGCCTCACATAGGGGCGGTAACCAACATAAAGTAAGAGATAGTGGCGAAGGGGCTAAAACTCCCGCTCAAGGGAAAGAAGTGAGTCACTCGAAGGCTTGAAGAATCCAGAGCCTTCTCGAAGGACTGGTCAGTGTGTCCACTGTCCCGTGGACACTGATGTGGCCCGCCGATTACGGGGTCCACGAGAAACTCGGATAGAGTTACTACCCGTGTCGGATTGCGACACGTGTGAAAGGGCAGAGACCGACTGGACATCGGAGAAGCAACAGGGCTTACCTTAGGGGGACTTGATAGTTCAGACCCATGTGTATTTAAGGGTCGTAGACATATGCTAGATAGTTGCTTAGAATTGTTTGTTATAATCATGTGTGATGTAAAACCTCTGTGATGCGCAACTTGTCAAGTGCGGGCTTGTCAAAACCCACTTCGCCAGCGCACTGTATATATTATATAAATAAATGTTGTTATGTTGTATCTAACGGAGTTTGTTGCCTGTGTGAGCCCGAGTTCAGATCCCCTAGAAATCTAAGACTGTAACAGGCTATTTGGGGGCAATCGCCGGTTTTGGCACAAGCTTTACGTTTCAGACAGCTCTTGGTTGCCAAGTAAAAAAAATTATATCAAATTTAATGCAGAACAAGTTTTAAAAAAAAAACAAAAAACTTTGCAGCTATCTAGTAATGAACTAGTATTAGTCCCTCTTCAGATACATTTCAAATGATGTTAATATTATGAAATTTGACATGACTGTGACATTTACGTGACTGTTACTAATTTTTTTTTTATTCCAACAGCAGATTGTTCCGCGAATTATCGGGTGTACGTATCCTATCCTCCAACAGTGGCGAGAGAACAAGACTACATTCGAGAGCTCATGGAAAATAAGATGAGTTTCATTTCATGCTCATTGCAACCCTAAGCGGTACTTACCATCATCCATTCATGTAACATTGTTGCTTTGCATTGATTTGTATGTATATTCATAACCTCATAACCAACAAAACTTTTCATGTGTATTTGCTCATGTAAACATTAAGGGAAATAACTAAATTTTGTATTTCCCAACTATTTTCTAAGGGATTTAATTTCAGTAAAG
Source organism: Cepaea hortensis (assembly GCA_963921405.1). Classification (NCBI taxonomy): domain Eukaryota; kingdom Metazoa; phylum Mollusca; class Gastropoda; order Stylommatophora; family Helicidae; genus Cepaea; species Cepaea hortensis. The sequence continues at coordinate 124,897,397 of OY992882.1, read as the reverse complement.
TTAACAACAACTAAAAGACAAAATGTCAACGTTAGAACAATGTATTGAGTTAGGTATTAGATTAGGATATAAAAAGGAGAAACTGTCAGAATGGGCACAAAAGACGCATTCAGAAAATATGGCACGAGAGGAAAGAGCAATAGAACGAGAAGAGAGAAAAATGCAATCAGAAAGAGAAGAGAAAAAGATACAGATGCAATTGCAGGCTGAAGAAAAGAAAATGCAACTGCAGGCTCAAGAGAAGCAAATGGAGCTTGAGGCCGCGACCAAACAAGCCCAGTTAAATGCAGAGACACAAATAAGACTAAAACAAACGGAAATTGACTCCAACCTAGAAATGTCAGTAAACAAAATGAAAAGTAAGGAAGAGGAACAAAAATACAAAAAAATATAAAGGCCTCGTTAAAGCATTCTGCTCAGGAGATTCTATCAGCGCATACTTAGAAAACTTTGAGTGTTTAATGACCTACCATAAGGTCGCAAAAATCGACTGGTCATTTATTTTGATGAGAAATTTAGCTCTTGAACCCTTAAAAGTAATAGAGACAGTTCCACAAGATATGAGGAAAGATTATGATTATTTAAAGCAAAGAATACTTCAACATTTCTCACTAGATACAGCAGGCTATCAACAACAGTTCGCAAAATTAGCCCCACAACATAATCAAACCTTCATAGACTACGTGTCTACAGTTCAGGATATATGTACAAAGTGGATAACCTCAGCAAAAACAAATAACAACCATGACAAACTGAAAGAACTCATTATAATTGACAAAATTATTAATACAATTCCAACACCTTTTTCTAAATTTTTGAAACAAATGGATTGTAAAACTATCCAAGAGGTAGAAGCCAAGGGGAGCGCATTTTTTTACAGCGAACCGCGATATTTTCCAGTTAAACATAAGCCAAAATGAAACAGCGGCAGTTACAAACACTAGATACTCAAAACCAACTGAAAATAAGTTCAAACAACGCTCGAAGTACACGAAACCAGTCAAGTGCCAGTATTGTCATCTGACACACGAAGAGTACGCGATGTGTGACAAATCACCGAATTATCCGCATCATCTCCAAATGATAGTGGAGAAACAAAAGAACAAGAGAAATGCGTATCAGAGAGCGGTCAAATGCTATTTTTGTGCCAGCTATGGACATTATTTACGATTTTGTGAAGGGCGAAAGATAATGAAGCAGGCCAATGCCGCACTAATTGACACTTCCTCAGAGGAAGAGATTGAACAACTGAACGAATGTGACAACCAGAATGAAAGTTTGAGTGAGCTAGGGAATGCAGTGCAAATCATTGACACCATTACAGATAACAAATGTAACACCTGTAGAAAATTTCAGCTGGATACAACGTTGTTATGCGGCCACACAATCCCAGTTTCTAACGAAATGGCCAACGCAGCCTTATCATCAACAGGCAAATTAAATTTCACAACAGGTTTTGTAAATAACAAAAAGTGCACATTAATACGCGATTCCGGCGCAACTCTTTGTGGAATTAAGAAAACATTAGTGAACGACAAAGACTACACACACAAATACGTAACTTGTCGCACATTCGCCGGCACGATCGAAAGATACCCCCTAGCACTTGTCGAAATTCGCACACCGTTTATATCAGGACTAGTATTGTGCGCAGTACTAGAAAATCCTGTCGCTGAGATTATCCTTGGGAATCTGCCCAACATAAGATCTTGCTCTGAAAAGGAAATCAGAGATTGGGAGCAGAAAAACTGTATCCAGAACCCAAACAGCGATTCTAAAGGGAAACACCACGCGTGCTTGTCTCAAACTGCCAAAAGCACAAGAGAGACAACCAATGACGGAATTTAAAATGAATTCACCGAGGTGCATAATGCAGGGGCGGTTGAATCTGTCAGTGATACCACCAACTTAAAACCTCGAACTGAGGATGCCATCGATCCACAAATTACCAAGCCTGTAGATGTGCAACAACACACACAACAGACTAATGCAATAACACGACAGACAACACACAAAACCCACACTGACCAACTTCAGGAGTCGCTAGAAATCATATTACCTAACACTACCGCCACTAATTTTGGAGAAGAACAGAAAGCAGATCCGACACTTTCCCAATATTTTCGGTTAGTAGGACTTAAACCAAAATTGACTAAAAATGCTTCATGGACATTTAGAATAAAGAACAATGTTCTAACTAGATTATATACCAGAGATCAGACCACGATACAGCAAGTAGTTCTACCTCAATCACATCGTGAGAAAGTACTAAATATAGCCCATGACTCACCTTTCGGAGGTCATATGGGTTACGAAAAGACTAGAGCCAGAGTCCTGACCCAATTTTATTGGCCTAAATTTTGCCAAGACATAAAAACCTATTGTAGATCATGTGATACATGTCAGAAACTGGTTAAAAAGGGAAAAAACCCTACGGCAGAAATTCAATCAACCACAACTGCCTCGAGGCCATTTCAAATCGTGGCAGTTGATTTAGAAGGTCCTTTGAACCACATCTCAAACAAAGGAAATAGATATATTTTTACACTTATTGATCTATGTTCGAGATGGCCAGAAATGATTCCATTAAAATCTATCTCCTCTAAGGATGTGACGGACGTACTTTTACAGATATTCTCCCGTTTTGGCTTCCCGGAGAAGATAATTTCGGATAGGGGAACACAGTTCATATCTAATGCCACCCAATCGGTAACTAAGTTACTAGGCATAATACAATGTTTCACCAGTCCCTATCGACCGGCCGCGAATGGAATTTGCGAAAAACTAAATGGGGACCTGAAACATATGTTATCCAAGGTGACAGCTGAAAATCCAGCCGATTGGGATATACTTCTCCCAACGGTGCTGTTCGCATATAGAGAAGTCCCACAATCAAGCACAGGGTTCTCTCCCTTCGAATTGATATATGGAGCGAACCCAAGAGGACCTCTCACTATTTACAAAGATATAATATCACAACCTGTAAATACCCAATTACCAGTTGCCACCTATGATTTAGTCACTGACACCAGAGACAAAATCATTCGATCCTGTATACTGGCCAGAACATCATTACAGGAGAAAGGTTTTAGGTACAGGCAGTACGCCAACAAAGGTGCAAAAACGATTGTATTACAACCAGATCAGGATATTTTACTATTGCTACCTGACAAGAGAGATTTACTATCAACCTCTTGGCAGGGACCATTTAAAATTGTGAGAAGAATTTCGGAAGTTGACTACGAAATTTCTTTGAATGGAAAGTTGAAAATATTCCATGTAAATATGTTAAAACCATACTATTCTAGAAATGACAGTGACACGAATAAGCAGACGCAGATGACAGATAACAGAAACAAAACGACAATTACCCAACTGAATGACACCTCGACAAACGAAGCATCGTTAACGACTCATTCTTGCGACAACGAAGACGACGAAAACATATTTACAGTACCGACAATATGGGATGACGACAACGACGACCAATTTGACGACACATTGACAACTATTAGTCTCGACGACGACGACGATGACATTGAAGACAATTTACAAACAGTAGCATCAGTAATAAATCAGACGGACGTAGACAATACGGAAATTCCAGTACCAATTATGAATGACGACAGTAGTATGAAGGACATACAAATCTCTGACACTTTGACACAACAGCAGCGACAAGACATTGTGTCTCTCCTTAACGACCATAAAACTATCTTCTCAAACAAACCTGGACGGACTGACAAAATAACACATTCAATTGTGTTGACAGATCTGACACCGATCAAATGTAGACCATATTCTATTCCTTTGCATTATAGAGCAAATTTAGACAAAGAAATTTTGGATTTAGAGAAAAATAGAATAATACAGAAATCTATGTCCCAGTATTCTTCGCCAATTGTCCTGGTTAAAAAGAAGGACCAAACGATTCGTTTGTGCATCAATTATAGAAGGTTAAATACGATAATCACAACAGATGCGGAGCCAATGAACAGCTGTGAAGACCTCATTTTGAATATGTCTCAATCATCCTTATTTTCTAAGCTTGATTTAGCGAAAGGTTACTGGCAAGTACCACTACACCCTTCATCAAGACATATAACAGCATTCGCTACACCTCTTGGGTTGTACGAATGGAGATATCTTCCATTTGGTCTCAAGAACGCTCCCGCCACATTTGTTAGGCTAACTAGATTGTTATTGCACGGCATTAAGGACGTGCAATCTTATATTGATGATATATGCATTCATTCCTCTAACATGACTTCTCACTTACTTACACTCCAACAAGTCTTTAACCAAATCTTTCTTTTTGGACTTACTATCACACCTTCCAAGGTTGAAATAGGCTATAAACAGATAGACTTCCTTGGTCATAGGATTTCCGAAGGCAAACTGTTGACAGATGATAAAATTGTATCGAAAATTCTCAACCTAGAAATTCCTACTACAAAGAAACAAGTTAGAAGCTTATTAGGTCTCATAAACTATTATGCCAAGTTTATACCGAACTGGGCAGAACTCACATCAGTTTTTTCTAATCTGTTGACAAAAGATCATCCCGAAAAATTTTGTAAAAGTACCCGCTTAGAGGATGCAATGTGCAGATTGAAATCCATTTTTTCTAACCCACCAGTATTAACATTACCAAACATAGATATACCCTTTATTTTGACCACAGATTCGAGTGCTATCGCAATTGGAGGATGCCTTATGCAAGAACTGCAAGGAGTGAGACATCCAATAGTCTACGTAAGCCGGAAGCTGAACAAGGCAGAAATCCATTACTCCACGGTGGAATTGGAGGCATTAAGTCTACTATTTTGTATGCGCCGATTATCTAAGTTCCTCTTAGGTTCCCATTTTGTTGTGCTAACCGATAACTCGCCATTGTTGGTACTTAAGCAAGGTGTTCCTAAAAACCATCGTTTACAAAGATGGTGTCTTCTTCTTCAAGATTTCGACTTCGAAATCCGCCATATCAGAGGCACTGACAATATTATTGCTGATATTTTATCGCGACAAACGAATGCGCCAGCAGAATAACATTAGGCACATTAATAATTCGCCATACAAGAAGCTGTGATATTTTTATTCTGTGGCATAGAACAGTGTACCTCTACACCTGCTAGAGAACTTTCATTTAGAAGTAATAACAACCCAGTGAATAGGTTACGTATAACACCTACGAACGTGAAACTTTGAGAACTCTATACGACCAATTACCAAAGCTCTAGAAACAATCCGAGCGATAGATATCTGTGAAATGATTTCAACCAGTGAACTGACAGTGATCATGAAAGCATTAAGAACACTGTATACTCGACATTAAGAACATTGCATACGTGCTGTTGCTAAGAAACTGTGCAAACAGCCGGAATAGAACTACGTCGATTACAACATTAAAGAGACAGCTATATTATCCGTTAACATTCATGGCATGACACGCGAACAACAGGAGGACAACGCACACATCATCGTTGGATTTAGTTAGTTAGTTAATTAATTTAGTATTATTTAATATGTATTATACTTGTGTTGAATTATGTATATAAAATATGTCAACATATAACTTGTATATTTTCTACCATAATATTACAGGTAGTTCCACTCATAGGCGAAATATTCTTCCTATGCAATCTTCTCTATTTAAGTTATGAACCATTTTTTGAGTACTCGTACAAAAAGTACTTATTATCTTAAAGGGAACATATCGCCTAATCCATTTTTCTAAGGGCAGTAAGACTTACCTCAACTTTACTTAGATATTTTAACGAAATACTATATTGTATGAAAGATGTATGAATGACAGGGCGAATGAATTAAATGAGAGAGCGATATACTGAGCGGACAAATTGTACGCAAAACGTATTTATTTTAATTTGTCTGCGTCTTTCATGTAAATTGTATTACCTGTCTAAATTGTTAATACATGTTTATTATTTAAGACACTACATCTAAGCGCCACCGCTTGGAATGCCCGATCATGCATTACACACATTGGGGTAATTCATGACAAAGGATATCCCAACTCGTGACGCTTGGAGATAAACCACACATTGAGCACACACTTTATACAAAACTCAAAAACTGAACACTAACAATTAAAATACAGTCACTTTATTAGAAGCAGCAACATATTTATTAGTCAATACACTAACAAGCCAACAGGGACACAGGTAGTCAGAGGGGATAAAACAACAGCGTAACTACATATTCAGCATTATACAACATACGAAAGTAAAAGTGTATTGAAATGCACACACAGGACAAGATTTGCAGGTGCACTTAATTAGCCAAGACTTCTGTCTTGTTAATACTCTCTTACACAGAGTTTAATTATCTTGGTATCAGTGGGATACTTGAGAAGGACGGGTTGTAAAAACAACTAGGAAACGTCACGTAACTTCGGTCAGATAAGCATTTTTAAGGACACAGAAGAGAGAGAGACCTCTTCAGCAAATCATCGTGAAGTGGTGTATGGGAGAATACATGAGTGTTGATGCAGATACGTAGATTGCCAAGTTACTATCCACCAAACTACAAACACCGACTTTATGTGATTCTGTGACAGAATTAGTACAAAACTAATTACTTTATAATAACCCATCAAATCAGGGGGAAGAGGGGGACTCCTGTCACAGCCTCACATAGGGGCGGTAACCAACATAAAGTAAGAGATAGTGGCGAAGGGGCTAAAACTCCCGCTCAAGGGAAAGAAGTGAGTCACTCGAAGGCTTGAAGAATCCAGAGCCTTCTCGAAGGACTGGTCAGTGTGTCCACTGTCCCGTGGACACTGATGTGGCCCGCCGATTACGGGGTCCACGAGAAACTCGGATAGAGTTACCACCCGTGTCGGATTGCGACACGTGTGAAAGGGCAGAGACAGACTGGACATCGGAGAAGCAACAGGGCTTACCTTAGGGGGACTTGATAGTTCAGACCCATGTGTATTTAAGGGTCGTATTCATATGCTAGATAGTTGCTTAGAATTGTTTGTTATAATCATGTGTGATGTAAAACCTCTGTGGTACGCAACTTGTCAAGTGCGGGCTTGTCAAAACCCACTTCGCCAGCGCACTGTATATCTATATTTATAAAACAAAGTGTATGTATGTAAATATGTATGTATATATGTATGTATGTAAATATGTATGTCCTTTATTTGTTCGCGAACGGCCCATCCGATTGAGATGAAATTTTCTACACGCCTTCCTTTCATTCCAGAGCTGTCAACTGTCATAGTTTTTTTTTCTTCTTCCTCCTCCTCCCTCCTCCCCCTCCCAAAATACGTACGTAAATATATGATGATGATGATGAAAGAATCCCCGAACCAAAACGCTAGGGAAAGGGAAGAAAATGACGTGACTACACAGAATCGTCACACGGCAATCATCATCATCAAGTGCCGTGCCGGCTGGCGTAGGCGTTCATGGCTCTCCGTAGATCTCAGTCTTTGGTTTTTTGGATCAACTCTGCTGCTGATATTCCTCCATGCCACGGCAATATCAATAACAATTCATCTTTTTATGTGTAAAGAAGTTATCTACAGTCGTGTAGAAGGGAAGAACTAGACGAGTATGAATTCGGAATGGCGAACTCTCTCCCCCTCTCTTCTCCTCCCTCTACCTCCTCCCTCCACCCTTCTCCTCTTCCTCCTCCCTCTCATCCCTCTCCCTCCTAGCTCCTCCTTCTCCCTCTTCCTTCTCCCTCTTCCTCTCCCCTCCTCCTCCATCCTCCTCCCTCCTACTCCCTCCGCCTCCTCCCCCTCCTCCCTCATCTTCCCTCCTCCTCCCTCTCCCTCCTCATCCTCCTCCTCCTGCCTCCCTCCTCCTCCTCCTGCCTCCTTCTCCCTCATCATCCTCCCTCCTCCTTCTCCCTTCTTCTACCTCTTCCCTCTTCCTCCTCCTACCTCCTCCCTCCTCCTCCCTCCACCCTCCTCCTCCCTTCTCCTCCTCTTTCTCCTCCCTTTCCTTCCTCCTCCTCCTCCCTCTACCTCCTCCTCCCCCTACCTCTTTCCTCCTCCCTCCTACTCCCCTTCCACCTCTCTTTCCTTCCTCCCCTCCTCATTCTCCCTCCTTCCTCTCCCTCCTTCCTCCTCCTCCTTCCTTCTTCTCCCTCCTCCTCCCTCCTCCCCCTCCTCCCTCCTCCTCCTCCCTCTCCTCCTCCCTCCTCCTCCCTTCACATTCCTCCTCCTCCCTCTTCCTCCTCCTCCCTCCTCCTCATCCCTCCTCCTCCCTCCTCCTCATCCCTCCTCCTCCCTTCTCCTCCTCCCTCCTCCTCCTCCCTCTACATCCTCCTCCCTTCACATTCCTCCTCCTCCCTCTTCCTCCTCCTCCCTCCTCCTCCTCATCCCTCCTTCTCCCTCCTCCTCCTTCTTCCTCCCTCCTCCTCCTCCTCCCTCCTCCCCTCCTCCTTCCTCCTCCTCCCTCTCCTCCTCCTCACTCCTCCTCCTCCCTCCTCCTCATTCTACCTCCTCCCTCCTCCTCATTCTACCTCCTCCCTCCTCCTCCCTTCACATTCCTCCTCCTCCCTCTTCCTCCTCCTCCCTCCTCCTCCTCCCTCCTCCTCCCTCCTCCTCCTCCCTCCTCCTCATCACTCCTCCTCCCTCCTCCTCCTTCTTCCTCCCTCCTCTTCCCTCCTCCCCCTCCTCCTTCCTCCTCCTCCCTCTCCGCCTCCTCCCTCCTCCTCCTTCCTCCTCCTCCTCCCTCCTCCTCCTCCCTCCTCCTCCCTCTACCTCCTCCTCCTCCCTCCTCCTCCCTCTACCTCCTCCCCCCTCCTCCCTTCACATTCCTCCTCCTCCCTCTTCCTCCTCCTCCCTCCTCCTCTCTCCGCCTCCCTCCTCCCTCCTCTTCCCTCTACCTCCTCCCTCCTCCTCCCTTCACATTCCTCCTCCTCCCTCCTCCTCCTCCCCTCCTCCTCTTCCCTCCTCCTCCTCCCCCTCCTCCTCCCCCCTCCTTCTCCTCATTCTCCCTCCTCCTTCTCCCTCTTCCTCCTCCCTCTTCCTTCTCCTCCTTCTCCCTCCTCCTTCTCCCTCTTCCTCCTCCCTCTTCCTTCTCCCTCCGCCTCCTCCCTCCTCCTACTCTCTCCTCCTCCTCCCTCCTCCTCCCTCTCCCTCCTCCTCCCTATCCTCCTCCTGCTCCCTTCTCCTCCTGCGTTCTCCTCCTCCCTCCTTCTCCCTCCTCCTCCCTCTTCCTCCTCCCTCCTCCTCGCCTCCTCCTCCACCCTACTCCTCCCTCCTCCTCCTAATCCCTCCTCCTCCCTCCTCCTCCCTCTACCTCCTCCCCCCTCCTCCCTTCACATTCCTCCTCCTCCCTCTTCCTCCTCCTCCCTCCTCCTCTCTCCGCCTCCCTCCTCCTCCTCCTCCCTCTACCTCCTCCCTCCTCCTCCCTTCACATTCCTCCTCC
>OY992882.1:124825487-124882987 GCA_963921405.1 Cepaea hortensis | reverse complement strand
GTCACTAAAAACACACGTCAACAAAACACATGTCAACCCCTTCCCTTCCCACCCCCCACCCGCAGCCAAAATATAAAACGTAATCGAACACAAATGTCACCAAACACATGTCACAAAAACACAAATACCACAAAAACAAACGTGTCACCCAAAAATGTGTCACTAAAACCACGTCACTAAACAAAAGTGTCACCAAAAACGTATGTCACCAAACACACATGTCACCAAAAACACAAATATTACCAAAAACACAAATGTCACCAAATACACACAACAGTGCCGGTTGGTTCAAGACGACGACACATGTGCCAAGTGCTTCTGAACAAAGGCTGCATGTCCTGTACGGGACTTTGTACTCAACCCCAGCTCCAGCAGATGTGCTAGATAATTTTAAGGGCTGACTGAGTGGTTCGGATGCCGTGTTCTCATTCGGGAGACCCAGGTTCGAATCCTTGTTAAGGTGTGGTTATTTAGTTCTGTCGTGAGCGAAAAGAAAACACTAACCTGCACAGATCGCGGCGACTGCACTAGCCAGGCGGCCTTAATCCCTCATGCTTAAAGTCTCCCCCCCCCCCCCCTTCCTGTACCACAAGGTACTATAGGCAGTAAACGATAGTTTGTCATTGCTTTCTGAACGAAAATTCAACGAACACGTCCAACTGACCGATGTGTAGAATTAACACACTACGTTTGGTTAGTCACATGCGTGATGCTACCCCCTTTGCGGACTTTTGTGTTGATATTCTGGCAGCGGCATTATGCATAGTATACACTTGTGGGCTGTTGGTTTGTCGAGACTTCTGACTGTTCCATTTGTCTCACGGGGCAGTGAGGAAGATTTTGTGTGATACTGGCACAGGAACGGAGCATACTGCGGCGACCATTTGACACAAAATTGGAACCGCGACTAACTAACAGTATTCGTTTATGATTGTAATGACATGATCTCATAACATTATGTTTTATTCTTATAGTCTTTGCCTTGTGGCGTTGGCGATCATGTGAATCCGCAGCCTTCTGTCTCGTGTACTGCTAATCTTCTTATAGTCCACAGTGTGTGGTGTTGGTGATCATGTCTATCTAAACCAGTGGTTCTCAACCGGTGGGGAATTCCCCCCCAGGGGGGAATTTTAGGGTTTCCAGGGGGGGAATGAAGACCATTTCAAGATCGCATTAATACAAGAACCGATTACTTGATATTGTTTTTCCCTTCATACTTTACAGTTAAGTACGTCTCATCCTTCGAAAATTCATTTTATAAAGTAAGTAGACCCACAAATCATGTTTTATGTGGATGTCTAGACTTGTTTTAGTATGTGCTATTAAATTTACCTTACATTTTTACGTATACTGTATAGGGGTGGGGGGATTTTTAGATAGGATATATGAAAGGGGGGGAATGACGTTCTGAAAATACGATGAAAGGGGGAACGGGCCAAATTTTTTATAGGAAGGGGGGGAATGACGTTCTGAAAATATGGTCAAGGGGGGAACGGGCCAAAAAAGGTTGAGAACCACTGATCTAAACCCTTCTATCTCGTGTGCTGCCAATCTTCTTATTAGCCCATGCCGTGTGGCGTTGGTGATCATGTCTATCCACAGTATGTCTCTTCTACTGCCAGTTATTTCTGATACTGATGGTCATCCATGCATTGATGTCAAACTATCCAGTAATCACTTCCGTTGGTCCCCCCGCCTACATTTCTTTCCCTCCAACCTTCTCGTTGTAATCAGATACTCCAGCCGGTCTCTTCTTATGCTAGTAACCAATTCGCTGTGTTGGTTACATTCTTTCAGTGTATATTCATTGTTCTTTCTATACGTGGTCTTCATATTTCTATAAAACAATATAATCCCTCAACTTGCTGTCCATCATCTTACGTAGAACAGAATTACCAGCTGTGTGGCGTAATCCCGCATACAGCATTCGAAACAAAGCTGTGTGCGATTTGGCTGCTGACCGCCTTGCATACTTCTTACTTGCCGACCCACTGGGCATGTGTTCGAATTCTCATAAAGGCAGATATTAAATACATACACGGGGCTCACAGGTTGATCCATTCTAAATGGGTGCCCAGAAATCTTCTGGGAAGTGAAAGTTGAAGGGTTCGAATCCCGGTGGGGTAGATGTAGCTTTCAATTGTTATCTTGTCTAGTGTGTCCTCCAGCATTTTCTTTATTTCCGTTCGCTTGTTTTGAACTCAAGCTTAGTCCATACATATGCTACTAAATCTAATGCGGTGGACTGATTTGTGCTTGTGGATACGGTTTCCGTATTACCCTTATCCCTCACCCTCAGGCGAACCCACTCCGACTTCTGAGGTACTTGTAATGTATATTACCAAGTCAATGACGAAAAGTCAACATTTTAGTCCAACTTGCCGGTGTAAGGGTTGAACCCGCTACCTCGGTAAATGCACACTGAATATTTACGAAAGAACGCCTTTATCCATTCAGCCATGCTGACCTGGTCTCCCTTTCTATCTTCTACTTCTGTGAGTGCCAAACAATACACTTGAATGTATTGAGGAACTGTCGTTATGACTTGAAGTGATTCCCCGTTTGAGATTTCTGTCTATGACAACATATTCCTATCTGTATCGAATTCCAACGTTGGAACATCAAGCCTTCTGTCTCGTGTACTGCCAAACTTCTTATAGTCCACAGTGTGTGGTGTTGGTGATCATGTCTATCTAAACCCTTTATCTCGTGTGCTGCCAATCTTCTTATAGCCCATGCCGTGTGGCATTGGTGATCATGTCTATCCACAGTATCTGTCTCTTCTACTGTCAGTTAGTTCTCGTACTGATGGTCCTCCAATGGTTGATGTCAAACTATCCAGTAATCCCCCCGCCTTCCTTTCTTCCCCTCCAACCTTCTCGTTGTAACCAGATACTTCAGCCATTCTCTTCTCATGCTAGTAACCAATTCGCTGTGTTGGTTACATTCTTTCAGTGTATATTCATTGTTCTTTCTATAAGTGGTCGATGGTTTCTTCATATTTCTATAAAACAATATAATCCCTCAACTGTCTGCTTGCTGTCCATCCCTCAACTGTCTGCTTGCTGTCCATCATCTTACGTAGAACAGAATTACCAGCTCTGTGGCGATTCGTAATCCAGCATACAGCATTCGAAACAAAGCTGTGGGCGATTTGGCTGCTGACCGCCTTGCATACTTACTTGCCGACCCACTGGGCATGTGTTCGAATTCTCATAAAGGCAGATATTAAATACATACACGGGGCTCACAGGTTGATCCATTCTAAATGGGTGCCCAGAAATCGTCTGGGAAGTGAAAGTTGAAGGGTTCGAATCCCGGTGGGGTAGATGTAGCTTTCAATTGTTATCTTGTCTAGTGTGTCCTCCAGCATTTTCTTTATTTCCGTTCGCTTGTTTTGAACTCAAGCTTAGCCCATACATATGCTACTAAATCTAATGCGGTGGACTGATTTGTGCTTGTGGATACGGTTTCCGTATTACCCTTATCCCTCACTCTCAGGCGAACCCACTCCGACTTCTGAGGTACTTGTAATGTACGTTACCAAGTCAATGACTAAAAGTCAACATTTTAGTCCAACTTGCTCCTGATGTCTATGTATTACATAGGATATTTTACACAGGATATTTTAAGTGTACTAAATTAACATTTCCTACACTACCTTTTTATGTGGAAATCTCAGGTATTTCTACCTCAGATGGTCGACTAAGGGTATCAGCAAGAATATTATCCCTACCCTTAATATGCTCTATACTAAAAGTATAATTCTGTAATATTAATGACCATCTGTAGATGCGGTCGTTGCGATGCACCCCACTTTGTATGACCGTGATAGGGGAATTATCGGTCTGGACTACGAAGTGATTGCCCGCTAGAAATCGATGCAACTTCCTCACCGAATAGATGAAGCTTAGGGCTTCCAACTCTGATATGGAATATCTGGACTCAGCAGGTGTGATCTTGCGGCTCACGTAGCAAATGGGATGGAAGATGCCATCATAAAACTGGCCTAGTACTGCAGAGATGGAAATCCTGCTGGCATCTGTCCTAAGATAATAAAGGAGCCTAGGATTAGGCAAACGGAGGATTGGTACATTACTAAATAGGATTTTCAATTTTGAAAATGCCGAAATTAATAATGCATCTTTGACATCTAATTTTACTGATGCTTTTAAAACATTTGAAAATACACTTGTAATTTCAGCTAAGTTCAGTATGAACTTACTATAATAATTTACTAAACCCAAAAGGCTCCTGACCTGCTTTTTTGTTGTAGGCATGGTCAGGTTTATAATTTTAGTAATAATTCTATTGTCAGTTCTTAGTTGTCCATGCGAAATAACATGACCCAAAAAATCAATTTCTTGTAGGCCCAATTCAACTTTGCTCGGTTTGACCGTGAGCCCGAAGAGTCGCAACCTGTCGAAGACATGTCTGAGTTTCAGTAAGTGTATTGTCCAGTCCTCTGTATGGGCACAAATATCATCTATATAAGTCACCGTATTCGTCACTCCATGTAGTAAATCTCTAGTTAAGCGTACGAAAGTGGCAGGAGCATTGCGAAGTCCGAAAGGAAGAAACCGCCACTCGTAAAGACCTAAAGGTGTTGAGAATGCAGTAAGATGGATGGATTGAGTCTGCATAGGGACCTGCCAATATCCCTTAGTAAGATCTAGTTTAGAGAAGATTTTGGAGGTGGACATATCCAGGATAAGATCTTCGCAGGAAGGAATTGGTTCTGCGTCGATCTTAGTGACATTGTTGAGTTTTCTATAGTCCACACAAAGACGAATTGTGGAGTCTTTTTTCTTGACCAAGACGATTGGAAAGGAGTACTCAGATGTAGATTTTTGAATGATTCCACTAGCTTCTAAATTAAGAATTTCCTTATTTAGACTTTCTCTATAGCTAAGTGGGATAGAGTACGGCCTGCATTTGATAGGCTTAGAGTCCGAAAGAAGGATGGAGTGCTCGATCCTGTCCGTCCTACCTGGAATGTCGGAAAATATGTCCTTATATTCTGTTATTAATTCTATTGTCTGTCGTCGTTGATCGTCTGTCAGTCCCTGTTCTAACCGTATAGAATCTAATGTCGCAGTCTTGTCTACAATTGGAACAGTTAGTTCCATCCCGTCGTCGTCTACCTGATTCAGTACGGTGGTGGTGCTAAGTGCGTTTTCTGTATGTTCACTAGGTGTATGCATATCGTCGGCTTTGCCAGTCTCGCTAACTAGTGTAGTTGCGTTGTGTATGTCCGTCGTCTCATCCATAGGTGTGGGTGCATTGTGTTCGTCTGTCTCTAATTCTGTCTCTTGTCGTGAAAAGTAGGGTTTCAACATGTTGATATGAAATATCTTTAAGTGTCCGTTTATCGATATTTCATAATCGACATTTGAAAGTCTTTGTGTCACATTGAAAGGCCCTTGCCATGAAGTTGTCATATTATTACGTTTGTCAGGTAGTAATAGCAATACATCTTGACCAAGTTCAAGAATTATGGGTCTAGCACTATTGTCGGGATTGTGATCGAGGATATCTGCATTGTTCACTGGAGTGAGTCTATTCTTCTCCTCCCACGCAGATATTTCTTCATCTGTGCAGTGTCTTAGCTGGGGTAGACACCCAAGAATTAACTCAGTACAAGGGTTGTCTAGTATTGCACATGTAAAGGTACCAGAAAGGAATGGTGTGTTTATCCGGACTCTTGCCAGAGGATAGGTTTCTATATTTCCAGAAAAAGTACGGCATTTTACAGAGTCACCAGTATAATCTTTTGGATCACCCAGTTCCTTTTTTACCCCAATAATAGAGCTACCACTGTCAAGCAAACATCGGCATGGCTTATCATTGACCAATGCAGTGTGAAACATCAAATTGCCTCTGGAGGCTACAGCTACGTTTGCATTCTCAAAGGAGGATGTTACAATGTGTCCGCATTCTAATTTTCCGTCTGCATGAAATTGGTGACATCGCTCACAATTGTCAAAGCATAAAATATCGTTTACACAACAAACATCTTCAGATTGGTTAAAAGGTAATTCATTATTGACTTCACACTCAGTCTCACTCCCACTATCAGAAGATGTATCAATCAAAATTGCATTGTTGGCCTTCATTCTTTGGCGGCCCAGGCACTTATTGGAATAATGCCCTTTGCTAGAACACAAGAAGCATTTGACTGCACGCCTGTATGCAGTTCTCTTGTTTTGTTGTTTCTTAATGACCATCTCAAGATGTGTCGGATAGTTTGGTGATTTATCACACATAGAATAAGTATCATGAAAAAGTTGGCAATAGACACATTTTGACAATTTTTGGTCTTTCTTGTCGACTCTCTGAAATGGTTTTTTACTGCTACGATAGCTTTTAGGTTGGTCCTTAACAAAAGAGACTATTTCAGAGTCGATATCTGATGATTTAAAAATATCTCTGTTTTGAGGAAAAATATGCTGAGCCTTTCTTCTCAAATTGTTCTATAGTTTCTATGTCTGATTGTTGAAGGAATTTAGCGAAAGGAGATGGTATTGTGGATATGACTTTATCCATGGCTATTAAATTTTTAAGTTTTTCAAAGTCCTTTCCTATATTTGCTGCATTCAGCCATCTATTTAGTACGCTTTGGACATTCGAGACATAATCAATGAAAGTCTCACTAGATTTTGGTTTTAAATTTGAAAATTTCACTTGATACCCAGGGGCATCAAGTAAGAAATGTTGCATTATCCTATCGTGGATGTACTGATAGTAGATCTAAGATCAGTTGGTATAGATTCTATAACTTTAAGGGGCTCACCACTGAGGTTCTTCATGTAAATCATGGCCCACATATCTATTGGTACTTGGTGGTATTTCAGCTGATATTCGACATTTTCTGTCCAAGCTGATATGGAATCTTCTTTACAGAATGGCTTAATAATATTTTTGTATTTATTAAATTTATTCTCTTCTTGCTGACTCTTTAGTTTTGTAGTGGAAATATCTAAGTGTGAGTCTACTTCCATACCTTTCATCTTTAACTGTGTCTCTGATTCAATCTGTATTTGCTTTTCTTTCACTCTTGCCATTTCATCTATCTCTCTTTGTTTTACTTCTAATTCTTTTTGTTTAATTTCCTTATCTTGTTCTAATTGCTTTTGCTTAATCTCCTTATCTTGTTCTAATTGCTTTTGTTTAATCTCATTATCTTGTTCTAATTGCTTTTGCTTAATCTCCTTATCTTGTTCTAATTGCTTTTGTTTTGTTATTTCAGCTAGTTCTACAATCTCCTTTTGATGTTGTCTTTCTCGTGCATGTTCATCTCTCTCATCATCTTTTGCTTCCCTAAATTTTTGATCAGCATATTGCTCTAATTCCTTTCCTGTGTATTCTAATTCTTTGCCTGCTTTTATGAAATCAGCTAAAGTTGCCATGTTGTTGGGTTATTAGCTAGAGTTGACAGGCAGTTAAATATTTATTTTGGTTTATTAGATATGTTAAGTTTTTAACTTCCTGTGTATAAAAATACACCCTTAGATTACACCTTGAAAAATAGATCACAACAAAAATGTACTAATAGATCACACCCTGAAAAAGAGATGCATTATTAATCATATTGCATTGAAAATAGTTTGGGTATACTCATCTTAACATTCCAGACAATCAGGTACAATCATTCGGCACCTCAGGTCCAATCGTTCGGTACTTCGACAAACAGCTTGAGTTATTCTCATAAACAGCTCTTGTTACATCTGGTTTGCAAGAGCATCAACAATTAACAATTTGTAAACGACATATGACTTTAGACAATTTGGTACAATCACATGCCCCCGGACAAAACAATGTGGTTTAATTAATATTAAATGTCAATGTCCTGTCTTCGTTCTAACGTCTTCTGCCTTCCATAACTATGTCGTTTAATTTATGGGAGTGATGTGCAGACCGAGTCTTATTTGCATAGCGAAAGTAGTGCCATCGTGACGGTAACAAATAGAAACAATCTTCAAATAAATAAATAAATGCTTTGAAATAAATATAAAAGTAACAATAATGTTTAAATAAATAAATATATTTAATAAATAGCTCGTATAAACAAATAATATGTAATATAAGCCACAGATTTAGGCGAGCAGCCGCTTGGCGATTTGTAAACAATCTCTCGCTGAATGCAAATGGCGTAGGGCAGCTGTTTGTCAGTCGCGATACGTCATCGGCGCAGCGCTATTTTTAGATTGGAAAAATCAATATTGTCGCCGGCTCATTCTTGTGTATTGCTCCGCCGTAAATCATTTTTGACCAATATTCATAAATAAATAAGTAATTATAGAAATAAATGATACAAAACAATAATAATAATACTTACAAATCAGAAGAAAACATGTTCATAAGCACAAAATATTCTAATTAGCATAAATAAACATTAATTGGTCACGATGGGCACAGCACGCATCTTGTTATAGTCTGCACACGCCATTGTTCACTAACATAAATTAAACCCTGTGATTAACTGACAGTAATTCTATTTTAGAGCCGTGGGTGAGTGTTTTAGCTTGAACAATTGTCCAAGCTACACTTCTGACACCACTTTATCCTAGCCTGTCAGCAAGCGATGCTTCAGGCATTACGGGATAACTTCTCTCGCACCACACAAAAAGATTTGTCAGTCGTACGAGAGGTATTGATTATACATTTTATTGCCACAGGCTCTTTACATTACATCAATGCACAAAAAACGGTCGCTAATAAATCACACATGAATACACCACAGAATTGCCTATCACTAGTCGTTTCTAACACTATTGCTAATTCTATCTACTAGGCTAAAGAATACGCATCGACGCTAAGCGATGCGCTCACTACGAAGTCTGTCCCCAGTCTGAGGAATTCTCCGCGTGCTGACTACACGGTACGCGGAGTGACCTTGTGCGTACTTCGGCTTCTGCGTGCTGCATGATTCAGCACGCTTGGAGTCGTGGTCTCTCTTGAGTCTAGTTCTCTGTATCTGTCACGCTGGCGTGATTACGCCGTGACCAGAGTGCTTACTCTCTGGTTGACACCTCCGTGTCTCATGAGAGAACTGTTTGATAGTTCCCCTTCCTATTTACCACCTACACCTACCCTGCCCTCAAGTAGAGGCACTGGGTTACCTCTAATCTACTTGAGGTAGACCACTCATTCAGGGTGGTATTCCCTGAGTCTTTGACGCGGTGTAAGGGTTGAACCCGCTACCTCGGTAAATGTACACTGAATATTTACGAAAGAACGCCTTTATCCATTCAGCCATGCTGACCTGGTCTCCCTTTCTATCTTCTACTTCTGTGAGTGCCAAACAATACACTTGAATGTATTGAGGAACTGTCGTTATGACTTGAAGTGATTCCCCGTTTGAGATTTCTGTCTATGACAACACATCCCTATCTGTATCGAATTCCAACGTTGGAACATCAACCCTGTTCCGGGACATAATAGGTGGACTTGTGAGAGATGACCATGATAATATGAGTCGAATTGAGCTAAGAACTGACATCATTGCACTCAGGACATTCCCATATACACTCCGCCCCCTCGTTCAACAGCCAGTGAAGAGTCATGCTACAAATCGTTCCCACCGATATCAGAATTTACAAATTTTCCTGGTCTTTACTCTCAGTTTTTGAGATTCGTTCAGAGCCGCTGCCGATCCCCCGCTATATCATTCTCTTCACATACGGCTGCTCAGGCTATCTCCACCTGGTCCCACAGACGCCCGGCCACATTTTCCTTGTCCATTGGTAATCAACCACCGAGAGGTGCATTCTCTGCCAGCATATTAGCCTGTTTATTCTTCCGAATTCCCGTATGACCAGGGCAGAAAATCCATACAACTCTCACGATCTGTGACTTCTGAAGCGGGGCAAGCGATTCTACACGAAACATTTTTTCTCCACCTTACTAAGCATACACCGTGAGTTCCTAATGAATACAATGCGTGTTGCCGCGGTCTCCTGCAACATACATGTCACCAAAAACACATGTCACCAAACACACATATCACTAAAAACACACGTCAACAAAACACATGTCAACCCCTCCCCCTCCCACCCCCCACCCGCAGCCAAAATATAAAACGTAATCGAACACAAATGTCACCAAACACATGTCACAAAAACACAAATACCACAAAAACAAATGTGTCACCCAAAAATGTGTCACTAAAACCACGTCACTAAACAAAAGTGTCACCAAAAACGTATGTCACCAAACACACATGTCACTAAAAACACAAATATTACCAAAAACACAAATGTCACCAAATACACACAACAGTGCCGGTTGGTTCAAGACGACGACACATGTGCCAAGTGCTTCTGAACAAAGGCTGCATGTACTGTACGGGACTTTGTACTCAACCCCAGCTCCTGCAGATGTGCTAGATAATTTTACGGGCTGACCGAGTGGTTCGGATGCCGTGTTCTCATTCGGGAGACCCAGGTTCGAATCCTTGTTAAGGTGTGGTTATTTAGTTCTGTCGTGAGCGAAAAGAAAACACTAACCTGCACAGATCGCGGCGACTGCACTAGCCAGGCGGCCTTAATCCCTCATGCTTAAAGTCTCCCCCCCCCCCCCTTCCTGTACCACAAGGTACTATAGGCAGTAAACGATAGTTTGTCATTGCTTTCTGAACGAAAATTCAACGAACACGTCCAACTGACCGATGTGTAGAATTAACACACTACGTTTGGTTAGTCACATGCGTGATGCTACCCCCTTTGCGGACTTTTGTGTTGATATTCTGGCAGCGACATTATGCATAGTATACACTTGTGGGCTGTTGGTTTGTCGAGACTTCTGACTGTTCCATTTGTCTCACGGGGCAGTGAGGAAGATTTTGTGTGATACTGGCACAGGAACGGAGCATAATGCGGCGACCATTTGACACAAAATTGGAACCGCGACTAACTAACAGTATTCGTTTATGATTGTAATGACATGATCTCATAACATTATGTTTTATTCTTATAGTCTTTGCCTTGTGGCGTTGGCGATCATGTGAATCCGCAGCCTTCTGTCTCGTGTACTGCTAATCTTCTTATAGTCCACAGTGTGTGGTGTTGGTGATCATGTCTATCTAAACCCTTCTATCTCGTGTGCTGCCAATCTTCTTATAGCCCATGCCGTGTGGCGTTGGTGATCATGTCTATCCACAGTATCTGTCTCTTCTACTGCCAGTTATTTCTGATACTGATGGTCATCCATGCATTGATGTCAAACTATCCAGTAATCACTTCCGTTGGTCCCCCCGCCTGCCTTTCTTTCCTTCCAACCTTCTCGTTGTAACCAGATACTCCAGCCGTTCTCTTCTCATGCTAGTAACCAATTCGCTGTGTTGGTTACATTCTTTCAGTGTATATTCATTGTTCTTTCTATACGTGGTCGATGGTTTCTTCATATTTCTATAAAACAATATAATCCCTCAACTGTCTGCTTGCTGTCCATCATCTTACGTAGAACAGAATTACCAGCTGTGTGGCGTAATCCCGCATACAGCATTCGAAACAAAGCTGTGGGCGATTTGGCTGCTGACCGCCTTGCATACTTACTTGCCGACCCACTGGGCATGTGTTCGAATTCTCATAAAGGCAGATATTAAATACATACACGGGGCTCACAGGTTGATCCATTCTAAATGGGTGCCCAGAAATCTTCTGGGAAGTGAAAGTTGAAGGGTTCGAATCCCGGTGGGGTAGATGTAGCTTTCAATTGTTATCTTGTCTAGTGTGTCCTCCAGCATTTTCTTTATTTCCGTTCGCTTGTTTTGAACTCAAGCTTAGTCCATACATATGCTACTAAATCTAATGCGGTGGACTGATTTGTGCTTGTGGATACGGTTTCCGTATTACCCTTATCCCTCACCCTCAGGCGAACCCACTCCGACTTCTGAGGTACTTGTAATGTACGTTACCAAGTCAATGACGAAAAGTCAACATTTTAGTCCAACTTGCCGGTGTAAGGGTTGAACCCGCTACCTCGGTAAATGCACACTGAATATTTACGAAAGAACGCCTTTATCCATCCAGCCATGCTGACCTGGTCTCCCTTTCTATCTTCTACTTCTGTGAGTGCCAAACAATACACTTGAATGTATTGAGGAACTGTCGTTATGACTTGAAGTGATTCCCCGTTTGAGATTTCTGTCTATGACAACATATTCCTATCTGTATCGAATTCCAACGTTGGAACATCAACCCTAAACGAACATCCCTTGAAACAAGTAAAGAGCTTCAAGTACCTAGGAAATATAATATCATCAAATGGCAGATCAGAAGACGAGATTTATTGCACCTATTCTATCTCGTCTTCTGATCTGCCATTTGATGATATTATATTTCCTAGGTACTTGAAGCTCAGAAGACGAGATAGAATAGGTGCAATAAGGCAAATCAACTCATTGGACAAATGACACCAATACTAAAGAACAAACATGTATCAATAACTACTAAGAAAGCACTTTACAACACAATCTTCCTACCAACTCTGTGCTACCAATGCCAAACCTGGACAATGACAGAAAAAGAGAAAAGAAAAATCACAACAACAGAAATGAGGTTCCTGAGAAGAATACTCAACGTATCAAGAAGAGACAAGAGGAACATGATGAGATGAGATGAGATGAGATCAACCCTGTTCCGGGACATAATAGGTGGACTTGTGAGAGATGACCATGATAATATGAGTCGAATTGAGATAAGAACTGACATCATTGCACTCAGGACATTCCATATACACTCCGTCCCCTCGCTCAACAGCCAGTGAAGAGTCATGCTACAAATCGTTCCCACCGATATCGGAATTTACAAATTTTCCTGGTCTTTACTCTCAGTTTTGAGATTCGTTCAGAGCCGCTGCCGATCCCCCGCTATATCATTCTCTTCACATACGGCTGCTCAGGCTATCTCCACCTGGTCCCACAGACGACTGGCCACATTTTCCTTGTCTATAGGTAATCAACCACCGAGAGGTGCATTCTCTGCCAGCATATTAGCCTGTTTATTCTTCCGAATTCCCGTATGACCAGGGCAGAAAATCCATACAACTCTCACGATCTGTGACTTCTGAAGCGGGGCAAGCGATTCTACACGAAACATTTTTTCTCCACCTTACTAAGCATACTCT
The DNA here is from genome assembly GCA_963921405.1 of Cepaea hortensis. Taxonomy (NCBI): domain Eukaryota; kingdom Metazoa; phylum Mollusca; class Gastropoda; order Stylommatophora; family Helicidae; genus Cepaea; species Cepaea hortensis. The sequence continues at coordinate 124,869,859 of OY992882.1, read as the reverse complement.
GTGAGTCCCTAATGAATACATGTATGTATACACGTCACCAAAAACACATGTCACCAAACACACAAGTCACTAAAAACACACGTCAACAAAACACATGTCACCCCCCCCCCCCCCCCCCCCCCAACAAAAATAAAAACACCAAACTGAATACAAATGTCACCAAAACATATCACAAACAAACAAATACCACAAAAACAAGTGTGTCACCCAAAAAATGTGTCACTAAAACCTTGTCACTAAACAAAAGTGTCACCAAAAACGCATGTCACCAAACACACATATCAGTGCCGGTTGGTTCAAGAAGACGACACATGTGCCAAGTACTTCTGAACAAAGGCTGCATGTCCTGTACGGGACGTTGTACTCAACCCCAGCTCCAGGTAGATGTACTAGACAATGTTACGGGCTGGCCGAGTGGTTTGGATGCCGTGTTCTCATTCGGGAGACCCGGGTTCGAATCCTTGTTAAGGTGTGGATTTGGTTCTGTCGTGAGCGAAAAGAAAACACTAACCTGCACAGATCGCGGTGACTGCACTAGCCAGGCGGCCTTAATCCCTCATGCTTAAAGCCTTCTCTCCCCCCTCCCCTTCCTGTACCGCAAAGTACTATAGGCAGTAAACGATTCCTACGGTGAGCACGTTGCGCAACTGATATTTTGTATGCTTCACCTGCGTCTTCTAGAGTGAGCACGTTTCGCAACTGATATTTTATATGTCTCAACTGCTTCTTCTAGAGGAGTAAGTTGCGCAACTGATCTTATTTATGCCTCAATTGCTTCTTCTAGAGTGAGCACGTAGAGCAACTGATCTTATTTATGCCTCAACTGCTTCTTCTAGAGTGGACACTTTGCAAACCTCGTATTTTGTATGCCTCAACTGCTTCTTCTAGACAGAGCACGTTGCGAACTGATCTTATTTATGCCTCAACTGCTTCTTCTAGACTGAGAACGTTGCGCAATTGATCTTTTGTATGTCTCAACTGCTTCTTCCAGAGTGAGCACGTTGCGAAACTTATATTTTCTATGCCTCAACTGCTTATTGTAGAGTGAGCACGTGCGCAACCGATCTTATTTATGTCGCAACTGCTTCTTCTAGAGCTAGAGCGTTGCGCAAATAATCTTTTGTTTGCCCCAAGTGCTTCTTCTAGAGTGAGGACGTTGCGCAACTGATATTGTGTCTGCCTCAACTGCTTCTTCTAGAGTGAGCACGTTACGCAACTGATATATTGTATGCCTCACATGCTTCTTCTAGAGTGAGCACGTTGCGCAACTGATCTTATTTATACATTAACTGCCTCTTCTAGAGTGAGCACGTTGCGCAACTGAACTTTTGTATGCTTCAAATGCTTCTTCTGGAGTGAGCACGTTGAGCAATTTATATTTTTTATGCCTCAACTGCTTCTTCTAGACTGAGCACGTTGCGCAATTTATCTTATTTATGCCTCAAATACTTCTTCTAGAGTGAGACCGTTGCGCAAGTGATATTTTGTATGCCTCAACTGCTTATTCTAGAGTGAGCACATTGCGCTACTGATCTTATTTATGCCTCAATTGCATCTTCTAGAGTGAGCACGATGCGTAACTGATCTTATTTATGCTTCAACTGCTTCTTCTAGAGTGAGCACATTGCGCAACTGATCTAATTTATACCCGAACTTATATTTCTAGAGTAAGCACGTTGCGCACCTGATCTTGTTTATGCCGCTACTGCTTCTTCTAGAGTGAGCATGTTGCCCAACTCATATTTTGTATACCTCAACTTCTTCTTCTAGTGTAAGCACGTAGCGCAACTGATCTGTTGTATGCCTCAACTGCTTCTTCTAGAGTATCGGCATGAGTATCGACCAATCGACACTGCATGATTGATGTGCTCAACATCTCGCTGATCGCATGCGTATCGACCAACTGACACTGCGTGAGTGATGTGCTCAACATCTCGCTGATCGCATTTGCTTCACAGAACATCTTCTGGTACCCGTTTTAGGGTGGGTCAACCTGGGAATCTAAATCTCTTTACTGTTTCTTTTAGAAATTTGTACGTGGAAGGAGATCCGAACAAATGGCCCTCGAACTGACAGTCAAGCGTTAGGTAGGCACTGTAATACCACGCCCAATTAGAAATATGGTAGCGGATACTTAACGGCTAGTTCATTAATAGGAAATGGCGGACTAGCGTGTGGCTGGACGTGAGCCTGTCGGTCCCGCTCAGCACGATTTCGTATTCGCATCCAGGTCGAAGTTAAATTTGACTTGGGCTCTCGGGTGGCCGCAGCCTAAAATGGGTTACCTGGAATTCCTTGGGAGGTGACAACGGCCGGAGAGATAGTGACCACATAAGCACTGGATGTCGATTGGTCTACACAAGTTTGGGTTCAGTACCATATGTCCAAATCCTTGTCAGGTTTGTAAAAGATCACGCTACTTCATTAGGGGGCTGAGTGGTCTCGAGGTATGGTGTCCGCCGGGATTGCTGGAGGTCCCGGGTTCAAGCCTCGGCGAGGGCCGGGATTTTTTCACGTGGGCTTCTAGTAATAAAATTTCACCTTGCCTCTGGGTAGTGAGATCTGACGCCCGTGTGCATTGTTGCGCACGTAAAAAATCCCTTGGCAGTTGGAAATCGAAAAAGATTAGCCTGCCTAACGCGCTGCCCGGGCAAAATTTCGAGATAAAAATCTACCTAAAGTATTTCAGGATACTCGCCAGTGTTACGGAGTTCGTGCACTGAGCTGAGATTCTCCGGACTCAGACTTGAGTTAGGAGTAGAACGGAGCACTTGTGGGTTACACCCGTGTGCCGTGATGTTGATCCGTCGACTAAACTAAACTCGCTACTTCATCAAAGTGGAGACAATTCAGATAGGACTAAAGCAAGACCCTTTAATCTAGTCATCTCCCTTGCCACCGATTAGATTGTCGCTTGTCTTCGTAAACCAAACATTGTATAAAACCAGGCACTCAGACACTGGTCATTGCATGAATTATTTCATGCTACAACACAACGCATGAAATGTCTTCAATAAAACCAATTTGTTACAGAAATCCCTTTCACCGATGCGATGGTTGCAGCGGTAAGCGACACTGAGCACAATGGCGGCCTAGATGACAGAAAGCAAAACTTGGACGTCTTCTTGTGTTCGGGAAAGAACGGGCTTTTCTTGGATTATACGGGATCTTACCCCGACTGTGTAGTTGTATTCTGCTGGGTGAGTACACATTGTGTTACATACTAGTTAGTAAATGTTTAGTACTGGTAGAAATCACGCGTTACATGTGTCTGATCCACAAGTTGCCGTGTTGTTGTATGAATGAACGAACGGATCACAAGCATCGATCCACCGTGTCTGACTCAATCACACTCAACGCTACAGAATAAGTATCTCCCACATAAAACCTTCTTGTATCTTGTAATGAAACAAGGATAACTGCACGTAGCTTAATTGTGTTGGAGATTTATATGTGGTTGTTAACTGTTGATGCGTCGCCGGAAAGCTTCAGTGGCTTTCTTCAACTTCAAGCCTTCGTTCTCTTGGATGCCTGTCGCATCGTCCTGTCTGGGTTTGCATTTGTCACTGCCTGGTTCAGGCGCACTTTAACAAGTGTGTAAACTGTATACAGACAGGAGGAGTTCGTCAGGGATTTGGAATGATGGGTTCGATCTTCTTATGTCTATAGGTGACCGAAGTTGCTGTTTGCTATGAAATGTGAATCTAAAGATGGTTTCTTTCTTCATTATGTCTTATTTCCGGCACCTAGGATGTCAATCAAAACCTTTCATAGTTCAAAGTTGTTTTAAAATGATTCATAACTTTGGTTGTGTTTAGGGTCAGCAGTAGTATATTATACTATACTTAGTAGTTGTATTAATTAATGATTATGGTAGTTGCAGTGGTAGTTTTAGTGGTTGTGATAGTTACAATGAGTGTAGTATTGATAGTGGCAGTGGCAGTTTTAGTGGTTGTGATAGTTACAATGAGTGTAGTATTGATAGTGGCAGTGGTGGTTTTAATGGTTGTGATAGTTACAATGATTGTAGTACTGATAGTGACAGTGGTAGTTTTAGTGATTGTGATAGTTACAATGAGTGTAGTATTGATAGTGGCAGTGGCAGTTTTAGTGGTTGTGATAGTTACAATGATTGTAGTACTGATAGTGACAGTGGTAGTTTTAGTGGCTGTGATAGTTACAATGAGTGTAGTATTGATAGTGGCAGTGGCAGTTTTAGTGGTTGTGATAGTTACAATGAGTGTAGTATTGATAGTGGCAGTGGTGGTTTTAATGGTTGTGATAGTTACAATGATTGTAGTACTGATAGTGACAGTGGTAGTTTTAGTGGCTGTGATAGTTACAATGAGTGTAGTATTGATAGTGGCAGTGGCAGTTTTAGTGGTTGTGATAGTTACAATGAGTGTAGTATTGATAGTGGCAGTGGTGGTTTTAATGGTTGTGATAGTTACAATGATTGTAGTACTGATAGTGACAGTGGTAGTTTTAGTGATTGTGATAGTTACAATGAGTGTAGTATTGATAGTGGCAGTGGCAGTTTTAGTGGTTGTGATAGTTACAATGAGTGTAGTATTGATAGTGGCAGTGGCAGTTTTAGTGGTTGTGATAGTTACAATGAGTGTAGTATTGATAGTGGCAGTGGTGGTTTTAATGGTTGTGATAGTTACAATGATTGTAGTACTGATAGTGACAGTGGTAGTTTTAGTGGCTGTGATAGTTACAATGAGTGTAGTATTGATAGTGGCAGTGGCAGTTTTAGTGGTTGTGATAGTTACAATGAGTGTAGTATTGATAGTGGCAGTGGTGGTTTTAATGGTTGTGATAGTTACAATGATTGTAGTATTGATAGTGGCAGTGATAGTTTTAGTGATTGTGATAGTTACAATGATTATAGTATTGATAGCGGCAGTGGTAGTTTTAGTGGCTTTGATAGTTACGGTGGTTGTAGTATTGATAATCATAATGAATGAATCACCAAAAAAACATGAAGTAGACTGTGAGCTTTACTAAAACACGATTACAAGAAACAAATCGGACGTTGCGGCCAAAGCCTTCATCAGCACAGAACAAACAAACACAAACTGACACAAAACTACATGAAACACACTACATGACAATATTAAGGGTACTTATCTGAATCTGTATCCTAACTTGGAGTGACTGATGACTGTCACGCGTTAGACACGACTATCAGTGGATTGTGTGAACCGGATGTATGGTCAATGAGTCAAAGGTCAATACTGTCAGAAGCTCAGATATTGGCTAAACAGCTCAGCGGGAAGGGGTGGGGGTGGAGCGGCGCCCATATGGGCAAAATTTAAACATTAGGATTGGCAAAGATGTCATGGACGCGCTTCGCAATTGGCAGTTTCTCGTTCCGCACTCGAAACACAGCTGCGGAAGATTTCGTTGCGTTGGTTCTCACCAAGGGGCATGAGTGGTGTTCGCTCAGAAAATTATTGCAAACCACCGAACTCAAGCCTGCAAAGAAATCCCAAAACAGCAAAAATGATGCTGGGGTTAACTGCGACATCCTGCAAAGGACACGACTACCTTATTAGTGGACTATACAACTGGGGGGTGGGAGTGGGTGGGGTTTGGAAGTTAAATGAAACTGTGTTGGACATTGAGGCCGTGAGGGGAGAGTGAACCCAACTGGAAGATGAGACTGTTTTCCAATGTTTTACAATCCCATACTTGTAGTATTGATAGTGGCAGTGGTAGTTTTAGTGGTTGTGATAGTTACAGTGATTGTAGTATTGATAGTGGCAATGATTGTAGTAGTAACAATGGATGTGCACTGGGGTCGTATTTCAAATAGCGAGAGCAGTATTGCACTGGGGTCATGTTTCAAATAATGAGAGCAGTATTGCACTGGGGTCATGTTTCATACAGTGAGAGCAGTATTGCACTGGGGTCATGTTTCAAATAGTGAGAGCAGTATTGCACTGGGGTCATATTTCAAATAGTCAGAGTAGTATTTCACTGGAGCCATGTCTCATATAGTGAGAACAGCATTTCACTGAGGTCATGTTTCATATAGTGAGAGCAGTATTCCTCTAGGGTCGTGTTTCATATAATGAGAGCCATATTCCTCTAGGGCAGTGTTTCTCAACCCAGGGGGGAATTTTAGGGTTTCCAGGGGGAGAACGGCCTCCCTGGCCTAGGGGTTAGCGTCTTTTTCCGTAGTCCCGTTTACTCTCGTGAGTAAATTGGTAGCGGTTCTCTTTTTGCGCCGGTAACTTACGGGGTATGTGAGCCGGTCGCTCAGAAAGCAGTGGCAAAGTACTGAGCGTAATCTTCCCTAGTACATCAACAGCAGCTGAAAAATGCTGGTATTGAATGCAACGTCCTGTAAGGGATATGCAACAAATATACACACACACAGACACACACACACACACACACACACAGACACACACACACACGCATGCACGCATGCACGCACACACACAGACACACACATATATATGCCGGCTTCGTGGCTTAGAGGTTATGACTTTTCTCAGTAATCTCGTATTCTCTCGTATGGAACGTGATGATGGTGAGAATCAGCAGTGGTTCGAATCGCATTGGTAACTTACGGGGTATGTGAGCCGGCCGCTGAGAAAGCAATGGCAAACTACTGAGCGTAATCTTGCCAAGAAATCAACATACAGCTGAAAGATGCTGGTGTTGACAGCGATGTCCTGTAAAGGATATGCAAAAAAAAAAATATATATATATATATATATATAGGGGTGGGGGGGGGGGGAATTAAGGGTATTTCAAGATCACATTAATATAAGAACCGATTACTTGATATTGTTTTTCCCCCTATACTCTACTGTTCTGTACTTCTCACCTTTCTGAAATTCATTTTATAACATAAGTAGACCTGCACATCACGTTTTATGTAGGCGCCTAGACCTGTTCTGGTATGTGTTATTAAATTTAGCTACAATGTTTACCTATACTGTGCATGGGCAGGGGGATTTTATAGGGAGGAAATACAAAGGGGGTGGGGGGGGGGGGGGAGAATGACTTTCTGAACAAATGATGAAGGGATGCATGGGCCAAAAAAGGTTGAGAACCACTGTTCTAGGGTCATGTTTTATATAGTGAGAGCCGTATTACACTGGGGTCATGTTTCATATAGTGAGAGCTGTATTGTACTGGGGTCATGTTTCATATATTGAGAGCAGTATTGTACTGAGGTCATGTTTCATATAGTGAGAGCAGTATTGTACTGGGGTCATGTTTCATATAGTGAGAGCAGTATTGTACTGGGGTCATGTTTCATATAGTGAGGGCAGTATTGCACTGGAGTCATCTTTCATATAGTGAGAGCAGTATTGTACTGGTGTCATGTTTCATATAGTGAGAGCAGTATTACACTGGGGTCATGTTTCATATAGTGAGAGCAGTATTACACTGGGGTCATGTTTCATATAGTGAGAGCAGTATTGTACTGGGGTCCATGTCTCATATAGTGATGGCAGTATTACACTGGGGTCATGTTTCATATAGTGAGGGCAGTATTACACTGGGGTAATGTTCCATATAGTGAGAGCAGTATTTTTCTGGGGTCATGTTTCATATAGTGAGAGCAGTATTGCTTTGTGGTCATGTTTCATATAGTGAGAGCAGTATTGTACTGGGGTCCATGTCTCATATAGTGATGGCAGTATTACACTGGGGTCATGTTCCATATAGTGAGAGCAGTATTGTACTGGGATCATGTTTCATATAGTGAGGGCAGTATTGTACTGGGGTCCATGTCTCATATAGTGATGGCAGTATTACACTGGGGTCATGTTCCATATAGTGAGAGCAGTATTGTACTGGGATCATGTTTCATATAGTGAGGGCAGTATTGCTTTGTGGTCATGTTTCATATAGTGAGAGCAGTATTGCACTGGGGTCATGTTTCATATAGTGAGGGCAGTATTGTACTGGGGTCCATGTCTCATATAGTGAGGGCAGTACTGTACTGGAGTCATGTTTCATATTGTGAGAGCAGTATTGTACTGGGGTCCATGTCTCATATAGTGAGAGCAGTATTGCACTGGGGTCCATGTTTCATATAGTGATAGCCTTATTGCACTGGGGTGCATGTTTCATATAGTGAGGGCAGTATTGTACTGGGATCCATGTCTCATATAGTGAGAGCAGTATTGTACTGGAGTCATGTTTCATATAGTGAGAGCAGTATTGTACTGGGGTCCATGTCTCATATAGTGAGAGCAGTATTGCACTGGGGTCTATGTTTCATATAGTGAGAGCCATATTGCACTGGGGTCCATGTGTCATATAGTGAGAGCCGTATTGCACTGGGGTCCATGTTTCATATAGTGAGAGCCGTATTGCACTGGGGTCCATGTTTAATATAATGAGAGCCGTATTGCAATGGGGTCCATGTTTCATATAGTGAGAGCCATATTGCACTGGGGTCCATGTTTCATTTAGTGAGAAGAGTATTGCACTGGGGTCCATGTTTCATATAGTGAGAGCCGTATTGCACTGGGGTCCGTGTTTCATATAGTGAGAGCCGTATTGCACTGGGGTCCATGTTTCATATAGTGAGATCCGTATTGCACTGGGGTAAATGTTTCATATAGTGAGAGCCGTATTGCACTGGGGTACATGTTTCATATAGTGAGAGCCGTATTGCACTGGGGTCCATGTTTCATTTAGTGAGAGCCGCATTGCACTGGGGTCCATGTTTCATATAGTGAGAGCTGTATTGCACTGGGGTCCATGTTTCATATAGTGAGAGCCGTATTGCACTGGGGTCCATGTTTCATATAGTGAGAGCCGTATTGCACTGGGGTCCATGTTTCATATAGTGAGAGCCGTGAGCCGTATTGCGCTGGAGTCCATGTTTTATATAGTGAGAGCCGTATTGCACTGGGGTCCATGTTTCATATAGTGAGAGCAGTATTGCACTGGGGTCCGTGTTTCATATAGTGAGAAGAGTATTGCACTGGAGTCCATGTTTCATATAGTGAGAAGAGTATTGCACTGGGGTCCATGTTTCATATAGTGAGAAGAGTATTGCACTGGGGTCCATGTTTCATATAGTGAGAGCCATATTGCACTGGGGTCCATATTTCATATAGTGAGAGCCGTATTGCACTGGGGTCCATTTTTCATATAATGAGAGCAGTATTGTACAGGGGTCAATGTTCATATAGTGAGAGCAGTATTGTACTGGGGTCATGTTTCATATAGTGAGAGCAGTATTACACTGGGGTCATGTTTCATACAGTGAGAGCTGTATACCTCTAGGGTCATGTTTGAAAGTTGACCATTTACCATATCCCTTCACAAAGTTTACCAGTTGACTGTTTCCCTTCACAAAGTTGACTGTTTCACTGCTGTCAGCTGAAAGCATGCACTCTGCTGACCCATAATCTGTCAGGCCAATCAGTTCTGGGTGGGTGATATGATCAGTATCATGCCTGCTGCCTTTATTTCCCCAGACATTTCGTGGTTGAAGTTCTAGGCTCAGTCGACGGGGGAGCCCAGGACAGTTAATTCAAATTTCCCCAATAAGGATGGAACCCATAACCACGAGGCCAACAGCAAGTATCTGGCCACTGCCCTAGCACGGCTTCCCTGGGATATATGGAATTGGAATAATTGGCAATGGTTTGCTCACCGTGCGTCCTTAACCCTCTTACTCAGATCCAGGTTTTATTATGACTTACACATTCCAGATCTCAGACTGGGTAACTTGGCTGGGAGGTCAGATCAGAAAATCAGGACCAGAAAGTCAACTCAGCTGGGAAACTTGGCTGTGAGCTGAGGCCAGAAAGTAAGCTCAACTGGGTAGCTTGACTGAGCTGAAGCCAGAAAGTACGCTCATCTGGGTAGCTTGACTGTGAGCTGAGGCCAGAAAGTACGCTCAACTGGGTAGCTTGACTGTGAGCTGAGGCCAGAAAGTACGCTCAACTGGGTAGCTTGACTGTGAGCTGAGGCCAGAAAGTCAACTCAGCTGGGTAACTTGGCTGTGAGCTGAGGCCAGAAAGTCAACTCAGCTGGGTAACTTGGCTGTGAGCTGAGGCCAGAAAGTAAGCTCATCTGGGTAGCTTGACTGTGAGCTGAGGCCAGAAAGTAAGCTCAGCTGGGTAACTTGACTCTGAGTTGAGACAGAAAGTAAGCTCAACTGGGTAGCTTGACTGAGCTGAGGCCAGAAAGTAAGCTCAACTGGGTAGCTTGACTGTGAGCTGAGGCCAGAAAGTACGCTCAACTGGGTAGCTTGACTGTGAGCTGAGGCCAGAAAGTACGCTCAACTGGGTAGCGTGACTGTAAGTTGAGGCCAGAAAGTAAGCTCAACTGGGTAACTTGACTCTGAGTTGAGACAGAAAGTAAGCTCAACTGAGTAGCTTGACTGAGCTGAGGCCAGAAAGTAAGCTCAACTGGGTAGCTTGACTGAGCTGAGGCCAGAAATTAAGCTCAACTGGGTAGCTTGACTGAGCTGAGGCCAGAAAGTAAGCTCAACTGGGTAGCTTGACTGTGAGCTGAGGCCAGAAAGTACGCTCAACTGGGTAGCCTGACCGTGAGTTGAGGCCAGAAAGTACGCTCAACTGGGTAGCTTGACTGTGAGCTGAGGCCAGAAAGTACGCTCAACTGGGTAGCTTGACTGTGAGCTGAGGCCAGAAAGTAAGCTCAACTGGGTAACTTGACTGTGAGCTGAGGCCAGAAAGTAAGCTCAAAGTTACTCTGAGCTGAGGCCAGGAAACCAGGCGTGAAAGTGAGCTAAATTGGGTAATTTGGCTGTGAACTGAGGCCAGAAAACCAAGCCCAGAAAGTGAGCTCAACTAACGCATGTACTGATATAGTAATTTTTCTGTCAGTAATCATCTGCAGCTTGTTGGATTTCTGTGAAACATAGACCCTCGGCCATATCCTGCCAACTAGCCTCTTGTCTCTTGCTATTTACTGTGCGATACCTTTCCCTCATGTCTCATCTGTCCGTGAACCTCTCCTCAGTCTGTTGATGAGAGTGATAATTTACTGTGTAAGGTTAATGTTAATTACCCCCATGTTTTCCAAAACTATATCGACATTATTAGTTGCGATAGAGGGGGATATTTACAATGTATAACCAGGACAAAAAAAATGTTTTGCGTATCCTTTTACAGGACTTAGCTGTCAACAGCAGCATCTTTCAGCTGTCTGTTGATCTCTTGGCAAGATTACGCTCAGTAGTTTGCCATTGCTTTCTGAGCGGCCGGCTCAGTATCCGCAAGTCACGAGCGGGGGTCGAACCACCTCAGTTCTCGCTCCGCTGCGAGACTCTGCGTGATAAACGGGATTACAGAGAGAAAGTGTTATAACCCCACAGCCAGAGAGACCGGCATAACCAGGACAGCAGCAAATAAACAGTTCAGTAGACACGATCCCTTCATGCACGCTTGGGTATATGGGCCGTGAATATTGCTGTCGGTCTCCACCCTTAGCCTTTCATGTTTTTTTTTGCATGGCTGACGTGCTCCAGGTCACAATTGTTCCAATACTTAGGCAGAGGTGTCTCCTGTCTTGTCTGACTGTTCTCCCAGAACTTGTTATAGTTTGGTATTTTTGGTTCAGGTCACTATTTACGAAAAAAAAAAAAAAACAATTCGGCCTCGTTCAACCAGCTTCTTCGTCGTTGATTATAATTGAGATCCATACCAGAAAACTACTTCGGGAACCCCCTACCCCACACCCCACCTCAAATACGTTTTACATATCTCCATGTGGAGCTTCACCGGGGCACCAACATGCGTGCTCTCAGTTCTGGGACATGTGTGGTTGTGTCTGTACCAGCCTTCACAACAGGAAATATGCGGGCTCTCAGTTCTGGGATATGTGTGGTTGTGTCTATACCAGCCTACGGAACAAGAAATATGCGTGCTCTCAGTTCTCGGATATGTGTGGTTGTGTCTGTACCAGCCTACACAACAGGAAATATGCGTGCTCTCAGTTCTCGGATATGTGTGGTTGTGTCTGTACCAGTCCATACAGGTTTTTATTAGTTCAGTTTTGGCAGAGCAGTGTTTGTTCTTGTAGTGTCTGTCGTCATGCGTCCTTCCGTCAACAGTGTATATGTGTGGGTTTGCGCGTGTGTGGGTGAGTGGAAGTCCTCCGTGTTTGTTCTTGTAGTGTCTGTCGTCATGTGTCCTTCCGTCAACAGTGTATATGTGTGGGTTTGCGCGTGTGTGGGTGAGTGGAAGTCCTCCGTGTTTGTTCTTGTAGTGTCTGTCGTCATGCGTCTTTCCGTCAACAGTGTATATGTGTGGGTTTGCGCGTGTGTGGGTGAGTGGAAGTCCTCCGTGTTTGTTCTTGTAGTGTCTGTCGTCATGTGTCTTTCCGTCAACAGTGTATATGTGTGGGTTTGCGCGTGTGTGGGTGAGTGGAAGTCCTCCGTGTTTGTTCTTGTAGTGTCTGTCGTCATGTGTCTTTCCCTCAACAGTGTATATGTGTGGGTTTGCGCGTGTGTGGGTGAGTGGAAGTCCTCCGTGTTTGTTCTTGTAGTGTCTGTCGTCATGTGTCTTTCCGTCAACAGTGTATATGTGTGGGTTTGCGCGTGTGTGGGTGAGTGGAAGTCCTCCGTGTTTGTTCTTGTAGTGTCTGTCGTCATGTGTCTTTCCGTCAACAGTGTATATGTGTGGGTTTGCGCGTGTGTGGGTGAGTGGAAGTCCTCCGTGTTTGTTCTTGTAGTGTCTGTCGTCATGTGTCTTTCCCTCAACAGTGTATATGTGTGGGTTTGCGCGTGTGTGGGTGAGTGGAAGTCCTCCGTGTTTGTTCTTGTAGTGTCTGTCGTCATGTGTCTTTCCGTCAACAGTGTATATGTGTGGGTTTGCGCGTGTGTGGGTGAGTGGAAGTCCTCCGTGTTTGTTCTTGTAGTGTCTGTCGTCATGCGTCTTTCCGTCAACAGTGTATATGTGTGGGTTTGCGCGTGTGTGGGTGAGTGGAAGTCCTCCGTGTTTGTTCTTGTAGTGTCTGTCGTCATGTGTCTTTCCGTCAACAGTGTATATGTGTGGGTTTGCGCGTGTGTGGGTGAGTGGAAGTCCTCCGTGTTTGTTCTTGTAGTGTCTGTCGTCATGTGTCTTTCCGTCAACAGTGTATATGTGTGGGTTTGCGCGTGTGTGGGTGAGTGGAAGTCCTCCGTGTTTGTTCTTGTAGTGTCTGTCGTCATGTGTCTTTCCGTCAACAGTGTATATGTGTGGGTTTGCGCGTGTGTGGGTGAGTGGGAGTCCTCCGTGTTTACAAGTGTTAATGTCAGGTAGCTGGCATATGTTGTTCATACTTCGACCTATCATTTCACGCGCGCTGTGCGTAACCATGACCTTGGATGATCATATCTGTTGTTAAAATGAGAGTCGTATCAACAGATTCTGATCGATATTGCTGTACTACTGACAAATGGGACGCCACAATTGTTCCAAGTGCCAGCCGGGCTTCGCTGTTATTGGAAATGTTTCTCTTTACTGGTTGTGTTTCTTTCCTTCCCCAGGGGAGAGCATCTCAAGTTTAGTATAGACTTCAGACATGTCTTTAAATTGATAAAGTTACTAGTGCTGCCTGCTGATGTGCGCGGGGAAGCGGAAGGTGGAAGACAATGCGCATGCGAACGTTATCCCCGTATATCATGCCAGTCGATCATGTTTCTTCTCCACCGTGTCTGCCTCTGGGCTGCAAATGTCGCGGCTGTGTTTCTGTACCCGGAGACTCGGTTCACGAGTGCAGTTTTCTGAGTTTCTCGGGGATTCTCCGGAGCTACGGAGTTAGTGCTGTGTGGGACGCTTTGGGCGATCTGTAGACGCAGACCGAAGACCGAGCCATCTGTAGACACAGACCGAAGACCGAGCCATCTGTAGACACAGACGGAAGACCGAGCCATCTGTAGACACAGACGGAAGACCGAGCCATCTGTAGACACAGACGGAAGACCGAGCCATCTGTAGACACAGACGGAAGACCGAGCCATCTGTAGACACAGACGGAAGACCGAGCCATCTGTAGACACAGACGGAAGACCGAGCCATCTGTAGACACAGACGGAAGACCGAGCCATCTGTAGACACAGACCGAAGACCGAGCCATCTGTAGACACAGACCGAAGACCGAGCCATCTGTAGACACAGACCGAAGACCGAGCCATCTGTAGACACAGACGGAAGACCGAGCCATCTGTAGACACAGACGGAAGACCGAGCCATCTGTAGACACAGACGGAAGACCGAGCCATCTGTAGACACAGACGGAAGACCGAGCCATCTGTAGACACAGACGGAAGACCGAGCCATCTGTAGACACAGACCGAAGACCGAGCCATCTGTAGACACAGACCGAAGACCGAGCCATCTGTAGACACAGACCGAAGACCGAGCCATCTGTAGACACAGACGGAAGACCGAGCCATCTGTAGACACAGACGGAAGACCGAGCCATCTGTAGACACAGACGGAAGACCGAGCCATCTGTAGACACAGACGGAAGACCGAGCCATCTGTAGACACAGACGGAAGACCGAGCCATCTGTAGACACAGACGGAAGACCGAGCCATCTGTAGACACAGACAGAAGACCGAACCATCTGTAGACACAGACGGAAGACCGAGCCATCTGTAGACACAGACGGAAGACCGAGCCATCTGTAGACACAGACAGAAGACCGAACCATCTGTAGACACAGACGGAAGACCGAGCCATCTGTAGACACAGACGGAAGACCGAGCCATATCGGATAAAACCAGGTGCAATCAGGTCCATCATTTTCTGTGTATGGCTGTCGAGGGATTGTAACAGCGCACGCAGGTCCATCATTTTCTGTGTATGACTGTCGAGGGATTTTAACAGCGCACGCAGGTCCATCATTTTCTGTGTATGACTGTCGAGGGATTGTAACAGCGCACGCAGGTCCATCATTTTCTGTGTATGACTGTCGAGGGATTTTAACAGCGCACGCAGGTCCAACTAGTTTTCCGCCCTTATCCAAAAAGAACAGGTGCCCGATCCCCTACCCTAGACGACGGCGTGATAATACATCGTTGTAAACATATTAATCTGTGTCAGTATTTGCCAACTGGTGCCGCAGGAATACGACCAGTGAGGACTGTGTTGACGTGGTTGTTGCCTCGCCTTTAGTTCACGTGGTTGTTACCTCGCCTTTCGTTCAGTTGAAATATATTGTCTATACCTGCAATGTTGTCTCTTGCATAAACTTCACTGCCTTGTTTTTTCTTTTTAAATTCCACTGTGTGGTCCATAAGGCTTATCTTCCACTGTTGTTTCTCCAGGCCAGAAGGTTTGTGAAGATATATCGTTTTTTGGACTTAGTGATCTACTGATTAAACTGGTTCAATTTGAGGGGTTGCCTAGCTTCGACTCACCTACTCGTAAATTAGGTTACTAAATTTATTATGTTTTGAGCAATTCAAAAATAAGAGGTAAAAAACTGGTCTCAGTTCACACATATCTACAACGTGATAATGTCGAAAGCCATAGACTGCAACACCAGTATGCAGCTCTATTTGCTGTAGAATACCTCTACCTACTGACAACAAGCGTTCGTGTGAGGGAGCCATGGGTATAGGTATTGATCAGCGCAAGCATTCAGTTCCTGTGTCCCTGGCTACAGATAGATATCAAAGGAATCGAACACTGTCCCTAAAAAAGCTTTTTATCAAATAACCGGTGCTTCCCCCGAGAGACACTGCTGTCTGGGTCGCAGGCGTGAACACTCAACACACGGAGCTGGCAAATGTTCAGCCGTCACAAATAATGACACTGTTTGCTTATGTAAATGTTCACCTTCGGGATTTCTTTTCAAGTGGGGCGTTTAATCTTGTCCGATGTAGCAGGTGGGAGACGGTCGCTAATGTTGTACATGGCGAAAACATTCTATCACACACTGACAGTTGACGTCTAGAACCTTGTGTCACTCCGGCAGACGGACAATTCTAGAAGCTGTCACTCCGGGGAATGGAACATTCTAGAATCTTATGTAACTCTGGAAGCTGCACAATGTAGAACATTCTGTCCAGTGACTGAGCGTCTCTAGAAATATTGGTTGCCCAGACTAAAAGGTCATTAACATGTGCAACATTGTCTAATTTTTAAGAGGGCCCACTTAGGGGTCTAGAGGTTCCACTTAGGGATCTAGAGGTTCCACTTAGGGGTCTAGAGGTTTCACTTAGGGATCTAGAGGTTCCACTTAGGGGTCTAGAGGTTCCACTTAGAGGTCTAGAGGTTCCACTTAGGGGTCTAGAGGGCCCACTTGCCATATGTTAAGCTGACGTCCTGGCCAGTCCGCCACTGCTGTCACTGTGGGAGCTGGACAGTTCTAGTAGAACGTTCTATCACAGTGGGAGCTGAGCAATTGAAGAACACTATATCACTATGGGAGCTGGGAAATTGTAGAACATTCTATCACAGTGGGAGCTGGACAGTTGTAGAAAATTATATCAACGTTGGAGTTGAACAATTGTAGAACCTTCTGTCACTGTGGGATCTGGACAATTGTAAAACCTTCTGTCACTGTGGGATCTGGACAATTGTAGAACCTTCTGTCACTGTGGGATCTGGACAATTGTAGAACCTTCTGTCACTGTGGGATCTGGACAATTGTAGAACCTTCTGTCACTGTGGGATCTGGACAATTGTAGAACCTTCTGTCACTGTGGGATCTGGACAATTGTAGAACCTTCTGTCACTGTGGAATCTGGACAATTGTAGAACCTTCTGTCACTGTGGGATCTGGACAATTGTAGAACCTTCTGTCACTGTGGGATCTGGACAATTGTAGAACCTTCTGTCACTGTGGGATTTGGACAATTGTAGAACCTTCTATCACTGTGGGATCTGGACAATTGTAGAACCTTCTATCACTGTGTGATCTAGACAATTGTAGAACCTTCTGTCACTGTGGGATCTGGACAATTGTAGAACCTTCTGTCACTGTGGGATCTGGACAATTGTAGAACCTTCTGTCACTGTGGGATCTGAACAATTGTAGAACCTTCTGTCACTGTGGGATCTGGACAATTGTAGAATATTCTATCACTGTGGGAGCTGGACAATTGTAGAACATTCTATCACTGTGGGAGCTGGACAATTGTAGAACCTTCTGTCACTGTGGGAGCTGGACTATTGTAGAACATTCTATCACTGTGGGAGCTGGACAATTGTAGAACATTCTATCACTGTGGGAGCTGGACAATTGTAGAACCTTCTGTCACTGTGGGATCTGAACAATTGTAGAACCTTCTGTCACTGTGGGAGCTGGACAATTGTAGAACATTCTATCACTGTGGGAGCTGGACAATTGTAGAACATTCTATCACTATGGGAGCTGGACAATTGTAGAACCTTCTGTCACTGTGGGATCTGAACAATTGTAGAACCCTCTGCCACTGTGGGTGCTGGACAATTGTAGAACATTCTATCACTGTGGGAGCTGGACAATTGTAGAACATTCTATCACTGTGGGAGCTAGACAATTGTAGAACATTATTCCTTCACTGTGTGGAAGTCGAGGATTACTCTGGGACACATAAGACTTCACTAGTGCAACCAGAAACATGAGAAAACGTATTGGAGGACAGACTTGACACAGAAACACGTGTAGAACTTTATTGTAGGACAGACTGGACAGATACAGAAACACGTGTAGAACTTTATTGTAGGACAGACTGGACAGATACAGAAACACGTGTAGAACTTTATTGTAGGACAGACTGGACAGACACAGAAACACGTGTAGAACTTTATTGTAGGACAGACTGGACAGACACAGAAACACGTGTAGAACTTTATTGTAGGACAGACTGGACAGACACAGAAACACGTGTGAAACTTTATTGTAGGACTGACTGGACAGACACAGAAACATACGAAATACTATTTATTAGTGGACAAACTGAACACAGACACGTGAAAGACTTCATTAGTGGACACGCTGGATATTGAAACATATGAAAGACTATTAGTGGACCGCGGTTATTTCATTCGGCAATAGACTAGACCTTTGTGAGCTGTGTGTGGTAGAGTGTTCTAGTATATGTTCTGCCGTGTGAGGTGCTTGCCCGCATGTACACACTGCTGTACAACCTAGTGTACCCATGACTGCTTCTGTTGTGTCCTATTCTGAGTCTAATGATCATAACGTGACCAGTTCTGCCCAGCAGATAATGTGTATCCTTTAGTCGTACCGGTGACTTTCAGTGTGTTTTTATTAAAGTTTTTGGGTAAAAATGTCACTGAAATATTTGATTGCTGTGTCCAGGACTTTCTTTGACCAATTTGTCAGCCGCCTAATTTCCTAGCATACCGGTTGTTAGTGGTCAAATCCGGTTTTAGGTCTCGTCTGTAGATCAGCATATACACAGATATTGTTACTCTTGTAACACGACAGAATGAGGCAGACTACACCAGAGAAGATGTGTCTGCTACACGAACTCCATATTTTACACCCCTCGTTGCAGATGAGATGCCGCGCCACGGAAGGAGCATGTTGACTATGATAGCCGAGCAGATAAACACCCCCAAACAAGGTGTCATCGCTAGCTCGGTCTGTCCACGGAATTCAACACCAGCCATCGTGATGCAGACATGGGGTCATATTTCCTGATATGCTCGTGCTGCGTAACCATGGGTGTCAATTTGTCTGATGACATTGGCATATGCCAGATTGCCATGAGTGTCATAATTTCTGGCTGAATAAACACGAACTGTATATCATCAGTGGCGCAGTAGCTAGCATGCTTGCCTTCCAGCCCGTTGTCATGGGTTTAAATCTCCATCGAGACGAGGTTTTACAAAATTGACCTAGGCTCTCAGGTCGACCGAGCTTAAAATGGGCACCATAAAAAGTTATGGGTAGTAAAGGCCATCACCCATCGAGTGCTGAAATGATCTATACAATTATAGGGCTAGAGTCACATTGTCAGCAAACCTCATGGCGAGGTCAAGCGTCATTGACTTCATGTTTCGCTGGCTGGTGCAACCATTGGTGTCCCAGTTGCTGGTGAAGTCTGTTACCTCTTCACTGTCAAACACTGTCATCTACTGCCTGTAGTACTTTGCAGTGTGGGGCGGGGGAGGGTGGGTGATGTGTCTTGAGCCTGGAGGAATTAAGGCCGCCTGGCTAGTGCAGTCGCTGCGAGCTGTGCAGGTTAGGAGTTTCATTTTGCCCCTGACATGAAAAAAAAATCCACACCTTACCGAGGATTCGAACCCGGGTCTCCCGGAGGAGAATCACTGATCAGTCATAATCCACTAATGGTTTGATGGGCGAGTTTCAGTCTTTGGGAGAATCTAACCAGATGGATCCAGTCCCGCCTAGCAGACCATGGCCCCGTTAACCCGAGATCTGAGCGCGAGATATACGAAGAATGATGTCAGCGTTGATGAAGAGCTCACGAAGGATGCTTGATGTGACAAGGTGAGACGTGAGCGCAGTTGATGACGCCAGGAAGCTACCTAAACATGCTTGTGGATACGACTGTGTCTGTGTGATTTTTATCCGTCCAGCCTCTTAGCCATAGTTTGTGTGTGTGTGTGTGTTTTTTTTTTTTAACGTACATCTCAGGATATGTGGTGAATGTTTGTTGTATGTGTCCCAATCATCATGACATATGAGTATATGCGACAATGACCCACTAGGGTCCCGGCGTTCTCCACTTCCCAGTTCACGCCAGGCCTCTGTGGGGCTGGGCGTCCACCAGACATTCACCCTCCAGTGTTCTCGTGGCGGGTGCACTCTCCCGTGGACACTGATTGCTTTCCGGCGCACGGAAGGAGTTCGATAGCTGGTGACAGACACGTATGATGGAATAGTTGATGGGGAGGCGTGTGGGGCGTCATTACCTCTCTATTGTTGGTCCTACCGCAGAGGTTCTTAACTTGCGCCATTATGGGGCACGGTAACCAGATAACACTATCACAGTCAAATCTGAATTTTCTGTCTGCAGTCATAGGTTCTCTTCCACCTCGCGTTAAAGCTTCGGAGAACACACTTCTAAAGTAGACTTCTGACTTTGCAGTCATGATCTCCCGCAGTCGAACATCGTGCCTGTACACATGCCAACACTAAACACTGCCGTCAGGTCCAGGTAGAAGGGAACGTATTATGGTCATAACTCAGTGTTGCATGCGGTCAGGTCCAGGTAGAGAGGGAACGTGTTATGTTCATAACTCAGTGTTGCATGCGGTCAGGTCCAGGTAGAAGGGAACGTATTATGGTCATAACTCAGTGTTGCATGCGGTCAGGTCCAGGTAGAAGGTAACGTATTATGGTCATAACTCAGTGTTGCATGCGGTCAGGTCCAGGTAGAAGGGAACGTGTTATGTTCATAACTCAGTGTTGCATGCGGTCAGGTCCAGGTAGAGAGGGAACGTGTTATGTTCATAACTCAGTGTTGCATGCGGTCAGGTCCAGGTAGAGAGGGAACGTGTTATGTTCATGACTCAGTGTTGCATGCGGTCAGGTCCAGGTATAAAGGGACATGTTATAGGACGTTGCGATTAACCCCATGTTGACTTATCTAAGCAGTTTTACGTATAGTAGTTTGCCATTGTTTTCTGAAGTCAACGGTTAAGTCCCGTACCTCGCCATCAGCACACCGGAAGTTTAAGAACTGGGGCAAATCTTTCGGCCACGCCGACTGCTGGTTCGCTACTATCAGTGTTAAACATGCTAGTCTCAGAAGCGTCCTCAACTGATGCCCAAATGAGAGTGGGGGTAGGGGAAGTAACCACAAAGAGGAAAGCATGAGTGCAATTTTTTTTACAAGGGGACAAACAACTGTATAACACACCACTGTGTTGCCTGGTCACACTGAAATATGTAGGTAGGTTTCTCTAGTGTGCTCAGATCAAAGGTGACATAACACACCATGTGTTGCTTGATACACACAGGCCATAGCCGATGACACACGGTGTGTTCGGCACAGAAATGAATTGGAAACAAATAGGTTATTTAGCTCCTGTTTAGCTTTTTCTTCGGCACAGAAAGAGTGGAACTCTGCAGACGGGCTGTGTGAACTCGGCTAGGAGACTAGGAGCTTCCAGGTTGAGAACCACGCGACTAGTTCAGTGTTAGATGGCGGCCGTAAGCGCAAGCGATCAGTTTGGTGATCATTCTCTCCTCGCCTCTGGGTGGCGCCGATCAGTCATGTGACTATGTGGTGAGGAAACAGAACAGGTCTAATCGCTTTTGTTGAAAACACAATTTCCGGATCGTTTCTGAGGGCCGTGGACAGGGAGAGAGAACTACATGGAAGGAGAGATACCACAAGCGAGCAGCGGGAGACCACGAGATTCAGATACAGACAGGGTAGGCAACATGTTTCACTGCCAGGAGGTCAGACTCATAGGTTAGGCAGGTTATAATCAATTGCTGCTTCGACAAGGACAAGAACCCCGTTGAGGGAAATGCCAGTTAGAATATTACATAAGTTGCGGACTGTCTTAATGGATTTAGCGCATAAGAAGATTGCGCGAGAACCTACCGTTAGTCACTAGTTGTTAGGTGATCTATTTGGGAACCAGTTGAGCCTCTGAAACAGTTATATAAATAAACACACGTAGTATTTTTTGTCGTTCACAGAAGGAGAAGAAAGAAGTAGAGACTAGAGGACGCACTAAACAACATAAAATTTGAAAGCTATAGTTACCGACCGGGATTCGAACCTGTCACCTCCAAATGGCTTCGCTGCAGGAACAGATATACTTCGACGCATGACCAGACACTTAAAAAGTTGTTAGTTAGTTGTTAGGTGGGCGGTTAGAAGGTGAAATGATCATTGACTATCGTAGACATTGTTCGTCAGACATAACTGAGCGGTCATTATCAGCATCAAGTGCCCTGTCAGCCGACAAAGGCGTTCATGTCTCTCCACCAATCTCGGTTTCTGGTATTCTAGATCAACTCTGCTTATGACGCAGTCCTCCATGCCACCATCTCAGTCCATCCAGCAAAATTTCTCTTGGTATGCCTCTGTCTCTCTTCTCCTTGATCTTTCCAGTTGTCACGGTGTTCTCCAATGAATCTCTTCTGATTGTGACAGGTTGGCCCACCTCTCAGATCGTTTTGTTACTAGATGGAGATAGCCCTCAGTAAACCCCTCTATGTATCCTGTAGTAATTTTTATTTTTATCTATATTTTCAAATATTAGATAAAATCGTCTTTGGTTAGTGTATTTATATACATAAAACTATAGAGAGAGTTAAATACTATTTCTTCTTATAGTTAGAAGTAGATGTAGGGTAGAGTTCGTTTACAAGCCAAGAAATCAAGTCAGGCTGAATTTATATTCAGGTTTGGCTATGAAAAATAATTTGGCCACAGGAAGGGAACTCTCCTGGATGAGAAGTTAACTTCCGGTAGCACCCTAAGATCTGCCATTTTTTCTAGCAACCTGGAAGGAGCAGGAGCTATCACGTCAATTGGCTAAAATTGAACACCTGTCTGTGTTTAAACATATTTTATTGCTGGCTCTTGTTAAGCCGAAAAACCCTCTAAAACATAGAAAAGCCAATGATAGTCTCCACTCCCGATAGGCCAGTCAAAATCTAGTTGCAGGGTGAGTTAATAATAATTTTGTTAAACAATTTTCTGTGTGTCAAAATGCCGGCAAAATCTACCGGCCATGCCGATCGATAATAGATACTATTAATTAAAACTAGTGTTAGTTAACTAATATTAGAATTAGGACCATGTTTGTGCCATGTGGCTTGCCGACAAGGGTAAAACGAAAAGCTCGTCACATGTGGCATTAAAAACATGGATAAATTACATTACGTGATTCTCGAAATTAGGTATCTGCCTGCGGAAGGACACCTGAGTTAGTCAGTAGACGATTAGAGTTAAGATAATTTAATTATGTGCTTAAACTTCGGAACTAGCGTATTTCTCTAGATAATATACTTATTAGTTGAAGGAATTAGTTCAGAGAGTGAATAAGTTACCATTAATTATTCTTTATTAATCTCGATCTTGCCCATAGTCAGATTACTACCATGTGGTCCAAGATGGCCCACTTAACAAAGTTCAAACCTTGGGGGAATTCTCCAACCCTAATATTGTTCTTGTGTATAGTGAAAATAATCTTAAATCTAGCTAAGAAATCTTCTAGATAATTAATTATGTTTTAATTAATATAAGGAAGACTTGCTAGTAGTACAACTCATAACTCTTTAAGTGAACTTGGGGTGTTTCATTGATTTTAATGGTTCACTCGTGTACATCGTGAAGTTATAGTTGTTGTGTGTGATTTCATTTCATTCTATGGAATTCATCAATATGTGATGTTAATTCATCGTGTGGAGTGTAGTTTGTGTGTTTCCATACTTGAAAAATGATGTGTGGTGTTTCATCGATGTAATGGTTTGTTAATGTAGATGTGATGTCGGAGTTGTGGCGTCTGAGTTTCAGTCCATTGAAGTCATCCTATATGTACTGTTAAGTCATTATGTGAATTGTGGTTCATGTTTCCATGAGTAATCATGACTTAGAATATATATTTGGAATGTGGTCTTTGAAGTAGAGCATTGTGATTGTACATGTTTGATCTAAATGTCAGCAGAGAGAATAGGATATCATTTGTATGCTGTTTCCATGAGATCAGTGTGCTGTTGTAGATTTCAGATAAGGAATCAACCTGTAAATTTCAATAATACATGCTATGAAAATTTATGAGACAAGATGCCATGCAGGACATGGCCAGAAGAATTTACAAGGCTGTCTTGAAGGATTATTCACTCCTTCTCACTGTCATTCACAGAGCCTGCACCCTGATCATCTGTAGCCGTAGTCACGACCGGTGATTGAGCTACGAACCACTCACTTGATGCAGCAGAGAGTGGAGTCCATACCACGATCCAGTCAGCACTGCCAGCATCCAGGAGGCTAAGAATTATCAGATGAGTGGCTACCCACCCGTTTGCCACTGCACAGCAATTCTAATTTGTCTGCTATCGGCTAACGTCTAGGATTATCCTTTAGCTGAACCACATCTTGTAGAACTTTCAGGGATCTGCGTATCTCTTATGTGTCAGTGAGTTCCCAGTGGGGCTCACGTAGTGTTCTTTAGGATTAAACGTTATGTTATATTTGTATTTTTAACAACTGCGTCTGTCATCATAGTAGTCGAATTAGCATCATCAGATTGTGTGACGAGTGAAAGGACTACATCTATACGTATCATTCTGTCTTATCATTAGGCAGTGGGGGCTCATTATTCATCCAGGCACGTTAGCAGGAATAACTTGACATACTGTCTTCGTGTGTTAGTACAGTTAGTCGTCATAACTTTCCGCCTGGCACTGTTTAGAAGTAGTGATCCATTCTGGGACTTTGTTAATCATTCTTCTAGAACTTCGAGCCATTTGATCGCTTCTTCAGCAGTGGTTAGATTCTCTATTCGTAGAAGTCTATTTAGTATCTACTTTGATCCAATTCCATCCTAGTAGTATACGTTACGCGACACTGGTGGCTCGGTCCGGCATGACAATCCTATAGATTGTTGGGTTCAGTCGAGTATCCAACTTCATAGATAGTTCTAACTTTCAGTCACTAAATAGAGATAGCTACTAATCATACTAGTTAATATATACATACTTATAATATAGGATAACACATACGTAGGATTAGTATAAGATAACATAAGTTAGGGCAAAGGTGAATTGCTGGCAAACGGGTAAGTGTTGTGTCAATGTGTAACATTTTTTATGCTTGTTATTGAAGATATTTGTGAATCTTTGCGACAAACACATTCTTGATTAAGTGAGTGAGTTATCCAGGTGTATCAACAGATATCATATTATTACATAACTAACATGTCTTCTGAAAAGCCACCTACTAAGGAGGAACTGCGAGAACAAGGAACATTGTTAGGTTATGAGGGTGCAGAGTTGGAAAAATATGTAATAGAAGAAGGAAGAACATGGCGCCGAGAACAAAGGGACATCATCAAAGAGAAGGACGAACGAGAGGAAAGAATTAAATTAAAAATCCAGATGGCGGAAATTGAATCCAGACAGAAGATGCGACAAGCTGAATTGGACAACCAGTTGAAACAGGCTGAATTGGACAACCAGTTGAAACAGGCTGAATTGGACAACCAGTTGAAACAGGCTGAATTGGACAACCAGTTGAAGCAAGCAGAACTGGACAAGGAGTTGAAATTAGCTGAGCAGTTAAGACAGCACGAGTTAGAACTGAGGAGATTAGAACTACAAAATCCTGATGCCTCCAGATTTAGCAGTGCCAGCTCTCCAACTGACAGCCAAGACATTTCCTCAGGACCACATATTACTCCAGGATCAATGAGTTTTCCACTGGCCCACTTCGACCCGAAGGAGGATCAGATGGATGAATATCTTGACAAATTTGTGTTAATGTGTGAAGCCTACAATCTGCCTAAAGATAAATTTAATATTAAACTCTCCCAAGCACTTCGCGGTCCAGCGTATGACGTGTTTGCAAAACTCCCTCCAGGTCTTGAGAAGGACTTTGTCACACTCAAAAATGCTCTCTTGAAACGATATCAGTTAACGTCTAGTGCCTACAGGTTGAAGTTCCGTACCGCCAAACGGTCACAAGGAGAATCATTTCCTCAGTTCGCCTCACGGTTACACACTTATTTTAACAAGTGGGTAGAACTGAGTGATTTGGATGCTACTTATGACGGGCTGGCGGAACTAATACTTGTTGAGCAATTTAAAGATGTTCTTCCAAAACAGTTACAAACCTTTATTGCAGAGAATGGTGGTGCTCGGCTAGAGGAGGTTATCTCCCTAGCCGAACGATATTTAACTGCCCATGGCGAAGTAGCTACCACTAAATCTTGTAATTCTTCTACTGCTCAAAATACTCCTGCAACACAGAATAAGGGTTTTCAGCAGAACAACTCTTATGGTAAAGACACCAGAGGGCACACTGGGGGTCCGCACCAAAATCCTGGTTTTCAAAAACAAAAACCACCAGCGAACAATAGTGGATGGGGTAAACCTTACTGCAAGAACTGCAAAAGTAATGATCACCACACGAGCGTGTGCAGAAATAATCCCCCTACCCAGTATGCTGCATGTATGATTACGGGGGCAAGTACCCAACAGAGCATATGTTCTAGTAATGGAACTAGGCCACCCACGGTTGAAACTATTCTGGTTAATGGTAGTCCAGTACTATGTCTCTATGACAGTGGACTCCAGTGTGATGCAATAATAGCTAAGCAGTTAGTGAAACCATCACAGTTAACAAAACAAACAGTTGTAGTTAAAGGGGCTACCAGGAGCTCTCCAACTATAATAGCTAAGATAGCCAAAGTACATGTGACATCTAAGTATGTCACTGGACTCATTTCAGCTGCAGTGATCGATGATCCGGTATATCCTTTCATGCTTGGTCGTAAGTATGTATATTTAGGAGAACCCTCATCACCAATGATAATGGCAGCAGTGGAGACCCGGAGTCAGGTTGCACAGTCACATGAACCTATACTCTCAATCAACCCTCTACCTCGGGAGATTAGGGCTGCACAAAATGAATGTCCGACTTTAGTATCTTGTTTTGGCAAACTGCCAAACGGTAGAAATCCTCCAGCAGCTGGAAATTTCTATTTAAAGGACAAGTTGTTGTACCATAGGGCAGGAACTATGGGTACCGAACACGGGCAACTTGTCGTGCCGAAACAATATCGTAATCAGATATTGCATATGGGACATACCATATCCTTCAGTGGACATATGACTGTAGGAGTTACTACCCAGCGTATTTCTTGTCATTATTTTTGGCCGGGAATGACTGCTGACATACGAAGATACGTCCAGTCTTGTCCGGAGTGTCAACATGGCTCCCCCAAGCAGTGGTCTACTCCTGTTTCCATAGGGGAAGGGTTAGTTTTGAACATTCCTTTTGAGCGAGTAGCTATAGACATTATTGGTCCACTGCCCACTTCTAAGAAGAAAAATACTTATATTTTAACTGTAGTAGATACAGGTACAATGTGGGCTGAAGCTACTGTACTGCCCTCCATCAGTGCAACTAGGGTAGCAGAGGCTCTCCTAGAAATATTTACCAGAGTAGGATTCCCTATTCTTATTGTAAGTGATAGTTGGTCATTATTGAATGAGAAGTTAAGGGGAGAAATCTCCGACATCTTCAGGATGCACCATATCAACACAGGTTTTAGTCTCACAGAGAATAAGCGACTTGTGGTCAAATATACGGGGACTCTCAAATCGATCATGAACAAGTTAGTCCAGGAGAAACCAGATAGTTGGGACACGTACTTATCAGCAGCAATGTTTGCTTATCGAGAAGTACCACATGTCGCCACCGGTCTTCCACCTGCTACACTATTGTTCGGACGACCAATTAAAGGACCGCTGGAGGCTCTTTTGAGAACCTGGACTGATGAAGGAACAGATGAGAGTGTCGTCAAGTCTTCACAGTATGTAGAGGAACTGAAACAGAAACTGCACATGGGATGGAAATTAGCT
Source organism: Cepaea hortensis (assembly GCA_963921405.1). Taxonomy (NCBI): domain Eukaryota; kingdom Metazoa; phylum Mollusca; class Gastropoda; order Stylommatophora; family Helicidae; genus Cepaea; species Cepaea hortensis. The sequence goes on along the minus strand of OY992882.1, from coordinate 124,842,378 downwards.
AACTCCACTCTCCGTCGTGCCAGAAAACAACAGGCTTCCTTCTATAATAAATCTATTAGAAACCAGTCTCTAGAGGTAGGAGATAAAGTGCTCGTCTTATTAACCAAAGGGGATAATAAGTTAGAAATTGCTTGGCAAGGACCATTCATCATTAAAGAGAAGGTGTCCAGCAACAAGTACTCTGTTTCTATTCGCGGGAAAACTGCAGTCTTCCACGTGAATTTACTCAAAAGACATTTTGAGAACAACACGAACCCACCAGTTCATATTATGACTCTGGCAGTGGTTGATAAGGGATCCAAAGGGGATCAATCCAGATGGGAAGACAACCCCGACAGATGTGAGGAAGATGACGCGGCTGAACACGATCCCAACTTAGAGACGTCTAAAGGGAAAGTAAGGACGACGCGCATGAAGTATAGGGATCAAGACCAATTGGGTCGAAGGAGAGATGTTGGAATTGTAGGACCTTTATCAGTGACAGATGAAGGACACCCCGACCAACGAAAGCAAAGTTTCCAGAGAAGATTTCCTTGGAAGCGACATCAAGCGAGGAGGTTTCTTAGAAGGTGTCTTAGAAACGAAGAGTCTGAGAATTGTGAATAGACATTGTGCTATTGATGAAGAGGGGGACCTGTCCAAATGACCCATAAACGTCAGAGTAAGGGCTGACAAAACTATATGAGAGTTCGGGCTGGAGAAAAAGTTGCTTCTCCAACTTTTTTTGAACGATGGGCATTTGTGACAGGTTGGCCCACCTCTCAGATCGTTTTGTTACTAGATGGAGATAGCCCTCAGTAAACCCCTCTATGTATCCTGTAGTAATTTTTATTTTTATCTATATTTTCAAATATTAGATAAAATCGTCTTTGGTTAGTGTATTTATATACATAAAACTATAGAGAGAGTTAAATACTATTTCTTCTTATAGTTAGAAGTAGATGTAGGGTAGAGTTCGTTTACAAGCCAAGAAATCAAGTCAGGCTGAATTTATATTCAGGTTTGGCTATGAAAAATAATTTGGCCACAGGAAGGGAACTCTCCTGGATGAGAAGTTAACTTCCGGTAGCACCCTAAGATCTGCCATTTTTTCTAGCAACCTGGAAGGAGCAGGAGCTATCACGTCAATTGGCTAAAATTGAACACCTGTCTGTGTTTAAACATATTTTATTGCTGGCTCTTGTTAAGCCGAAAAACCCTCTAAAACATAGAAAAGCCAATGATAGTCTCCACTCCCGATAGGCCAGTCAAAATCTAGTTGCAGGGTGAGTTAATAATAATTTTGTTAAACAATTTTCTGTGTGTCAAAATGCCGGCAAAATCTACCGGCCATGCCGATCGATAATAGATACTATTAATTAAAACTAGTGTTAGTTAACTAATATTAGAATTAGGACCATGTTTGTGCCATGTGGCTTGCCGACAAGGGTAAAACGAAAAGCTCGTCACATGTGGCATTAAAAACATGGATAAATTACATTACGTGATTCTCGAAATTAGGTATCTGCCTGCGGAAGGACACCTGAGTTAGTCAGTAGACGATTAGAGTTAAGATAATTTAATTATGTGCTTAAACTTCGGAACTAGCGTATTTCTCTAGATAATATACTTATTAGTTGAAGGAATTAGTTCAGAGAGTGAATAAGTTACCATTAATTATTCTTTATTAATCTCGATCTTGCCCATAGTCAGATTACTACCATGTGGTCCAAGATGGCCCACTTAACAAAGTTCAAACCTTGGGGGAATTCTCCAACCCTAATATTGTTCTTGTGTATAGTGAAAATAATCTTAAATCTAGCTAAGAAATCTTCTAGATAATTAATTATGTTTTAATTAATATAAGGAAGACTTGCTAGTAGTACAACTCATAACTCTTTAAGTGAACTTGGGGTGTTTCATTGATTTTAATGGTTCACTCGTGTACATCGTGAAGTTATAGTTGTTGTGTGTGATTTCATTTCATTCTATGGAATTCATCAATATGTGATGTTAATTCATCGTGTGGAGTGTAGTTTGTGTGTTTCCATACTTGAAAAATGATGTGTGGTGTTTCATCGATGTAATGGTTTGTTAATGTAGATGTGATGTCGGAGTTGTGGCGTCTGAGTTTCAGTCCATTGAAGTCATCCTATATGTACTGTTAAGTCATTATGTGAATTGTGGTTCATGTTTCCATGAGTAATCATGACTTAGAATATATATTTGGAATGTGGTCTTTGAAGTAGAGCATTGTGATTGTACATGTTTGATCTAAATGTCAGCAGAGAGAATAGGATATCATTTGTATGCTGTTTCCATGAGATCAGTGTGCTGTTGTAGATTTCAGATAAGGAATCAACCTGTAAATTTCAATAATACATGCTATGAAAATTTATGAGACAAGATGCCATGCAGGACATGGCCAGAAGAATTTACAAGGCTGTCTTGAAGGATTATTCACTCCTTCTCACTGTCATTCACAGAGCCTGCACCCTGATCATCTGTAGCCGTAGTCACGACCGGTGATTGAGCTACGAACCACTCACTTGATGCAGCAGAGAGTGGAGTCCATACCACGATCCAGTCAGCACTGCCAGCATCCAGGAGGCTAAGAATTATCAGATGAGTGGCTACCCACCCGTTTGCCACTGCACAGCAATTCTAATTTGTCTGCTATCGGCTAACGTCTAGGATTATCCTTTAGCTGAACCACATCTTGTAGAACTTTCAGGGATCTGCGTATCTCTTATGTGTCAGTGAGTTCCCAGTGGGGCTCACGTAGTGTTCTTTAGGATTAAACGTTATGTTATATTTGTATTTTTAACAACTGCGTCTGTCATCATAGTAGTCGAATTAGCATCATCAGATTGTGTGACGAGTGAAAGGACTACATCTATACGTATCATTCTGTCTTATCATTAGGCAGTGGGGGCTCATTATTCATCCAGGCACGTTAGCAGGAATAACTTGACATACTGTCTTCGTGTGTTAGTACAGTTAGTCGTCATAACTTTCCGCCTGGCACTGTTTAGAAGTAGTGATCCATTCTGGGACTTTGTTAATCATTCTTCTAGAACTTCGAGCCATTTGATCGCTTCTTCAGCAGTGGTTAGATTCTCTATTCGTAGAAGTCTATTTAGTATCTACTTTGATCCAATTCCATCCTAGTAGTATACGTTACGCGACACTGATCACATGACCAAAGAAAGCTGTTTGCTGGCAGAACGCACACAGAGAAGGACAGAAGGATAGTATCAATCACCGTGCTTCATTGCGTTTCCTGTTGAATAAAATGTGGAGCTCGCGAGTCCTCGCGCAGTCATGTATCCATGTTTAATGTTAAACGGATATGTCGCTGTTTGACACCGTTCTCTTCTAGGCATGTATCGATGTTACATGGACATGTCGCTGTTTGACACCGTTCGTTAATGGGAATAACTCAAACATCTCTTCAAGTCATGTATCACTGTTTGATGTTAAACAGATGCATATTCATGGGAATTGGGGGGGGGGGGGGGGGCTGTGTGGTCTCCAGGTATGGTGTCCGCCTCGAGTGCTGGAGGTCGCGGGTTCAGGCCTCGGTGAGGACCGGGATATTTTCTCGTGGACTTCCAGTAATAAAATTTCCCCTGGTCTCTGGGTAATGAGATCGGACGCCCGTGTGTATTGTTGCGCACGTAAAAAAATCCCTTGGCAGTTGGAAATAGAAAAAGAGTAGCCTAACGGCGCTGCGCGGGCAAAATTTCGAGTTAAAAATCTACCCAAAATATTTCAGGATCCTCGCCGGTGCAACGGAGTTCGTGCACTGAGCAGAGTTTCTCCAGATTCAGGTTTGAGTTAGGAGGAGAACGGAGCACTTATGGGTTACACCCGTGTGCCGTGATGTTGATCCATCGACTAAACTAAACTAAACATATTCATGGGAATAATTCAAATACTGTATTAGAAGCCTATATGGGAGTTTAGACCAAACAGAAGCTGCACAGACGCAATATTCACACAGACAGCAGACATGTCAGGTCACATTTATAGAGCAAACAGAAACTGCACAGACGCAATATTGAAACAGAGACAACTGACAGACATCATCTGAACATGATTAGACTTGTCAGGTCACATTTATAGACCAGGAAGAAGCCTTTGACATAGTTGACAGGAATATATAATGCATAAGAAAATACGGAATGAGCAAACATCCAATCAGTGTTTGCAACAGTTTATATAAGACAAGCCAAAGTTGCGTAATAACAACGGCAGGTACATCAACAACTTTTAAAATAAATTCAGGAGTACGACAAAGATGTGCTTCTCTCTCTCTCTCTCTCTCTCTCTCTCTCTCTCTCTCTCTCTCTCTCTCTCTCTCTCTCTCTCTCTCTCTCTCTCTCTCTCTCTTCTCTCCCCCCTCCCCTACCTTTTTTTTCAAACCATGCATTGACAATATATGCCGAAAAGCAGAGAGCGAAGAAGAAAATAACATTTCAGAATTAATATTTGCATTCGACCGGCAGAAGATGAAGAGAAACTTCAGTACCATCTGAATCAAGTCACTTCCAAATGTGAGAAATATAACACGAAAATAAGCATGCAAAAGACAGAGACAGCTGTAATAGGCAGACAGTCAGAAACCCTGCCAATAAAAAGTAAAACATTCGGAAATAAAACAAATCAGCGAATTTAAATACCCAGGGTGGATTTTCCCTTCAGATGGGGGAATAGACACACGTTGTGTAAAAGCAAATCAGACACGGGGACAACTATTGCCACTTCTGTCGCATTCAAAGATACCTATCTGTACTTAAGCAAATCAGACACGGGGACAACTATTGCCACTTCTGTCGCATTCATAGATACCTATCTGTATTTAAGCAAATCAGACACGGGGACAACTATTGCCACTTCTGTCGCATTCAAAGATACCTATCTGTACTTAAGCAAATCAGACACGGGGACAACTATTGCCACTTCTGTCGCATTCAAAGATACCTATCTGTACTTAAGCAAATCAGACACGGGGACAACTATTGCCACTTCTGTCGCATTCATAGATACCTATCTGTATTTAAGCAAATCAGACACGGGGACAACTATTGCCACTTCTGTCGCATTCAAAGATACCTATCTGTACTTAAGCAAATCAGACACGGGGACAACTATTGCCACTTCTGTCGCATTCAAAGATACCTATCTGTACTTAAGCAAATCAGACACGGGGACAACTATTGCCACTTCTGTCGCATTCAAAGATACCTATCTGTACTTAAGCAAATCAGACACGGGGACAACTATTGCCACTTCTGTCGCATTCAGAGAGACCTATCTGTACTTAAGCAAATCAGACACGGGGGCAACTATTGCCACTTCTGTCGCATTCAAAGATACCTATCTGTACTTAAGCAAATCAGACACGGGGACAACTATTGCCACTTCTGTCGCATTCAGAGAGACATATCTGTACTTAAGCAAATCAGACACGGGGACAACTATTGCCACTTCTGTCGCATTCAAAGATACCTATCTGTACTTAAGCAAATCAGACACGGGGACAACTATTGCCACTTCTGTCGCATTCAAAGATACCTATCTGTACTTAAGCAAATCAGACACGGGGACAACTATTGCCACTTCTGTCGCATTCAAAGATACCTATCTGTACTTAAGCAAATCCCGTAAGAACTTCACTTCTGTCACATATCCTAAAGCAGTGGTTCTCAATCAGTGGGAAATTCCTCCAGGGGGGAATTTTAGGGATTCTAGGGGGGGGGGGGGAAATTAAGATTATTTCAAGGTCACGTTAATACAAGAACAGATTACTTGATATTGTTTTTCTCTCCATAATTTACATTTCTGTACTGATGGATCTGTCTTCACTATACCACGCATCTTCTCCACTGTCCTAAAGTATAAATAGACACCAAAGATAGTAAAGGAGAACAAAATGCTGTGGAGAAGATGCGTTGTATAGTGAAGACAGATCCATCAGTGCAGAGATACCTTTTGTTTTATACAAATGTATTAAACATGTGAAAACATGTGACATTCTCGAATGTTCTCCTTTCCCGCTTGCTAGGACAGAGAATTGTCAGCTTGTGATTATATCAAAGCGGGCTTCACGCGGAAGGACACTGATTGAAGCTGACGCCAGTTATTTCCAGCAGACGTGTTCTTGGATTGTTTGCCTGGTTCTTGCGTCATGCTAACCGCTGACGCCTGTTCTGAGGTTTTTGATTGGACACAGTTTTCCGTGGCGGAAAAAATAAATTCGCGCCTTTCTGGGCTTCGGGTTCATTTTTGGTGCCTTTGGTTGTTATTTTTTTTTTTTTAACATTATTTCTGGCTGCACCAAACAAGGACCCTTGATGAAGGGGAAAGATATTCTTGTTTAACACAGGGGTTCTTTGGAGGTTGAGAATTTCTTGAGTGTCCGGGGTGACACATTCGTTGGGATCCCTGGATTTAGATACCGTGATTCCCCGAAAATAAGACCCACCCCTAAAATAAACCCTACTTTAGAATGGCGGATTCTCCTTCGGAAGACCCTGGTTCGAATCTTCGGTAAGGTGTCGAGGGTTTTTGTGAGAAAAACTCTAACCTGCACAGTTCACGGCGACTGCACTTGCCAGCGACCTTAATTCCTCAGGCTCAAGACCCCCCCCCCCCCCCCCCGCCCTCTTTGCGATACACCGCAAGGTACTACTATTATGTTGGCAGTAAATAACAGATTTTAAGATCGTTAGCTAGAATGAGAGACCTGTTGGAGTGAAATCAACGTGGAAACATTGTGAAGCCCAGTTTGCAGGAGGTTGTGACTTGGGTGAAGAATTCATGTGATACAATCACTGATAGCAGTGATACCAGTAAACTAGGAGCAGGCTACATGGACAAGAAATGTTCATTTAAGGAAAGCTTTATCGCTGGACATGAGAGACTGGGACCAATGGTTCTACGGGAAATGGAGTCGCAAGAAATTCAAGCCGGAATTCTGGATTTGGGGAGTAATGGCGATGTTCCAGAGGAGGCTGACATGGCTGTATTTGAATAAATGTAGAATTTTGTACATGAATAATTGTAAATTTCCCTCTCTCTCTCTCTCTCTCTCTCTCTCTCTCTCTCTCTCTCTCTCTCTCTCTCTCTCTCTCTCTCTCTCTCTCGCTCTCTCTCTCTCTCTCTCTCTCTCTCTGAATGTATATATATATATATATATATATATATATATATATATATATATATATATATATATATATATATATATATAAACACACACACACACACACACACCAGTAGCTACCGTCACTGGCCTTACATCAAAGATCATCTGCGACGAGACCACGAGGACGTCCTAGAAGAAAATGGATTGATGACTTCAAAGACATATGTTATGTTGTTTGTCCATCAAGAATGATGATGACCATTCATTTCATCCAGTGGGGTTAAAAGCATAGAGCCGTGAGTTCTAAGATGGCTGGTAAGGCCTATTCTGGCTCGAAATGTTCTTTGACAATGTCGGCAAAGAATGCTTGACGTTTCTGGAGGAGGATTTCCTGCAGTGGTTTTTCTGTCCAGCCTCTCTTACCGGTCTCTGTGGCTAAGGGCTTGCGAACGCGGTTTGTGAGCCCGTGTACCCGGGTTCAAAACACAGCGGTGCTGGTGTTTTCGAAAAAGGTATAGGCGCCGGTCGTTCAGAAAGCAATGGCAAACTACTGAACGTAACACTTGCCTAGTACATCAACAGCAGCTGAAAATGCTGGTGTGCACTGCAGCGTCCCGTAAGGGATACGCAACAATTTTTTTCTTCACATCTCTTGCAGTCCTGTTTGCTTCACATGTGACTGCACCCTTGCGTAATGATGCATGCCACGAATTTCGGTCTTTGGCAGCAATCTCCCAGGTCTCAGGATGAATTCCAAAAACAAAAACATTGTACAGCCACACGGAATGACACTATCCAGTGCCTCCCACCGGGCGCTGGAACGCACATTATTCCTCCCCACGCTTGACGGCAGAAGTGGAAGGTGATGATGATTATGATGATGATGATGATATATATATATATATATATATATATATATATATATATATATATATATATATATATATATATATATATATATGAGACATCCCCAAAAAATAAGCCCTAGTGAATTTTTTAAGTTTAAAATTAATATAAGTCCCGGTCTTATTTTCGGGGAAACACGAAGATTATGTTATGTTATGTTGTATTGTGTTGTGTTATATTATGTTATGTTATGACCATCGACATCCCTGAACATTAGGCATTCCCATGCACGCTCAATCCTCCGATGCAGCAGCCACCCCAAAGTATCTGTACTCACTGTTCCTACGGGAAGTTGGTTGTATTATCACCTCTCTCAATCACGGCGCGTTTTGCCAGGCTCCACTGCCAATTCGCGTCATCGAACCAGCGTCAGAGACTCGTCGCTATGGGCCGGCTGGGTCAGCACTACATTGAGTATATCGGCCATGTCCATGCTTCTTCCCGCTTTATGGTGCATGTTTTGCCAGCTAGTCCGCGCGTTCATTGCCCTTTACGCCGGCATGGCCGGGTGCGTACATCCAAATGAGTGACGCGGGCGTAACTTTCGAATGCTGTCTCCCCCATTCAGCACGCTGACTGCCGTTTGCAATCTTCTGTAGTTTAGTTTAGTTTAGTCGATGGATCAACATCACGCCACACAGGTGTAACCCATAAGTGCTCCGTTCTCCTCCTAACTCAAACCTGAGTCTGGAGAAACTCAGCTCAGTGCACGAACTCCGTAGCACCGGCGAGGATCCTGAAATACTTTCGGTAGATTTTTAACTCGAAATTTTTCCCGGGCAGCGCCGCTAGGGTACTCTTTTTCGATTTCCAACTGCCAAGGGATTTGTTACGTACGCAATAATACACACGGGCGTACGGTCTCTACCCAGAGACCAGGGGAAATTTTATTACTAGAAGTCCACGTGAAATAAATCCCGGTCCTTACCAGCAACCCGGGACCTCCAGCACTCGAGGCGGACACCATACCTCGAGACCACGCAACCCCCAATCTTCTGTAGTATGTTCATGGAGTCTGATATGATGATCACTTGTGTTTTTCCTTGTCCTGCTGCCCACGCCAGTGCACTGGAGGCGGTTGTGATCGTAGGTATACACGTCTACGACCTGCCTCCATAGAACATGTTGGATTGTCTCCCGTTACGTAATCTCTTCCTTGAACGTGGACAGACACATCCGCGGGGGAACATCTCAAACTCACACAAACACAGTGCAACAGTAACACAGCTTTTGTAATCAGCTATGAGAAATAAACGACATTTGCCGTTAAACACTACCTGTGTCCGCTGGGTGTTTTAACACTTTCCCCCGACAGGTGTGACGCCTGCCGTATCGGCGTTTGTATCCAATTAGACATCGGATCGTTTCATATCACGTGACAGCTGTTGCGATGCCGTCAGGTATCGGTTGCTCACATTTTTTGCGGTGAAATTACAGCAGTTATTAGACACGTCATTATATGTGATCGTATGTCACCGTAGTTCTCCCCACAACACATGCTGGGGCCACATATCTGACAACTGCAATATGAAGTTATCCCCACTTCTCAGGGTGAACTTGGCTCATAGCTTCAACATATGTCTCAACTGAGGTGTCCATAGAGTTCGCCGCATTTTCAGCGCGAGAATTAGGTTCACAAATTCTTCAGATTTTCAAATTTAAAATGTACCCACATACTTTACTCAGCTGGAAAAAAAAAAGAATGGTGGATGGTCACATAGTAGAAAGGGTCCATCTACTTTGCTATAATTTCAGATGGAAGTGTTCATAAACTGGACAAGACCGCGTTTGGAAGAATTGAGAATTATTCTTCCTAGTCCTCTTTCGAGGAGAGTGCATCACAGCCAGGTATGCACCTTAGAGGTCGGCACGTCATAGCTAGTTGTGCACCTCAAAGGTCGGTATGTCATAGCTAGTTGTACCCTCAAAGGTCGGCACGTCATAGCTAGTTGTGCACCTCAAAGGTCGGTATGTCATAGCTAGTTGTGCACCTCAAAGGTCGGTATGTCATAGCTAGTTGTACCCTCAAAGGTCGGCACGTCATAGCTAGTTGTGCACCTCAAAGGTCGGTACGTCATAGCTAGTTGTGCACCTCAAAGGTCGGTACGTCATAGCTAGTTGTGCACCTCAAAGGTCGGTATGTCATAGCTAGTTGTACCCTCAAAGGTCGGCACGTCATAGCTAGTTGTGCACCTCAAAGGTCGGTACGTCATAGCTAGTTGTGCACCTCAAAGGTCGGCATGTCATAGCTGGTTGTACACCTCAAAGGCCGGCACGCCATAGCTAGTTGTACACCTCAGAGGTCGGCAATTGTGCACCTCAGAGGTGGGTGTGTTCAACTCCATGATGTATTTATGTAAGTGCTAGCTGGTCTCCACAGATGCCTGCCAATGTCACATGCTCTATCCACCCTTGGGTATGTTTTATTTACCAGCATGTCTTGCCGTGACGGTGTACTTACTGCCTACACTTTACTATTTCCTACTGCCCTGGGGTTGTCAACATGCACAACTTGCGGGACAGCCGGTTTTTCGTCCGTATCTGAGCTAGCTAGGTATCCAATCTCACAACCCGAGACATCAGGGGTATGAGTGATATTAGACAGCAGTGAGTCTTGTAAACATGTTCAGCCCTGTTTTTGGGTTGGAACAGAGAACACCTGAGTCTACGGCGGAAATTGGGATCTCACAGCCACGCCTTCGCTTAGGAAGCATCCACTAGCTTCACCAGATCTCCTAGGACAGGACAGACACATGCACTTCACCAGATCTCCAAGGAAAGAACCGATACATGCACTTCAACAGGTCTCCAAGGAAAGAATATACATGCTCTTCACCAGATCTCCAAGGAAAGAACAGACACATACACTTCACCAGATCTCAAAGGAAAGAACAGATACATGCACTTCACCAGATCTCCAAGGAAGAACCAATACATGCACTTCACCACATCTCCAAGGACAGAACCGATACATGTACTTCACCACATCTCCAAGGAAAGAACTGATACATGTACTTCACCACATCTCCAAGGAAAGAACAGATACACGCATTTCACCACATCTCCAAGGAAAGAACCAACACACGCACTTCACCGCATCTCCAAGGAAAGAACCGATACATTCACTTCAGCACATTTCCAAGGAAAGAACTGATCCATGCACTTCACCACATCTCCAAGGAAAGAACCGATACATGCACTTCACCGACCCTAATAATAATAATAATAATAATAATAATAATAATAATAATAATAATAATAATAATACACAGAACCCATGGATTCCCAGATCTCATATGACAGAAATTGTTAACACGGATCTCTAGATCTCCCATGATAGAATTGGTTAACACAATTCTTCAGATCTCCCGTGAACGAAATGGTTTAAATTTCACCAGATCTCCCATGAAAGAAATGGTTTCAACTGCACCAGACCTTCCATGAAAGAAATGGTTCATAGTCTTCTTAAGAATCAAAGGGGTAAGCGAGTAATTCACCTTGTAGTGTCTGTGTGAGATCAGATTAACTAGATTTGGACTGTTTCAAACTAGTCATTCACCGTGTTTCTGAAACGTGTCATTCACCAGATAAGCACTGGGGAAAAAGAGTCATTCAGTATTTACAGACTGTGGATACCGTATTCACCATATGTTGTTGTTTGTCCATCAAGAATGATGATGACCATTCATTTCATCCAGTGGGGTTGAAAGTATGGAGCCGTGAGTTCTAAGATGGCTGATAAGACCTATTTTGGCTCGAAATGTTCTTTGACAACGTGGACAAAGAATTGTTGACTTTCCAGGAGGAGGATCTCCTGCAGTGGTTTTTCTGTCCAGCCTTTTCTTCACAGTTCTTGCAGTCCTGGTTTGCTTCACAAGTGACTGCACCCTTGCGTAATGATGTACGCCACGAATTTCGGTCTTTGGCAGCAGTCTTCCAGGTGTCATGATGAATTCTAAAAGCTTTCAGTGAGATATTCAGTGTCTTTAAAGCGTTTTCTCTGGCCGCCTTGGGAGAGTTTACCACAACCCAGCTCGCTGTAAAAAAAAAATCTTTTAAGGAGCCTGTGATCCGGCATGCGAGCTAAGTGACTAGCCCAGCGAATCTGATTCTTCATCAGTACAGTATGGATACTGGGCGTGGAGTGTGGATACTGGGCGTGGAGTGTGGATACTGGGCGTGGAGTGTGGATACTGGGCGTGGAGTGTGGATACTGGGCGTGGAGTGTGGATACTGGGCGTGGAGTGTGGATACTGGGCGTGGAGTGTGGATACTGGGCGTGGAGTGTGGATACTGGGCGTGGAGTGTGGATACTGGGCGTGGAGTGTGGATACTGGGCGTGGAGTGTGGATACTGGGCGTGGAGTGTGGATACTGGGCGTGGAGTGTGGATACTGGGCGTGGAGTGTGGATACTGGGCGTGGAGTGTGGATACTGGGCGTGGAGTGTGGATACTGGGCGTGGAGTGTGGATACTGGGCGTGGAGTGTGGATACTGGGCGTGGAGTGTGGATACTGGGCGTGGAGTGTGGATACTGGGCGTGGAGTGTGGATACTGGGCGTGGACGCTCTTTCTAGGACTTCAGTGTCTGGGATCTTGTCTTGCAATTTAACCTTCAATAGCTTCCTAAGGCAGACTGTGTGGAAGTGATTTAATTTCCTAGTGTATCTCTGATAAACAGTCCAGGTTTCACCATATAAACATTGAAAGATGTAATTCACCATGTTTTGGCAATATGAAACGAGTTATTGACATGATAAAGACTGAGTCGTGTTATTCGAGTTTATCGCCAGTGTACACACGTGCAAGTTATATAAATGTACATCAATTCCTTCTTCTCCAGTTAGTCAATACCTGTAGTGACCGCAAGAGCTGTCTCCATTTCCTGTCATGTCCCTTCTCCATCTTATTCGATTATCACCACTTTTCCAGTACTTTATGCATCGCCAGCTGACCGTGCCATCTCCAATTTCTGGTGATCCACTCCATTTCTCCACTATTGGTTGTCTCTGTACGGCCCCCGGACCCCCCCCCCCCCCCCCCCCCCCACAAACCACCGCTGACTATGGCCCAATAATTTCACAACTAGATTATTGTATTACCCTGGCTTACTGGCTTGCTCGAAGGTCGTGTCCTCGACCTTTGAGTGAGGGCAACTCTGACACTGCCTGCCCCGCTTGCTCATCAGGCTGTCTCCTTTTGGGCACTTGAGTAATGTGGTCTGGGGTCGGTGATTTACGCTCGAGATTGCAAGCGATGCTGTTTCCTCCTCTCCTCCCCAGTCTGTGTCTTTTGTATTGTACCCCTCCCCCCTTTCTTGCTGCTATGTCTGTCTGTCTCACTTCCGCGCGCCTCTCTCTCTCTCTCTCTCTGTCTGTCTCTCTCTCTCTCTCCATCATTTTCAGGCTTAGCCTGCCTCTGTTACTTTTTAGGTTGTCTTTATCTCTTTCATTCACTTCGTATATCTCCATGTGTCCTTGTATTTCACTCTCTATCCATTACTATTTGTATCGACTCTTATTATCATTCCCTTCTGTGTTATCCAAAGCACTCCGCCACTCCTCTTTCCCGCTGACTGTCTCAGTATCTTTACCTACATTTGTGTATCTTAATCATGCAACGCTCCACTCCCCTCCTAAGCTCACTGCTTGTTTCATCGCCCGTATCTCTCTCATCTACAACCGCTGACTGTCTCAGTATCTTTACCTACATTTGTGTATCTTAATCACGCAACGCTCCACTCCCCTCCTAAGCTCACTGCTTGTTTCATCGCCCGTGTCTCTCTCATCTACAACCGCTGACTGTCTCAGTATCTTTATCTACATTTGTGTATCTTAATCACGCAACGCTCCACTCCCCTCCTAAGCTCACTGCTTGTTTCATCGCCCGTGTCTCTCTCATCTACAACCGCTGACTGTCTCAGTATCTTTATCTACATTTGTGTATCTTAATCATGCAACGCTCCACTCCCCTCCTAAGCTCACTGCTTGTTTCATCGCCCGTATCTCTCTCATCTACAACCGCTGACTGTCTCAGTATCTTTATCTACATTTGTGTATCTTAATCATGCAACGCTCCACTCCCCTCCTAAGCTCACTGCTTGTTTCATCGCCCGTATCTCTCTCATCTACAACCGCTGACTGTCTCAGTATCTTTACCTACATTTGTGTATCTTAATCACGCAACGCTCCACTCCCCTCCTAAGCTCACTGCTTGTTTCATCGCCCGTATCTCTCTCATCTACAACCGCTGACTGTCTCAGTATCTTTACCTACATTTGTGTATCTTAATCACGCAACGCTCCACTCCCCTCCTAAGCTCACTGCTTGTTTCATCGCCCGTGTCTCTCTCATCTACAACCGCTGACTGTCTCAGTATCTTTATCTACATTTGTGTATCTTAATCACGCAACGCTCCACTCCCCTCCTAAGCTCACTGCTTGTTTCATCGCCCGTGTCTCTCTCATCTACAACCGCTGACTGTCTCAGTATCTTTATCTACATTTGTGTATCTTAATCACGCAACGCTCCACTCCCCTCCTAAGCTCACTGCTTGTTTCATCGCCTGTGTCTCTCTCATCTACAACCGCTGACTGTCTCAGTATCTTTACCTACATTTGTGTATCTTAATCACGCAACGCTCCACTCCCCTCCTAAGCTCACTGCTTGTTTCATCGCCCGTGTCTCTCTCATCTACAACCGCTGACTGTCTCAGTATCTTTATCTACATTTGTGTATCTTAATCACGCAACGCTCCACTCCCCTCCTAAGCTCACTGCTTGTTTCATCGCCCGTGTCTCTCTCATCTACAACCGCTGACTGTCTCAGTATCTTTATCTACATTTGTGTATCTTAATCACGCAACGCTCCACTCCCCTCCTAAGCTCACTGCTTGTTTCATCGCCCGTATCTCTCTCATCTACAACCGCTGACTGTCTCAGTATCTTTATCTACATTTGTGTATCTTAATCATGCAACGCTCCACTCCCCTCCTAAGCTCACTGCTTGTTTCATCGCCCTTGTCTCTCTCATCTACAACCGGTGACTGTCATCTACACACGTCTGTCACTTCCACTGTACTTTCACTGCATCTGTTTGTTTCTCATTGTTATTTCCCCATTCATTTTCATCACACTACCGAAGAAGCCAAGAGCTGTTGAGTGTGAGGATTACAGAACTATTAGCTTAATGAGCCACATAACTAAGATAATACTCAAGGTCATTCAAGAAAGTATTCAACATAAAATAGATGAAGAAGTAGCTGAAGAACAATTTGGGTTCCTCAATAACAGCGGCACCAGAGAAGCAATTATCTGTTTGAAGATGTTAATTGAAAATTATATAGAAGTTCAAAAAAGTATATATGTTTGTTTTATAGACTGCAAGAAAGCTTTTGGTAGAGTACAACATGAACGACTAATTACGTGCCTTCAAGATATAGGAGTAGACGGAAAGGACATCAGACGTATTAGTAACCTGTACTGGGAACAAGTGGCGTCTATTAGATGCGGTAATAACTATTCGTATATAGACAGTGTTGGAGATCCATTGCAGCCAACCTTCATTGCGGAGACGGCACCTGATTGATTTATTGTTATTTCCCCACCACTGTGTTTCCTCCTGTTCTCTCCGCCCACCCCCTGTCTTCCCAATTGTGTTTGTGGTTTCAGGTCGTTTGTTGTCTGTCCATTACCATCCCGGCACTAGCGCTGGGTCGTGCCCGCAGAGTTGTTTTGTTTCCAGGTTTAACCCCTGGTGGTCATCGTGGCCAAGTGGTTAAAGCCTCCTGTCTAGTGCTTCAAAGGTTATGGGGTTGTTTCTGGACTCCGTCAGTCAGTTCACGAGTGCAGTGTCTCCGAGACTCCCGATGGTGGTCGCTGGAGCTACGGATTTCGTGCTCTGTGCGGCAGACCATTCTGCGGAAAGAGACTGAGACATGGGATAAAACCCGGTGCAATGAAGTGTATCCACTCGCCTTTACTCCCTTCAGCCTTTGATTGGATAAAGGCCTCTTGCCCAAGCCGTGGCCACCTACTGTAGGCAAAGCATGGTTCAGTCAGACTGACCAAACAGCCTTGCTGGTGGTTACTGGCCACAAGGCATTGTCCTTTCCTGTTTTATGTGTGTGTCTCTCACAACTGAGCCGTCATAATCCGGCCAGCCAGCCAGCCCACCCGCCCGCCTTGAGGACAATACAAGTAGACAAATGAAATTTAGCACCAGACCTGGCTTGATGCAAAAATCTCGATCGGCTTAACAAGTCTAGGGGGCGGGGTTTACGTCAGACGGTCTGGTTTGTTTGACAAGACGTCCTTGTGCCGGGCGCAAGCCGTTGTTTGTTGGTTGACGAGGTGTCCCTGGGGTCCTAGAACTCTTACCCAGCGAGACGGAGGGTCTGCGTTCAGTGCTGTGACATACCTGTATCTTTTCGTTTGGTGACTTCGTTTGACGAAAGATCTGGTTAGCTTTTCTTACGTGGTTTTTGTTAGCGTTGGGGACATACCTGTTAGCATGTGTTACCTAGCTTTTGTTAGCGTTTGGGACACACCTGTTGTTAGCATGTGTTAAATGCCAGTATGATAATGTACTTGCAGACTGGTTTTTCAATTGGACTTTTTTTGGCTACGAGCAAGTGGTCGGTGACAGGTGGCGCCGCCGCCTGGACGTCAAATCTTCGTCATTCTTCCGATATTGGGGACGTCATTGTGTTGTGTCAGTTTACGGCATAGCTGCGGTATTTGCGTCTTTCAGCCAACTCATCCGACTTCTGAGAGCTGTGTTGACCAGGTTAGTCGCCCCGGAGACGTAAAATAATATCCGCCTTTGTTGCCCATTGGAATGAACTAAAAAGACAGCGA
>OY992882.1:124752987-124820487 GCA_963921405.1 Cepaea hortensis | reverse complement strand
ACAGACAGACAGACGGACGGGCGGGCGGACAGACGAATATACAGATTGTTAAAAATGCGACCAGCGGCATCGCATCAGCGCCTCCATGAACATGAGTCAGCCAATTGTAGGAAAGGCTTACAGATCTGAGCAATACACGTTACTGCTCCCTGGCCAAATGTCAGCTCATGCAGCTCATTAGGTTAATCTGTATGTTTGTTTGTTGCTTGTTCAAGCGTCTACTTGTGTCACGATGCTCTTGGCAATTAGGAGCCCATTCTGTAACAGAGACCTGCAATCCCCACACCTGAATCTCTCAATGGGAGGACGCGTTTGTGTTGGATATATCACCGTCTTTGAGGTGGACTATCACACAGACACGACATGACAGCCGCCCCCCCCCCCTCTCTCTCTCTCTCTCTCTCTCTCTCTCTCTCTCTCTCTCTCTCTCTCTCTCACGCCGGCTGTCTTTACTTCCCAAGGGCAACCCCTGAAACCAATCTAAGATTGACCAGGTAAGCCTTGAATAATCAAATCCGCCCCGACGCTGATCAATCCCTGACCACCAGGTCGGCAGGCGAGCGAGCGTCTAGCCGCCACGGTACCGCGTCTGACGGCAATAGAATAGTAGCTGTACATTTGACTTAATCTAGACTGGTGGACTTGTGACTACTGGAGTCTGTCTTAAGTGCGGTCTGGTAAATGTGGGGCTCTGGGGAATGTCAGTGTTCAGGTGAAGACATACCTCCATATCAGTGTTCCAGTGAAGACATACCCCCATGTCAGTGTTCCAGTGGAGACATACCCCCATGTCAGTGTTCCACTGGAGACATACCCCTATGTCAGTGTTCCAGTGAAGACATACCCCTATGTCAGTGTTCCAGTGAAGACTTATCCCCATGTCAATGTTAAAGTGAAGACATATCCCCATGTCAGTGTTCCACTGGAGACATACCCCCATGTCAATGTTCCAGTGAAGACATACCCCCATGTCAATGTTCCAGTGAAGACATACCCCCATGTCAGTGTTCCAGTGAAGACATATCCCCATGTCAGTGTTGCAGTGGAGACATACCCCCATGTCAATGTTCCAGTGAAGACATACCCCCATGTCAGTGTTCCACTCGAGAGATACCCCCATGTCAGTGTTGCGGCGAAGCAGTAGTAATCGTGTACCTGTTCCTCCCATGAGAAGTCCGGGTCAGAATTGAGGTCGCTGTGACCTAGTCATGAATATTAATTAGCGCAGGCAGTAACTTGTGGAGCAGGGCACTTTTTTCCGGCTCAAAGACGCACTTCATGACACCAGGTCGCCTTAAATCCTAGTACTTGCACGCGACGATCCAATCAATGCACTGGTGCCTGGTGGAAGGTTGGCCCAAACCCTCCACAATCCGACATGAGCTTTCTGGGAATGTTACTGGCACTGACTTGAATGGGAATGTTACTGGCACTGACTTGAATGGGAATGTTACTGGCACTGACTTGAATGGGAATGTTACTGGCACTGACTTGAATGGTAATGTTACTGGCACTGACTTGAATGGGAATGTTACTGGCACTGACTTGAATGGGAATGTTACTGGCACTGACTTGAATGGGAATGTTACTGGCACAGGCTTGAATGGGAATGTGACTGGCACTGACTTGAATGGGAATGTGACTGGCACTGACTTGAATGGGAATGTGACTGGCACTGACTTGAAATTAAATGTGACTGTGACATGTGGGTGCCGTATTCTGTAATGTGACGTGTTGGTGATATACCATATCATGTGACATGTGTGGATGGTATACAATATGATGTAACGTGTGTGGGTGATATATACCATATAATGTGACATGTGGGTGATATATACCATATGTGACATGTGGGTGATATATACCATATGTGATATGTGGGTGATATATACCATATGTGACATGTGGGTGATATATACCATATGTGACATGTGGGTGATATATACCATATGTGACATGTGGGTGATATATACCATATGTGACATGTGGGTGATATATACCATATGTGACATGTGGGTGATATATACCATATGTAACATGTGGGTGATATATACCATATGTGACATGTGGGTGATATATACCATATGTGACATGTGGGTGATATATACCATATAATGTGACATGTGGGTGATATATACCATATAATGTGACATGTGGAATATATATACAATATAATGTGACTTGTGTGGATGGTATACGATATGATGTGACGTGTGTGGTTGATATATACCATATAATGTGATATGTTGGTGATATATACCATATAATGTGATATGTTGGTGATATATACCATATAATGTGACATGTGTGGATGGTATACCATATAATGTGCCGTGTGTGTGATAGACCATACAATGTGCCGCGTTCGTGATATATACCACATAATGTGACGAGCGTGAATAATATGACGTGTGGATGATATAACGTATAATGTAACGCATGGGTTATATAACTTACAAGGGGCTTCTCATAAGTCTTTAGCCTGACCACGAAGGAGTAGGCTGAGAACATTGAAATTTGGCACATATATAGCTCATTCAATTTGTAATGGACATATGAATTATGAATTTCCCTCCTCAACTGGTTTTTCCGATATGGTGCACCCTGTTGACCAGACCTGCACATTCAACGGTTTGTCAGAACAATGGAGAAATCAGGCGCCAGGACTGTGATAAAATTCTTGATGTTACAGGGGAAAACACCTACAGAAATACACAGGGAGATGGGGCCAGTGTTTGTGGAAGTCTTCGTATGCTTCTGTAAAATATTGGTGTTTGCAGTTTAAGTGCGGCCGTTCCCAAGTTGCAGATCTGCCAAGACCAGGACGACCGTCCTCAGAGTGCAATGATGCAAATGCTGCAAAAGTGAAGAGAATCATAGACCAGGATAGGAAAATGACAATTGCAGAGATATCGGGTTCAGCAAAACTGAGTAAGAGTACAGTTTTCAGAATTTTACACAATAGACTGAACATGAGAAAAGTGTGTGCCCGCTGGGTCCCGCGCCTGCTGACATGTTAACAGAAACAAACACGGGTTGATTGCTGTGGCCAGTTGCTCAACATGTGGCGGTCGAAAAACATGTAAAAGACCATGGGGACGGTAGATGAGACTTGGATTCACCAAATCGTAAAAAACAGCTGAAAGGAAATCGCTTTGACAGTGATGAAGATGTCATATTGGCTTGTGATAACTGGGTTAGTTCGAAAAATAGGTTGCTTTATTCTGAAGGTCTTTTCAAGGTTACGCAGAGATAGTAGAAATGCATAAATTCAGGCGGTGGCTACACTGAGAAGGAATAAACACTGTGCCAAATTTCAATTTTCTCTGCCTACTCCTTCATGGTCAGGCTAAAGACTTATGAGAAGCCCCTTGTATAATGTGACGATGGTTGATTTAACGTATAATGTGACGTGTGGGTGATATAAGTATAACGCCAAGTGATGACAATATGTTGTATAATGTGACTATGGACCATAATTGGATATTCTTTTATGTGGTCTGTATATAATATAATGTCACGTGTTTATTGTATCCAGTATATTGTTTCGTGTGGATCATATGCCATGTCATGTGACATGTGGACTATTCGTCAAATAATGACCTATGACCTGTGAAAATGATTGGGAGAAAAAATATCCCTCGATAACCTTGGCATGACCATGAGCTAGGGCAGTGATTCTCAACCGGTGGGTAATTTCCCCTCAGGGGGGAATTTTAGGGTTTCGGGGGGGGGGGGGGAGGGGGAAGAGAATTAAGATTATTTCAAGATCGCATTAATACAAGAACCAGTTACTTGATATTGTTTTTCCCTCTAAATTGTACGGTTCTGTACTTCTCGCCCTAATGAAATTCGTTTTATAACGTAAGTAGACCCGCAAATCACGTTTTATGTAGATATCTAGACTTGTTCTAGTATGTGTTTGTCAGAGCCTAACATGGGATAGCTATGCAGCAACATCGTTACGACACCCGGCGGACAAGAATTGTCGGCTGGCAAGATTGTTACCTGACACGCGACCAGCGGTCAGGCTGACGACAAGACGCACGCATGCCACGTGACGCCACTAGAGGCGTTCAGCAAGTTGCGCGCTAGCGACAGACCGAGCTGGGACCTGAGACTGGAAGGACGTGTGCGGTGAAAGCAAGGCGTTTGTGTGGATCTCTGTGGTTGAAAGCCGAACGACTGTCATCTTGAGCGTCAGACTTGTGAGCTGTATTGTGGTTGTGAGCGTCGTGAGTTATATATTGTATATTGTTGTAATCATCGTTCTGTATTTAATATGGCAATAAATCCATAGAACGTTGTGTCGTTGAGTCTTACGTCGAATCACGTTATACTTGTACTGTCTCACACGTGTTAGCTCAACGAGCCAATTCTAAGGTCCTGACATGTGTGGACGTGGGTTGCTCGTCCTTGTTTAAGAACCTAATATATGTAGACGTGTGGTGCTCGTCTTTGTTTAAACCATACGTCATTAACGATTTAAAACTATAGTTCTTGAACTTGTAAAATTTGTCAAGGTTATAGTTATGTAAATGTGATCGTAAAAGTCTCACTGTGATCCATTACTACATTGTTTAAATATGTGTAAAACCATTTGTAATCGTACAGTACATATTGTTTGATCCTGTAAGCGTGTAAAACATTTGTGATTTGTGAAACTTGTCACCGTTTGACCTTGTCGACATTGTGATTTTGTCGCCATTTTGACCTTGTCGCCATCTTGTAAACTTGATGTCTATGTCCTTACTGAATGTCATCGTGATGTAAGTGATGTGTCATCAATGTTATTGAGTGTTCAAATACAGATAAATTGTCTTTGTGCATTGAGTTTGTGGAACGCAAAGAGTTTTGGAAAGAGTGTAACTTCTGTTGAGAAAAACACTGTTGACGGACAAACTTACGACATACAATTATACTTGACGCCATCCAAACCTAATCAACACTTAGTGACTTGCAGGCACACACCAACAAATAGACGCTAACTTATTTTCTTCCAAAAACAAAGCAGGTTTTTTCCGTACCATCCATAACCTTGCCGTAGAGGTCATTAGTGGTTCCGAAGTAACGACCCTACAGTTTCTAGCCCGATTGTCCAACCATTCTTCACCGTATCCAGGGCACTTGAGTATATTTTTCTATACTTTAACTTTACGTATGCAATAGTAGGCACGCATCGTATAGTAAAATAAATTGTAAATTGTTTACTACTAACCATTTATAACATATTTTGTGTGGCTGATTTTCATTGACGTATTTTCCCCATCATGTCGTCATTATTTGATTTCATCGATATGGGTATTAAATTGCATCTAACAGGTGATGAATTAACAAAATGGAGCGAGAACAAATACGCTGAATACCTGCTGGTACAGGAGAAAAATAATGAACGCGAAGAAAGAGCAGCGGAGAGAGCTCTAAAACAAGCAGAAATGGCTGCAAAGACAAAGCAAGCTGAGATAGACAGTGAACTTAAGAAAGCAGAAATAGCAGCTCAGAGTAAGACAGAAGAACTAGAGTTACAGTTGAAAATGAAACAACTTGACACTGAGACTGCGATGAATAAAGAGTCAAAGAAATCTGAAAGACTGGAAAAAGAAAACCAGTATAAGAAGTATCAAGGTATCGTACGTAACTATACCTCGGGTGACTGCATAGCAGCCTTTACCCAAAATTTTGAGACTTTAATGGAACATTACCAAGTTCCACTTTCTGAATGGAATATTCTATATATGAGGAGTCTATCTGGGGAACCTCTTAAGGTCATTGAAACCATCCCCAAAGACCTCAGAAAAGAGTACCATTATATTAAATCTAAGATAATGGCACAT
This sequence comes from Cepaea hortensis, assembly GCA_963921405.1. Lineage (NCBI taxonomy): Eukaryota > Metazoa > Mollusca > Gastropoda > Stylommatophora > Helicidae > Cepaea > Cepaea hortensis. Next base: position 124,814,653 of record OY992882.1, on the reverse strand, counting down.
TTCATGTTAGACGAGGCAGGTTACAGAGAACAATTCAGTAAATTGAGTCCAAAATCAACTCAAACGTTCTCTGACTACCTCTGTTTAGTCCGAGATGTTTTCAGCAAATGGACTTCAGCAGCCAAAATTAACAAAAGTTATGATAGATTAGAAGATCTCATCATTCGAGATAAAATCATTTCTTCTATCCCATCATCGTTTTCTAAGTTCTTACAGGAGAATGAATGCACAAGTGTGGAAGAAATTGAAAGACGTGGGTCGGCCTATTACACGGCCAACAAACAGTGCTTTGCCACTGAAGCTACTGACAGTAACTGGGTAGCAGCGGCCAACTATGAGAAAAACTATAGTAGGCAAAAACCAAACAGGCCTACCTCTGAGAAATTTAGACATTGCATTCACTGTAAATTTTCTCACCATTTGAACGAGATGTGCGATAAAAACCCAGGGTACCAAACATACTTGCAAAATATGGTAAACAGACAAGACAAAGAGCGTAAATCGTTCAAAAGTTTACGTAAATGTTTTCTCTGCAAGGCTTACGGGCACCATCGCATGGATTGTAGAGGCAGGCATATGACCAACAAAGCCAATGCCGCCTTGTTCGATAGCTCAGCGTCAGAAGACGAAAATCCAGAGAAACATCCTGTGAATGCAGCACAGGCTTGTGATGTATTTAGTGCTAACAAATGCACTGTCTGTAACACCTTCTATGAAGATGGCATCTTAACATGCGGGCACGCCATCCCTATTGCCAATGAGGAAGCTAACTTGGTAATAGACTCAAAAGGCAGATTAGACATCCATCACGGGTATGTTAATGGCAAGTTTGCTACAGTACTTCGCGACACCGGAAGTACACTTATTGGCCTGAAAACAACATTCATAACGCCTACAGACTATACAGGCAGGCACATTACATGTAGAACATTTTCAGGCAATATTGAGAAATATCCATTAGCATGGGCATACATTGAAACACCTTTCCTCACCGGGAAAGTAAAGTGCGCCGCACTTACGAACCCAGTGTGTGATATAATCATAGGAAACTTACCTGAGGTGAATGACAAACCTCATAACCATGACATAATATCACTATGTATTGATGATAACACGACATCACCACCAAATGTCATCATTGAAAATGTCATATCACCTATTGAATGTATGTTAGCTAATGCAGCACTAAGTTCTCATCACATCATTAACGATATCATTCCATCATCATCTGATGTCATTGAGTGTGTGAACGCAGTAACAAGAGCTACTGCTAGAGTGCAAGATGAAAGTAACCAAACTGAGGCTATACAAATGCTTAGCCCAGAATTACCACCTAGTGACTCTATGAAGGAAGCATTCATAACAGCTCAAAAAGCTGATCCTTCACTGTCAAAGTACTTTGACCTGATTGGCAAAAAGGCAAGAGTAACCAAGAATGCGAAATGGCATTTTGCTTTACACAATGATATACTCACCAGGTATTACACCAGAGGTGACATTACAACGAAGCAAACTGTTTTGCCAACTACTTATCGCAAGCAAGCTTTACATCTTGCTCACGATATACCTTTTGCAGGTCATATGGCATATGTTAAAACCAGGTCAAGGTTATTGACACAGTTTCATTGGCCAAAATTTTGCAATGACATAAAAACATATTGCAGAAGTTGTGATACATGCCAGAAACTGGTAAAAAAAGGTAAACACCCACAGGCAAAGTTACAAGTCACTGACTTAGCCAGTCGACCCTTTGAAAAATTATCAGTTGACATTGTGGGCCCTCTTAGTCATACAACAACTAGAGGGAATAAATATATTCTAACTTTTATTGATCAATGTAGTCGCTGGCCAGAAGCGATTCCTCTAAAGAACATTACTGCCAACGACATCATGGAAGTGTTCTTCCATATCTTCTCCCGAATCGGGTTTCCAGATACTATCCAGTCTGATAGAGGCACTCAGTTTATTGCCGCATCGACCCAAGCTTTCACCAAAATGTTAGGAGTGAAGCAAGTCTTCAATAGCCCCTATCATCCTCACTCGAGCGGGATTATAGAAAAGCTTAACGGGGATCTGAAGCACATGCTTGCAAAAGTAACTCAAGATCACCCCAATAACTGGGATGTATACCTACCAGCTGTCCTTTTTGCTTATCGCGAGGTACCACATTCTAGTACCGGTTTCTCTCCTTTTGAACTAATTTATGGTGCCAAACCACGAGGCCCATTAACAATTTATCACCAAATGTTAACTGACTCTACTCCAGTACTTAAACCCATATCATCATTCTTATATGTAACATCATTGCGTGAAAGGATTATTAAATCATGTGAAATTGCTAAAAATGCACTAAAACTATCTGGTGCTACTTACAGACAGTACGCAGACAAAGGTAACAGGACTATAACATTGACACCTGGACAGGACGTTCTACTACTACTACCTAGTGACAGACAGCTACTGACTGATTCTTGGCAGGGACCTTTTAAAGTGACAAGACAAATCTCACCTGTAGACTACGAAATCCTAATAAAAGACAAACACAAAATATTTCACATAAATATGCTAAGACCATACCACAACAGAGACAACGAACAAGACGATACGACAGCTTGCACCGTGATAATAGATCACGAAGATGACGATTCTAGCGACGAGATTCCAACACCTACATTAGACACGACAAACTGCTTGAATGAGATAAAGATCAATCCAAACTTAAGTCAAGCAGAGACAAACAGTTGCAAACAGTTGATACAACAGTACAACACCATCTTTTCCGACAACCCAGGACAAACAGAATTAGTACAGCATCACATCACACTCACATCAAACACACCCATAAGATGCAGACCATACACAATACCATTACATTACAAAGAACAATTACATCAAGAAATCATCAACTTAGAAAAAAACAACATCATCAGACGATCCTTATCAGACTTCTCTTCACCCATGGTCATTGTACGCAAAAAGGACAACACAATACGACTTTGCATCGACTACAGAAAACTGAACAAAATAACTGTTTTAGATCTTGAACCAATGGCAAACACTGACGATCTTCTGACAGAACTGACTGACGCTAAGTTCTTTACGACGCTTGACATGTCTAAAGGTTACTGGCAGATAGCTGTACATGAAGACAGCAGACATCTAACAGCTTTTGCCACGCCTTGGGGACTGTACGAATGGTGCAAACTTCCATTTGGGCTAGTCAATGCCCCAGCCACATTCGTACGCATGACACGACTCCTCCTAGCTGACATTCCTAATATTATTTGCTATATCGACGACATCTGTGTCCATACAGAGACAATGACGGAACATATAAAGACACTAGAACAGACACTAGAACGTATCAGACAGCACGGACTGACAGTGAAGCCTTCAAAGGTGAGTATGGCTTACCAAGAGATATCATTTTTGGGGTACAGAATATCTAATGGCTTTGTCATGACATACAACAAAATTGTCTCCAAAATTCTAAAACTGTCACTCCCGACTAATAAGAAACAAGTCCGGAGTTTGTTGGGACTGATCAATTATTACAGGCAATTCATTCCTGATTTTTCAGAACTGACCGAGGTTTTTACTAATTTACTAACTAAGGATAAGCCTGAAAAAGTTGTACACGATGAATGCCTACGAAATGCATTTCATAAAGTTTTGGCATACTTTTCTGATAAGAATTCGAATAATCTCATCCTTAAATTGCCCAACATTCGTTTACCTTTCAGATTGAGAACAGATGCTAGCTCCGTTGCGATTGGGGCAGTCCTGTTGCAGGAATACAACAACACCCTGCATCCCGTTTGTTTTATATCAAGAAAACTAAGGCCTCGAGAGCGTGCATGGTCCATTCCACAATTAGAGGCACTTGCCTTAGTAGAAAGTGTGACGAAACTATCCAGATACCTTCTAGGACGTCACTTTATCATCGAAACTGACAACAGTCCATTACGGTATATAAATGCCGGAGTACCATCCAACAATATGATTGCTCGCTGGTCCTTGAAGCTTCAAAATTACAGTTTCGAGGTTCGACATATTCCAGGCAGAATCAATACAATTGCCGATCTTTTGTCCCGTTGTCCAACCGACCCAGGAAGCAATGTCTGAGTGCAGAGTGTACTAATACACTCAGACCAACACAGCCACCAATGAGTGAATTTTGTTTCTATTCACCTACTGTGTAAGGTCTATAATTGTAATTGTGATACGGTTAAAAACCGACATGTATAATATACTTATTTTAATTAAGTCTTGTAATGATTGTAGTATAATTGTGTAGTGTGTGTTAGAAAGAGAACATTATTAACTGTAAATATACAACAAGAACAGTGTCACAGACGCTTAACCACTTATCAGAAGCGAACTTTGCGGGTTAACAGTGACAGCTGTGTGTGGATTTCTTCACCGTGATATTTTAAAGACGTGTGCAAATGTGGACTGAACAGTGACTTCTACAAGCGAACTTAATCCAAAAGGTTCGACACTCAAACATCAGAAATAAGAACAGACGATCATTATCCATAAGTTGTGAACACATCGGAAATAAGAACATTCCATCATAATCCGAAAGTTGTGATACTATAACATTAGACACGAACTTTGAGAACATTTTACTATCCGTTATAAAATAAAACCTGAGCAGTTGTGTTCAGACAGTGTAACAGCAACTAAATTTTGAGTTTCGTGTGTACTTCCTGTGTAATTTAAAAAGTACACCAAAATTAGCAGACGATATACAAATATTCAAAAACTTATGACGATTGTAAAATCCTTTTGAATCTATAAAATATAATACACCAATTGGGTACTTATTTATTTTGATTAGTGTAATCTTAGAATCATATCTTGATTAATGTATTCATATTACCGACTTTTTCTCGTTAATATGAAGAAACGTCAAGCAATGACGCTAAGAAATTAAATAATTATTGTAATTTATTGTATTGCTTGAATGCCAAAATTACTTCCCTTGCATTTAGGAATTACACCAAGGGCCATAATTTGAAACATATTCAATAATGTGTATTGTATAAATAGACATTTTGTTGCTCAAATGGCTAACACACCGGGTAGGCGTCCACCAAGCATGGCAGAGAGCTGCCAACATTGCAAACCAACATAAGAGCTCCTGGCCAAATGAGGTCAGAGTTTGAGTGTTTAATACGACTCATATAAAGCCGTATTTCAGTCTGGCTAGATGGCTGTTGCAAAACAACCATATTATTACGTTTTTTTTCAAATTGCTGCGAGGTAGATGCGAGAAGCTGGTACTACTGATCTGACTGGGTATTATTGCAATTGAGGTAACCAGCCATCAGGGGGATGAGACCTGATTTGTGTTAAAAGTTGAACTTCATTTGTCATTTCAATGCAACTTACATTTATCGTATATATTTCTATGCCATATATGTATTTTCATGCATAACACAGGGAAAGGGTAGACTCTGACATGAAGTTAACACTACCCCAGTATATACATACATCATGAATGAAAGATGGCATCTTTCATTGAGGTACCCGGGGAGGATGTCAGAGCCTAACATGGGATAGCTATGCAGCAACATCGTTACGACACCCGGCGGACAAGAATTGTCGGCTGGCAAGATTGTTACCTGACACGCGACCAGCGGTCAGGCTGACGACAAGACGCACGCATGCCACGTGACGCCACTAGAGGCGGTCAGCAAGTTGCGCGCTAGCGACAGACCGAGCTGGGACCTGAGACTGGAAGGACGTGTGCGGTGAAAGCAAGGCGTTTGTGTGGATCTCTGTGGTTGAAAGCCGAACGACTGTCATCTTGAGCGTCAGACTTGTGAGCTGTATTGTGGTTGTGAGCGTCGTGAGTTATATATTGTATATTGTTGTAATCATCGTTCTGTATTTAATATGGCAATAAATCCATAGAACGTTGTGTCGTTGAGTCTTACGTCGAATCACGTTATACTTGTACTGTCTCACACGTGTTAGCTCAACGAGCCAATTCTAAGGTCCTGACAGTGTTATTAAATTTAGCTTCCATTTTTATGTATACTATCTAAAGGTGGGGAGGATTTATAGGGAGGAAATTCGAAAGGGGGGGGGGGAATGACGTTCTGAACATAAGGTAAAGGGGGGCATGGCCCAAAAAAGGTTGAAAACCACTGAGCTAGTGGATATGATAAGGGCCATAAGATAGAAGCTACCGCGCGCTCGGTCCTCATGTTTACCCCCCCCCCCCCCCAAGCAAACAAGTTGAATAGACAGCGCGCAGGCCACATGTCACGTGAGAAAACCCCCAACTAGTTTTTTTTTATCTGTGTAATTATTGTATACCGGCTCAGTGAGGAAGCGGTTACGGGCGCAGTTCGTAATCCCGCGTACCGCGTTCAAAACACAACTGCGGCGATTTGGCAGCAGATCGCCTTGCGTTTATATTTTTAATGAAATTGTATGGGTGCCGGTCGTTTAGAAAGCAATGGCAAACTACTGAACATAAACTTGCCCAGGAGTCACGATCAGTCAAACAATGTTAGGGTTGACTGCCACGTCCTGTAAAGGATACGCAACTAACAACTTAATTCTTGTATACACACGGTGAGACCCTCGCTTATGTTACGGAGTTCGTGCAGGATTATCCGATTAAACCCCTACCCGTAGCGTGGCTAAACGAGAACTCCATCCACAGAGCAACCAATTTGACGTGAATTTATTTAAAACAGATGAGATGAAAGGCCGCTGATGAACGGTCGTATTGTAACCGAGACCTCACGTGACTCGACCAGCTCGATCGATACCAAGTTGAAAGACGCTTGACCTCATTAATTAATGCCTTCTTCAATCCTGATTTGTGTAATGCCTGTTTGTTTATCTTCTCTTCCTGCCGTGATTGTCTCCTCTTGGTTTATACATGCACAGTTGGACAGCTTCAGTTGTCTCTTCTCATAGTTTAGCCAATATACTATAGTTCATGTATCGTACAGTCTATGTACAGCTTCAGTTGTCTCTTCTCATAGTTGTGCCATTATATTATAGTTCATGTATCGTACAGTCTATGTTAAGCAACACTTTATCACCGTGAATTGTAATTGGTAACTGCCTTGTTCTGAGATGTCAGAAGCCGTTTTTTGTTGTCGATGTATAGATGTCAGAAGCTATTTTCTGTTGTCGATGTGTAGATGTCAGAAGCTATTTTCTGTTGTCGATGTGTAGATGTCAGAAACCGTTTTATGTAGTCGATGTATAGATATCAGAAGCTATTTTATGTTGTCGATGTATAGATATCAGAAGCTGTTTTATGTTGTCGATGTATATATATATCAGAAGCTGTTTTATGTTGTCGATGTATAGATATCAGAAGCTGGTTTATGTAGTCAATGTATAGATGTCAGAAGCTGTTTCATGTTGTCGCTGTATAGATATCAGAAGCTGTTTCATGTTGTCGATGTATAGATGCCAGAAACTGTTTCATGTTGTCGATGTATAGATGCCAGAAGCTGTTTTTTTGTTTTGTTGTTGTCGATATATAGATGTCAGAAGATGTTTTATGTTGTCGATGTGTAAATGTCAGAAGCTGTTTTATGTTGTTGATGTTTAGATGTCAGAAGCCGATTCATACTGTTGATGTTTAGATGACACAAGCTGTTTCATACTGTTTATATGACATAGGCTGTTTCTTGTTGATGTTTATATGTCAGAGGCTGTTTCTTGTTGTTGATGTTTATATGAAGAAGCTGTGTAATATTGTCGATGTTTAGAAGTCAGATACTGTCTCTTACTGTCGAGTGTTTGTTTTTAAAACGTCATCTGTGCCTTATCTAGTGTTTGCCATGTGCGTATTTTCTCCAGGCGGAGAGATAAACAACGCTTGCACAGTCACCGCGTAATTTACAGGCTAGGAAATTAAAACAGCCTACTCTGACCGGGTGTCGCACGTTCAGATCCAACTTCCCACGTTGAGGTAGGCGGGGTTCGGAGCCCTGACAATACCACATACCTAATTTAAGACTGGTGATCGTGTGGGATGGCGAACGCATATCGGCAGTGGACACTGTGATGATTCTGACCCCACGACCACCGGCTGCTGTCTGATTGGTCAATTATCACTATTACATAAACTCATTGTGAGTATGTTGTGATGATCTGACCCCACGATCACCGGCTGCCCTCTGATTGCTCAATGATCACTATTACATAAACTCATTGTGAGTGTGCTGTGATGATCTGATGCCACGACCATCGGCTGCTGTCTGATTGGTCAATTATCACTATTACATAAACTCATTGTGAGTGTGTTGTGATGATCTGACCCCACGATCACCGGCTGCCCTCTGATTGCTCAATGATCACTATTACATAAACTCATTGTGAGTGTGCTGTGATGATCTGACGCCACGACCATCGGCTGCTGTCTGATTGGTCAATTATCACTATTACATAAACTCATTGTGAGAATGTTGTGATGATCTGACCCCACGATCACCGGCTGCTCTTTGATTGCTCAATGATCTCTATTACATAAACTCATTGTGTGTGTGTTGTGATGATCTGACGCCACGACCATCGGCTGCTCTCTGATTGGTCAATTTTCACTATTACATAAACTCATTGTGAGTGTGTTGTGATGGTTGTGACCCCACGACCATCGGCTGCTCTCTGATTGGTCAATTATCACTATTACATAAACTCATTGTGAGTGTGTTGTGATGGTTGTGACCCCACGACCACCGGCTGCTCTCTGATTGCTCAATGATCACTATTACATAAACTCATTGTCAGTGTGTTGTGATGATCTGACGCCACGACCATCGGCTGCTCTCTGATTGCTCAATGATCACTATTACATAAACTCATTGTCAGTGTGTTGCCTTCTTCACGTGTTCAAGGTCAGTGATTTGGCAGGCACAAGACAGGCGTCAGCCTCCATCGTGTACACATAAACTTGGTTATCTGTTTGACCCTTACATTTCATTGGTTCACACGCCGGGGATACTGATTTACAGGACCTTCATTGTAATGTTCTCATTAGTTAATCATTCTGTGAATCTGTTTCTCCAGACTCGATTCATAGCCGTGATTATATTTCTCATTATTGATTTATTTCAGTGTTATTTCCAAGGGCCCAAGACTTCGACGACGGTTCGGATGTAGTGTACGGAAACGCTGGGAGGGGAGAGTTGTGAGGCCTGGAAAATAATGCTATAAATATACGTGTAACTATTGACTAACACATTACAAACAGCCAAAACAAGGCTGGGGTTGGCTGCGTCGTCCTGTCAAGGATATGCAACTAACTTTTATTGACTAACCTGTTAGAAGTGGAAGGTGACACGGGCAGAGATGTGGGCATCTTGCAGATGTGGCCCGCCACCAAATCGACCGTGTTATGTAGAGCTGTCTGGTTTGTGTTGTGTGTGACTATAGGCTTGGGGTTGATCTGTTGTCTTGCGTGTCCTCAGATTTCATCTTCTTCTGCGTTCATCCGGAGAGTTTGTTCGGACGTAATTACGTTGTGGCTGTTTACAGCAGAGCCACGTTCTTGTGCCGTTAGGGCATTTGTTGTCCGGGTTAACCTTTCCGGGAGATTTAATCTTAGAAAGTGTCTATACGGACTCAAGTCCGTATAAACTACTCTGTCTATTCGGACTCCACTCCGTTTTTTCCGGTCCGTGATTTGCCTAGTCACGTGACTTAACGTATGTGACGTCATCGGGACATGAGCGTGGCTATGTTATATACTTTGTTGATACAAAATCGTATCCTCAGTAGCACAGTGGCAAGTGTCTCTGCCTGATAAGCGGGAGCTGTTGGTTCGATTTCCTGCTGGACGCTTATTTCTTTTTTTTTTTTTTTTTTTCAGCAATTAATTGGGTGCAAGCGACTTTTTAATAAAAAAGTATTGGGAGCCAAATAGCTCTCTATAGTGCAATGTTTTTATAAAAAACAAATTAGGAACTATGATTATGAACAGATGTTTTGTCACTTATATTATCTTATTTATATTATATAAAAGTTATCTTCGTTAGCTTCGTTATCTATCTATCTCCTCTCTCTTTTCAACCTGCTTCACATATACCAGGTTTTCCTGCACTTTATGTGCGTAGCATTTCCTTGTTTATTTGTTAATTCATCAGGCCAGTAAGTCAGCTTGGACCGGAATTATGAGGCCAGGGTTGCCACTTTTTTTTGTGTGACCAAAAGTATCTAGAAACGGCCCAAACAACATCCATAAATATCTAGATTTCGTTGGAAAGTATCTAGGGAAAATATCCAGATTGAGAAAGTAAGAAATTACATATGTATTGATGTGACTGCCTCTCTCCCTGACGAAAAGTTTACGGCTGTCGCCGTTATCCCGTATATTCTCGTGAGTAACGCAGCTGCGCCCGAACCGACAGCGGTTCGAGCCGCTCAGGTAGCTTACAGGGGTATGTGAGCCGGTCGCTCAGAAAGCAATGGCAAACTACTGAGCGTAATCTTGCCTTGTACATCAACAGCAGCTGAAAAATTCTGATGTTGACTGCAACGTCCTGTAACGGATATGCAACATTAAAAAGAAAATTGATGTGACTTACCTATAGAATCATGTCCTCATCTTCACTGATGCCTGTCTCACAAGATGCACTTAGCTTGGATGATGAAGTTGAAGCTTCACATTCAAAATGACTCTGGTGTACTTTAGCTGTTCCAATTTCTTTTATTATATGATCAGGGAGCTGATAAGTTGAACAGCATTTTCCTGCTCTCATCAGGCCAAATCTTATTGTCAATATAGCATTTAAGAGGTCAAGTTTCATCCTGTTTCTTAGTTTACATTTTGTATAATTCACAGTACTGAAAACTCTTTCCGCATCAGCATTTGAATGGGGTAGTATCATGGCAGACATCGCACATTCAAAGAGCTCACGGAATGGACTGTTACCTGAGACATCTTTAAATTGTCTTACTTCACTCCAAAAAGCTTCAGTTTCTGTTTTGTTTGTCCAGTGAACCAAATTTATTTTTGTTAACTAATATTCTGCTTCCGCCACACTAGCCCCTAAAAATTTAATAACTTGATAATATTTAGGTATGTCCTTTACTGGCTGAGGTATGTTGTTAATAGAAAAGAGTGAAATATTTTTCAATACATCTAAATTTTCAGGAAGTCTCTGCTTCAGTTGATCGAATAATGAGACAAGAAAATCTAGACAGCGCTTTCTTAAGTTGTTCTCTTCATTTTCTGTTAACAGTCCTTTTGTTTTTAAACCATCAATTTTTGATTCGATTTGGTATCGCAGGTACGGCTTGGGAGCCAAATAGCTCTCTATAGTGCAAGTGAACAAGTCCGCTTTACAAGTTGGCAATATAAGTCTTTTACCAATTGAGTGAAATAGCAAAGTGAGGTCGTCAAGTAATTTAACTTCATCAACATTTTGAGATTCAAATAGTTTATTAACTTTTTGCACTTCACTTAAAATGGGTTGTGAAAAGAGAAGGAATGCCAAATTTTTTTCATCACTGTACATTCCATATAGTATTTCAGGTGTGTAGCACTTTTCATTGTGTCTTGTTATTCCTCATGTTCCAGGAGCTAAATACAGACAAATACCATTGCCCTGGGTACGTCAGTTATATAAACCCCTGGGGAGCTACAGGCCAGGAAAAGATACCTGGTCAAATTCAGCCACTTTTGCCTTTGATGTTTATGAGGGGTTCCAGAGTAGACAGGAAACGATGGCGGTAGCGCTTGATCTACAATAGAGTTCGATATGATATTTTGATGACCGCACTGATGGAGAAGAGGGTCAATCCCTGGTTGGTGAACTGGATAGCAGCCGTCCTGCACTCTCGTCGGGTTGCTCTCCGTCTGGGCGCATGGACCTCAGAGCCCATATGTTAACCCCGGGACTGCCACAGGGATCTGCAGTCTCACCGGTGCTCTTTAATGTGTATACGAGCAAGATTGCAAACCTAGAAGCACCAGGGGTTGGAAGAATACTAACATTTGCAGATGATATTCTTGCATATAGGCAGGGGAGAGATAGGGAGCAAACAGCCCAGGAGTTACAGGCGACAGTAGATAAAGTGATTGACTGGTGCACAGAAATGAGTGCTGTCATCCACCCGGAAAAGGCGGCTGTTTTGGAGAACCAGTTATGTGTTTCAGCAATAAGGAATTCCAAATTCCTTGGTAAACATTCTGACTGATGAGGCATGTGATAATGCTAGCTGCAAGGAATGACATACACATTTCATGAGGATTAAAGATGGGATATCTTCCTTCAATTGTGCATACACACCATGGTTGATACCGACCATTACCGATGCATTATCGGTTCCAATTGCAGCCAAATTCTTTAAGTTTAAATGTTTACTGACCAAAAGTTTCTTCAGAGCCCTTATGCGCCATTTTACTCATTACCGGGGGGGGGGGGGGGGGGGGGGGGGGGTTGCCAGATTGTTGAGCGTTGACCCAAGTCAGTTCAAAGTTTAAATAATGGCAATTACCATAATTTACGCGCGTCCAGACCGAACATAAAATGGGTAAATGACACCGAAAGAAAAGTAAAATCTAGAAAGTATTCAAAATATCCGACTCCAAATGAAAAGTATCTAGAATTGCATCCAGCATCCATACGTCAGAAAACGGTATCCAGATGCCGGCATAAACCTCTACATCTGGATATAAAATATATAGATTTGCAACTATGATGAGGACTCCGCTCCGTATAAACTACTCTGTCTATACGGACTCAAGTCCGTATAAACTACTCTGTCTATTCGTACTCAAGTCCGTATAAACTCTCCCTTAATCTTATATCCATTTGTTGTTGTCCAGCAGGCAATTATGACAGTGTGCGGCGATATCTTATCTTGTGCCGTTTCTTTTGGCAGTGGATTTCCTGAAGCTTTCCTGTTATCACATGATTCTGATCCATACAAGTACCATGTTAGGCCTTCATATATACTAGGTTTTACTTCATTGATATTGTTTGAAAATTATGGCTACCCTCTTTAGCAGGCTGGGTCGACCCCAAAGCTGTACTGCTGGGAAATAAGAGACTCCTCCAGTTGCTGGAGATTGAACCCTGGTCGCCGTGTAGTAAGCAAGTACACTAAGCACTATGCCACTACGGCTGATATTGACAGTCACAGGTGTTTATTGGCATTCAGAAGATACGCAACAGAAACGGACAGCAGAGTGGACAGTAGAACAGACACACTGACAGCTCATCAGTTTGACACCACCAACTCTGATCGTCTTCGAGTCCAGTCTGCACTCAGTGTTCCTGTTATCTGGTGTGACACCTACTTGTGTCGGCGATCTTCTGGGAGAGCTAATCAATACCTGGAGATGCGCGAGTGTATTGGAGATTTGTGCGTCATCTCCTTCTTGATGTGTCGTGCCTGGAAGACTTCCTGGCGGGCCTCCGCTTCCTGAACTCCACAGGAGGTCCGCCCTATTGTGACTAATTGCTTTATTATAACTCGACACTGGGAAGCGGAGAGAGAGAGAGAGAGAGAGAGAGAGAGAGAGAGAGAGAGAGAGAGAGAGAGAGACAGGAGGGGATGGGTGAGAGGTGAGGGGGGAGATATGGAATATAAATAGAAAATATATGACGTATAAGACGGCGGGGGAGTGAACGTATAAAAAGAACAAGTTGAAGAAAAGGAATAATAATAATAATAATAATAATAATAATAATAATAATAATAATAATAACAATAATAATGTAACTGCTGCTGACGCTTCTCCTCCTCCTCCTGCTCATCCTACTACTACTACTACTACTACTACTACTACTACTACTACTACTACTACTACTACTACTGCTGCTGCTGCTGCTGCTGCAGCTGCTGCTATTACAACAAAAAATGATGATCATGAAGAAGAAGAAGAGGAAGAAGAAGAAAAAGAGGGAGAAGAAGAAGAAGAAGAAGAAGAAGAAGAAGAAGAAGAAGAAGAAGAAGAAGAAGAAGAAGAAGAAGAAGAAGAAGACGAAATAAATAGCAGAAGAACAGGAACTAGAAGAAGAAAAAGAAGAAAAAGAAGAAGAATGGGATGTCATGAGCCTAACAGCTTGTGCTTATTATACATAGACTAGTAGTCCATACAGGATTTCTCATATCCACATACTTGTTTGGCTTCTTTTGTTATTCATTCAGATTTAAGTGTCTTCCGCATTTTCACCAAATTGATGAATTGTTTGTTTTAGGTGTCCATGTCTGGTTGAGCCGTGGCATCAACTTCAGTTGCCATCGTGGAGTAATTCAAATCATTTGACCCTAAAAGGGTCAGGTCAAGGGCTATACCCTCGACCCAGTGGGTTTCGTGCCCGGTTAGGCTACAGGGAGTCTCACACAACACTGAAGCCGCTGACGATTGCCAGAAGACCCTGGCTCGGATCGTTCACTACTGGACCACACTGAGGTCTGGACCAGCTTGCGTTGACCGAGCGTGGTCACTATGAAAAAACTAAAGCGTAGGCTGTCCTTGACTTTAAGCAAACGAGGCCGTACTTTAGACGAAAGCTTGTCTGAACTTGCCGAACAGATGACCATTGATGACGTGGCAGCCCGGAGCGAGCAACAACTGCAGCAGCACCACCACCTCCTGCAGAATCCGCAGCACAACCATCTTCACCACAGCCAACCACAGCTGGATCAGTTTCGGATACCCTCGGCGCCATCGCTGCAGCTTCAGCAGGAAAACAATACAGCCAATGAGGAACGACCTTCTGGGCGGTTAAAAGCTTTCTATCCAATCAGAGCAGGGATTATTCACGAGAATGGTAAGCATTTTGATCATGTAATTATGTGATAGGCTCCTGGCGTACCGCTTATATCCAATAGATGTTGAGATACTCAGTGGGTCTACTAGAGGTGGCGTAGTGGCCAGAAGCTGATCTGTCGACCCAGTGACATGGGTTCGAATCGGTGGATTCGAACTTGTAAATTGGACCTGGGCTCCCAGGTGGACCCAGCCTAACATTGGTAGAGGAAATGTCTTGGGAAGTAAAGGCAGTCGGCGTGATACTGACCACATCAGTCACGAGTGCTGATTGGTCGATACAAATATAGGTCTGGCACTAAATGCCACATACGCCTTCAGACGTATAACAGGGTCCTTTATGTTCTGACTTACTAGGTCTGTCAGACTAACGGCTATAAACAGGAAGGTGATGTTACATGACACACTGGATAGACGCATTGGTTCTCAGCCGGTGGGGAATTCCCCCCCCCCCCCCCCAATTCCGGGGGTGGGAGTGGGTGGGATGGGAATTAAGATTATTTCAAGATCTCGTTAATACACGAACCGATCAAGTGATGTTGTTGTTCACTCCATACTTTATTGTTCTGTACTTCTCGCCCTTATGAAATTCGTTTTATAACGTAAGTAGACCCACAAATCACGTTTTATGTAGACGTCTAGATTTGTTCTAGTATGTGTTATTAAATTTAGCTTCCATGTTTACGTATACTATGTAGGAAAAAAGGGGGTAGGGAACGTATATGGAGGAAATAGGAAAGGGGGTGGGGGATGACATTCTGAACATATGGTGAAGGGGTGCATGGGCCAAGAAAGGTTGAGAACCACTGGGATAGAGGATATGGACACAGTAAGCATCATATATACCCTACTGCTTCCTTATCCTCGTCTCTGTGTCTCCCACTTTCTGTCTTTCTCTTTCAGTACACGCACATTTATCTCCTCCATGCCAGTTTGACCGTTGCAGTGTTAGGTCAGGAAAAGCCATCTAGTGGAAACTTCACTGTACGCTTCATGAACGGTGACGACTCATTCACAAGTGTTGATTTGCGTTTATAGAAGTAGAAGAAGGAAGTAGAAATGAGAGGCCACCCTAAACAGCATAACATTGACAGCTGTCATTACCAAAGCGGGATTCGAACTTGCCAAATGACAACATGCGGGAACAACAGAAGTACACTTGTTCCAGCAGCCAAGCGCGGCCCGTAGGTCTTGGCTTAGAATACGTATTAGGACAGATTTTATAAATGGACCTGAGCTGTAACGTCGACCCAGAAATGTCTCGCGAAATTAAGGCGGTGGCGTTGACACAGAACACATCATCCACTTGAGTGCCCATTCGTCTATTACAAATTGAACACTAGTACCGTATGCCCAATGCCCCTGATGGCGTGAAGCCCTGGTATTTTGTTATGGAGAGGTTATTATGCCTTAATGTTTTGAAGCACAATAACTATGGTCTGTCAAGTCGGCCAGATGCCAACACTGGACATTCACGCGTCCGTTACTTCTAGCGTGCTGATGTAGGATGTTTTCTGACTGCTGTGCTGTGGATATGCGCATCTGGGGGACTGTTTCTTGTGTTTACCGGCGTCCATTCATGGTTAAAGCTGTTGAAAGAACCAGATCCCGCGAGCGATGATTTAGCGCAATAGCAGAGACAGGTAACACCAGCATGAGGGCAGCCCACACAATGAGCTTGCCAGACAACCCTGAAAGCCATCACAGACACAGCGGGCAGGGTACACTTGCTAGTGGAGCTAACATAGCAGTGCTGTCATACATGAATTGGTATTGATTAGCACTGACATAAATAACATGAAACATGTAGATACAGGAGAATAACGCAGACAATAGAGATATGGGACAGCTGGAGTGACATATTGATGTCGCCATTGTGTCTCATCTCATCATATCTCATCATGTTCCTCTTGTACTTTGCGGTGTCGAGGTGTAGTATAAACATCGTGAGAGTGCCCGATTATGGGCTTCATGTATCGATATTCCCTTCGTCCAACGTTTACGTGGTCGGCCTCTTCCTCTGTTTCCATCTGGTCTGTACATCATTGCTTGTTGTGGTATGCCATTGAATGGTAACCTACTTGCATGTCCAAACCATTTTACTTGCTGCTTTCTAATAAAATCTAATGCTGCTATAACCCCCACTTTAGTCCTGATTTCTCCATTGCTGATCTTATCTCTTCTTGATACGTTGAGTATTCTTCTCAGGAAGCTCATTTCGGTTGTGATTTTTCTTTTCGCTTTTTCTGCCATTGTCCAGGTTTGGCATTGGTAGCATAGAGTTGGTAGAAAAACTAAGAAGCCATTGTGCGTCTTGTCTTTAATTTTCTTCTGTTGTCTGGTATGTTCTAAGACGTCTGCTTCTGTCAGAATCAGTCACTACCTGGCTGATATATGCATAGTTTGTTGTAATGTGTTGTCTTGCTGATATCAATGGCCAATTCATACCGTGGGACCCCGATATGTGCTTTAAAAATATCCTAACGAATAAGCTACAGGGCGATGTCTCGGCCATGCCTACTACATCCCACAGCCAAGTTTATGAACACTTGTATGTATCACTGCATGGTATATGGAACAACACAACAGCTGATGAACACTTGCAAGTATCACTACATGGAACAACACAACAGGTGATGAACACTTGCATGTATCACTACATGGAACAACACAAAGCCGATGAACACGTGCATGTATCACTACATGGAACAACACAACAGCTGATGAACACTTGCATGTATCTCTACATGGAACAACACAACAGCTGACGAACACTTGCATGTATCACTACATGGAACAACACAACGAACACTTACATGTATCACTACATGGAACAACACAACATGTGATGAACACTTGCATGTATCACTACATGGAACAACACAACATTTGATGAACACTTGCATTTATCACTACATGGAACAACACAACATGTGATGAACACTTGCATGTATCACTACATGAAACAACACAACATGTGATGAACACTTGCATGTATCACTACATGAAACAACACAACAGCTAATGAACACTTGCATGTATCACTACATGGAACAACACAACAGCTGATGAACACTTGCATGTATCACTACATGGAACAACACAACATGTGATGAACACTTGCATGTATCACTACATGGAACAACACAACATGTGATGAACACTTGCATGTATCACGACATGGAACAACACAACAGCTGATGAACACTTGCATGTATCACTACATGGAACAACACAACAGCTGATGAACACTTGCATGTATCACTACATGGAACAACACAAAGCCGATGAACACGTGCATGTATCACTACGCGGAACAACACAACAGGTGATGGACACTTGCATGTATCACTACATGGAACAACACAACAGCTGATGAACACTTGCATGTATCACTACATGGAACAACACAACAGCTGATGAACACTTGCATGTATCACTACATGGAACAACACAACAGCTGATGGACACTTGCATGTATCACTACATGGAACAACACAACAGCTGATGAACACATGCATGTATCACTACATGGAACAACACAACAGCTGATGAACACTTGCATGTATCACTACATGGAACAACACATGCATGTATCACTACATGGAACAACACAACAGCTGATGAACACTTGCATGTATCACTACATGGAACAACACAACAGCTGATGAACACTTGCATGTATCACTACATGGAACAACACAACAGCTGATGAACATGTGCATGTATCACTACATGGAACAACACAACGGCTGATGGACACTTGCATGTATCACTACATGGAGCAACACAACGAACACTTGCATGTATCACTACACGGAACAACACAACAGCTGATGGACACTTGCATGTATCACTACATGGAACAACACAACAGCTGGTGAACACTTGCATGTATCACTACATGGAACAACACAACAGCTGATGAACACTTGCATGAATCACTACATGGAACAACACAACAGCTGATGAACACTTGTATGTATCACTACATGGAACAACAGAACGAACACTTGCATGTATCACTACATGGAACAACACATGCATGTATCACCACATGTAACAACACAACAGCTGATGAACACTTGCATGTATCACTACATGGAACAACACAACAGGTGATGAACACTTGCATGTATCACTACATGGAACAACACAACAGCTGGTGAACACTTGCATGTATCACTACATGGAACAACACAACAGGTGATGAACACTTGCATGTATCACTACATGGAACAAAACATGCATGTATCACTACATGGAACAACACAACGAACACTTGCATGTATCACTACATGGAACAACACTTGCATGTATCACTACATGGAACAACACTTGCATGTATCACTACATGGAACAACACTTGCATGTATCACTACATGGAACAACACAACAGCTGATGAACACTTGCATGTATCACTACATGGAACAACACAACAGCTGATGAACACTTGCATGAGTCACTACATAGAACAACACAACTGCTGATGAACACTTACATATATCACTACATGGAACAACACAACAGGTGATGAACACTTGCATGTATCACTACATGAAACAACACTTGCTTGTATCACTACATGGAACACAACAGCTGATGAACACTTGCTTGTATCACTACATGAAACAACACATGCATGTATCACTACATGGAACAACACAACAGCTGATGAACACTTGCTTGTATCACTACATGAAACAACACATACATGTATCACTACATGGAACAACGCAAAGCTGATGAACACATGCATGTATCACTACATGGAACAACACATGCATGTATCACTACATGGAACAACACATGCATGTATCACTACATGGAACAACACAAAGCTGATGAACTCTTGCATGTATCACTACATGGAACAACACAAGCTGATCCCAATTTTACCCCTTCCCTGTCCCACTGTCACACATTTTGTGCTCAGGGTTAATATTGCCTTTACTTGCACATATATTTAACACGCATAAGACTGAATATGTAAATAATGCGTGAAAGATGAAAGGTAGACATGAGCGGATTTAAGCATATCTGCGTGCTGAATTTGTATTTGTGGTCGTTTGAACAATACAGTTGGTTCTTTCGTCCCCTGACTGCTGTCACTAAGCACCCGCAACCCAACACCCAACAACTCAAAGACGGCGAACACTTTAGTCCGGAAATCAATCGTCTTTTGTTTTCTGCCTCCTCGCCCCTTCTCCTTCATCTTTCCAGTGTCTGGTGTACAGGGCCCACACATTTTGCCTGGAAAAACCGGCCTATTTAATCAGGTTGACATAGGCAAGCCTCTAATCCTGCTGTCATTCATTGGTTGTCTTCAGTGGCCTAACATCTGAGTCTGCTTGGCTGGAGTTCAAGTCCCCTGGTCTGTCGGTTTCTCTTTTGCCATTTTGCAGTGTGTAACATTAGTGCACAAACTGTATTGCCATTGTTGATTATTTTCAAACTTTAGAAGGTCTGCGCTGTCACATGGTTGTTCTGTCATTATAGCACAGATGTTCTGCCATCATACTATAGGTGTTCTACCTATAGATGTTCTACACTTTAACCATAGATGTTCTACACTCTACCATTGATGTTCTACTCTCTAACCATAGATATTCTACACGCCACCATTGATGATCTACACTCTACCGTAGATGTTCTACGCTCTACCATATGTGATCTACTCTCTGCCATAGATGATCTACATGCTACCATAGATGTTCTACTCTCTGCCATAGATGATCTACACTCTACCATAGATATTCTACGCTCCACCATAGATATTCTACACTCTGCCATAGATATTCTACACTCTACCATAGATGTTTTGTACTCTGCCATAGATATTCTGCACTCTACCATAGATATTCTACACTCTACCATAAATGATCTACTCTACCATATATGTTCTACTCTATAATAGATGTCCCATCGCTCTACCATAGATGATCTACACACTACCATAGATGTTCTACAATCTGCCACTGATGATCAACACGCTACCCTAGATGTTCTACACTCTACCCTAGATGTTCTACATACACTCTGCCATAGATGATCTACACTCTACCCTAGATGTTCTACATACACTCTGCCATAGATGATTTACACTCTACCCTAGATGTTCTACTCTCTACCATAGATATTCTACACGCTAACATAGATGATCTACACTCTACCATGGATGTTCTACACTCTACTATAGATGATATACATTTTACCATATATATTCTACACTCTACCATAGTTCTTTGACTATATCTTGGCTGTTCTTTCACAATATCATAGCTGCTATTTCACCATGGTGTGTATGTTCTATACTCTATCATGCATGTTCTTTCACTGTATAAAGACCGCCCTTTCACCACATAAAGACCGTTCTTTCACCATACCATGCGCGTTCTACACTCTTCCATGCGTTTCTACACCATAACGTGCGTGTTCTAAACTCTACCGTGTGTGGTCTACACTCTAATGTGCATGTTGTACACTCTACCATGCGTGGTCTACACTCTACCGTGTGTGTTCTACACTCTACCATGCGCGGTCTACACTCTAATGTACATGTTCTACACTTTACCGTGCGTGGTCCACACTTTACCACGCCTGGTCTACACTTTACCATGCGTGTTCAATCACCACTCCCTGGACATTCAGCTAGTCTGCCTGGAATGAGTGCAATCAAAATGTTAGTTTGCTTTTTGTTTCTCTTTTTCCTGTCACATTTCATTGATTGAAGACGGCGGCGGGGATATCTGATGTGACGACACATCTTCCAGTAGTTCCCACACGTGGGGCCATGGGTAGAAGTACGTGTTGCAGGGTGTGATGGTAGATGTGGCAGGAGGTAGTTGTAGATGTGGGGTGAGATGGTGGTAGATGTGGCGGCAGATGGTGGTAAATCTGGCGGGAGATGGTGGTAGATGTGGCTGGAGATGGTAAATGTGGCGGGAGATGGTGGTAAATCTGGCGGGAGATGGTGGTAGATGTGGCGGCAGATGGTGGTAAATCTGGCGGGAGATGGTAAATCTGGCGGGAGATGGTGGTAGATGTGGCGGCAGATGGTGGTAAATCTGGCGGGAGATGGTGGGAGATGGTGGTAGATGTGGCGGCAGATGGTGGTAAATCTGGCGGGAGATGGTAAATCTGGCGGGAGATGGTAAATCTGGCGGGAGATGGTAAATCTGGCGGGAGATGGTGGTAGATGTGGCGGGAACTGGTGGTAAATCTGGCGGGAGATGGTGGTAGATGTGGCGGGAACTGGTGGTAAATCTGGCGGGAGATGGTAAATGTGGCGAGAGATGGTGGTAGATGTGGCGGGAACTGGTGGTAAATGTGGCGGGAGAGGGTGGTAAATCTGGCGGGAGATGGTAAATGTGGCGGGAGATGGTGGTAGATGTGGCAGGAACTGGTGGTAAATCTGGCGGGAGATGGTAAGTGTGGCGGGAACTGGTGGTAAATCTGGCGGGAGATGGTGGTAAACTGGCGGGAGATGGTAAATGTGGCGGGAGATGGTGGTAGATGTGGCGGGATCTGGTGGTAAATCTGGCGGGAGATGGTGGTAAATCTGGCGGGAGATGGTAAATGTGGCGGGAGATGGTGGTAGATGTGGCGGGAGTTGGTGGTAAATGTGGCGGTAGATAGTGGTAGATGTGTTTGGAAGGGGGATAGATGTGGTGGCAGATGGTAGTAGATGTGGAGGTGATAGTAAGTCGGCTCAGAGTGTAGTAGGTATGACCGAAGATGATGGTTGGTGTAACGAAAGAATAGGGGGAGGGGTTTATAAGAATGGATTAGAAGGTACCACGAGAGAGAGAGAGAGAGAGAGAGAGAGAGAGAGAGAGAGAGAGAGAGAGAGAG
The DNA here is from genome assembly GCA_963921405.1 of Cepaea hortensis. Classification (NCBI taxonomy): domain Eukaryota; kingdom Metazoa; phylum Mollusca; class Gastropoda; order Stylommatophora; family Helicidae; genus Cepaea; species Cepaea hortensis. The sequence continues at coordinate 124,792,031 of OY992882.1, read as the reverse complement.
AGAGAGAGAGGGGGGGGGGATAGTATGTGGACGCAGAGTGTAGTAGTAGAGGGTGGAAAGTATGACGGAAGAAGGTAAAGGCATATGAGAGGCTTAAGAAAGTATGGCGACAGAGAGTGGGCGGCATAACCGCATAAAATGAACGGTATACCGGCAGAGAGTGAACGGTGAAGTTTTTTCTGACCGGGACAAAAAGAAAACTCTAACCTGCACACAGTTCGCGGCGACTACACTAATCAGTAGGCCTTAATTTCTCAGGCTCAAGACCCCCTGTCCTACACCGCAAGGTACTATAGACTATAGGCTGTAAGTAGTAAGTGACAGTTTTGACAGTGAACGGAATGACGCCAGAGAGAGAGAGAGAGAGAGAGAGAGAGAGAGAGAGAGAGAGAGAGAGAGAGAGAGAGAGAGAGAGAGAGAGAGAACGAACGAACGAACGAACGAACAGACTTTATTTTCAAAGGGTAACAAATTGGGCACGCAGGCCCGTCTTACATTCGGCCCTTCCATTCACTCATCTTTCTTTCATCAACAGTGCATAGGAAAAAACATTGTCACATGAATTTTGTAAACATAAACAATGCATATTACTATGTTATGAGACGCATCCACCACCCACCCACACATCCCCCATTCACTCCAACTCCCCCACCCAACCACACACACATACAATACATTCCCCCACCCATCCACCACATCCCTACACCTACACATCTCCCCACCCACACACACCTCTCACCCACCACACATCCCATCCACCCACACCCCAAGCACACATACATTCAATAACCCACACATCTCCCACCTACACACATCTCCCCACCCACTCACATATCCTCTACCCGTCCCATTACCCACCAACAATTACTCACCCACATATCCTCCACCCACACACCTCCAACTACCCAGCCAAACACACATTCCTCAGCCACACACACACATCTCCCCGTCAACTCACATATTCCGCACCTACCCACACACAAATTCCACACCCACCCACATAATCTCCCATCTCACCCAACCCACTCACAGAACCCGAGCCCACACCTACAAACATCCCCCACCATCTCCTAACCTGTACATACTCACCCACCCACACATCCTCTACCCATCCACACATCCTCTACCCACCCATCCCCCAACCAAACATTCCTTAACCACACACCCTTACTCATATACAATCACCCACCCACACATCCTCTACCCAACCACACATCCTCCATCCACCCATCCCCCAGCCACACATCCCTTAACCACACACCCCTACCCATATACACACATCCCCACCCACGCACAATCTCCCCACCTATACACACATCCCTCACACACATCCCCACCCACCAACACATCCCCCATCCACGCACACACACAACCCACACACACATCCCCAACTTATACACTCATCCCTTCACACATCCCTAGACACACGTACTTATCCCTCAACCACTAACACCCACACATCCGTTACCCACTCATCAACACATACATCTCCTATCTACCCACCCACACTCACACACCCCAACCACCCATCTAAGCACACATCCCCCACCCTCACACATTCCTTCACCACCCGCAAACCCAACCACACCTTCACCCACCCTCACACACACACATCATTTATCCCCACCCAGCTCCCCTCCCACACAACACCACACCCACACACATCCCAAAGACACATCCCTCACCCACACACACATCTCCCCACACATCTCCTACCCATCCACACATCCCCCAACTACAATCACCCTCACTACCCACACATACATCCTCCATCCAGCCACACACACACATTCTCCATCCAGCCACACACACCCCCACCCAGCTAGACATATCCCCCACCCACACACACATCTCCAAATCCATCACCCACACACATCATGCACCTCTCCCCCAACCCACACACACCCCCTAAACACATTCACCCACACATCTCTCACCCACACACACTCCCCACCCATCCACCCAAACATCCCACACCCATACACATCCCTCACCCACACACACATCCCCAAACCCACAACCACCTCCACCTGCACACATCTCCCACCCACCACATATCCCCACCCACACATATCCCCACCCACACATATCCCCCACCCATCCCATAACCCACCATCAATCACCCACCAACATATCCTCCTCCACCCACTCACAAACAACCACCTAGCCAAACACACATCCCCACCCACACACACACATCTCCCCGCCAACCCATACATCCCGCACGTACCCACACACAAATCCCCCACCCACCCACACAATCCCACCCACACATCCTGAGTCCACCCACACACATCACGAATCCACCCACACACACATCCCCCCCAACCTACTAGAGAGAGAGAGAGAGAGAGAGAGAGAGAGAGAGAGAGAGAGAGAGAGAGAACGGTGTGACGGACAGTGGTAGCAGTTAAGGTGGAAAGTGCTAGAAGTTAAGGCGGAAATGTTAGAAGTTAAAGAAGGAAGTGGTACAAGTTAAAGGTGGAAAGTAGTATAAGTAATACCGAAAGAAAACGAAAGCAATGAATGAAAACTTAGAGAGGTTTTCCATTGTAAATAATTATGTAGAAACTATCAATCAGAAGATAACATCGTGAGAACCGCTGGCGGAGACAGTCAATGGAGCCCGGTTATTTCCCAGATCCGTCTGCTGGCAACTAGCAGACGATCGCCACCTGGTCCTCCCGCCCACCACATAGCAGACATTATCCAACGGTTTCTTCTGGTCGGCACTGAGTACCAAGTATTGACATGGTGATCTGTCTGTCACTCTCTCTTCCCTTTTTTCTCTTTTCTGTTTCTCTCTTCTCTTTTTTTTCTCTCCCCCTCTTTCACTTCTCTCTCTCCCCCTCTCTCTTATCTCTACCTATCTCCCCCAACCTTTCTCTCTCCCTCTTCTATGTCTCCCTTCTGTTGCTTCTCTCTACCTCTCCCTGCTCTCTCCCTCTCGTTCTTCTCTCCCCTCACTTACTTCTCTCCCTCCTTCTCTCTTTCTTCTCTCTTTCTTTTCTCTCCCTCTCTTCTCTCTCCCTTCCCTCTCCTTTCTCTCCCTTCCTTCTCCTTTATCTCCCTCCCTCTTCTCTCTCTACCTTCTCTCTCTCCCTCTTCTCTTTCTCCCTCTCTTACTTCTTTCTGCGCTCTCCTCTCTCTCTCTCTCTCTCTCTCTCTCTCTCTCTCTCTCTCTCTCTACCTACAATACGTCAACAAAGCCGACATCTGTAGCTCTATTTCCATTTCTAAAAAAAAAAATCGTTGCATGTCCTTTGCAGGACGTTGCGATTAACCCCAGGTTTAGGGGTAGTAGTAATACCCGGCCGACCAGACCCAAATACCCTGTCTTGATTCACATGACCCAAGACAGTGAGGTGTCTCACCACAGAACCGATCTCTGGTATCCACGGAAGCAAGTCGGCAAGCTACTGACTGCTCCACCACCACAAGCTGCATAGTTTCTTCGGCTTGTGAACGCAGTGTTAGATTATAGCAATGGGTAACGCCCTCGCCTTGCAAGGAAACACGACTAAGCACTCGGTCAACGAGCCACCATGCTCGTCTCCTACTCTACAATCGATGACCTTGTTTGGACGGGCTGGTTTCGGGTGCCTTGGGTGCTTTTAGTTTGTGCGTGTCTCTGTCAGTGTGTGTTTTATTGTTGGTCTTCAGTCTGTTACCTCTTCTTGCTTGCTCTGCAGACTACGGCAGTCTTATTTAAGCAAGTATTTCACACACCGGTCAGTTGGACATAAACGTTGACTTCTGGTTCAAACAAGTAATGGCAAACTTACGTTAGTTACATAGCCTTTACAGGACGTCACAGTCAACCCCAACATTGTTTGGCTGTGTTTGATATACTTCGCAGATGTTGTGTTCAGTAGTTTGCTGTTGCTTTCTGAATGACCGACGCCTCATACCATCAAAATCAACGCATAGCGGTTTGCTTCCCAATCGCCCTCAGCTGATTTCAAACCCTGGGCTCGGTATATCGAAGGACTGGGTGGTTCGTTCACTGCTTCTAGTGCCACAGCGCCGGCTAAGGGCGAGGTACTGACCGACAATTGTCGCCAAGATCAACCCGAGGTTGACTCCAACATCCTGCAAGGGACATAATACATTAAATATGGCAGGCCTAACTAGAGGCCATGATGCGGCCTGGTTCCAAACCGGCGAGGAGCCGAGTAAGTGAGAGCATTTCGGTCTGAGTCATTGAGTCATTAATGGGCTCTTGACACCAGAGCGTGTCCATTCGTTCTTCAAACTCCTCAGTTTGTTAGGCCACAATGGCAGAGTCTCCGCACAGTGCACCAACTCTGTAGTACCAACGATCATCTCCGCAAAGAGAGTGTCAATTCATTCTTCAATCTCCTCCGTATGTTAGGCCACACATGCAGAGTCTCCGCACAGTACACCAATTCTGTAGTACCTGCCAGCATCACCACACAAGAGAATATCCACCCATTCTCCAATTCCCACCGTATTATGGGTCTTGCCTTCAGAGTATCCGCACAGTGCACCAACTCTAGCAGCACGGAGGTGGCCGACGTATGTAAGCCAGAATCACTCAGCCGTACATGTTCTCTTGTCCTGTGTTGGTTGACTAATTATGGCATTTAGCCAGGCCTGCCGCGTTTATGGAATATATTCTTCACAAGAGTGGAAGTACAGCATCATTGGCACCTTGCCGTCTTGACAGACGATAGTTTGTGCTTCAAAAAGACATAATAACTTGTAGCCATGGCGGTAGCGAATGTGACTGATAAGGCCAATTCGCTGCTGCTGTAGTACAGCATGGGCGAATGGATAAAGGTGCACACTCTTAAATTTGCGGTGTGCTGATACCGGGGTAGCGGGTTCAACCGTTCAGCTGGGCTAATATGTTGATTTCTCGTCCGTGACTTGGAAACGTAAATTACAGGTACCTCGGAAGTCGAAGTGGGTTCACGTAATGACGTGGGGCACTGGTAATTGGGAAAGCTAATCCACATACAAACATCAGTCCAGTGTACTACGCTTGAGTTCAGAGCTAGCGAACGCCAGAAGAAAAAATCAGAAATGAGCCTTTTCAGGTAAAAGAGGCGGAGGAAGACATCACAATTTACGCGGAGAGAGAGCAAACAATAGAGCAAGCAACAGAGCAATTAATAATATTAGCCATTGCATGGAGTTTATGACACATTTCGGTGAACAGGTGATGGCGATTCATGATCGCCAGAGTCTGCGTCAGGTCAGTCATCTAAAGACTGCTGTGGAATGTTTGACATGCTCACGTGCTCACGGTACCTCACACGTTTTCGCCGTTATCTGAAAAGTTCATATATTGGATTCATTTCCCAGAGAGGGTGAGGGATAATAATATTTAAAAAAGAAATAACACGGCCTGAAATATTTTTTAAAGACCTGCTGAGGGTCTGTAGCCTGAGCGAACCGTCATGTTTTGTGGAACTGAGTGCGAGGGAATAGGTGGTCAGTCTTATCATCTGTTAGCGGAGGATGACCGCAGGCGTGGCACCCACGTCCGATCTGGCTCAAGACATTATATGCTCAGCTCCCTATACACTGTGCTTAAGCTTCCGCCATTATAGCAGTAATAATAATAATAATAATAATAATAATGAGCTGGAGGACGAGAAGCAGAAGAATTTGATGAAGAAGAAGGAGGTGGAGTAGTATATGAATAGGATTAGAAGCAACAGCAGGAGAAGGAGTAGAAGAATGTAATCGGTACAATGCTTGTAGATAGACCAGGCAGGGGTCTGCTGTGGTGTACAGAGCTGGCATGATCTGATGGAGCAATGAGAACCGCTAGTAGTGCTGCCAAGCATACAGTGTACTGGCGTGTCTATCAGCGAGTCGGCGGACGGACAAAGGTTAGATAACCTGGACCAGACACAAGCGGCCTGCATACCACAGCTGTTCACATCACAGCGTTCCTGTGACAGCGTTGTTTTGTTGGTACATGGGCACTCGGCGGCCGTGTTAACGCAGTGGCTAGCATGCCAGTTGTCTGAAAGTGAAAGGGTTAAAATAACAATTGTTTGGAAACGACAGAGTTAAAATAAAAATTGTCGGTGGGTTAAGGGGTTAAAGTAACAACTGTCTCCAAGTGAAAGGGTTAAAATAACAATTGTCTGGAAACGAAAGAGTTAAAATAAAAAACTGTCGGGGGTGAAGGGGTTAAAGTAACAACTATCTCCAAGTGAAAGAGTTAAAATAACAACTTTCTCCAAATGAAAGAGTTAAAGAAACAACTGTATGAAAGTGAATGCGTTAAAGCAGCAACAATCTGGACGTGTATGTCTGAAGGGCATTGACAGTTGTGTGGTTAATATCGACGCTCGCATGAACTATTAGTGGTTTCCTGGGAACGCATTGCCTAGGCAGACTGAGAATTTCTCCAACAGCTCACTGACCACAATTACAGCAACTATCCGTGCTTGTGTGGAGGCTAAGGGGAAACCATTACATTAATCTCATAATAATCAAATTATGGACAGTCTCAAAACTAGATTAATAGTCGAGTGACATATTCAATAACAGTCAGTGGCATTTATCCATTTATATGCAGGTGCCAGTCTACCTACGTCGACATAATAGATAGGCAGTTGAATAATAGGTTGATAGAACAATTGAATTGACAGAACAATAAAGAAAAACTTTGGGAACATGGCAATGTGCCTACACACCGCAAATCTCCTACGCCATCGATCGGCCGGCACAATTTGGGAACCTGTCACGCGATTGATAGTGACAGAGCGTTTTTTGCGTTGTTTAGCACACAAAATGCTAGCATGTTAAAGCTGGTAGCGGCAATCGCCATTCATTTACAAAAACTAGCTTTGTGCAAACAAAAAGCCATGATATTCAGTTTAAAAGTATCGTGGTAAACAATTCAGGTTACTATGTGAATATGTGTGTTGTATATTTCAGCTTCAAGGATGTATTTACCTTATTGCTTTAGTTTATTTTGTGTGATTTCTGCAGTACGTACCTGACGAGATACAACTAAATATGCCAGGCAATAAATCGTGCAATCCATTGCTTGTGTCTTCGTTGTTCAGCCTGTTCTCTGTTCTGACTCAAGAACCTGTTATGAACAATGCGTGATCGACTCAACCAGTCAGCACGTTACTTGAAGATTAGACAGCCCAGCTTGTGTGTTTACGAAACTTTAGGAAGTAGATAAACTGGCTTAGCGTTGGCATCCGAATGGATTGATTCTCTCGGACGGCAGACTGCCGCGCTCATCAAACACGCCGGACTGCTGTTGGAATGACGTCAATGACAGGGCCAACTGCACCTAGCCAGGAATAATTAGCGCGGATTTCTCCGTTGTCGGCGCCGCATGTTTGTGGATTCTCCTCGGGGACTGATGTGATGAAGACAACAGTCAGCGCGATTAACGTCACGCTCGGCTAATGATATGTGTGTTCACATCTCTGTGAAGTCTGCTCGGTCAGGGCTGGTTTGATAGTAAGTTGTCTGTCTTTGATTACAGTACTGGCGTGTGTGTTTTTAACTAATGTTGGCGCTCTTGTGAGATTATGCTTCTTTAAGTAGTAGTGGTTATATTCAGCTGAAAGAGACCTACTACTGCTGCTACTACTTTTTTTTTTTTCTTCTTCACATATCCTATTATAGGACAAAGCTGTCAACACCAACATTTTACCGCTGTTGTTGATTTCTTGGCAAGATTACGCTCAGTAGTTTGCCATTGCTTTCGGAGCGGCCTGCTCACATATCCCGTAAGTAACGGGAGCGGCGAGAACCGCTACCAGTTCTCGCGCAGCTGCGTTTGCAGCGGGAATAACGAGAAAGTCGCTAACACCTCGGCCATGGAGACTGGCGCTTCTTCTACTACAAGTGGTTTATTCCTATAATCATTAGTAGTCTTTTCTATGATCACTACTAGTCTTTCCTATAATCACTGGTAGTCTTTCCTATAATCACTAGTATTTCTTATAATTAGTGCTGCGGAAATTAACGATTAATTATTCGATTAATCGTTAATTTTTTTTTTTATTAACGACTAGCTGACCCTGCCCGGCTTCGCCCAGACCATGGTGGGGAGCATCTCATTTAATTCATATAAGTAGTCATATAAGTTCCCGTTCCCGACTGTCTATCTGTCTGTCTATCTGTCTGTCTATCTGTCTGCCTAACCCTGCCCGGCTTCGCCCAGTCCCTGGTGGGGAGCATCTCATTTAATTCATATAAGTAGTCATATAAGTTCCCGTTCCCGTTACCGACTATCTGTCTGTCTGTCTGTCTGTCTGTCTGTCTGTCTGTCTGACCCGGCCCGGCATCGCCCAGCTCCTGGTGTGAAGCATCTCATCTTTCTTATATATAAAAAAGGATCTCCGTCCAAATGTATGTATTTCTGTCTGTATGTCCTTTATGCGTTCGCGAACGGCCCATCCGATTGAGATGAAATTTTCTACACGCCTTCCTTTCATTCCAGAGCTGCCAACTGTGATATTTTGTTAGTGTGAAATCGCCTGCTTACTCAGTATTATTTCATTTTTCATTTTTCATCATAATTTCATATATCTCAGGGGACCTAACTCTGTAAAAGTTATTTCAAGGGGCATAACTTTTCTGTATAACTTATAGTCATATTGTGGCATCGTTTTCAAAGATTTATAAACTCTTTGTCCATAGTTATGTACCGGCATATGAGTTATAATAAATAATGATACAATCTGTAAGGCATTTTCAAAGTTTTCATAAAAATGATGCACAATGCATAACATTGTAACTCATCTTTTTTTGCTTAAGAAGTTACTGTAGTCATGCAGGTGATTAGAAAGAGTTTTCATTAAAAATAATGGATGGTGTGTGGAAGAACGTTCTTTTAAGTTACTTTTTTTGTTGTATGACAGTTGGCAGCTCTGGAATGAAAGGAAGGCGTGTAGAAAATTTCATCTCAATCGGATGGGCCGTTCGCGAACGTATAAAGGACATACGGACATAAATACATACATTTGGACGGAGATCCTTTTTTATATATAAGATTAGTTTTTTTTAAACGATTAATCGAAAATGCCACCAGCTTCGAAGCAGGCTACTTTGAGTCACTATTGTCGTTTGTCTGATCGTCCAGTGAGTGCCGCATTACAACATGATAATTGATATTCAAGCATCACTTGCAAACTGGATTGCTAGTAGTGGCAGACCAATATCAATAGTAGTTGGCGACGACCTTCAACAAGTATTACGCACAGCATTGCAAAATTCTGAATATAAGCTACCTTCCCGCCGCACTATTGACAAACTTTTGACTGCTAAGTATAACAGCAAGATTCAAAATGTTAAAGAATCTGCGAAAAACGCAAAGGGAATTGCGCTAACATTTGATTTTTGGACATCTCTAAGTAACGAAAGCTATTGTGGAATTACTGGCCATTGGATTGCCGATGACTGGAAATTGAAAGATGTTCTTGAATGCGTGAATGTTGGTGAACGTCATTATTCTGACAGCGTTGCCAAGTTATATAAACAGTTTGCAATAGACTGGGATATAACGAACAAAATGCAGGCTCTTGTTACTGACAATGCAAGAAATATGATTTCAGCTGTTGCTGAAACCGGTTTTGCACATATTCCTTGTTTGGCTCATAGCTTACAACTGAGTATATTACATGGATTTAAAACCGCTGATACCGAAACAATTTTTGGGAAATGTCGAAAAAGTGTCAGACATTTTAAACATAGTGCTGCAAACACAACCGAGTTGCAAAATTGTACTGAGTCACCATTGTGTGAGCTGCAGAAAGATGTAACAACACGATGGAACAGTATTTTTTATTATGCTACAGAGTCTTCTACAGGCCAGAGAAGCATTAGCTGTCTACATGTCAGATGAAAACATGCAATTCAAAGGTCCAAAACTGTCAGATTCGGATTGGGAGAAGATTTCGAAATATGTCAAAGTTTTGGAATTATTCTGTCAGACCACGGTCCTGCTTGGCGGTCAAGATTATGTTTCATGTAGCTGTGTATTGCCACTGCTATCATCGTTGACAAAGCATATGACTGTACACGATGATGATCCGGGCTACATAGCTAAATTTAAAGCAGCATCTATTAATGACTTCAGTGAACGTGTAGCTAATATGACAAATATCGAAATGCTACAGATTGCAACAGCACTTGATCCACGCTACAAATACCTGAAGGTTTTTTTTCCCGCGTTTCTATCCTGTTTCAGGATATTGCAGTCAACACCAGCATCTTTCAGCTGTATGTTGATTCCTAGGCTAGATTACGCTCATCAGCACTCCACGACTTTCTGAGCGACCGGCTCCATACTCTCATAAGTCACTGGCGCGATCGAACCACTTCTATTTCTCGTGCGCTCACGTCAACCACGAGAGTATTCGGGGTTAACGGAGAAAGCTGCTAACTCCTCGGCCAGGGAGCCGGCCAAATACCTGAAGTGTTTGTCAAAAGATGCCAAACGAACGAACTTGGTCACGTACTGAACAACAAATAGCAGCTGATGTTCATGATGAGCAGATGGAGACTGCTGCAACGAATGATACTGACATTGACAATGAAACTATATGTGAACCAAATGAAAAGCGTATTTAGCTAATGGAGTCTGACTCAGGCACGGAAGCTCATGCCAACAGCTCTCCTGATGAATTGCTACGTTATTCATCTTCTTCTTTCGTTGGCTTGAAATATGTCTATAACTGCAATTTTGTCTCTTGTATGAATTTAACTGTCTTTTTTTTAGTTCACACAGCGGTCCATAGAGTTTATCTTCCAATGTCGCCAATCTAGGCCAGAAGGTTTGCCTAGATATGTTATATTTTGATCAGTCTTGGAGTATGTGCTCTGCTGTCTGCTATGCCAATCCACATGTGCACATGGCTGTTTCACCAATCTTGAATTGTGTATACATGTGGTTGCGTAATTTATTGTTTCCTGTTCTGCGGCGCAGAATAATGACTTGTTCTGGTCTATCCATAATGTCGTAGTCATCTTGAGCAGGTTTTGGTGGCTTTTTGACTGATCTGATCATTCTTTTCTTTTGGTGGTATGTAACGGGAACATCAGGCTGTTCTTCCTTGGCTCCTTCCTTAGCCAATTGATCAGCTCTGTCGTTTCCAGGTACTCCACAGTGGGATGGTATCCACTGTATGGTGACCTTATGCTGACTGCTAAGTTCAGAAAGTAATGTCCTTAGTACTTCAATTTCCCAGACAGGAGGGCCTAGAGTACTGATTTTGCATTTGTCAATAGCACCATAGGTTGTGTACCATTGCTGGTATTTAGTAATTTCTCTGTTGCTATCTTGATTGCCCCAGTTTCAGCATCATAGTTATGGCAGTACTTTCCTGTCGGTACTCTGGCTGTGTCCCTAATATTATTTGGGTATTCTATGTACACTCCCGCTCCTCCATTTCGAACAACATTTTGTGCTGATCCATCTGTGTAGACTCGGATCCAGAGTTCCTGTGGGTATTCTTCATCAAGGAAACTGAGAGTGGCTGTTCTGTGCTGCACACTGTTCTGCTCTTCCTTATCAAATATTCCTCTCACGTTTGTCTGGAGTTGTAATGATAGTCTATGTTCATCTTTTCATGGAGTTCGCTCTGGAATAGTTCTTAGGGGGATACCAATTGTGGGCAGATCGGGGGTTTCTCTGCAGAGTCGTTTGGCCTGGTGGATAAAACTACTTCTTTTCAACCGCCTCATTGCTAGGTTTTCAAATATTAGCGTTTTTGTATCTCTGCGCTCTCTCAGTGCTTGTGTCCTCCCCATCTTCTCCATTTCCACTAATAGGGGTCGCTACGTTATAAAATGGAGAAGAAAGGTACTGAACCGGTTGACCCTTTACAATGGTGGAAATTTAATGAACATCGATATCCAAAATTGGCATTCCTTGCAAAGACCATTCTGTGCGTGACTACCTCAGTTCCATGTGAACGATTGTTCAGCTCTGCTGGGTATATTGTTAATAAGACGCGCTCGTCACTTGAACCAAATACTGTCAACATACTCGTCTGTTTGCATAGTTGGTTATTAGATGACATATGAACAAGACAATCCAGTGTTATTTAGATTTTTGACAAATACGACTATGATGTGGGTTATGTGACTATAAATGTTTTGTTTTAATCGAAATTAACTATTAATTAATTGTTAATTTGTCAAAAGTTAACTATTAAATTTAAATTAATCGTTCGCAGCCCTACTTATAATCACCAGTAGTCTTTCCTATAATCACCAGTAGTCTTTCCTATAATCACTAGTAGTCTTTCCTATAATCACTAGTAGTCTTCCCTATAATTATTAGTAGCCGTTCCTAGTATCATTAGTAGTCTTTCCTGTAGTAACTAGTAGTCTGACCTGTAGTAACTTGTAGTCTTTCCTATAACAATTAATTCATCCATCATGTGCCGTGTCTATAAGCATGGGCGGTCACGTTTCACTATCTCACGCGATCACCTGAGTCGTGGATCAGCTCGGTGTTCTTGTCTCGACCATACCCCGTGGTCAAGCCATCCAAGTATTTACTTCTCTGTCTTCAACCTTGTTCTCTTCCCCTCGATCTTGTCAGTTGTCACCAAGATCTCTCATTTATTTCTTCTCATAACGTGGTCAAAATGTGTGACTGCCTACGTCTAATTTCTCTAATCAGGTTACGGTTTTCATTTGTATTTGTGGATAGGCCGGCATCGGAGCTTTACTGGTCAGAAAATATAATCCAGTCTCTGCTGGGCATTGAACCCAAACCACTGCCTCGGCACACCAACCACCCTGTCACCGCGGTTATTTTCTTCTTTTTGTTCTTGTTGTTATGTCTGTTGTCTTCATTTCCACGTGGTTGTAATTTCATATGTACACATTAATTTGTCTACGATTTATGTGAGAACAATTTCTCTCGTCGCGTTTCTGTCGTAATATCCTCGTGTCGGAACTTCCATTAAAAAAGTGACCCAAATAAAGAAGGTGTTCGGTAGAAATAATCGGTTTAAAAATGAGAAATATCTGCAGGAGATGAGGTGATGGATTTCAGGAAGACGAGAGATTGAGCCAATGGGAATTGGCAGAATCAAAAACTGACTCACAGGTCGCCTGGGGACAGCAGCCTCTGCTCGCAGATGTGTCGGCAGTTGAATGACCGTGAGTCACGTTTGTCCTCGACTCCAAGAGACAAAGAGATGCTTCCAATTTGCCTCCGTGCCTGTGGGTGATGGCATACTGGTTGGCCTACTGTCCAATCATTGGCACCGCTCTTCTTGTTGCATCCACAGCTATTTCTGCAACTTGCAGTGGAGTCGCTCGCTCAGTTGGGAAGCAACTTGATGCTGGACTTGCGTGCGGTGGAATTTTCATTGTTTCTCTTTGTACTGCTGACATTATTACCGCACTTCTGTGTTGTATTCTTCTTGGAGCTAATTGCCGATATAGAGTGCTTGGCAGTTCTTTGCTACAGTGTGCTTGTATATATGTGTTTATAGTGTATAGCTTGTCTGGAACATCGTATATAGGATAGGTATCATACCGATAAGCGTGGGCGGTCATGTTACACTATCTCACGCGATCACCAGATCAGACATCCATATATTTTCGTGAGCCATCCAGATATTTACTTCTCTGCCTTCCCCTTGTTCTTTTCCCCTCAATCTTGGCATATGTCACAAAGTTCCCCAATTGATTTTTTCTCATAACGTGTCTAAAAATAGTGTGACTGTCTACGTCTAATTTCCCCAATCAGTTTACGCTTCTCACTTGCTTCTTGTAGGACTTGTTCATTGGTTTTTCTGTCTGTCCATGGTATTCTTTGCATTTTCCTCAGAAACCACATTTCCACTGCCATTAGATGTGTTTCAGCTTGTCTGTTCATTGTCCATGCTTCACATCCATACACACATACAAGTTCTGTGTTCACTTGAAGGCTATTTTTCTCGTTGCAATTGACATCTTTTTATTGGTTAGTATGTTTTCCATCTTGCAAAAGGCTGCCTTCGACATCATATAGGCTATCTGGCGAGTATCCTCATTGGAACACAGTGCTCTGTTAATATTTACATTCATGGCCACGAGCATCGCAACCACTGCCGCGTGAGACTGTTCTACGACAGTGCTTTCAGACAGAACTGATCAATCAGCCGTGAAAAGAACTTTCAAACAAGGAACTTTCGAACTGGGCATTTTATTGAGCACAGACAACAAGGACGGACAAGAAGAGGATTACTAGACAGTTACACGCCTGGTCTGTGAGCACTGGATTGTTTGTAGAGTTGGACAGTAGCTTGGTTATTGTGAGGTGCGTCCTCCAGTGACGATTGTACCACTGCCGACTTGTTGAGATACCAGCAAGCTAGACCATATCGTCGAAATGGTGCTGCATAAAAGGCATGTTCTAGGTAAGCTGTTTTCTATCAGGTCCTGTGTCTATGTCGGTTGTAACATGTCCGTGATGGGGTTCTGTCACCACCTCGGCTGTAACATATTTGTGTGCTGTTTCCATTTCGATTGTAACATATGTGCTGGTTCCATTACTATGTCGCTTGTAACATGTCAGTCTTCTTGGTCTTTTCCCATTTCGATTGTAAAGCGCAAGCGCTTGTGTGTGGGTGTGTAGGTGTGCGAGCGTGTGTGTGTGTGTATGTGTGTGTGTGAGAGAGAGAGAGAGAGAGAGAGAGAGAGAGAGAGAGAGAGAGAGAGAGAGAGAAAGAGAGAGTGATAGATATGTAATAAATGTATCATCATTTTTGTAACATCATCATTAAAATACTATCACAATTTCTGTATCTGTATTGTCATCATTTCTATCACATCATCATTCTGCCACATCATCATTTCTGTCACATCATCATTTCTGTCACATCATCATTTCTGTCACATCATCATTTATGTCACATCACCATTTCTATCAAACCATCATTTCTGTCACATCATCAGTTCTATCACACCATCATTTCTATCACACCATCAGTTCTTTCACATCATCAGTTCTATCACACCATAATTTCTGTCACACCATCATTTCTGTCACATCATCATTTCTATCACACATAATTTATGTCACATCATCATTTCTATCACATATTCATTTCGATCACACCATCATTTCTGTCACATCATCAATTCTATCACACATCATTTCTGTGACATCATCATTTCTGTCACACATTTCTGTCACACATTTCTGTCACATCATCATTTCTGTCACATCATCATTTCTATCACATCATCATTTCTATCACACATCATTTCTGTCACATCATCATTTCTATCACATCATCTTTTCTATCACACCATCATTTCTGTCACATCATCATTTTTATCACACATCATTTCTGTCACATCATCATTTCTATCACACATCATTTCTGTCACACCATCATTTCTGTCACATCATCATTTTTATCACACATCATTTCTGTCACATCATCATTTCTGTCGCATCATCATTTCTGTCACATCATCATTTCTGTCACACCATCATTTCTATCACACCATCATTTCTGTCACATCATCATTTCTATCACACACAATTTCTATCACGCATCATTTCTGTCACATCATTATTTCTTTCACATCATCATTTCTGTCACACATCATTTCTGTCACATCATCATTTGCCAGAATGCTATTTTCCTTTTTCCAGCTCGCTGTCCATCAAACAGTTCGGCAGTGTAAGAGAAGCAAATTCAATGAACATTAAATGACTTAAGGAAGGCTGACATTTCTTTCCATTCGACCTTTAATTGCGTAAATTTGTCACGTCATAGAAAAAGGTCACCGTTCCCATGTTGATGGGAGGGCCGGTGCCATGTTAGTAAGCATACGTATAATATTAATAATCATTGGCGTGTCCAAATATATGTACAGTTAATTAGCAGAATGTCAAGATAATTTGCCAACCGTGTATCGTTATCTAATTTGCAGCCTTGCCGATCATCCTAACAATAACTACTTACGAGAAACCATGTCTGTTGACAACTTGCTAGCTGAGTCATTCTCTCGAATTTTGGTCTAAATCTCTATTGCCGACTTTCCGTGCTAATTCCAGAGTATGCCTTATTTACCTAGCTTACACAAATGGTTGTTTACTTCTTCCATTTACTTCTTCTGAAAGCATTTACGATAAGAATTCATCACTGTTCAATTTTATGCCGCCTTGTTTCTATCAGCCCCAGACCTAACTAGCCGGTTCATGACGTATTACACAGTGACGTTTTTCACATAGTGACGTCACTTGGCAACCCTTGCCGTCTGCTGCTTCGAGATTAACTCTTCGGGTTCTTTTCACTTTAAATTATGCGTCTTCTGAAGTGCTACATGGCATCATTTCTGTCACATCATTTCTCTCACATCATCATTTCTATCACATCATCATTTCTATCACACCATCATTTCTGTCACATCATCATTTCTGCCGCACATCATTTCTGTCACATCATCATTTCTATCACACATCATTTCTGTCACATCATCATTTCTGTCACACTTCATTTCTGTCGCATCATCATTTCTGTCACATAATCATTTCTATCACACATCATTTCTATCACACATAATTTCTGTCACATTCACTGCCAGGTCGACCCAGCCTAAAATGGGTCCAAGGACATGTCTTGGGAAGTAAAAGCGGCCGACGTGGTACCGACCGTGACACTGACCGCATCACCCACTGATCAATATAAACATGACCCTTGCACCATGTACCCCATTCGCCGTCAGGTTCGTAAAGGTCCCTGTACTTGACCTGTTGAAAGTGAGGACGGAGCACCTATGGGAATGTTCTGAGTGCTGTCATGTCGGGTCTGGACCCCACTCAACCTTGTTTCTGTTACAGCATCGTTTCTGAGCACGCATTACAAGTCCTGGCCACACCAACCACACCCGGCCTTCTGCTTGTTGTCGCATCTGTGTCTCTCTCTCTCTCTCTCTCTCTCTCTCTCTCTCTCTCTCTCTCTCTCTCTCTCTCTCTCTCTCAGCTGACTTAACTGCTTCATGTTCAGTGTCATAATTGTTGATCTATCTCAGGATTGATTTGGTTCTACCCTTGTTTGTTCTGGGATCTTAAAAACTAGTTCACGGATATCGGATCGTCTGCTTACTGCCAATCAATGTATCACGCCGGTAGAGTGCTTGCCAGGCAGTCACCCTTTATCATAACGATCTGAGTGCCCACGGTGCCTCTCTCATTCCCTCCCTCCTTCCCTCCCTCCTTCACACCGATGTTCGTTTAGTACTATCTCAGTGACTAATAATTAGAATTGTGGTCTGATCTCTAGTGTATAATCTAGTCATCACATTGTTCTTTAATGTAAATGACCACGATGCGTTCTTAGATAATTTTGGTTTAAGTCCTACTAACCTAAAATATGGTGAAAGTGTAGGATCTGATTTTTGTTCATTTCCAAAATTAGTGATGGTAGTGTTTGGTGCTACAATTTCTAGTGACTCCTGCAGTTGGTCGGTGTGAGTTTTGTGAGTTGTCTGTCGTGTTATTGCATTTGTGTGTTGTGTGTGTTGTTGCACATCTACAGGCTTGGTACTTGGTAGATCGGTAGCATCCTCAATTCGAGGTTTTAAATTGGTCGTATCATTGACAGATTCGACCGCCCCTGCATCATACACCTCGGTGAATTCTTTCTGAATTACTTCATTGGTTGTCTCCCTTGTCCTTTTGGCAGATTGAGACAAGCATGAATGGTGTTTCTCTTTCGGATCGCTGTTTGGGTGTTGTATACCGTTTTTCCGCTCCCAATCTCTGATTTCCTTTTCAGAGCAAGGTCGTATGTTGGGCAGGTTCCCAAGTATAATATCAGCGACCGGATTTTCTAGGGCTGCGCACAATACTAGTCCTGATATGAACGGTGTTCGAATTTCGACAAGAGCAAGGGGGTATTTTTCTATAGTGCCTGAGAATGTGCGACAAGTTACGTGTTTGTGTGTATAGTCTTTGTCGTTGATTAATGTTTTCTTAATCCCACAGAGTGTTGCGCCGGAATCACGAATTAATGTGCACTTTTTGTTATTTACAAACCCTGTTGAAAAATTTAGCTTGCCTGTAGAAGATAAGGCAGCATTGGCCGTTTCATTTGAAATAGGGATAGTGTGGCCACATAGTAATGTTGTGTCAAGTTGGAATTTCGTACAGGTGTTACACTTACTGTCTGTAATGGTGTCAATAATGTGCACTGCATTTCCTAGCTCACTCAAACTTTCGTTTTGATTGTCACACTCATTCAGTAACTCAATATCTTCCTCTGAGGAACTTTCAACTAGTGCAGCATTGGTCTGTTTCAATAATTTTCGGCCATCACAAAAGCGACTGTAGTGCCCAAAGCTACTGCAAAAATAGCATTTGACCGCTCTCTGGTACGCATTTCTCTTGTTCTTCTGCTTCTCCACAATCATTTTGAGATGGTGTGGATAGTTGGGCGATTTATCGCACATAGCGTATTCTTCGTGAGTCAAACTACAATATTGGCACTTAACTGACTTCCTGACGTTTGAGCGTGGTTTAAACTTGCTTTCAGTTGGTTTCGAGTATCTAGTGTTTACCACTGCTGCTGTTTCGTTCTGACTTAGGTTTAATTGGAAAATATCTCTGTTCGCTGTGAAAAATGCGTTCCCCTTTGTCTCTACATCCTGAATACTCCTACAGTCCATTTGTTTCAAAAACTTAGCAAAAGGTGTGGGGATTGTACTAACAATTTTGTCAATAATAATGAGTTCTTTTAGTTTGTCATGGCTGTTGTTAGTCTTAGCTGAGTTAATCCACTTTGTGCACACATCCTGAACTGTAGACACGTAGTCTATGAAGGTTTGATTTGGTTGAGGGGATAATTTAGCGAACTGTTGTTGGTAACCTGCAGTATCTAAAGAGAAATGTTGGAGAATGCGTTGTTTTAAGTAATCATAATCTTTTCTCAATTCCTGTGGCACTGTCTCTATTACTTTCAAAGGTTCCAGAGCTAAGTTTCTCATTAAAATAAATGACCAATCTGATTTTATGATCTTATGGTAGGACATTAGACACTCAAAATTTTCCAGGTATGCACTGATGGAATCTCCTGAGCAGAATGCCTTGACGAAGCCTTTATACTTGTTATATTTCTGTTCCTCCTCTTTGCTTCTTAGTTTATTTACAGATATTTCTACGTTGGAATCAATCTCCATCTGTTTTAATTTTATTTGTCTATCGGCATTCAATTGGGCTTGTTTGGCCGCCGCCTCAAGCTCCATTTGTTTCTCTTGAGCCTGTACTTGCATTTTCTTCTCTTCAGCTTGTAGTTGCATCTGCATCTTTTTCTCTTCTACCTCCATTTGCATTTGCATCTTCTTTTCTTCTGCCTCACTTTGCCTCTTCTTTTCTTCTGCCTCAATTTGCATTTGCATCTTCTTTTCTTCTCGTTCTATCGCTCTTTCTTCACGGGCAATATTCTCTGCGTGCGTCTTCTGTGCCCATTCTGACAGTTTCTCTTCTTTATAACCTAATTTCATACCTTGCTCAATACATTTTTCTAAAGTAGACATCTTGTCTTTTACTTGTTGGTAATTTTACTGAAGTTAAATCCCTGAGAAAAATGTTGGGGAGTAGAAAATTTAGTTATCTCCCTTAATTATTACTTGCGCAAATCCAAATGCAAAGTTATGTTGGTTACAAGGTCATGAATATACATACAAATCAATGTAAAGCAAAATGATACATGGATGGATGGTGATAAGTACCGCTTAGGGTTGCAATGGGCATGATATGAAACTTATCTTATGATCCCAGAACTTGTGAATGTTGTCTTGTACTCTCGCCACTGTTGGATAGTTTACAAAGGTTACACACCACACAACTCGTGGAACAATCTGCTCGTAGAATGAGAAAACATTAGTAACAGTCAAACAATGTCATAGTCATGTCAAAATAGTTTATAGTATTAACATCATTGAGAGACTAGCTGCAGAGGGACTCATATTAATACTAGTTGATCACTAGATAGATGCACATTTGTTAAACTTCTTCAAACATCAATTTGATATGATTAATTTACTATTTTACTTGGCAATCAATAGCCGTCTATACGTAAAGCTTATGCCAAAACCGGAGCCTAGCCCCCAAAAAGCCTGTCAGCGTGTCGGATGTCTAGGTATCTCAGCTCGGGCTCACACAGGCAACAATAACTCCGTTAAATAGAATATCTAACATTTATTGTATTTCAATATACAGTGCGTTGGCGCAGTGGGTTTAACAAGCCCGCACTGAGTTGCATATCACAGAGGTTTAACATCATCACACAGTTTAAGATCATCAAACAGTTTAACATCATCAAACAGTTCTAAGCAAACTATCTAGCATATGTCTATGAACCCAAATACATATGGGTCTACACTATTGAGTCTAAACTATTGAGTCTAAACTATTGAGTCTAAACTATTGAGTCCCTCTAAGGCAGGCCCTGTTGCCTCTTCGATGTCCCGTCTCTCTCTGCCCATCCACACGTGTCGCAATCCGACACGGGTGGTAACTCTGTTCGAGTTCCTCGTGGACCCCGCAATAGGCGGGCCACATCAGTGTCCACGGGACAGTGGACTCACTGACCAGACCTTCGAGAAGGTTCTGGAATACTCTGGCCTTCGAGGGTCTTACTTCTTTCCCTTGGGCGGGAGTTGTAGCCCTTGGCTAATCTCTATTAACTAATGTTAGTTTACCGGATAATGTGGATACTGTGAGGCTGTGACAGACAGCCAGTCAGACAGACAGCAACGACGCACACGTAATCTGTCAAATATATGGCAGATTGAGACAGATGGGTTGACAGACAGACAAGAAGACAGACACCGATAGAATCATGCTAGATGACAGAGAGAAGCGAATGGAGAAAAATCACAAGAGAGAGAGAGAGAGAGAGAGAGAGAGAGAGAGAGAGAGAGAGAGAGAGAGAGAGAGAGAGAGAGAGAGAGAGCTGTTGTATTCGTATACCAGAGATAATGAAAGAGGACATAGCTGACAGCAAGGATGACAATGATAGTAAAGAAAATAACTAGCAGTAAGGATGGCATATGCTAGTAGAGAAAATAGCTATCAGTAAGGAATACATAATGATAAGATAAAATATCTGGCACAAAGGATGACATAATTATAAGATAAAATAGTTAGCTCTAAGTGTGACATAATTATAAGATAAAATATCTTACAGCAAGGATGACATGGTAATAGAGGTGTAAATGGCTAGTGACAAGGATGACAGGGACGCAGAGGTGTTTCCAAGGCACCAGGGCCGGGTTATATACTGGCCAAGACCTATTGACGCGTCCTCGTCGAGCGTCCTGGGCAACAGGTCCCTTCGGGGTCCTGGCTAAAGTCAGTAGGATCGCCGATTCCTCCGAAGTCGGAGAGTGTCTGCCTGTACGGCGAGGAACCGCCAGTCTGCACACCGATAAGCCAGACATGGGACAACGGATACTCACGCAAAACTCAGGTCCTGTATGACATCACACTGATGTTGGACAACAGGATGCCTTCATCCGACATACAGGACTTCGCGTTGGAGCTCAAGCCAACGAACACAAGCAAGCAAGCAAGCACAAGGATGACATAATGTTAAAATAAAATAGCTAGCGACAAGGATGACATAATGATAGTAGATAAAATAGCCGGCAGCAACAATGTCATAATGATAAGATAAAATAGCTAGCTGTAAGGATACATAATGATTCTAGATACAATAGCTAGACGCTAGGATGACATAACTGTCATAAATTATCACTGTCTACTGCCTATACTATAGTACCTTGCGGTGCAGGACAGGGAGTCTCGAGCCAGTGGAATTAAGGCCGCGTGGCTAGTGCAGTCGCTGCGAACTTTGCAGGATATGCATTTCTTTTTGCCCCCGGCAGAGAAAAATGCACACTTACCGAGGATTCGAACCCGGGTCTCCCGAAGGAGAACCCGGCGTTCTAGAGACTCGGCATAAATGTTTTTTTTGCTGAAGGGTCGACAACCGAGCTATAGTGCTGATTGATTCATGGGTTATTTCCCCGAGTGTGAGTTTGGTGAAGCGAGAAATCACATGTTAGCATGCCTCCAGCCAGACACTTGTAGCGGGCCGTTGACTTACAGGTGCCTAGGAAATGATGTGGTTAACATCAGCTGTTGACCTCATCAGCTGGCAACCACCGGTGCAGTTCCCCTGTAAGTGGAGGTAATTTGTCAGCCGTGAGACCCCGAGAGATAGTTCGCGCAAGTTCTGTATGTACTGTCCCTGGTCATTAAATAGATCCCGGGGTCAGAAAGATGCACTTTGTGGCAGTCATTATCTGGGAATTATGTTCCTGTCATTGGGGGGGGGGGGGGGAGTTATGTGTGCTCCGGGGAGTTCCGCTAGTGCATTGGCGAGCACGTGTGCCTGCTCACCCGGTGACGTGTGTGGGAGTGGCGTCCTGGTGGGACATCTGTGGGGGACCCTGCCATCGACGTCTCTTGTGCTGATCAGCTTCTCTACGTGTGTTTGTTGCTGTTTCCGTGACGTGCGGGGTATTCTTCTATATATCATATAGCCACAGTTCTGCATCGGTGTAGTGTGTGTGTGTGTGGGTGTCTGTCTCTGTGTGTGTCTGTCTGTCTGTCTCTCTCTGTCTCTGTCGGTCTCTCTCTGTCATTGTCGATATCTCTCTATCACCGTCTCTCTGTCTGTCTTTTTTCCTGTCTGTCTTTCTTCCTGTCTGTCTTTCTTTCTCTCTGTCTTTCTTTCTCTCTCTGTTTTTTTCCATGTGTCTCTGTTTCTCTTCTGTCTCTCTCTCTCTCTGTCTTGTCGGTCTCTCTCTGTCTCTGTCAGTCTCTCTCTGTCACTGTCTCTCTCTGCCTCTCTCTGTCACTGTCTCTCTCTCTCTGCCACTCTCTGTCTGTCTGTCTGTCTGTCTGTCTGTCTGTCTGTCTGTCTGTCTGTCTATCTGTCTGTCTGTCTTCTACTTTGTTTATATCTTC
Source organism: Cepaea hortensis (assembly GCA_963921405.1). Taxonomy (NCBI): domain Eukaryota; kingdom Metazoa; phylum Mollusca; class Gastropoda; order Stylommatophora; family Helicidae; genus Cepaea; species Cepaea hortensis. The sequence continues at coordinate 124,769,080 of OY992882.1, read as the reverse complement.
CAATATTGTATATTGTTGATCTGTTTAGATATTTCCCACCGCTTTCCACCTCTTCAGATGCGGTGCACCTCTTTCAATCTTTTCCATATGTGTGTGTGTGTGTGTGTGTGTGAGAGAGAGAGAGAGAGAGAGAGAGAGAGAGAGAGAGACAGTGAGAGGATAATCCGGCAGCCGCTGAAACTGCAGTATGGCTTCCATTACCATTTATAAGATACACCTCAAGTGGATTGTGGATAAAATCTGCAGTCACACACTCCAAGACTGGCCGGAACGCGACATACCTAGGCGAACCTTCTGGCCTAGAGAAACAACAGTGGAAGATAAGCTATATAGATCACCGCGTGAACAAAAAAAACGGGGAAGTTTATACAAGAGTCAACACTGCAGATACTGACAAAAAGTTTCAAGTAAACGAACGAAGCGGGAGAATAAAAGATAACTCGCGTTAGAAATTTTGCTCTGTTGAAACCGATTATTTCCCTTCGACAATTCAAATAAATGCTATTTTTTATTTACATTGAGAAAATAGCATATGTCGTGCGTGCGCGCACACACACAAACACACGCGCGCGCCATGAAGCCACGGAAAAGATGAGGTAAAACCGACAGGTTGTCTGTGTGCTGCCGCTACTGGCAACAATAGAAGTGGGAAATGGTTCAGCAAATAGGAGACTTCAGCGCTACTAGATGTACTGGTGTCTTCACAAAGTCGATTCATGTGTTCCCATTGTCTCAATGACTCTACTTTTTTTTTTTTTCTGTGTATTTACCCGCTGTCTCTCCTTTTTTTTTCTGAGCGTTTACTCGCTGACTCTTCTTTTTTTTTTTTATTCTATACCCCATTGACTCCTTTTCTATGTTTGTTTTTAACCCGCTGACTCTCCTTTCTCTATGTATCTCTCCTCTAGTGATCAAGGCTTGGCCTTGTGGCATGGTCGAGACAGAAACACGGAACTGATCCACGACTCTGTTGATCGAGTGAGATGGCAGAACATGACCGCCCACGCTTGCCGGCATGGCACATGATGGATGGATGGATGGAGTGATCATTTCTGAATATATCTCCCCTCAGACTCATCTTTCTCTGCGTATTTCCCCATTGACGTAAATTTCTCTTTGTATCATCTGACTCTAATTTTTCCGTGCTCCCTTCTGACTCAACTTTTTCTGTATATCTTCCCCTGATTCTCCTTTTTCTATATATCTTTTCTTCCAACCCCCCCCCCCCCCCCACCGCGACTCTTGCAGTTTGTGACACAGTATTGATAGTTACCCAGTTGGTTGTTGTTGTTGTTGTTGTTGTTGTTGTTGTTGTTGTTGTTTGTCTTCCACTTATGCTGTTATGCGTCATGGGTAGGTGTTATTGAAGTTCCACCTCCTGTGACCAGCACCGTTCCTCCAATGTCCTCCATGATTCATGAGCAATATGTTCCTAGGATCCAGTACATTCCCTACCGGTGTGCTAGACCTGTGATAGGTTCCTGGCCTACTTAACCCTTTTATATCTGCTACTACCACCATCTCACACTTTCGTGGCGAAGGAGCGCAGTTCGTTATACCGCATACCGCGTTCGAAGCATAGCTGCCGGCGATTTGGCAGCAGACCGACTTGCGTTTTTTTACGAAATGGTATGTGTGCCGGTCGTTCAGAAAGCAATGGCAAACTACTAACGTAGACATGCCAAGAAATCACGAACAGCAAATGCTAGGGTTGACTGACGTCCAGTAAAAGATATAAATAACTTAATTTAACCATGCCACACCAACCACTGGACGCCCACCTACGAGCCACAAGCTTCGCCAGCAAGGACTGATCGAGAGAGAAGCCATGGCTATCAGCCGCACACAACAAATGCGTTCTGCAGTCATTCCAATTACGGGGCCTGGAAAGAGTCCTGTATTGTTACATGGTCACACATGCAGGTCCGCATGACCGAATGGGTAAGTAAGAACGCGTGTTCTTAAACATCTGTTGTGCTGATGCCGAGGTTAGCGGTTCATCCCCTACACCGGACAGCTGGACTAAAATGTTGATCTGTGATTCTTGACTTGGGGACGTAAATTACAAGTACCTCTGAAGTCGGAGTGGGTTCGCTTGATGGAGAGGGATATTGTTAATAGGGGAAGCTAATCCACACGCAAAATTCAGCCCATCACTACTATAAATAGGGTTACGGACTACGCTTGAGTTCAAAGTGGCAAACGCAAATAAAAAGAAAAAAGGTCACTCTCGAAACGTTTGCCTGGCTAAATTGCGTGCCGAGAAGCTTCCATTTGGGTGCACCTCACACAGCCCTTTAGTAACATTCCACTTTGCAGTGCCACGTTTTTTTTTGTTTTTTTTTTCCTTCGTTCGCTTTGACCTCGAGAGGTAGTTCACACTAGGCTGATCTTTTTCTATTGAGGGATTTGTCCCAGTCATCAGTGTCAGCGCCATCAGGCGAACCCACTCCGACTTCTGAGATATTTGTAATTGACGTCCCCAAATCAGGGATGTGAAGTCAACATTTAAGTCTAACTGACCGGTGTAGGGAGAGAACCCGCTACCCCACCATCAACCCACCGGAAGTGTACGAGCGAGCATTCTGAACCTGTCGGCCGCACGAACCACGCTGTATTGGTGGTATAACGTGTTGGAGCACACGTTCAGGGCGAGGAGATAAGGTTACAAGTTCATAAAACAGATAAGAAACATACATTCACTATATTCGTTCACTATGGGTGTATTTTTTTGTTGTTTTGGAATTGAGGTCTTGTGATTAACAAAAATACGGTTATCTTGTTGTTCCAAACCGACTCTTTTATCTAAGCATTCCTTAGGACAGTTGACTCGACCTCGTAGTATCTAAATATTTAGTAGACAGTTGACTCGACATGCTGGTTTCTGTAAAGTTCTAGTGGACAGTTGACTCTACATAGTGGTTTCTGTACAGTTCTAGTATGCGGTTGACTCGACATGGTGGTTTCTGTAAAGTTCTAGTGGACGATTGACTCGACATGGTGGTTTCTGTAAAGTTCTAGTGGACGGTTGACTCGACATGGTGGTTTCTGTAAAGTTCTAGTGGACGGTTGACTCTACATAGTGGTTTCTGTAAAGTTCTAGTGGACAGTTGACTCTACATGGTTTGTTATGTAATGTTCTAGTGGACAGTTGACTCGACATGGTGGTTTCTGTAAAGTTCTAGTGGACGGTTGACTCGACATGATGGTTTCTGTAAAGTTCTAGTGGACATTTGGCTCGACATGATGGTTTCTGTAAAGTTCTAGTGGACAATTGACTCTACATAGTGGTTTCTGTAAAGTTCTAGTGGACGGTTGACTCGACATGGTGGTTTCTGTAAAGTTCTAGTGGACGGTTGACTCTACATAGTGGTTTCTGTAAAGTTCTAGTGGACGGTTGACTCGACATGGTTTGTTATGCAAAGTTCTAGTGTACAGTTGACTCGACATGGTGGTTTCTGTAGTTCTAGTGGACAGTTGATTCTACATAGTGGTTTCTGTACAGTTCTAGTTTACGGTTTACTCTACATAGTGGTTTCTGTACAGTTCTAGTTTACGGTTGACTCTACATAGTGTTTTCTGTACAGTTCTAGTGGACAGTTGACTCTACATAGTGGTTTCTGTACAGTTCTAGTGGACGGTTGACTCAACATGGTGGTTTCTGTACAGTTCTAGTGGACAGTTGACTCTACATAGTGGTTTCTGTACAGTTCTAGTGGACTGTTGACTCGACATGGTGGTTTCTGTACAGTTCTAGTGGACGGTTGACTCTACATAGTGGTTTCTGTACAGTTCTAGTGGACAGTTGACTCTACATAGTGGTTTCTGTACAGTTCTAGTGGACAGTTGACTCGACATGGTGGTTTCTGTAAAGTTCTAGTGGGCAGTTGACTCTACATAGTGGTTTCTGTACAGTTCTAGTGGACAGTTGATTTGACATGGTGGTTTCTGTACAGTTCTAGTGGACGGTTGACTCGACATGGTGGTTTCTGTACAGTTCTAGTGGACAGTTGACTCAACATGGTGGTTTCTGTACAGTTCTAGTGGACAGTTGACTCGACATGGTGGTTTCTGTACAGTTCTAGTGGACAGTTGACTCGACATGGTGGTTTCTGTACAGTTCTAGTGGACAGTTGACTCAACATGGTGGTTTCTGTACAGTTCTAGTGGACAGTTGACTATACATAGTGGTTTCTGTACAGTTCTAGTGGACAGTTGACTCTACATAGTGGTTTCTGTACAGTTCTAGTGGACAGTTGACTTGACATGGTGGTTTCTGTAAAGTTCTAGTGGACAGATGACTCTACATAGTGGTTTCTGTACAGTTCTAGTGGACAGTTGACTCTACATAGTGGTTTCTGTACAGTTCTAGTGGACAGTTGACTCGACATGGTGGTTTCTGTACAGTTCTAGTGGACAATTGACTCGACATGGTGGTTTCTGTACAGTTCTAGTGGACAGTTGACTCTACATAGTGGTTTCTGTACAGTTCTAGTGGACAGTTGACTCTACATAGTGGTTTTTGTACAGTTCTAGTGGACAGTTGACTCTACATAGTGGTTTCTGTAAAGTTCTAGTGGACAGTTGACTCTACATAGTGGTTTCTGTACAGTTCTAGTGGACAGTTGACTCGACATGGTGGTTTCTGTACAGTTCTAGTGGACAGTTGACTCGACATGGTGGTTTCTGTAAAGTTCTAGTGGACGATTGACTCGACATGGTGGTTTCTGTACAGTTCTAGTGGACAGTTGACTCGACATGGTGGTTTCTGTACAGTTCTAGTGGACAGTTGACTCGACATGGTGGTTTCTGTACAGTTCTAGTGGACAGTTGACTCTACATAGTGGTTTCTGTACAGTTCTAGTGGACAGTTGACTCTACATAGTGGTTTCTGTACAGTTCTAGTGGACAGTTGACACTACATAGTGGTTTCTGTACAGTTCTAGTGGACAGTTGACTCTACATAGTGGTTTCTGTAAAGTTCTAGTGGACAGTTGACTCTACATAGTGGTTTCTGTACAGTTCTAGTGGACGGTTGACTCGACATGGTGGTTTCTGTACAGTTCTAGTGGACGGTTGACTCGACATGGTGGTTTCTGTAAAGTTCTAGTGGACAGTTGACTTGACATGGTTTATTTACAGTTCTAGTATACACTTATCTGGTCTCTCTGGCGAGGGAGTTAAGGACGTTTTTCAGTCCCGTATACTCACGTATGGAACACAGCTGCGCGAGATTCGGCAGCGGAGGTATGTGAGCTGGCTGTTCAGAAAGCCGGCTTCGTGGCTTAGAGGTTATGACTTTTCTCCGTAATCTCGTATACTCTCGTCGGTTAACGTGATGACGGTTCAAATCAGCAGTGGTTCGAATCGCATTGGTGACTTGCGGGGTATGTGAGCCGGCCGCTCAGAAAGCAATGGCAAACTACTGAGCGTAATCTTGCCAAGAGATCAACATACAGCTGAAAGATGCTGGTGTTGACAGCTAGGTCCTGTAAAGGATATGCTAAAAAAAAAAAAATGGAAAACTACTGAACGTAAATTTGCCAAAACATCAACAGCAGCTGAAAAATTCTGGTGTTGACTGCAATGTCCTGTAAAGGATATGCGAAAAAAAGTATACAGTTGACTCGACGTAGTGGTATATGTAAAGTTTTAGTGGACAGTTGGCTGGACATCGGTGGTACCCATAGGCTTCCAGTGGACAGAGTTCTAGTGGACAACTGACCACTAGACCCATACAGCGTGGACCACCAAAACTGTCTGTACATACCCGACGATTGTTCGCAGTCCACCCATGAAGCGGCTCTAGAGATACCCCGCCATACATTTTCTTACCCGCAACTCCTGCATCTGTAGGGAGGCGGTTCTGCTTGGGCCACAAGAAATCATACCCTGGAGTTAAAACAGAATAGGCTCAGGTAAAGAGATCTGGCGACGTAGGTTAGTATTTATCATTTGTTAAGTGTTTATTTACCAGCCTCTCTCTCTCTCTCTCTCTCTCTCTCTCTCTCTCTCTCTCTCTCTCTCTCTCTCTCTATCTCTCTCTCTCTGTCTCTCTCTCTCTCTCTCTCTCTCTCTCTCTCTCTCTCTCTCTCTCTCTCTCTCTCTCTCTCTCTCTCTCTCTCAACCAGGCCTGATGAAAGCTAGCGTGCCTCTGGAACCGCCGACTGGAAACTGCCTAAGTTATCCCAGGTGTTGGCGTTGATTGGTGCCGATCGTGTCACGTGATGCGGCAAAGTGCAACAGTACATGAGTGGAGTTATTTGCTTCATACTTTGTTCTTTGTTTTCGCTCAACATATTTTCTGGATCCTACCCCCATCTCTCTCTCTCTCGCTCTCTCTCTCGCGCTCTCTCTCTCTCTCTCTCTCTCTCTCTCTCTCTCTCTCTCTCTCTCTTTCTTTCTGTGTCTGTCTTATTTCTTTGCCTGTCGACCTATGTATTTCTGTCTCACCTATTTCTCATCGTCTTTTTGTCTTCCTTATATTGTGGTCTGTCTGTCTGTCTGTCTGTCTGTCTGTCTGTCTGTGTTATTATGTTTAATCTCGTTCTTATTTATCTGGATTTGCTGTCCCGCCTCTCTCTCTCTCTCTCTCTCTCTCTCTCTCTCTCTCTCTCTCTCTCTCTCTCTCTCTCTCTCGTTGTCTCAGTCTATCTCTCTATGTCTGATGTTTTTGTCTTGTTTATCCGTGTCTGTCACCATATCCTTCTCTGTCTCTTTTTGGCCTCTCTTATTCTCCTGTAACTAAGTACCACAATGTAATATACAAGTAAATGGGAATATTCTTCAACAAGTGAATCGGTACAATTATCTCGGAACAATCATAACATCTGATGGGAGATGCCTTGTAGAGATTAGAACAAGAATCGCCATGGCGAAAGTAGCCTTTAGCAAGATGAAAAACATTCTGACCAATAAAAAGATGTCAATTGAAACAAGAAAAAGAGTGTTGTGGGGATACATAGAGCCTGTTCTTTTGTATGGATGTGAAACTTGGACAATGAGCAGTCAAGCTGAAAAACATCTGACGGCTGCAGAAATGTGGTTTCTGAGGAAAATGCAAAGAGTACCATGGACAGACAGAAACACCAATGACCAAGTACTACAGGAAACAAATGAAAATCGTAAATTGATTAGAGAAATTAGACGTAGACAATCAACATTTTTTGTACATGTTATGAAAAGAAATGGATTGGAGAACTTGGTGACAACTGGCAAGATCGAAGGGAACAGACCAAGAGGAAGACCGAGAAGTAAATACCTGGATAGCTTGGCCACATGGCATGGATGAGACAGGAACACTGAGCGGATCCACGACACTGGTGATGGAGTGAAATGGCGAGTCATGACCGCCCACGCTTTCCGGCATGGCACATGATTGATTGATTGATTGATTGATTGATTGATTGATTGATTATTCTCCTGTCCTCTGTGTCCCTCTAGCCCCCGCTTTCTGCCTCTTTATTCTCTTTATATGTTGCCTCTGTTGCCTCTGTTTCTACTTTCTCAGTAACTCTCCTCTCTGACTCTCTTTTCTGTATATGTCTTCCCTCTGGTCTCTTCGCCTCTTTGTCTTTCTTTACTCTAATACTACTTTTCGTTCTGTCTGCCTCGCTATTCTGTCTCTGTCTACCCGTCCGCCCTCTGTCACCCACATTTACCAGATCGAGTCATTGGTCAGCCCAATCAGAGGCTCCTACAAACAGCAAGAGTACAGACTACCATAGTGTCATCATAGCACAGAGCCTCGGTTTTCTCATCTCTTTGTGATGAAAGGAAATGGCCTAGCTATAAGTGAGGCATAGAGGCAGAGAAGCAGGAGGAGAGAAAGAAGGGAGAAATAAGGGAAGGTGGCGAAAGAAAGAGTCGAAAAGGAAGAAGAAGACGACGAAAAAGAAGATAAAAACGACGACGAAAAAGAAGACCTAGAAGATGAAGAAGAAAATGAAGAAAGTGTATTAGGCAGGAGGATGTTCCTTGTACAGTGTTAATTTACAGAAACCATTAAAATGTGAACTTATCGTCATGAAGACTAGCAGTGAGGGGCGCCCCAGGGACGGGTTGTTGGAGGCCGCGGGCAGGGAGAGGAGTAGCGCTGTGTAGGCATGACGCCCCAGTCTGTGTACCGGAGGAAGACTGTTAAGTGTGTTTCATCAATTGAAACTGGTCTGATTTCAAGCGGCGTGCCGATGCTCCCCCGGAGAGCCGTACAGGTAAACTAGGCTAAACTCGGGCGCCCGTCCTGGCATCGATGATCTGGAAGCGAGCACGCCAGGCAGCACGAACTGCTTCCTTTACCCTGTCTCCTATCTATCACAGCTGCCGGTTTTCCAACTTGAGGTCAACGGACTTAAGAAAACCACGTATCGGGCTTTTCGCTGCTGCCGCCGATATCTGCCGTTACTTGTGTTGTTACTGTAGAGCAGGTTGTGTCGTAGTTCGCTCCTGCTGGGGATTGTTGTTTTACTCATCTGTTTGTGTATCCCATCGCGGTAAACATGTGAATCTGTGCTACTCGTGTGCAGGTATGGTGTGGGTGACTTGTGAGTAGCGCTTAGTTGTGACAGATTGTGTTTAGTAGAGTGGAGTGATATATCAGCAATGTTTCCTGACATTTATCAACACCTCCAATGGCTTCTCTCTCACTCTCTCCCTCCCTCTCTCCCTTCCTCTCTCCCTCTCCCTCTCTCTCCCCTCTCTCTCTCTCTCGTGGGTTTCTCTCTCGCTCTCTCACTTTCTTATAGGCCTATGTGAGCAATTTATGACCAATTTGAAAATAAAGTTCTCTCTCTCCCTCTCTCCCTCTCTCTCTCCCTCTCTCTCTCCCTCTCTCTCCCTCCTCTCTCTCCCCCTCTCTCTCTCCCTTTCTCTCCCTCTCTCATAGGTTTCTCTCTCGCTCTCATTTTCTTATAGGCCTACGTGAGCAATTTATGACCAATTTGAAAATAAAGTTCTCTCTCTCTCCCTCGCTCTCTCTCCCTCCCTCTCCCTCCCTCTCTGTCTCCCCCTCTCTCTCTCGCTCTCCCTCTCCCTCCCTCCCTCTCTGTCTTCTGTCTCCCCCCCCTCTCTCTCTATCTCCCTCTCATACAGGCCTACGTTCCCAATTTATGTTCCTTTTAAAAAATAAAGTTGGTTCTCTCTCTCTCTCTCTCTCTCTCTCTCTCTCTCTCTCTCTCTCTCTCTCTCTCTCCCTCCCCCTCTCCCTCTCATACAGGCCTACGTTCTCAATTTATGTTTCTTTTAAAAATAAAGTTTGTTTCTCTCTCTCTCTCTCTCTCTCTCTCTCTCTCTCTCTCTCTCTCTCTCTCTCTCTCTCATACAGGCCTACGTTCCAAATTTATGTTCCTTTTAAAAATAGTTTGTTTTCTCCACCCCCCCCCCTCTTTATCTCCTCTCATACAGGCCTACGTGTCCAATTTAGGATTAAAAGAAAAATAAAGTTTGTTCTCTCTCTCTCTCTCTCTCTCTCTCTCTCTCTCTCTCTCTCTCTCTCTCTCTCTCTCTCACGCAAGAAATAACAAAACAAATAGTGTTCATAATGCGCGTCAAAACAAACAAATACAACATACACATTAGGATAAAGAACGCAGCACTGTCCGAAATCCAGGCCAGATTCAGGTAGTGTGTCCGGATAGAAAGACCTCGGCCGTTGTTACAGGGTTGAGTCTCATGTCTTCCCTGATGGCTATGAACCTGTTCTTACACATTGAATCTCCTGTCTTCCCTGATGGCCATGAAACTGTTCTTACACATTAAGTCTCACATCTTCCCTGATGGCCATGGAACTGTTCTTACACATTAAGTCTCTTCTCTTCCCTGATGGCCATGAAACTGTTTTTACACATTAAGTCTCTTGTCTTCCCTGATGGCCATGAAACTGTTCTTACACATTAAGTCTCTTCTCTTGCCTGATGGCCATGAAACTGTTCTTACACATTAAGTCTCTTGTCTTCCCTGATTGCCATGAAACTGTTCTTACACATTAAGTCTCTTGTCTTCCCTGATGGCCACGAAACTGTTCTTACACATTAAGTCTCTTGTCTTCCCTGATGGCCATGAAACTGTTCTTACACATTAAGTCTCTTGTCTTCCCTGATGGCCACGAAACTGTTCTTATACATTGAGACTCTTGTCTTCCCTGATGGCCATGAATCTGTTCTTACACATTAAGTCTTCTGTCTTCCCTGATGGCCATGAAATTGTTCTTACACATTAAGTCTCTTCTCTTCCCTGATGGCCATGAAACTGTTCTTACACATTAAGTCTCTTCTCTTCCCTGATGGCCATGAATCTGTTCTTACACATTAAGTCTCCTGTCTTCCCTGATGGCCATGAAACTGTTCTTACACATTAAGTCTCTTCTCTTCCCTGATGGCCATGAAACTGTTCTTACAAATTAAGTCTCTTCTCTTCCCTGATGGCCATGAAACTGTTCTTACACATTAAGTCTCTTCTCTTCCCTGATGGCCATGAAACTGTTCTTACACATTGAATCTCATGTCTTCCCTGATGGCCATGAAACTGTTCTTGCACATTAAGTCTCTTGTCTTCCCTGATGGCCATGAAACTGTTCTTACACATTAAGTCTCTTGTCTTCCCTGATGGCCATGAAACTGTTCTTACACATTAAGTCTCTTCTCTTCCCTGATGGCCATGAAACTGTTCTTACACATTAAGTCTCTTCTCTTCCCTGGTGGAATTCAATCTGTTCTAACACACTGGTTCTGAAAACGAGCCACCCCTTGCTGTATACGAACCCGGCTTCTCCTGTAGCAGGAAGGTTCAGGCACGTGTGCTGGAAGCAAGTCCATTATCTTTGATCCCTGTCAGACTCCAATCTGTGGATAATCTACCCATGTGTCATAACAGCCCAGAGGGATGTCCCGGCGCTTTAAAACATGCACGTAATCTGGCAGTTGGCTGGTCCGGTTATAGTCGGGGTCTGTGCGGAGAGAACTGGTTAGTTCTAGTGCGGCCTGGAGACATTTGAGTCCTACCTGGCAGAGATGCTGATATATCTTAATGTCCTGCTGTCATCTTTCTTTCTTTCTTTCTTTCTTTCTTTCTTTCTTTCTTTCTTTCTTTCTTTCTTTCTTTCTTTCTTTCTTTCTTTCTTTTTTCTTTCTTTCTTTCTTTCTTTCTTTCTTTCTTTCTTTCTTTCTTTCTTTCTGCCTGCCTGCCTGCCTGCCTGCCTGCCTGCCTGTCTGTCTGTCTGTCTGTCTGTCTGTCTGTCTGTCTGTCTGTCTGTCTGTCTGTCTGTCTTTCTTTTCTGTGTGTGCGTCTGCCGCTGCTTTCTGTCCAATGAGTTGTGGGTTGAGAAATAAATCATGTGTAAATGACACAGTCGGCGACTCTGACTTAATCAATGGATAGATGGAAAGCTGCCTGGATTATGTAGTCAGGGAAATATATAGTCAATGGATAGAAAACTGCGTGGATTGTGTAGTCAGGGAAATATATAGTCAATGGACAGATCAAAATCTGCATGGATTGTGTAATGAGGAAGTTATAGTCAATTTCTGGACGGAAAGCTGCATGGATTATGTAGTCAGGGAAATATATAGTCAATGATTGATAGAAAGCTGCGTGTATATTGTAGTCAGTGAAGTGTATAGTCAATGCATGGATAGAAAGATGCATAGATTCTCTAGTCAGGGAAGTATATAGGCAGTAGATAGATGGAAAGCTGCATAGATTATGTAGTTAAGGTAGTATATAGTCAGTGGATAGAAAGCTGCATGGATTATGTAATCTGGTAGTGGATAGAAAGCTGCATGGATTATGTACTCAAGGGAGAGAACTTTGCTTATGAGTCAGGGGAGAGAATCCTCGTTCTGGAAGAGATAACTCTTCGGAAAAATCTGGGGTAAACAGATAACATAATCACATTAACGTTATCGTTTTGACGATTAAAAAAATGCTTTACCTTCCGGGCGTGTTACCATCGTTCGTGCGCCTGTGTATGTTTTTATGTTTCATTCCTCCCGGCGGAGGAGGGAGGGGGGTTGAGACACTAACTGTGTAGCAGAAATAAACTTGAGTTTCTAGAAATAGATTTGTGTGCGCCGACTGTCAGGGGGAGGCATGCACCTTCATGCGGCGCAGACGATACACGTGGGTACGTTGTTACAGAATCTTCACCGAAGCCGTTCCATGGTGTTTTACTTGGTAGTCGCACGGTACAGTCGATGGTCTAGTCTAGATCATGCTTCAGTACAGTACCAGCCGATGGTGTGTATCATTCACTAATATAGTACCAGCCGATGGTGTGTACCACTGATTAATATAGTACCAGCCGATGGTGTACCACTGATTAATATAGTGCCAGCCGATGGTGTGTATCATTCATTAATATAGTACCAGCCGATGGTGTGTATCATTCATTAATATAGTACCAGCCGATGGTGTGTACCACTGATTAATATAGTGCCAGCCGATGGTGTGTATCATTCATTAATATAGTACCAGCTGTTAGTGTGTACCACTGATTAATATAGTACCAGCCGATGGTGTGTATCATTCATTAATATAGTACCAGCCGATGGTGTGTATCATTCATTAATATAGTACCAGCCGATGTTGTAATTTAGACTACAGTTATAGCACCAGCCGATAGTGTTGTTGTCTTCAATATAGCACCAGCTGACGGTGTTGTCTTCAATATAGCACCACCTGATGGTGTTGTCTTCAATATAGCACAGCTGATGGTGTTGTCTTCAATATAGCACAAACTGATGGTGTTGTCTTCAATATAGCACCACCTGATGGTGTTGTCTTCAATATAGCACCACCTGATGGTGTTGTCTTCAATATAGCACCAGCTGATGGTGTTGTCTTCAATATAGCACAAACTGATGGTGTTGTCTTCAATATAGCACCACCTGATGATGTTGTCTTCAATATAGCACCAGCTGATGGTGTTGTCTTCAATATAGCACCAGCTGATGGTGTTGTCTTCAATATAGTTAGCTAGTTAGTTAGTTAGTCGACAGATCATCCTCATTTCACATCGAACCATTCAGTCCATAAGTGCTCGGGTCCCCTCCTCAGCAAATCCCGCAGCGTGTAGCGGCTAACGACGCCAGTTCTGTGTTGGTTTATCAATCTTCTTTGGCTTCCTGCGTAGTGTTCTTGTTTGGCCACCCCTCTTTTAATTTGCTGTTCTCGCAGTCTGGCCATGGTTGTAGATTCACAGTCATCACTTGGTTCACGCAAGAGTCTTACTTCTCGTAGAGCATTCAGAATGTCAGCCTGGTCCATGGCGCGTCCGCCCTCCACAGTAGCCTCACCTGCGAGCTTGTCAGCCCGCTCATTTCCTTGTACTCCCGCATGCCCTGGCACGAAGATGAAACTAATCTTTGTCAGCCGAGACCGCTCCAGAGGCAGCAACCATTCTCTTCGGATCGACCCCTCCTCTATCCTCTTGATCATGTTCATTGAGTCGCTAAGGAAACATGCCCTAGTGAATGTCTGTGTCTCGAGCCATGTTATTGCTTTACTTACTGCCATGACTTCCATAGTCAGGCTACTTGTGTCTTCAATATAGCACCACCTGATGGTGTTGTCTTCAATATAGCACCAGCTGATGGTGTTGTCTTCAATATAACACAAACTGATGGTGTTGTCTTCAATATAGCACCAGCTGATGGTGTTGTCTTCAATATAACACAAACTGATGGTGTTGTCTTCAATATAGCACCACCTGATGGTGTTGTCTTCAATATAGCACCCGCTGATGGTGTTGTCTTCAATATAGCACCAGCTGATGATGTTGTCTTCAATATAGTACCAGCTGATGGTGTTGTGTTCAATATAGCACCAGCTGATGGTGTTGTCTTCAATATAGCAGAAACTGATGGTATTGTCTTCAATATAGCACCAGCTGATGGTGTTGTCTTCAATATAGCACCACCTGATGGTGTTGTCTTCAATATAGCACCAGTTGATGGTGTTGTCTTCAATATAGCACCAGCTGATGGTGTTGTCTTCAATATAGCACCAACTGATGGTGTTGTCTTTAATATAGCACCAGCTGATGGTGTTGTCTTCAATATAGCACCCGCTGATAGTGTTGTCTTCAATATAGCACCAGCTGATGGTGTTATCTTCAATATAGCACCAGCTGATGGTGTTGTCTTCAATATAGCACAAACTGATGGTATTGTCTTCAATATAGCACCAGCTGATGGTGTTGTCTTCAATATAGCACCACCTGATGGTGTTGTCTTTAATATAGCACCAGCTGATGGTATGCATCACTTATTACTATAGTACCTACCGATTGTGTAGTTCAGTCTATAGTTATGGCACCAGCCTATGGTCTTTAATATATCACCAGCCGATGTTGTAGATACGTCTTCAATATAGCACCAGCCGATGTTGTAGATACGTCTTCATTATAGCGCCAGCCGATGTTGTAGATACGTCTTCAATATATCACCAGCCGATGTTGTAGATACATCTTCAATATAGCACCAGCCGATGTTGTAGATACGTCTTCAATATAGCACCAGCCGATGTTGTAGATACGTCTTCAATATAGCACCAGCCGATGTTTTAGATACGTCTTCAATATAGCACCAGCCGATGTTGTAGATACGTCTTCAGTATAGCACCAGCCGATGTTGTAGATACGTCTTCAATATAGCACCAGCCGATGTTGTAGATACGTCTTCAATATAGCACCAGCCGATGTTGTAGATACGTATTCAATATAGGACTAGCCGATATTGTAGATATGTCTTAAATGTACCACAATCCGGTATTGTAGAGTCTTCAATATAGGACTAGCCGATATTGTAGATATGTCTTACATGTAGCATCAGCCGATGTTGTCGATATGTCTTACATGTAGCACCAGCCTATAATGTGGTACAGTCTTCAATATAGCAGCAGCCGATTGTGTAGATCAGTGGTTAGTTGTGATAGGAAGCCGTGTGCGTTTATGCTTCATGCGTGCGTACGTGCAATATCCTGAATTCGTTTGTCACGGCAACATGTTCAGTGAACGGGTGGGATCTATCTCCATGCGATGGATGGACGGACATACTTTTGCTGCCCCATCATGCCCACTCCGACGGACGTGTCTTCAAGACAGAACCCACACTCCAATGAGGCTGCACCTACGTGTCTCGCGTGTACTTCCCGGTCGGACGCTGCTCAAGTAGTTGTCAACTGTTTCCTTCCGTGTGCGTGTGTTCCCGCCTCCTATCTCTCCCGCCATCGTTCGTTGGCGTGATCTTGTCACCAGTCGCTTGGTGTCTGCAAGCAATGACTTGTTGGCTTGATCTTGTCACCAGTCCCATGATTTTGTCACCAGTCTCTTGATCGTGTCAGGAGACCCTTGATTCTTGTCACTAGTCCCTTGATCTTGTCACCATTCGCTGGGTGTCCCCAAGCCTTGCCTTGTTGGCTTGATCGTGTCACCAGTCCCATGATCTTGTCACCAGTCCCATGATCTTGTCACCAGTCCCATGATCTTGTCACCAGTCCCATGATCTTGTCACCAGTCCCATGATCTTGTCACCAGTCCCATGATCTTGTCACCAGTCCCTTGATCTTGTCGCCAGTTGCTGGGTGTCCCCAAGCCATGTCTCACATGACACACAGGAACTCTGAGATAGTGTCTTGTTTGGTGTTCGTCCTGTCTGTCTGTCTGTCCTTCCGTCCGACTGACTCCACACTCACCCTTCTGCTCACTTTCCTAATCCCCTCCACCCTACTTACCTACCAACCTACCACATCCCTACCTACCTACCTGCCTACCTACCTACCTGCCTACCTACCTACCTACCTACCTACCTACCAAACTACGTGACTACCTTCCTACCTATATGCTTGCCAACCTACTTGCCCATCCACCTACATATCTCCATCACTTCCTGCCTACCTACCTACCTACTAGTCTACGTAGTACGTACCTACCTACCTACCCCCCGACCTACCTACCTACCTACCCACCGACCTACTTACCTACCTAGCCACCGACCTATCATCCTAAGTACATAACAGCCTACCTAGCGAACGCATTGAATGAACGCATGCATATGTTGACGTTACCTATCCTAAGTCTTCATTGTACACTCTCCCCTTC
>OY992882.1:124267987-124747987 GCA_963921405.1 Cepaea hortensis | reverse complement strand
ATAAAGATGACCATATCTTCCTGTCCGTCTTTTGGTGTTGTCCAGTCACATATGTACATTTACCATATAAAGATGACCATATCTCCCTGTCTATCTCTTGGTGTTGTCCAGTCACATATGTACATTTACCATATAAAGATGACCATATCTTCCTGTCTATCTCTTGGTGTTGTCCAGTCACATATGTACATATGCCATATAAAGATGACCATATTTCCCTGCCCTGTCCGTCTCTTGGTGTTGTCCACTCACATATGTACATTTACCATATACAGATGACCACATCTCCCTGCCCTGTCCGTCTCTTGGTGTTGTCCACTCACATATGTACATATGCCATATAAAGATGACCATATCTTCCTGTCCATCTCTTGGTGTTGTCCACTCACATATGTACATTTACCATATACAGATGACCACATCTCCCTGCCCTGTCCGTCTCTTGGTGTTATCCACTCACATATGTACATTTACCATATACAGATGACCACATCTCCCTGCCCTGTCCATCTCTTGGTGTTGTCCACTCAAATACTTGTATATGCCGCATAAAGAAGCCCATTTATAAGTGCCCTCCATATCCTAGGAGAGTTGAAGATCAACAAAGAAGCACCGACACAACAGCTGAAGTGTTGGCGGTAATGCGGGATGCATCAGGCGATCATCATCTGCCCATCCATGACCCTCTGGCCACATTTTCACATCTTGATACATTTTGAGGTTTATCGAAACACTGTAATAACATTATCTCCTGGAATTGATCGTCTTCTTGATGTGTTTATGTGTATTGATTGCTTTGATTTTTCTCTAAACAGACGCTCTGTGGTCATGATCGCTAAGACCTAGTGTCAAAGGTTGTCTTGATGGATTGCTCGTTTAAAGGAATCACCGACTGTGTGGATTACATGTGAAATCTGATTAGATTAATGTTTTCTTGTGAATGTAACGAGGACAGGTCTCTGACGTTCAGTCAGTGATTGTATTTGTGGACATAGTAACCTGGTTCATGGGCTCCATAAATTACAGCCAGTTGCCAAGGAGTACTTTACAGGATCAGCCACCCGCGTGTGATGATTTCAAAGGGAATCCTGTTGGATTAGTTATCGCAGTGTTATACTTTCAGTGGTTACCTCGCTAGAACAGTTCACCTCATAAACTCGCCGTTTGCACTCCAGGATTATATAAACAGATAAATTACCTTATAGGATTATATAAACAGAACTTAACCTTCAGGATTATCAGATCATATATATTTCCCTGAAGATTCGAGTAAACCCGCCGATTGCTCTTCACGAATACCCACGAAGATCAGTCATCCCTCAGGATTACTCAGACTAATCACCATTCAGGATTATCCCAACGAGTTACCACCAGAATTGTGAAATCCAAAACTACCTTTTCAGTTAATCTGAACCGACCATTTACCTTCAGCGTTCTCCTACAGAATTCCAGTGACCCTCCATGCCGCTCTCAGCATACCAGTTGCTTTCAAGGTAAATCTCCGGAGGCTTGTCAACCCCCAGGACTGTCAGCAGATGTCCTGGTCTCTAACAACGGCAGGACATGTGAACACTTGTTTATGTAACACGGACTCGTTGATGTCAGTTCTAACTATTTAGCGTGGCGTGGAATCAAATTGCAGTGATTAATGAACCGTTGTGATTTGTAGTTTCTGACGGTCACTGGATGATTCGGGATTGACAGATGGCCATTATCTGAACGTGCCATGCTACATTCAGAGATTATCATGACACAGCTGTTCTTGGCTTCCGTGTATCATCTGAACGAATAGATTGCATACTTCAGTGTATCATTTTATATTGTAGGCCTATTTTAGTGGATTAGTTTTACAGTAGGAATATCTGAATAAATCACTTTTACTGTGTAGGAGTATCTAAAAATTCAGTTTTACACTATAAACATATCTACCTGAATCAATTTTGCACTGTAAGACTGCCTCAACGGATTATTTTTCTGTTGTAAGAATATAACAAATCAGTTTTACATTGTAAGTTTATCTCCCGAGTGTCTTTGACATCAATAAACTAAATGTGGTGAAAAAATACTTGCAGAGGATAGCAACAACAGGGGTTCTGAAGCTGGGTTAGTGGTAGCTCAATAAACAATTATATGGTTGGTGGTAGCTCGATAAACAGTTATACGGTTTTTATTAGACATTTGTCAAGTAAAGTCGCAAGGGTAATAACGACCAGGTGGGCTGTCATAAATATTCACGATTGTACTGTCTACACTTTAACATTTACCCAAGTTTATTAATAGTCGTGCTTATCTCCCGTGGAGGGTAGGGTGTGGGGCCAGGTCGCACGTGCACCGTGTCCGTGTGTGCTGTTGGAATCAGCCACATCTCCGATTCTGATGCTTCTTTCCACAGTTGTCATCCTTCTTGTGCTAGAGCGCATAGGGTTTTAGTGCGAGGCTGCTAGATTGAAAACTTTCGGGGCATACAACAGTAGAGAATGAGTGAGTTGCACGGAGAGATCCGGGTAGAAGCGGTGATGGCACGTGAGCCGGCTCGCCACGTACGACTACATCCGGTGTGCCCTTTGGATGAAGACAGGCATAAGCGGGCGTCCAGTCTGGGCCAGCATGGAGAGCCTGAGACCGTGCAAGGCTACACGAACAAGGACAATCTCTACAACAGGACGCTGTCCTGGCTGAAGAACCTGAAGCCCTGGAACAAACATTCGAGTCCTGATGCGGCCAGGTATGATGCTGATTCGCCGTGCTTCAACGTGTCTTCCTACCACGGCATTCGCTCGTCAAGGCTAGACAAAAACCTGGCTAAACACCTGAGACATTGCTCACTGGATTATAACGAAGAGACTGGTTCCCGGCTGTCCAGGTACTCTTTGGGGAGATCTTCATCGTTTAAGAGTCGGTACAACCAGAGCCGGTATTCTGATTCCTTCTGTTCGGATAAGGACTGTATTGATGCTTATTGTGGGAACACAACGTACCAGCCTCGTTACGAGACATCGGCAGCTTCATCTTATGCTAATCGCAACGTGGTGCAGGATCGAGGATGCAGCCCTTTGGATAATTGCAGGACCAGAGCCGCTTCTAGCGATGTCATGTGCTCGCAGGTGAAGTTTAACCACTACGACCCCTTACCGCAACATCACCAGAAGCATCAGAATAACCCCACCGAAGAGCGCTCGGCTGCGGCAGACAATGGCGAGCTGAAACATGTCTGTACCTGTTACCAGTCATCCAATGGAATACAAAACATGACCCGCTCATTGTCACGGGACAACTTTCAGACGCGTGACCTCCAGGGAGACCATACTTACTGCTGTGACCACCAGCACCTCGAGGACTTACCAAGCGACCAGACCAAGCAGCCAGAAGTACAACCACCCACTACAGGTTTGACCGTCACCCGCATCCTCAGGGAGAAGCTGTTTGGGCGGGCCAAAAGCTCCATCAGTCTGAGCCTGGAGCAGGACGCCAAGAAGCAGCACCAGCAGTCAGCAGCATCCCGAGCCACGTCATCCGCACACTCCACGGACGTGGTCACCAAGTCAGGCTCGTCCATTGTCAAACTTCGCCACAAGAAATACAAACCCATGTCTTCTGACCACGTGTACGTCATCAACAGAGAGGAGAAGATCTGCCGGCCCAGATCCTGTGCCACTCTGCCACATGACGCCAAGTTAGGTGAGTCACTGCATGGTCACATCTGCACGATTGGTTCTACCGGAGCCTGTTTGTAGTGCTTTACTCGCAGGCATCTGTCAGTGTCTGTCGTGCATGTAACACCAGTTCTTGTGAGTTTATTAAGTTAATCTCCCGTGTGATCCCATCGTAACTCGCCAATTTAAACAGAAATTCCCGATCAATGCGGTCAAAGGCCTTTTCATAATGTGTCTGTCAGAACTACATTAAAACCGTGCAAGGGAGTGGGGGGGGGGGGGGGGAGACACGTTTGAGGCCGCGAGCCTGACATGAATACCACCATGGTGCTAATGGAGAACCCCGATGACATATTACAACATATGCTGAGAGAGACTGAACATTGATAGGGTTGTCCGGGGTTCTGTGACGTCGATCCTGCAACAAAAACTGGTAAGCCCCGAATAACCCATTCAGTGCAGTGATAATCGACAGGACATACCTGGTTATAACTCGGATGACATCAACTGAATATGACGCAATGTATAGACAATTTGATTTGAGAGGATTGGTCACTGGAGGACGTAGCACCAATAATATCAGGTATAGGCCTTATACAGTGTTGACTGCAGACGACGAATAGGATCTGCCGCGGTTGGTGGATGCGGGTATTGAACACAATGTGTAACTGAGGTTAGAATTACATTGTCAGAAAACAGAACAGTATGATTATATGCCAGAATAAAGAACTAGCACAATGCAAATAAGAGCGTTCTTCAACAGGTGAATCCGTAGAACTGTCACGGAACAGTATAATATCTTATGGAAGATGCCGTGTAGAGATTATAACTAGAATTGCTATGGTAAAGGTAGCCTTGTCCTAGAAGGAAAACATACTGCCCAATAGAAAGCTGTCAATTGCAGTGAGAGAAGAGTGTTTAAATAGAACCTGTATTGCTATATGTATGCGAAGCATGGGCAATAATCAGACAGCCTGAGAAACACCGAATGGTAGTGGTTATGTGGTTTCTGGGGAACATGTAAAGAATACCATGGACGGACTGAAACACGGAGGCTGTTTTTAGGACTATGCTGAAAACCATACATTGATTAGAGAAATTAGACGTAGGTAGTCAAGATTTGTTGGACATGTTATGAGGAAAAATAAGCTTAAAAACTTAGCGACAACTGGCAGACTTGATGGGGAAAGAACAGCGGGACGGCAAAGAGATAAATACCTGGATGGATTGACCACATGACATAATCTGGAAAGGAACACGGACCTGGTCCAAGACTCAGGTGATTGTGGAAGACTGCCAACCATAACCGCCCACGTTATTGGCATGGCACATGATGATGATAGAACGTTGCAGACACCGCTCAGTTTGATATAGTGTGAGGAGTAAATTCACAGGTACTGACTGGCATACATAGACGTGCATAGGTAGCAGTTGCCGTTCTGAGTGAGAGCATTTGCCCACGTCC
The DNA here is from genome assembly GCA_963921405.1 of Cepaea hortensis. Classification (NCBI taxonomy): domain Eukaryota; kingdom Metazoa; phylum Mollusca; class Gastropoda; order Stylommatophora; family Helicidae; genus Cepaea; species Cepaea hortensis. The sequence goes on along the minus strand of OY992882.1, from coordinate 124,742,869 downwards.
TGCATGAAGTGTGTGTGCGCGTGTGCATGCATGCATGCATGCATGCATCTAATAACTAACAAAAACTGTAACCATCTAACCAGCCAATGTTGCGAAACTCTGACTTCTGAACTGTGTCCCTAGCGAAACACCGTTGATCATGTCTGATGTTGCCATATCCCGATTTGTCCAGACACATCATCAACACAATAAGACACCCAGAGGATACAGTACTGACATCATTCATTTAGGGAATTTCTTTGCGGTGTTCGGGTCAAGCCTGTGGCTCAGTACGCCACACTTCAACAAATATTTTTTTCGGGTTTGCCTTTCCCAGCCTTAGACTACCCACAGTCTGCCTACAAGGCAGCGGGTGTGCGTATGTTTCGTTTGGTCCCTATCCCTTGACCCTTCCGACCTGGGAGACCCTACCAGTAGCTGCGCGACGTCGAGACAGGTCTTGGGGTCATTGGAACACTCAAACCCCTCCACCGAAACAAGGTGAGTACACCACAGAGGGGTACACGTATTGATTGCAGACATCAAACAGGTTGGTTCTGTAGCATTAGTAGATGCAGTTAGGGCACACAGTGAGCAACTAGGGTCAGCATCAGATTACAAGCCCACGGGGATTATGGTCGTCTCCAAAATGACAGAAATAACCCAGTATAATATCCAAGTAAATGAGAACATGTTTGTTTACACAAATGAATCGATATAACCATCTCGAAACTGTCATAGCCTCTGATGGAAGGTGCCTGGTAGAGATTTAAAAAAGAATCACTTTGACAACAGTTCTCTTTTGCCAGATGGAAGGCATACTGACCAATACATGTTGTCAGTTGTAGTGAGCGCAAGTGTTGAAGCGCTGTACAAAACATCTTCTGTTATACGGGTGTGAGACATGGACAGTAAGCAGACAATCTGAGAAACCTATAAAGGCAGTAGGTAAGTGGTGTCTGGAGAAACTGCAAGGAATACCACGGGCGGATAAAAGATCGAATGAGACAGTTCTACCAGAAACAACTGACAACCGTAACATGATTAGAGATATGAGCCGGAGACTTGTAGGGCACACTATGAGCACACATACAATAATAGCGTGTGTATTGTCTACTGAGTCATCTATCGATCAGTTGGGGAGCTTCTTGTCAACAACCTGCGTTATGCTGATGGCAGGGCTGTGGTTGCTGCCATTGACACGCAGTTACAAGACATGATAGGTATAATTGTAACAGATCGTCAAAACTAAGGGGTTAGTCTGAATAACAGAAGAAAGGTCGTAATGGTAATTACCAAGAAATACTGTCTTCCCAAATGCAACATCAGACTGAACGGAACTAGTCTGAAACAAGTCATTGTATTTAAGGACTTGGATACTTTAATCACAGCAGAGGGAAAATGCATTCAGGAAGTTACATGTAAAATAGCCCAAGCGGAGGCAGCGTCTCACAACATGAAAAATACTCTCTACAGTGTATCTTTGTCAGTCGAGATGAGGAAGAATATTTAAGAGCTATATTGAGCCATACTGATGTGCGGAAGCGAATCATGGACAATTAGCTGACAAGTGGGGAATTATGTGGAAGCTACGGAGATGTGGTTTTTGTAGAAGAATGATAAGAGCACCATGGACGAATAACAAGAGCAATGAAGATATCATGAAAGAAGTGAACTCACAAGAGATCTGGTTACTCCCATCAGAAGAAGACAGTCCACATTCTGTGGGTACATTCTGAGAAGAGGAAAACTGGAATATGTCGTCACAACGGGAAGGTTGGAGAGGAGGAGGCGCAGGGGAAAACCAAGAGAGAAATTTCTGGACAGATTTGACAACCTGGCATGTAGGAACATCGGTATCAGAAATGATTGACAGTCCACTAGAACACGTGATCACCAAAATCACATAGGCCATCGGAAAAAAGACTGTCTTCTAATCACTGCATATTTCCTTTCCTCACTTTGAGTGTCAGTCAATATAAGCGAAGGTTTTTCTCGCGCTGTTTGCATTGATCTCAGGCATTCCCTAGCATGTGATATTCTAGCTTAAGTCATGGGATGAACAGTGACTGAAATGGCGGGACACTTGAGGACAACACAGCTACCAAATATAACAACAGGATACACAACTCCTCAGCGTCGCGCCTATCACAACAGTGAAGTGAACACACAAACGCACAGGAGATCTACACAAAAACACTTCCCCAGTTATCTTTGGAGAAAACACGCGTGTGTCATAATGCCCGACCAGGCAGCCCGACTGTTTTATTGAATGTTTTGTATCTATTTTATGCTGCCATACACTCACCTGTTTGTTGCTGTTTCTGTCGCGGGGGATCGTTACTTTCAACGAACATCTTTCTGACAGAAATATCCAAGTCAGTTTATGGCTAGAATGTCTGTTGGAGAGAACTGCGTTGGGTGGAATTTGTTGGGACAATCCTCGTTGTATGTAATGTTTGTTGGGGCAATCTTCCTTTTGGATGTTTCTTGGGGCAATCCTCGTTGTATGTAGTGGTTGTTGGGACATTCCTCGTTGTGTGTAATGTTTGTTGGGACAATCCTCCTTGTGTATAATGTTTGTTGAGACAATCCTCGTTGAGTGTAATTGTTTGTTGGGAAAACTTTGGTGTGTATAATGTCTGTTGAAGAGAATCTCGATGTGGTGAATGTCTGTAGAAGAAAACCTCGTTGTGGTGAATGTCAGTTAATATTAACCTAGTTGTATAGAATGTCTGTCTTGAATAGCCTCAGTGAGTGGAATGAATGTCTGTTGAAGAGAACCTCGTTTTCGTGAATGTTTGTTGAAGAGAACTTTGTTTTCATGAATGTTTGTTGAAGAGAACTTTGTTTTCATGAATGTTTGTTGAAGAGAACTTTGTTTTCATGAATGTTTGTTGAAGAGAGCTTTGTTTTCATGAATGTTTGTTGAAGAGAACTTTGTTTTCATGAATGTTTGTTGAAGAGAACTTTGTTTTCATGAATGTTCGTTGAAGAGAATTTTGTTTTCATGAATGTTTGTTGAAGAGAACCCCGTTTTTGTCAATGTCTGTTGAAGAGAACCCCGTTTTTGTCAATGTCTGTTGAAGAGAACCCCGTTTTTGTCAATGTCTGTTGAAGAGAACCCCGTTTTTGTCAATGTCTGTTGAAGAGAACCTCGTTTTTGTCAATGTCTGTTGATGAGAACCCCGTTTTTGTCAATGTCTGTTGAAGAGAACCCCGTTTTTGTCAATGTCTGTTGAAGAGAACCCCGTTTTTGTCAATGTCTGTTGAAGAGAACCCCGTTTTTGTCAATGTCTGTTGAAGAGAACCCCGTTTTTGTCAATGTCCGTTGAAGAGAACCCGTTTTTGTCAATGTTCGTTGAAGAGAACCCCGTTTTTTTCAATGTCCGTTAAAGAGAACCCGTTTTTGTCAATGTCCGTTGAAGAGAACCCCGTTTTTGTCAACATCTGTTGGCATTAACCTAGTTGTGTAGAATGTCTGTCTGGAACAGCCTCGGTAAGTGGAATGAATGTCTTTTACGGAGAACCTCGTTGTGTGGGGTGACTGTTGGGGAGAACCTCGTTGTGTGGGGTGACTGTTGGGGAGAACCTCGTTGTGTGGGGTGACTGTTGGGGAGAACCTCGTTGTGTGGGGTGACTGTTGGGAAGAACCTCGTTCTGTGGGGTGACTGTTGGGGAGAACCTCTTTGTGTGGGGTGACTGTTGGGGAGAACGTCGTTGTGTGGGGTGACTGTTGGGGAGAACCTCGTTGTGTGGGGTGACTGTTGGGGAGAACCTCTTTGTGTGGGGTGACTGTTGGGGAGAACGTCGTTGTGTGGGGTGACTGTTGGGGAGAACCTCGTTGTGTGGGGTGACTGTTGGGGAGAACCTCTTTGTGTGGGGTGACTGTTAGGGAGAACCTCGTTGTGTGGGGTGACTGTTGGGGAGTTATTATATGAGCAAACCGTCTTTGTGTCAAATGTGTGGTGCTGAAAAGTTGTTCTATAGAAAACCTTCTTTGTGCCAAATGTGTCTTGTGGAAAAGTTATTCTATGGGAACACCTATGTGTCAAATGTGTCTTGTGGAAAAGTTGATTTGTGGGAAATCATTCTTTGTGTCAAATATGTGTTTTGGAAATCGTTTTTTTTTTCTGGTAAAGATTTCTTTGTGTCAAATTTGTGTTGTGGAAATGTTCTGTGGACACACATTCTTTGTGTCAAATGTGTGTTTTGGGGAGAGAAAAAAGTTTTCTCTGGTAAAACTTCTTTGTGTCAAATGTGTGGGGTGGAAGAGGTGTTCTGTGGGCAAACCTGGCACCTACCACCCGGTGCCTCCCAGATAGCTGCGGCAACATGCAACCAACAACATGAGTCATCCCCATGTCTGGGCTGGCACTCAGCGCCGGCTTCCCGCGCTGTCCCAGTTTTCCCCTTACATCTGGCTGCTGCCGCTGCTGCTGAACATTGTCGCCACAGCGTGTGCGTTGTGTGAGCGTTCGATAGTTATACAACATTGATGCCGTCTCAACTAGCTTTGGGAGTTGTAACTTATTTGTTAAACAGTCTTAACTAGAGTTGAGATTTGTAACTCAGTTGTTGAGCCATATATTTAATATTGTATATGCCCATATTGCATTGCTTTCTCTGCTTGTTACTTTTCTTGTCTGTGCCCTTTCATTCATTCGTTCTTTCTTTCGTTTGTTCATTCATTCATTCATTCATTCTTCTTCTTCTTCTTCTTCTTCTTCTTCTTCTTCTTCTTCTTCTTCTTCTTCTTCTTCTTCTTCTTCTTCTTCTTCTTCTTCTTCTTCTTCTTCTTCTTCTTCTTCTTCTTCTTCTTCTTCTTCTTCTTCTTCTTCTTCTTCTTCTACTACTTCGTCTTCTTCTTCTTCGTCTTCTTCTTCTTCTTCGACTCCTCCTTCTGCTCTTAATCCTCCTTGTTCTAATATCCTCCTCTTTCTTTTCCTCCATATAGAACAAAAAGAATTAGATTTTAGAGGACACCCTAGACAACAAAATGAAGTAGACTCTAATGGACACCACAGAATAGAAAGAAGAAGATTTTTGGCGACATCCAATGTAACTCAAAGAAGTCTATTTTAGAGGACACTAGACAATAAATATAAATAGATTTTAGAGGACACTTTTTTTTTGTTCGCATATCCTTTACAGAACATCGCTGTCAACAGCAGCATCTTTCAGCTGATTGTTGATTTCTTGGCAAGATTACGCTCAGTAGTTTGCCATTGCTAGAGGACACCACAGAGTAGAAAAAAGTAGATTTCAGAGGACACTGGACAACAGAAAGAAGTACATGTTAGAGGACACTAGACATAAAAAGTAAATAGATTTTAGAAGACATTCTGGACAGAAAACAGAAGTCTATTCTGGAGAACACTAGAGAAAAGAAGAAGAAGTAGACGTTAAAGAATATTAAAGACAACAAGAACTTGGATACACTAGGCAACAAGAAGAAATACCAGGGACTTCAAATGGAAACCTTAAAAGTCTGACACAAATTACAATAACCATACCATTGTCTTGTAACCTGTTAATGGTGTCGATAGGATGTCAAGAAGTGTTAAGCATGTGACACCACGGTGTAGACGAACACGGTAACGCCATAAGGACAGTTTAATGATGGCCGCTCCACTTTTGACATGCACCAACCGTTTTTTTTTTTAAAAATCAGTAAAGGGGTGAAACCTAAAGAAATTCATCGGCGAACGACGGTGCAGTATGATGATGCATGCCTGTCGGTCCAGACAGTTTATGAGTGAAGTAGGAAGTTTCAAAACGGTGTGACTTTTGTAGCAGACTTTTCTGTCCGATGAAGATTTACAACAGGTTGTACATGAATGGTTATACACGCGACCAAGAGCACTGTTTTCTACAGGAATCCAAGCGCTTTATCGGAGGACTTGCATTGAAAGCAGTTAGTTAGTTAGTTAGTCAGTTAGTCGAGGTTCCAACTTCACGGCAACGGGTCGTCCCCATTATGCCCCATTCCCGTGCCAGCGAATATGACACAAAATGCTCCCCACTGTCCAATGTGAAAAATGGAATAGACAGGAGTCTCGGCAATCCAACAAGCCCGCACAGGTACACTGTGCATAATTCCAACACAAAATTAATCCACGAATACCACATTTCATCGTCGATGGACTCGGCAGTCACCAGAAAGACCTCATTGACTCGGGTTTTCTCACATGGCTCTGTCTCTATCTGCAGGGCGACCAGCCAAAAGTGTCGCACAAAGCACGAACTCCGCAGCTTCAGCGCCGACTCCCAGGAGTCTCCCGAAAAAAGCACTCGTGAACCGAAAGGGCAAATCAGTCAATTTAGCCACAGCCGGTAACCATTGTTCCTAACATGCAGGTCACTGTACAGGACAGATGTAAAAGCATTCCACGCGAATTTCACAGCTCACGGTGTCGCCCACGCACTCACTCAGTAGCAGGGCGACTAACCATGTACTACCAGTCCACATGAGGAAAATGGGATTGCAAACCGTAGCCACAAGCGTAAACAGGCCACAGGCCCCAACGGTTATTTAATTTTTCAGAATATATTCATGCATAGGGTTTTCATTTGAATCCCTCTCGTAGATGCTAAAGGTCACATTAGAGAAACATAATGAGTTGTCTTCCCTGAAGTTATACGGTTGTGTCGAGTGAGTTGAGTTGAGTTGAGTCGGGTTAAGAACCGACATCACTGCACTCAGGACATTCCCATACATGCTCCGTCCCCTCGTTCAACAGCCAGCGAAGAGTCACACTACTAATCATTCCCACCGCTATCTGATGAAACGTTCTCCCGGTCTTCCCTCTCAGTTTTGAGATTCTTCCAGAACCCCTGCCGATCCCCGGCAATCTCATTCTTTCTACATACGGGTTCTCAATCTGTTCCTCCGCCTTCTCCACCTGGTCCCACAAGCGCACGACCACCCCCCCCCCTTGTCCATAGGCAATCTGGGTGGGGTCAGGAGAGTAAAGAGGTGCAGGGAATGCGGAAACAAATCAGCCGATACAGCTGGAACCTGATAAATATATATGTGTCGAGTGATAAAACACAGAAGCCACGATACTGTCAGAAAGTGGTACATATGTATGTCATGCTGAATGAGCGATTCATTCATTCATTCATTCATTCATTCATTCATTCATTCATTCATTCATTCATTCATTCATTCATTCGGTTAGATTGTTTGGCTTTAGTTTGAAAAGTATTGCTTACATTGCTCACGAGTATCTCCATAAGTGCTGCAGTCTTCTCCCATAGATGACATAATGAGCATCTCAACACTATGCACGAACATCATAGCACCGGTGAGGACCCATATGTGTGTGTAGCAGAATCACGCATGATATGCCCATAGAATGCGGACTGTCGGCTTCTGCTGCCTGTAACCATTCTGCTTGTACCTGAACTTCTTTCGACATATCTTCATGATCCTTTCTGTCCTTCCATGGTGTTTTCTTCATTCTTTTGTACAACCACATCTCCGGAACATCCATATATAATTTATCAGTTATGTGCTAATTGTCCGTGATTCGCTTCCATACATCAGGATTAGCTCGATAATATAGCTCTTAAAAACTCTGTCAGACCTCGATATTGACAGTTATTTTTCAGGGAAACCTTTCTTCTTGTGAAATGCCGCTTTTGTTTGAGCTATTGTGGCTTCTATAATACATCTTGTGAAATGCTGCTTTTGATTGTAGCTTCTATAATACATCTTGTGAAATGCTGCTTTTGTTTGTGGCTTCTATAATACAGCTTCCATCTGCTGTTATTAAAGTGCCCAAATGCGTAAATTAACATGCTTGGGATCGGTTCCATGCACTTTGATAATGCAGTTACTTCTTCTTCTTCTTTCGTTCGCTTGAAATATGTCTATATCTGCAATGTCGTCTCTTGCATGAATTGAACTGTTTTTTTCAGTTCACACAGTGGTCCATAGAGTTTATCTTCCACCGTCGTCTCTCTAGGCCAGAAGGATTGCCTAGATATGTTATATTTTGGGCAGTCTTGGAGTATGTGCTCTGCTGTCTGCGACGCCAATCCACATGTGCACATGGCTGTTTCACCAATCTTGAATTTTGTATACATGTGGTTGCGTAATCTATTGTGTCCTGTTCTGAGGCGCAGAATAATGACTTGTTCTGGTCTGTCCATAATGTGGTAGTCATCTTGAGCAGGTTTTGGTGGCTTTCTGACTGATTTGATCATTCTTTTCTTTTGGTGGTATGTAACGGGCACATCAGGCTGTTCCTCTTTGGCTCCTTCCTTAGCCAATTGATCAGCTCTGTCGTTTCCGGGTACTCCACAGTGGGATGGTATCCACTGTATGGTGACTTTATGCTGACTGCTAAGTTCAGAAAGTAGTGTCCTTAGTACTGGCAATTTCCCAGAGAGGAGCGCCTCGAGTACTGATTTTGCATCTGTTAGTAGCACCACAGGTTGTGTACCATTGCTGTTATTTAGTAATTTCTCTGTTGCTATCTTGATTGCCTCAATTTCGGCATCATAGTTATGGCAGTACTTTCCTGTCGGTACTCTGGCTGTGTCCCTAGTATTATTTGGGTATTCTATGTACACTCCCGCTCCTCCATTTCGAACAGCATTTTGTGCTGACCCATCTGTGTAGACTCGGATCCAGAGGTCCTGTGGGTATTCTTCATCAAGAAAGCTGAGAGTGGCTGTTCTGCGCTGCACACTGTTCTGTTCTTCCTTGTCAAATATTCCTCTCACTTTTGTCTGGATTTGTAATGATAGTCTATGCTCATCTTTCCATGGAGTTCGCTCTGGAATAGTTGTTAGGGGGATACCAACTGTGGGCAGATCAGTGGTTTCTCTGCAGAGTCGTTTGGCCTGGTGGATAAAACTACTTCTTTTCAACCGCCCCATAGCTAGGTTTTCAAATCTGTTCTTCATAGGGTGGCCTGGCAAGCTGAGGAACTTTTCTGCTTGTATTAGCGTTTTCGTATCTCTGCGCTCACTCAGTGCCTGTGTCCTCCCCATCTTCTCCATTTCCACTATAGGGGTTGATCTCATCCCTCCTGTGGTGACTCTAAGTGCTTGATTTTGCACCTTGTCCAGCTCTTGTAGTGTGGTATTTGATGCTGAACACCACGCAGTTGACCCATATTCCAGGTGTGGTCGTATGCTCTGTTGGTAAACTTTGCTAAGTATTTTCGTACTGGCTCCCCATGTGGTTCCACTTAGCTTTCTCAGGATGGCTATTTTCCTTCTGGCTTTTGCTACTGCTTTGTTGATGTGCTTTCTCCATGTCAGCTTGCCATCAAATGTTACTCCAAGGTATGTTGGTTCTTTATCTTCTCTTAGGGGTGTTCCATTTATCTGGATGATCCCTGCCTTTTGTTTTGGAGAGAGGGTAAATAGGGTGGTGCTGCACTTGTCAGTGTTTATGCTGACACACCATCTATTTGCCCATGCAGCAAATGTGTCTACAGCTCTTTGTAGCAATCTGGTGGCCACTGTTGCATATTCATTTGTGCTCCATAGAACCAGGTCATCGGCGTACATTGCCGCTTTAATTCCATGCGGTAGGTGAGCAACAAGATCATTGATGAAGATTAGAAAAAGTGTGGGGGACAAGACTCCGCCCTGGGGGACACCGTGACGCAGTAGTACTTTCTTGCTCTTGAGTCCGTCTATCTGTACTCGGGCTCTTCTGTTGTGCAAGTATGCTTTCACCCATTTGTACATTCTTCCATTGACTTTGCAGTTTCTCAGTTTCTTCATCAGACCTTCTTTCCAGACTTTGTCAAAGGCTTTCTTCAGATCTATCCATGCCGCAAGCACCAGCTTCTTCTCTTGGAATGCATCCTCAATTTCTTGAGAGAGGTAGGTTGTCTGATCTTCCGTAGAGTAGCACTGCCTAAAGCCAGCCTGCTGTGGCACAAGGATGTTTTTACTTTCAATGTACCACTGCAGTCTGTGATTGATGATGCGCTCCAGTGTTTTGCAGAGACAGCTGGTGAGGCTAATTGGTCTGTAGCTAGAGGCAATGGAACCATCTTTCCCTGATTTTAGGAGGGGTATCATGATTGCTTCTCTCCAGGCTTGTGGAACACTGCCTAAGGTCCAGCTGTTATTGAAGATCTGCAACAGCTTTGTTTTGGCCTCTGTTCCTAGGTTCCTGATCATTTCATTGGAGATACCATCAGTTCCTGGTGACTTTCTCATTTTCAGTTTTGATATGGCTAGCTCCAGTTCGCTGATTGTGATGGGTGCCTCCAGAACCTCATGTACTATTTCCTTCTGTCCTGTATGTTGTCGTTTCTCTCGAATCTCTTGTTGATTCTCTGGACTAATTTTGATATTGCTATCTTGTGCGAACGAGTCCGCAAAATGGTCAGCTGCTTGCTTTCTTGTTAAGATTTTTCCATCTTTATGTAGTGCAATTTTTGAGTTTCTCCCTGTGCCCTCGTCATTAAGCTGTTTTATTAGCTTCCACAATTTCCTTGTGTCTCTTTCAAAGTTCAGAGACTCCGTTTTCTCCTGCCAGCTTTTCCGTCTAGCCTGCAGCTTGGCCCTTTGAAATTTGGCTTTTGCATGCTGGAATTTATTGTGGTGCTCTTGGCTGGGTGTGGCCTCTGCTTGCTTTCTACACACTTCAACATCATTATGCAACTGTTCCAGTTCACTACTCCAGTAGGGTTTATATTGTTTACGGGCTCCTCTTGGTACTGTTTCTCGCGCTGCCTGTAGTATGCATTTCCCAAACTCTTCAACTGCTTTATTTATGTCTTTCTCAGTGTTCAGGTTTCTAACCAGTATGCTGATGCGATGCTTGTACATTGCCCAGTCTGCTTTCTTGTAGTTCCACCTCGAGAGGGTGCTGCTTTCACTTACAAGCTCATTTTCTACGGTTAGAAAGACTGGCCGATGGTCACTGCCACCAAGTTGTTTCCCAACAGTTCGTGTAATGTTCCACCCCAGGTCTGGTGAATGAAAAGCCAGGTCAGGTGTAGTTGAAGAGTGCCATGATCTCGAGTAGAAAGTATGTGGGTCGGACGGCTTGTTAATCAACATGAATCTATTCTCATCTTGCCAGTCTTCCAGTCTCTCTCCTCTCTGGTCCATGTGATCATAGCCCCAGCTCTGCGAGTGGCTGTTGAAATCGCCACACACAATCATTTTTTCTTTTAGTGGTAGAGTGTCCAGTGCCTGTGGGCGGTCACTTGGACAGTAGTAATTGATCAGATGTAGATCTGTATTACCTGTCTTAAGTTTAAGTGTCTGATACTCAGCCCCTTCCATGTAGACTTTGATTTGGGAAGCCATGATGTTATTTCTTACAAGGGTCAGTATCCCACCTTTTCGCCTGTTCTTTCGGTCAGATCGGTAACACTGGTAGCCTCTGATTTTGAAGGCTATATTTTCATTGAGGTGAGTTTCTTGCAAGCAACATATGCTTACTTTCTCTTTGTCCAGGATGTTTTCTAATTCAACTTTTTTGTTGCTGACTCCCTCCGCATTCCAGTGCATTATTTTAAGTCTTAGTTTAGTATGGCCAGTCGTCCTATTCTCATGTCCCCTGGCTCCACAGGACATCTGAGAAGGACCTCCAGTAGTTGGGGTTGGACCCTTTCGAGACATAGGGCCCGGCACTGCACCTGCCTGGGGGTCCAAAGCAGGGCGAGCACCATAACGATTAGCAGTAGTCGACATATTCCATTTTGCGTGATTGCGTGGCATCCTGATTTCTGTGGTGCGCCTCTTGGCTGGTTGCCTCCGTCTTCAGCACCTTTCTTTGCTAGAGCAGACTGTGGTCTCACTCGAGTGTAGATGTGTACGCGCGCACACGCCTGTCTGCGCATGCATGTCCGTGCATACACATCTAGAGCATACTGGTTATTTTCCGGCGCCAGAGACTCGCCGTCGCCCCTTCTCCTGTTAGTTTAAACAGGCCCGCCACGTGAAGGCCAGGAGTTGGACTTTTGCTGCATAGGTTATGTATTCACGAGCCATTGAGGTATTTGAGCAATGTTGGGCGCTCACCCCAACACCGCGCCTCGGCTACATACAGCAACATTTGGAACCCAATGCAGTTACGATAATTGAATACTGGCTCCCAATGAAGAAAAACGTCACAGCGAGAAACCCGTTGTAAACCAAGGGAAGCAACCACAGATTTTCTAGCACTGACTTCTTATCTCCCTGCACAGTATTGCTGTATTTTCGGCGCTGTTTCCTGTGAACAATATGATACATTAACTAAAGGATAATATATTGACAAATGTTTCCTCCCATTTGGATAGAAGGGCGATATATCGTCATTCTAGGATTATCGTGTTATTTGTCTTGTTTCGTAGTAAATTCCGCAATTTCAATGTTCATCATCATCATCAAGTGCCGTGCCGGCTGGCGTAGGCGTTCATGGCTCTCTACAGATCTCGGTCTTTGGTGTTCTGGATCAACTCTGCTGGTGTTATTCCTCCATGCCACCGTCTCAGTCCATCCAGCATCATTTCTCTTGGTTTGCCTCTGCCTCTCTTCCCCTCGATCTTTCCAGTTGTCACGATGTTCTCTAATGCCTCTCTTCTCATCACATGACCAAAGAAAGATGTTTGTCTCTTTCTTACTGTTGTATATAGTGTTCTAGTTTCATTAGCCTCTTTCAGGCAATCGTTGTTAGTTACTCTGGCAGTTTTCAATGTTCAGTGGACGGAAATGTTCATTATAATACTTGTTCATTTGATTTTGTACTAACCACATTTTGTTCAAACCTACTTTTTCTTTGGCACTGAATCAGTTAATGGGTGTGCTCGCGCGCGCGCGCACGCACACACACACACACACACACACAAACTGTCATTTACTGCCTATAGCACCTTACAGTGTTGGACAGGGGGGTCTTGAGTCTGAGGAATTCAGGCCGCCTGGCTAGTGCAGTGGCCGCGAATTGTGCAGGTTAGGATTTTATTTTTCTCCGATGGAAAAACTCCATTCAGCTTACCGAACATTCGAACCCGAGTCTCCAGAAAAGGAGACGGACAGGTAGACGGTCCGACGATCCTTTCACATTAATGGGTAAACCGACCAAAGTGAGTTGCTGTTATCATTGCCATGAAAGCGTCTGACTAGACATGGCCAGCTAGATAGTTTGAACATATTAGGTGTAGAATGGTCGTGCTGAAGTTATGTATTTCTTCTTCTTCTTCTTCTTCTTCTTCTTCTTCTTCTTCTTCTTCTTCTTCTTCTTCTTCTTCTTCTTCTTCTTCTTCTCCTCCTCCTCCTCCTCCCCCTCTTGCTTCTTCGTTCGTGCAATAGTTTTTCTGTTTGTGTTGGACGCCGGCATTTGTTGACGGGGTTAGCTGCGCTGGATAGTTTTCTAGCTGATACCTCGGCTTCAGATTGTAATGTCATCGTTGTCCCTTCATCTACCAGCAATCGCCCCAAACAGCTCCGTAGAGAACAGCTGCATGCTTGTCGGTTGGCCCTCAATTGGAAATCCCGGGCAGGCCACATTCCCCGCCACTCAAGGAGGCTTCCATAAACGCAGAGCCGACACATAATGCTCTAATACTGGGCTCAAGCAATGAATTGTCACGCCCTGCACGTGATTGCTTAGCCTCACTGCCGTATATATTGAGCCTCCTGTTCACCGCCGGTTACATCTTCACACACCAGAAGGATGCAGTTTGTAGATGTGGGGCTTTGATGACGCCCTTCCAGTGAGCGGTCGAATCAGACTTTCCACCTCATGAACTTACTAGCTTATCAGTTGTCCATCTCCTAGCCACTGGACACTGTAGCCACTGGACACTGTAGCCACTAGACACTATAGCCACTAGACACTGTAGCCACTAGACACTGTAGCCACTAGACACTGTAGCCACTGGACACTGTAGCCACTGGATACTGTTGCCACCTACACGTCTTGGGCAGGCAACGTAGCAGAGCAGTGATATCCATGCTCTTTCCTTCAATGGAGAGAAATGAATATAAAGGATGGATTTCTCTCATTGTGCCGTTATTCTGTACAGTAGACGACAACCATCAAGAAGACATTGGAGGTGATCGGCGCAACTGTGAGGAGGAGAATAGCTGGTAGTCAAGTCAGCACAGTCGGTGCCTGACTCTCAGTCTGTATTGGGCCAAGCTCCAAGTGAACACTTGTGGCACGTGTTGTCACTTCTATTTGACCTGGATTTACAAGAGTTCACTGTTCGGGTCACGCGGGAGTGCGGGGTAGTCTAGAGTACCAGTATTTGAGTTCGCCCAATGGAAAGGGCACACATTTTAAAGACGATTAATGAATGAATGATTGTTGACGATACAATATCAGATGAAATAACATTTAAGGATACTTAATTCTGGGTGTTGGTCTGGCAAGAAGGAACATTTGAGAGGAAGAAAACGGCGGGTTTACAACCCTTGTGCTGCTGGAACCATCTACATCTTGCCAGGTTGGCTGTGGCAGACGGGACATCTGTGGGATAGTTCTCTGCGTGCTATGACGTCAGTTCTTCAATTAGCCAATTAGTCAATGGAATAATCTGCTTACCAACTTTATGCTACCGATACCAAACCTGGATACTGACAGAAAAATTGAAGGAAAAAAATAGTTTTAACAGCGGAAATGAGATTCCTGAGAAGAATACTCAATGTATCACGAAAAGAGAAAATCAGAAATGATGAAACTATGAGTAAAGTGGGGGATAATAGCAGTGCTTTGATTCAACGGGCAAGACGGCGTTTACCTGCAAAGCGTTGTGGAACGTAATGAGCACGGCTAGGCACGTAGAGCGCCCTGGTCATCCACTGCACCTGTATTCGTCTCCAATCGTCTCGACTTTTCTTGCCACTGGACTCAGATGGACTCAGGCGAGAGAGTGAGGTCGACGAATTGCGCAACTCTTCCTCACTTTAATCCAAGTCATCGCGCAAGTCATTCTTCATCCAACGTCACATATCACCTTCAAGCCCTGTGGCGATGGGCGAGCGGCAAAGCGGCAGGCGTGGGTACGCTGGCAGCCGTAGTCGCAGACCTGCACACAGGCGGCTCAGGCCATATGGTCGTCTTCTACTGACCGGAGCAGCAGTGGGATTCGGCAGCCCCCTGGGCGACTGAGCAGCCCTCTATAGGAACACACTGCTCACCTCCATAGCATGAGGAAGGGGCTAGAAAAGGTGCCCTAAACATTGTCTGCTTCATCACTACCTAACCAGCTAGCCGCGGTTGGTGGGTACCCTAACTGCGGTCGACATACAAAGAAAGATAAAACAAGCAAAGCTAAAAGAGTAAACCATATTCCCTTAACAATTGGAACTTGGAATGTACGCACCCTACTTGACAGAGACGGCGCGTCGGGTCCAGAGAGGCGAACAGCACTGATTGGGAGAGAGCTGGGCAGGTACAACATCGACATTGCAGCCTTGAGCGAGACACGACTTGCAGAAGAAGGCCAAATCTGTGAAATTGGTGCCGGCTACACATTTTTCTGGAGTGGAAGGAAAAGCGAGGAAAGACGCCAATCCGGTGTGGGATTTGCCGTTAAGTCGGCCCTGGAGGCAAATTAGCTGGATTTCCAAAGGCTATAAACGACAGGCTCATGACCATGAAGTTGCCTCTGCTGAATGGAAGGAAGCACGCAACCATTGTGAGTGTCTACGCACCAACTATGACCAACGAAGATGATGTCAAGAACAAGTTCTATGAGGACCTGCACAATGTATTAACATCTGTTCCCAAAGGAGACAAACTTATACTCCTTGGGGATTTCAATGCCAGAGTAGGCACGGACACCACCTCTTGGAGTGGCATTATTGGAAAGCATGGAGTCGGAAATTGTAACAGCAATGGACTCCGCCTCCTTCAGACATGTGCCGAACATGATCTCCTGATTACGAACACAATTTTCCGTCTCCCCATGAGAAATAGGACATCGTGGATCCACCCTCGCTCGAAACACTGGCACCTCATTGACTATGTCATCGTCAGGAGGAGTGACAGACAAGACGTTCTAGTGACAAAATCCATGTGTGGTGCCGAATGTTGGACAGACCATCGTCTCATTGTCTCGAAAATGAACATCCACATCAGGCCACCACGGCGTCCTCAAGGGGCGAAAATACAAACAAAGCTAAATGTTACCCGCCTAAACAGCAAGAAAATGCAGCAGTCATTTGAAAATATGCTGGAAGACCGCCTCAAGCCCAATGCTGAAGCTAAACAGGATACAGAAACAGAATGGAGAGCCCTAAAGGACACAATTTACAACACTGCTATGGAAATCCTGGGTCCAGCCCCCCGAAAGCATAAAGACTGGTTTGATGAAAATTCCGAAGACATCAACCAATTGCTGGCCGAGAAACATCTTCTCCTCAAGGCACATTTGAATGACCCGAAGTCAACATCAAAAAAAGATGCTTTCAAGAACATTCAGAGAGTAGTGCAGCAGAAACTTCGGCACATGCGGGACTCCTGGCTGAGCAGCAAAGCTGATGAAATTCAGGGCTTTGATGACAGACATGATATGAAAAACTTCTACGACTCACTGAAAGCGGTCTATGGTCCTTCATCACCAGGCATAGTTCCCCTCCTCAGTGCAGATGGGGGAACATTGGTCACCGATAAGAAAGAAATCCTTCAACGCTGGGCAGAGCATTTCAGCAAATTCTTAAATGCAACTTCCTTCTTCGATGATGAAAGCATCAACTGCCTTCCTCAAGTTCCCACCAATGAGACACTTGATGACCTGCCAACCATAGTGGAAGTAAACAAAGCCATCCAGCAACTCTCCAGCGGCAAGGCACCTGGTCCTGACTCCATCCCAGCAGAGATATACAAGGCAGGTGGGCCGGTCCTAACAGAGCAGCTTCACCAAGTCTTCACAAACATATGGATGAACGAGACCATGCCACAAGATTTTAAGGACGCGTCAATAGTCCACCTTTACAAACGTAAAGGAAACCGCCAATCCCGTGACAACCACCGAGGCATCTCCTTGCTTTCAATTGCAGGGAAGATACTCGCCAGAATTCTTCTCAATCGCCTCACAGCCCATCTCGATCAAGGTCTTCTTCCTGAGAGTCAATGTGGCTTCAGAAAAGAACGTGGAACTGTTGACATGATTTTCGCTGCAAGGCAGCTGCAAGAGAAATGTCAGGAACAGAACTGCGAAATGTTCTCCACTTTCATTGACCTTACCAAGGCTTTTGATACAGTCAGCAGAGAAGGACTGTGGAAGATTATGGCAAAATATGGCTGTCCACGAAAGTTTGTCCAAATAGTGCGGCTATTTCATGACGGCATGCAGGCAAGAGTACAGGAAAATGGTGAACTGTCTGAACCCTTTCCTGTCACCAATGGAGTGAAGCAAGGATGTGTCCTGGCACCAACACTGTTCAGCCTTATGTTTTCAGCCATGTTGGTGAATGCCTTCGAGAACGACGACATTGGAATAGACATCAACTACCGTATGGATGGAAAGTTATTCAATCTCAGAAGGCTGAAAGCTAAAACCAAAATTAACAGCGACACCGTCAGAGAGCTCCTGTTTGCTGATGATTGCGCTCTATACGCCAACTCAGAGGCGGACATGCAACACAATGTTTCAGCTTTCTCACATGCCTGTGCCAACTTTGGGCTCAATATCAACTTGGAGAATACTGTAGTTATGTACCAGCCAGCTCCATGGAATAATCACACTGTGCCGAATATCAAGTGAATGATCATAGACTAAGTGTTGTGGACAAATTCACCTATCTTGGCAGCACCGTGTCACAAGCTGCCACAATCGATGACGAAGTGAATGCAAGAATCTCCAAGGCCAGTGCAGCCTTTGGCAGACTGTACAAGAATGTATGGAACAGAACTGGAATAAGCCTGCAAACAAAGCTAAAAGTCTACAAAGCAGTTGTATTATCCACACTGCTATATGCTTGTTAAACCTGGACTGTTTATCAGCGACACGCTAGGAAATTAAACCACTTCCACACAGTCTGCCTAAGGAAGCTACTGAAGATTAAATGGCAAGACAAGATTCCAGACACTGAAGTCCTAGAAAGAGCATCCATGCCCAGTATCCACACTCTACTGATGAAGAATCAGATTCGCTGGGCTGGTCACTTGAGTCGCATGCCAGATCACAGGCTCCCTAAACGAATTTTTTACAGCGAACTGCGTTGTGGTAAACGCTCCCAATGTGGCCAGAGGAAACGTTTTAAAGACACTCTGAAAATTTCACTGAATGCTTTTGGAATTCATCATGACACCTGGGAGGCTGCAGCCAGAGAGCGAAATTCGTGGCGTGCATCATTGCGCAAAGGTGCAGTCATATGTGAGGCAACCAGGACTGCAAGAGCTGTGAAGAAAAGGCAGGACAGAAAAACCACTGCAGGAAATACTCCCCCAGAGATGTCAAGCATTCTTTGCCCACATTGTCAAAGAACATTTCGAGCCAAAATAGGCCTTATCAGCCATCTTAGAACCCACGGCTCCACACCTTCAACCCCACTGGGTGAAATGAATGGTCATCATCATTCTTGATGGACAAACAACAATAGCAGTGCTAGATTTCACGAGAAAACACCCAGTGAAACGGTTCGGTCACATAACAAGGCTACCAACTGACAGTGTACCACAACAGGCAATGATGCACGAACTAAAGGAACCAGAAGAAAAGACCGATATATCTCGATATATGAGGGCCCGTAAACTGACACTTGACACCGCAAGGTACAAGTGGGACAAGATGAGATATGGTGAGTCAATCGAATTAGCGTAGATTGAATCAGGAGCTCGGTAAACAATTGTAGATTGATTAATTTGTGAATTTGATCGTGAAATGGCATTAATCAACCGCACTTAAGCATGTGGACACTGCTTAAGTCAACGGGCAATTTATGAACTTTTCGGCAAAGAAGGGACACAACTTATAACTTAGTACCAGCTATGGTTTTCATGATTACCTCCCCTAGCTACAGCCCCTTTATAGTAGTCAGTATATGAATATGGTAAAGCTGGGAATTTCTTGTACAATGGACAAAGGAAACCAGCAAATGTCCGCTTGACTAGTTTACAGGACATCGCTGTCAACACCAACACCAGCACTGTTGTTGTTGATGTCTTGGCAAGTTTACGTTCAGTAGTTTGCCATTGCTTTCTGAACGACCGGCTCTCATACCATCACGTTAAAATAAAACCCAGCGCGACACGGTTTGCTGCCAAATCGGTCGCAGCTGTGTTTCGAACGCAGGGAAGCGGAATCACGAACCGCCTTTGCCACGGAGAACTGTGCTTTACAAGTACACACATTTTAATTACAAAATATATGTAGCGGCTGCCATGCGTTCATCCGCAGACCAAATCAAAGACAACGAATACTAACTAAATATACATTAGGATATCATCATCATCATCATCATAAACACTGTCGCCTAGAGACACGCCGAGCTGTGCTGGCGATCAAGATCCTCCACAAACATCCATGTTCTGTGTAAGTTCTATCACTGACCATCTGACGTGTCATTCTGTCAACTCGTCCTCCCTCTATCGACCTCTGTCTCTAGCACCGTTAATCTTCCCGGTTGTCACAACCTCCCCACATCCTCTCGTCTCATAACGTGGTAAGAAAGAACAAGGGCGGTAGGTACGATAGTCTTGTCCTGCTATGGATGCTCAAATGTTAGACCAGTGGTTCTCAACCGGTGGGGAATCCCCCCCCCCCCAGGGGGTAATTTTAGGGTTTCCAGGGGGGGGGGGGGAATGAAGATCATTTCAAGATCGCGTTAATACAAGAACCGATTACTTGATATTGCTTTTCTCTTCATACATTACAGTTATGCACGTCTCATCCTTCTAAAATTCATTTTATAAAATACGTAGACCCACAAATCACGTTTTATGTGGATGTCTAGACCTGTTTTAACATATTTACCATCCATTTTTACGTATACTGTGTAGGGTTGGGGGATTTTTAGGTAGGAAATATGAAAGGGGGGGGGGGATGACATTCTGAAAATATGATGAAGGGGGGCACGGGCCAAAAAAGGTTGAGAACCAGTGTGTTAGACTATAATCCTGTTTCTTCTGCGATCAGCGTCTGCTCTGAGTGGAGCATAGTAAGTTTTGTAGTGACTACATGTCCGCTGGCTGGTCACGTGCCACTGGGGCCGCTATCCGCCGACTTCGACGGTTGAGGTTTCTTGTTTGGATGTTTCCTCCTATAGCAGTCAGTGCATGGAACATTTGAGTGGTAACACCTCCGCCGCCGAGCAAGCACGACAATAGGCTTCTGATCATCAGAAGTGACCCACCCTCGCTGAATATTTCTGCCGCTTTACCTTCCTGACAGGAATCTTCTCGGAGACGTGCAATACGACAACGAACATTTCCCTCCTGCCTGATCTAAAGTGGACACACCCCCTCCTTGAAACAGACGTGTCCGAGCAGGTTGGGCTCCAAGTCGCATTGCGACTGCCGGATGACAGTTTGTCTCTTTGGCCAGGAGGGACACAGTAGCAGGGAAACCGCCAGCTAACATATGATAACCCAATCATTTGACAGCCCGCCCTAGTGTGTCTGCCACCAGATGAACTTGACCTTTAGACAAGTGAACCTCTGTCTGCTGTGCGAACAGCGGGGTCGATGACCTGTCTGGCTCAACAGGTCACTTCTGGTGACCCTAGTTAGTCTGGTTGTGAAGTTGCGGTGACAGTCGCGCTCAAACATCTCTGGTTGTTGGATCAGCATGGGGTAGACAGGTGCACGATCTTAGCATGCATGTTAACTCACTGTCTTAAACCGCATGCACATCATTGAATGCCTGTAAATTGATTATTCTCTAGTTGTTGGCATGATTCTTAACGTATAAGATGTGTAAATTGATTGCTTTTTATAGTACAAAGTGTGTAAATTGATCGATCTGTACAGTACGGTGGGTGTAAATTGATTTATCTATACAGTGCAAGGTGTGTAAATTGATTGATCTGCACAGTACAAAGTGTTTAAATTGACTGATCTTTATAGTACACGGTGTGTTCTGGCCATGCTACTGACGTGTGACGTGCCGGCCTCTGTTCTTGCCATGCTAAGTATGGACGTTTGTGAATGGTTGGCTAATAACAGGCATTTCAAAGTGTGACATGTCCATTTGTGATCTTCTGTCACTAGGCTGTTGATACTGTGACACATACATTTATGATTGCGTGGTACACACATTGGTGATTGTATGTTGACACGCTGGTAGACTGTCCCCACAACACACATGCCCATCGTGTGTATGCATCCGCCCACACACGTATATGTGTGTTGTTGTATTGTTGATGAACATTAATTACTACTAGAACAATAACTACCACTACTGCTGCTGCTGCTACTACTACTACTACTACTACTACTACTACTACTACTACTACTACTACTACTACTACTACTACTACTACTACTACTGCTGCTGCTGCTGCTGCTTCTGCTACCATTATTATACTACTATTACTACTACTATTATTACTACTACTACTATTACTACTACTACTATTACTAATACTACTACTACTACTACTAGTACTACTACTACTACTACTACTACTACTACTACTACTACTACTACTACTATTACTGCTGCTGCTGCTGCTGCTGCTACTACTACTACTATTACTGCTGCTGCTACTACTACTACTACTACTACTACTACTACTACTACTACTACTACTACTACTACTACTACTACTACTACTACTACTATTACTGCTGCTGCTGCTACTACTACTACTACTATTACTGCTGCTGCTACTACTACTACTACTACTACTACTACTACTACTACTACTACTACTACTACTACTACTACTACTACTACTACTACAGAAAATTATAGAACATGTTGCTGCATTGCAGGTGTTGTACACGAGAACCCTCGCTTGGCGGCAGAGAGCGCCGACCATGACGAACTACGAAGGGCAGCGGACGAGCGTTATGATGTGGTTTCTCCAGTTACCGTTCGCTTACGGAACAAACAGAGGCGGCTCAGCGAGGTAAGACCTTTAGTGTTTGTGTCTTACATCTTCGTAGAGTGAAAGATACATTCTCCGCTGCTACTTCTCTTTAACTTGAGCATTGATCTCATGCTATTTACCTGGCACACGTGTACAACCTACGTGGTGCTAGAATGGCACTACTTGCTGTAGAGAACCGCTGATGCGGAGGCAGGACGGCCGGGGAGAAAAAGCTGGCTTTCTCTCGGCCAAGTCAACGGCGCCTTGAGAAGTACGCAGATCACGAGTTACAATGTGCATGTCGTCCGTCTTCCCCGGGGCAGGGCGGCTGGTGGGTTGGCACACATAGCAGTTTCTCTGTGAGGCTTATCTGACGTACAGGGTTCGGATCTACAGCAGGAGAAAAGACACGTAGGAGGCATGTCCTGGGTGGAACGCACAACGAGAGTGTACAGAAGTTATAGTGGGCGAAGAAAGGTTGTTTCTGACGTTCAGAATCCCCCTGTCGTGATTTCTTCATTGTAGAATCATCTTACTGTGTGGAATCACTACTATTTTACTGTGACTCCATCCAAGGTTGAATTCTCGTTCGTGTTGTTGGCTATTGTGCCCTAGGCTTTTGTGTTACGGGGAACAGCTTTGCACTGTTTCTGTCAGTCTCTGTGTGTGTCTCTCTGTCTCTCTCTAGCTGCCTCTCTGTTTCTGTCTGTCTCCCTCTGTATGTGTGTCTCTATGTCTACGTCCCTGCCTGCCTATTTACATACCTATTTGTCTGTCTCTGTATATCTGTCTGTCTGTCTGTCTGTCTGTCTAACACAGACACACTGTAACTCACATCCCCTTACTCCCTACACTACTTATCTCCCCCGGCTCTGTCAGGCAGTCTTTCTGTCTCTTTCTCGGCTTCTCTATACTTTCGCTACTAATGCCTACTACCTCTGTCTGCCTGTCTCTTTATTTATTTCTCTTTCTCTCGCCACACATTTCTTCTGTTTGTCAGTCTGCTCTGTCTGCTCTGTCTGCTCTGCCTGTCTGTCTGCCTGCCTGCTTGTTTGCCTGCCTGCCAGCCTGCCTGTCTCATCACGTTGTCAAGTCATGGATATCATAGCAAGGGCTGCCAACGCAATCCGCCCCCCCCCCCCCCCATCGTGTCAATTCTCCAACTTCCTGTAGTATTTAAAGCGGTGCTTGTTTCCGTTCTACATTAGATTACCTGGTTTAAATAGTTTGTTCCGGTGTTACCGGAGCACTTAAGGCCACCATATACAAGTCTCAAGGTCAGGGTCGAAGAATAACTCAGCCAAGCCATGGGGCTTGTCTAGGACAAGTGTGGGCTCTTACCTCTTGTCACCTATAAGATTTTATCTTCTGTCACCTAGAGCTTGCCTCCTGTCACCTAGATCTTACCTCATGTCAACTAGAGCTTGCCTTCTGTCACATAGATCTTACCTCCGGTCACCTAGATCTTACCTCCTGTCAACTAGAGCTTGCCTCCTGTCACATAGAGCTTACCTCCTGTCACCTAGAGCTTGCATCCTGTCACCTAGAGCTTGCCTCCTGTCACCTAGATCTTACCTCCTGTCAACTAGAGCTTGTCTCCTGTCACATAGAGCTTACCTCCTGTCACCTAGAGCTTGCTTCCTGTCACCTAGAGCTTGCCTCCTGTCACCTAGAGCTTGCCTCCTGTCACCTAGAGCTTGCCTCCTGTCACCTAGAACTTGCTTCCTGTAACCTAGAGCTTGCCTCCTGTCACCTAGAGCTTGCCTCCTGTCACCTAGAGCTTGCCTCCTGTCACCTAGAGCTTGCCTCCTGTCACCTAAAGCTTGCATCCTGTCACCTAGAGCTTGCCTCCTGTCACCTAGATCTTACCTCCTGTCAACTAGAGCTTGTCTCCTGTCACATAGAGCTTACCTCCTGTCACCTAGAGCTTGCTTCCTGTCACCTAGAGCTTGCCTTCTGTCACATAGAGCTTACCTCCTGTGACCTAGAGCTTGCCTCCTGTCACCTAGAGCTTGCCTCCTGTCACCTAGAGCTTGCATCCTGTGACCTAGATCTTACCTCCTGTCAACTAGAGCTTGCCTCCTGTCACATAGAGCTTACCTCCTGTCACCTAAAGCTTGCCTCCTGTCACCTAGAGCTTGCCTCCTGTCACCTAGAGCTTGCCTCCTGTCACCTAGAGCTTGCGTCCTGTCACCTAGAGCTTGCCTCATGTCACCTAGAGCTTGCCTCCTGTCACCTAGAGCTTGCCTCCTGTCACCTAGAGCTTGCCTCCTGTCACCTAGATCTTACCTCCTGTCACACAGAGCTTACCTTCTGTCACCTAGAAGTACTTACCTCCTGTCACCTAGAGCTTACCTCCTGTCACCTAGAAGTACTTATCTCCTGTCACCTAGAGCTCACCTCCTGTCACCTAGAAGTACTTATCTCCTGTCATCTAGAGCTTACCTCCTGTCACCTAGAGCTTACCTCCTGTCACCTAGAGCTTACTTCCTGTCACCTAGAAGTATTACCTCCTGTCACCTAGAAAAACTTACTCCTGTCACATAGAGCTTTCCTCCTGTCTCATAGAGCTTACCTCCTGCCACATATAAATACTTACCTCCTGTCACTTGGAAGAACTTACCTTCTGTCACAGAGAACTTACCCCCTGTCACCTAGGAGAACTTACCTCCTGTCACCTAGGAGAACTTACCTCCTATCACCTAGAAGAACTTACCTCCTGTCACCTAGGAGAACTTACCCCCTTTCACCTAGAAGAACTTACCTCCTGTCACCTAGGAGAACTAACCTCTTATCACCTAGGAGAACTTCCCTCCTGTCACCTAGAAGAACTTACCTCCTGTCACCTAGAAGAACTTTCCCCCTGTCACCTAGAAGAACTTACCTCCTGTCACCTAGGAGAACTTACCTCCTGTCACCTAGGAGAACTTACCTCCTGTCACCTAGGAGAACTTACCTCCTGTCACCTAGAAGAACTTAAACTTACCTCCTGTCACCAAGAAGAACTTACTTCCTGTCACTTGGAAGAACTTACCTTCTGTCACATAGAACTTACCTCCTATCACCTAGAAGAACTTACCTCCTGTCACCTAGGAGAACTTACCCCCTTTCACCTAGAAGAACTTACCTCCTGTCACCTAGGAGAACTTACCTCTTATCACCTAGGAGAACTTACCTCCTGCCACTTGGAAGAACTTACCTTCTGTCACATAGAACTTACCTCCTGTCACCTAGGAGAACTTACCTCCTGTCACCTAGGAGAACTTACCTCCTGTCACCTAGGAGAACTTACCTCCTGTCACCTAGGAGAACTTACCTCCTGTCACCTAGAAGAACTTACTCCTGTCACCAAGAAGAACTTACCTCCTGTCACTTGGAAGAACTTACCTTCTGTCACATAGAACTTACCTCTTGTCACCTAGGAGAGCTTACCTCCTGTCACCTAGGAGAACTTACCTCCTGTCACTTGGAAGAACTTACCTTCTGTCACATAGAACTTACCTCCTGTCACCTAGAAGAGCTTACCTCCTGTCACCTAGGAGAACTTTCCTCCTGCCACTTGGAAGAACTTACCTTCTGTCACATAGAACTTACCTCCTGTCACCTAGGAGAGCTTACCTCCTGTCACCTAGGAGAACTTACCTCCTGTCACTTGGAAGAACTTACCTTCTGTCACATAGAACTTACCTCCTGTTACCTAGAAGAGCTTACCTCCTGTCACCTAGGAGAACTTACCTCCTGCCACTTGGAAGAACTTAACTTCTGTCACATAGAACTTACCTCCTGTCACCTAGGAGAACTTACCTCCTGTCACCTAGGAGAACTTACCTCCTGTCACTTGGAAGAACTTACCTTCTGTCACATAGAACTTACCTCCTGTCACCTAGAAGAGCTTACCTCCTGTGTCCTGAGGGCTGCATTAGTACTAAGCGATAGCATGTTTCGGCTAGAGTGGGGCGAGTGCTGATGCACCAGTGGGAGAGACAGGGCAGAAGACAAATACTTTGGATTTCAGACAAGTTATTGTTTTTATATTTTCGTAGCTTCCCTTCACGTGTTAGTTTGGTTCGTTGATAAAGACTTGATTGCCAATGTTTCGACTGCATTTGTGTCCGGTTTGGCGAGCAGTATAGTGACATCTGATGTCACGCATGATTTGCCAAACACTCTAGTGACATCTAATGCCACACGTGGTTTGCCGAACACCCGATTGATATATGACGTCACACATAGCATAGTATGTAACCAGGTGCGCCCTCACGTGGCCAGTGCACCCTCTTTTACCGCCGGTCATGATAACGCCCCTGTGCTGTGATTACTGCAGCCAGCTGCCTGTACTCATCACCACTGCATCCTCTCCCCGGTGCCCTTCTGTGTTCACGTTGTAAGTAAACCCACCTGCTCTGTGATTACAAACAAACTCTTCGGTAACGAAAGTTCGACTTTCTACCTCCGGTGCACATCCCAGTCCATATATGTGTGCTTCTGGGCGATTTTCACATTGGCTCCATGCATTCTTCACATTCACACAGGGAGATCTTCACACGGCAGACATTGGCACCATGCCGTTCTCAACTTTATGGTGGGGTGGGGAAGGGGTCTTCACACAACAAATATTGGCTCTCTTTCATTTTTACTGTAACTGTATCTTTATTACGCTCTCTCTCTCTCTCTCTCTCTCTCTCTCTCTCTCTCTCTCTCTCTCTCTCTCTCTCTCTCTCTCTCTCTCGCTCTGCGTGTCTGTATGTCTGTCTGTCTGTCTCTCATTTATTGCTTTAATTTTCCATATATTATTTTAGCTCTCTCTCTCTCTCTCTCTCTCTCTCTCTCTCTCTCTCTCTCTCTCTCTCTCTCTCTCTCTCTCTCTTTGTTTCTCTCTCTATTGCCTTATCTAACTCTTTGTTATTACTTCAACTCTCTTGCCCATTACTTCAACTCCCTCTGTAACCTTAGCTCTGTCTTTATACTGCCTCAATCTCTGACTCGATACGACCTGCCAGGATTCCAGTTCGATGGTTTCAGTATATCAGAAACCCAGAGTTGTTAACTTCATCCACCCGCCCTTCCAGCAGGCATTGCACCGGAGTCTTGCCAATGAAATATCCACAATCCTTGGAGGACTAGTACAGTCTGTTCGCTCTTTGATGGTATCAGTCCAGGATTTCCCCTGCTTTCCGCTTCTCCCTCTTCCCACAATTATTCCATTTAGGGTTACCCACGAGAGGGTGTCATCACGTGCGATAAGCCACCACAAGGCCTGGACATATTTGTGTCAAGTACCGTCCCCAGTTCTTCCAGTTGAAAGTGTGGTTGGCCTCGTGTGTAAACGACGACATCCACTGCGCATATGTAGCCCCGTTAGTGCTCCAGTCTCTTCCTGTTATCCACACTGTGAGAGACTCAACACCGGCCAAGTAAAGGACCCGCTTCCTGTCAACCACACTGTGAGAGTCACAACACCGGCCAAGTAAAGGACCCGCTTCCTGTCAACCACACTGTGAGAGTCACAACACCGGTCAAGTAAAGGACCCGCTTCCTGTCAACCACACTGTGAGAGTCTCAACACCGGTCAAGTAAAGGACCCGCTTCCTGTCAATCACACTGTGAGAGTCACAACACCGGTCAAGTAAAGGACCCGCTTCCTGTCAACCACACTGTGAGAGTCACAACACCGGTCAAGTAAAGGATTCTCTACCTCGATGGAGGCATGTTTGGTACATGGTGTTATATGATAGATATGAGGGCCCTCAGTATGTAATGTGGCAACATCCCATAAACATTCCTGGCATTCATTTATACTCTGTCGACCTGGTAGCCCAGATCAGTGAAGGAAAATACAATAACCAGACTGTATAGAGAGTCGAACACATGGTCAGCCCCGGCAGGCGGGGATGTTAACCACGGCTCTAATCTCAGACACATAAGTCTCATGTTACAGGTGATCAGTGCTGCCTCCAGCCCTGTGTCTCATTAAAACGCGATCCTTTGTGTTGAAGTGTCACATTTGATGCAGCAGTGAGCGTGTATGGCGTAATTCTCAATGGCTAACCAGTGAATGACCGTCGGTCTGTGTTCTTCACGTGGGTAATTGACAGTGTTATGTCTTCAGTTATGGGTTTTCTTATTGGGTTAAATTAACAACGTGTTTAGTATACAAGAATCAGTATTTTTCTGGTAGAGAATTGAGTACATCGTGTCAGGGAAATGACACTAGTTGTCTATGGGGAAGTAGACGCCTTTTTATCATAGAAATGTTTGTTGTGTTCTTGGCCAGAATAGACACCGTTTAATGAAAGAAACGTATGTTGTATTCTTGGTGAGAATAGACGTCATTTTATCATAGAAATGTAGTTGAGTTCTTGGCAAGACGAGACGCCATTTTATCATAGAAGTTTATGTTGTATTCTTGGCGAGAATAGACGCCATTTTATGGAAGAAATGTATGTTGTATTCTTGGCGAGAATAGACGCCACTTGTTGAAAGAAATGTCTGTTGTATCTTGGCGAGAATAGACGCCATTTTATGAAAGAAATGTATTTTGTATTCTTGGCGAGAATAGACGCCATTCTATCATAGCAATATGATTAAATGAAATGTTGTCACGTAGAGATGCCTTTACCACACAAGACAATTGCAGCTCTCTGGATAGATGATACCATACCATTACGGATGAAATGGATGAAACTGTTTACCGGGTCGTTTCCAGGATGCATATAATCTCAGTGCCTTGTTTTAAATAGCCATGTCAGAATAAACACGAGCTTCATTGTTGTGCTACTCGTGTTAGAATGTGCGTCTTCAGAAGATCATTGTTGAAGACAGGTTTTCAATGTTGTATCGCCCGTCCTAGAATGTGGTCTTCAGAAGATGGAATCATTATTGAACACAGACTTCTAATGTTGTGATAACCATCTTTAGAAGATCGTTGTTGAACAAGACATCTAATGTTGTGATAACCGTATTTAGAAGATCGTTGTTGAACAGACGCCTCAGATGTAGTGGTACCCTTGATTTTTGTTTTAACAACAACCCTGTGTCGACCACCAACACGGGCGGCCATGTACAACATTATCCACCCAAGGACGATGATCGTAGAAACGGGCATCTGCAACGTTCAGCGTGTGTGTTACGAGAGTTGGTTGAATCCAAGCAGACAAGCTTTCTTCCTAGGCTGAGATTGCAACTGCACCATGATCTTCTTCATTGGGTCCAGGTCTGAAGCAATTCTCTCTGCTATGTGATATTGTTATGAAGCTGGTGCTCCTTATATTATCTTGTTAAGCTCTGTCTTTCTCGGCCTCTTTTGCCCTGTATGGTCTCACATCAGGCCAAACTCTCTGCTCTGCCTCTTCTGATAGTTAAGTTAGTTGCATATCCATTACTGGACATGGCAGTCAACCCTAGCGTTTTTTGTTTGTCTATTTGTGATTTCTTGGCCATTCTACGTTCAGTAGTTTGCAGTTGCTTTCTGAACGACTGACACTCGTAATTGCATTGGTGACGCCTTCGCCACGGCGCAGGTCTTCTGTCGGCATGCCCCATACATGGTACTTGTCTTGTTTGCGTGGTTTTGATGCTTGATATAAACAAACAGAAGCAAACACGACCAGTATCGGCCCAAATACAGGCTCGTGGCAAAACCGTTAGCGCGGAAGTTAGTGAGGTCTGTCAGGTCAAACTCATTAGTTTGGTTCCGGGCATGGATGTTTACAAGTCCACAAGTAAACCAGGCTGGCCTGGCTGGGAGGCAAGGAGGGCGGGCCTGCAAGAGCACAGTTCTGATGCGTGTGGTGGGTCAGCTGGTTCCCACACTTCTCACACAACACTCCCATTGTGAGAAGCTGACCTGTCCTTTGGATCATAAATAAACATCGTTTAGCGCTGTTTGAAGTAGAAGAAAAAAGTAGACTAGAGGACGCACTAGACAACATAAACATTGAGTGCTATAGTTACCGACCGGGATTCGAACCTTTCACCGTCAAATGACGACAGGAACAAGTGTACTTGGGCGCATGACCAACTAGACACCCGACTTCTACCTGATCATCGGAAGGAGGCGGTTCTCTAGAACCATCAGATTAGGTCGATAGTCCTTTATTGGTGTGATCACAAGTAGATGGTCTGTTTGAAGCGTGATCACACGTGGGTTGGCACGCGAAGGTTTTCACGTGATGGTACAGCCACAAAGCTTCAGGGGCGTGGAACAGAAGTTGGGGAAGTTAGGTAACAACTCGGGTATGCATCCCCGTCTAATGACGACTGTTATTGGTTAACAACTCGGGTATGTCTCCATACATCAGTTTGTTAACAACTCGGTTATGTCTCCCTACATCGGTTTGTTAACAACTCGGGTATGTCTCCATACATCAGTTTGTTAACAACTCGGTTATGTCTCCCTACATCGATTTGTTAACAACTCGGGTATGTCTCCATACATCGGTTAGTTAACAACTCGGGTATGTCTTCATACATCGGTTGGTTAACAACTCGGTTATGTCTCCCTACATCGGTTTGTTAACAACTCGGGTATGTATCCATACATCGGTTAGTTAACAACTCGGGTATGTCTTCATACATCGGTTGGTTAACAACTCGGTTATGTCTCCCTACATCGGTTTGTTAACAACTCGGGTATGTCTCCCTACATCGGTTAGTTAACAACTCGGGTATGTCTGTCTACATCGGCTGGTTAATAACTCGGGTATGTCTCCCTACATCGGTTTGTTAACAACTCGGTTATGTCTCCCTACATCGGTTTGTTAACAACTCGGGTATGTCTCCCTACATCGGTTAGTTAACAACTCGGGTATGTCTTCATACATCAGTTTGTTAACAACTCGGTTATGTCTCCCTACATCGGTTTGTTAACAACTCGGGTATGTATCCATACATCGGTTAGTTAACAACTCGGGTATGTCTTCATACATCGGTTGGTTAACAACTCGGTTATGTCTTCCTACATCGGTTTGTTAACAACTCGGGTATGTCTCCCTACATCGGTTAGTTAACAACTCGGGTATGTCTGTCTACATCGGCTGGTTAATAACTCGGGTATGTCTCCATACATCAGTTTGTTAACAACTCGGTTATGTCTCCCTACATCGGTTTGTTAACAACTCGGGTATGTATCCATACATCGGTTAGTTAACAACTCGGGTATGTCTTCATACATCGGTTGGTTAACAACTCGGTTATGTCTCCCTACATCGGTTTGTTAACAACTCGGGTATGTCTCCCTACATCGGTTAGTTAACAACTCGGGTATGTCTGTCTACATCGGCTGGTTAATAACTCGGGTATGTCTCCATACATCAGTTTGTTAACAACTCGGTTATGTCTCCCTACATCGGTTTGTTAACAACTCGGGTATGTCTCCCTATATCGGTTAGGTTACAACCAACATCTGCCTACCCTTGGTCAGTTAAGTAACAACTCACGCCTGTCTCTCCAGGGTCAGTTAGGCATTAGCTTGTATCTGTCCCCCCTAGGTCAGTTTGGTGACAACCCACTACGATCTCTGCCATGGAGTAAGATGCGTTTGTTGTCGTGGTACACTATTGCTTATGGTTCAGTGAGTTAGCTGTGGTTCATAATGATGACTGGCTGGTGGTGCACGATTGCTTGTGGTTAACATCACTTTAAGATGTCAGAAGTAACACTTTGACATTGGAAGTGTCATGGCCCAATATCTGTGTTTAGACATTGTTTCCTGTTGGCCCAATATACATGTTTACACAGGTGTGTCCTCAAGCTGTCATGAGTAAGCTGAGTTTGGGTCGTTTAAGTCGATTGCTTATTATCATTGGACTGCATACATTACAATGGCCCTTGCCGTCTTGACAGACGATAGTTTGTTACATTGTACTTCAAAAAGGTATAGTAACTACAACCCATGGCGGTGGCGAATGTGACTGTTAAGGCCAATACGCGCTCTAAATGTTCGTCCACAGTGATGCATGTGAACGCATGGTCATTTTCACCATCATGCACCATCTTACGTCTCACATGCTCGGTGTGTGTGTTATCTGCAATCATTTTCTCCTTTGTCTTTATTTCATTTCTGATATTTGCCCTCCATGCAACACGTTCTTATGAATGTTAAATAACAGTGTACATCGTCCCTCGAAACATTGGGTAAACACTCTTTTACATATAATATCGTATCTTTCTCCCCTTCCCACTTTCTCGTCTCCACCCATCCCTCTACCCGCCCTCCCTCTACTCTCTCTCTCTCTCTCTCTCT
Source organism: Cepaea hortensis (assembly GCA_963921405.1). NCBI lineage: Eukaryota > Metazoa > Mollusca > Gastropoda > Stylommatophora > Helicidae > Cepaea > Cepaea hortensis. The sequence continues at coordinate 124,710,690 of OY992882.1, read as the reverse complement.
CTCTCTCTCTCTCTCTCTCTCTCTCTCTCTCTCTCTCTCTCACACGCGCTTATTTTTAATAACTCTCGCCAGTGTGGCCTTGCAAGTGTAGGTCACCACTGGGATGCATCTCTCCACGGATAATTAGTTCATTGTTCAGTCCCCCTGTGGAATGTCTAGATTAGGCATTGGTTGTCGTGGAGCCTGGGAAAGTTGACTTAGAACTGGGGCACATCCTCTCTGTGGACTTGAGCAAACAAGTCTTGCGTGTCTCTGGTACAGACGCAGTTAAACGAGACCGGGAAACGTTGCTACAATAGGGCTTCTGTTACTAGAACACGTCAGCGGAGAAGTGTCGGCCGAGATCACCCAGACAGATAACCCTGTCCGCAAGCCATGGCTTCCCCGGAGGCTGCTCTCATCCGACAGACTGCAGTGTATGACGGGAAGCCATGATATTGTTTCTCGGAGTAACTCATTGTTGACATGTTTTATACTTTATAAGGTATTGATCGTGGAAAATGAAATCCAGTAACAAGAAATGATAAATTTAATTGCAACATAACGTCAGGAAAAGCTCTTAGTCTGAATAAAAGAAAGACAGAAGGTATGGTGGTTACACAGACAACATGTCTTCACATATGCAACACCAAAGTAGGTGGAACTAGTTTAAAACATACCAGTGTATCTAACTGGGTGACAGTATGCTCTCTGCCCGGAAATCCAGGTAACACGTTAGCTCGGCTAGAGAAGGCAGGATCCAGGATGTTCTCTGCCCGGACATCCAGGTAACAGATGCTAGCTCGGCTAGAGAAGATAGGATCCAGGATGCTCTCTGCCCTGTCATCCAGGTAACACGTTAGCTAGGATCCGGGATGTTCTCTGCCCAGTCATCCAGGTAACAGATGCTAGCTCGGCTAGAGAAGACAGGATTCGGGATGCTGTCTGCCCAGTCATCCAGGTAACACGTTAGCTCAGCTAGAGAAGGCAGGATCCGGGATGCTGTCTGCCCAGTCATCCAGGTAACACGTTAGCTCAGCTATAGAAGGCAGGATCCAGGATGCTGTCTGCCCGGACATCGAGGTAACACGTTAGCTCAGCTAGAGAAGGCAGGATCCAGGATGCTGTCTGCCCGGACATCCAGGTAACACGTTAGCTCAGCTAGAGAAGGCAGGATCCAGGATGCTGTCTGCCCGGACATCCAGTTAACACGTTAGCTCAGCTATAGAAGGCAGGATCCAGGATGCTGTCTGCCCGGACATCCAGGTAACACGTTAGCTCAGCTATAGAAGGCAGGATCCAGGATGCTGTCTGCCCGGACATCCAGGTAACACGTTAGCTCAGCTAGAGAAGGCAGGATCCAGGATGCTGTCTGCCCGGACATCCAGGTAACACGTTAGCTCAGCTAGAGAAGGCAGGATTCAGGATGCTGTCTGCCCGGACATCCAGTTAACACGTTAGCTCAGCTATAGAAGGCAGGATCCAGGATGCTGTCTGCCCGGACATCCAGGTAACACGTTAGCTCAGCTAGAGAAGGCAGGATCCAGGATGCTGTCTGCCCGGACATCCAGGTAACACGTTAGCTCAGCTAGAGAAGGCAGGATCCAGGATGCTGTCTGCCCGGACATCCAGTTAACACGTTAGCTCAGCTATAGAAGGCAGGACCCAGGATGCTGTCTGCCCGGACATCCAGGTAACACGTTAGCTCAGCTAGAGAAGGCAGGATCCAGGATGCTGTCTGCCCGGACATCCAGGTAACACGTTAGCTCAGCTATAGAAGGCAGGATTCAGGATGCTGTCTGCCCGGACATCCAGGTAACACGTTAGCTCGGCTAGAGAAGGCAGGATCCAGGATGCTGTCTGCCCGGACATCCAGGTAACACGTTAGCTCAGCTAGAGAAGGCAGGATCCAGGATGCTCTCTGCCCGGACATCCAGGTAACACGTTAGCTCGGCTAGAGAAGGCAGGATCCGGGATGCTCTCCGCCTGGTCATCCAGGTAACAGAGTACCCGGGAATACACAAGCAGGTAAACATACAAGCACTGGATACAAACGTGAACAAAAAGATAATATGCTGATGCCGATGTGTCGGGTTCAACTAAAGTGATGAATTCTCGTCATAATGTTGGGCACGTAAATTACAAGTACTTCTGAAGTCCGAGTGGGTTCGCCTGATGGCGAAGGTCACTGGTAACAGGGAAAGCTAATCCACGAGCAAAAATCACCCCAGTGTACTAGAAGTAGTAGCACTTTGTGAACTCAACGCGAGGGGAAAAATGATTTAAAAATCTCATATTTTAAGAAAAAGAGCGATCCAGGGTATGAGATGGGTAATCAGTCCATGACTACTAGATCCAGGGTATCAGGAAGGTAATCATTCCAATGACGACTATATCCAGGGTATCAGAAAGGTAATCAGTCTAATGACGACTAGATCCAGGGTATCAGGAAGGTAATCATTCTAATGACGACTATGACAATGTTCTGTAGGGTGTTCCTCTGTACAGCCAACTACAGCGGAAATACATACAGTGAGATATGTGTAGCTCCTGCAAACAGATGAGACATACTAAACGCAGACAGTATACATACCTTACAACGGACTCCATAAAGGTGAACATAAATCACAGGGTGAAACTCCCCCCCCCCCCCCCCACACACACACACACACACACACGAGGCAATCCAAAAATATAGTAAAAAATAATAAAATAAAAATAAGACTTTAGGACACAACAAACGACGTTTCGATTAAATAAATGTTCATCAGGGACAGAACAACACAAACAGATCTAAAGAAAACAGAAACATAAAATTATAAAATAATATTGAAACACAACTCCTTTGTCAAACTAAAGCGGATGCGTTTACTGCGCTGATGTCATGAGCACCGCCGCACGCGGGTTCACTCCCAGGCTTGTCACCTGCTAAAGTGAGTGAAGGATTTGCTGTCTATCCCTCCGTGCATGCAGGCCTACACCATGTGCTGGCCTCTCACATCTAGGACCCCTAGGAGGAAACTGCTTCCTGCGGGCCAGGGAAGAGCGGACCAGGAATGTGTAGTGGTCCACTGGGGCAACACTGAGAGCTCAGCTGGCTGGAACTACAACAACGGCCGATTTCATCACCAGCTGTGACGTGGCCGTGTCATCGCTACAGACAACGTTCACAACAGTCAGAGGAATAACCGTGTGGTTCTGTAGAGAGATTAACAACGCATTAACAATGAGAATTGTCAAATGCCACGAGTATTCAATGCTACTGTATGGCGCGGAAGTCTGGACATTGAACAAGCCACTAGAGACAGTCGCATAGAAGCCCTGGAGATGTGGATATACAGTCGAATATGTCGTATTTCATGGAAACAAAAACAATCAAATGCAGAGATTCTAGAAAAACTGGAATTGATGAAAGAAATAAAGAGGAGGCAAGTGAAATATTTCGGCCACACTGGAGGGCAAGGTTGAGGGCAAGCGAGCTAGACAACGATACAAGTGGGAAGGTAACATCAAGAAATGGACGAACATCAGCCTGACATAATGTACAGTCAGAGCGAGAGACAGACAGTAGTGGAGATCCATTGCAGCCAACCTTCATTGTGGAGTCGGCACCTGGTTGATTTATTGATTCTGTAGGAGTTTCAAAAAGGTCCGGCTGGGATTCACGAACTGAACAAGATCGAGCGGTTCAAAGTACAACCAGGTCGGTGCTGTGGTTGGTTGGTTGGTTGGTTAGTTGGTTGTTTGATTGGTTGGTAACTCTTCTGGAAGGCCGTGCGTTTTAACTCCTTGATGAAAACTCAGGAATGTGCGACTCCTGCGAGAAATAATAAACATAGGCACAGTATACATACCTTACAACGATCGCAAATCCGACATACGGATATCACAGTGTAAAAATAGCCCTGATAATAATACCTTTAAAATAAGATATAAATAAGTTACACCACAACGAAACAACGATTCCCTGTGTTGTGATCTCCCACATTCTACCAGGAGTCACGCACACCTAATCGTTGTGTTGTGGTTGTCTTATATTTACGCTATTATTATCATGATTTTTACACTGTGTGTTTCCAATTCATAATTGTCGGATGTGCGTATGTACACCTTGTCTGGTTAATTCTCTCGCTTTTTTCACAGTAGTCACACATTCATAACTATTTTCATGTTGTATTGTTATATTATGCGGCTTCATAGAAGAATACTAACAATTAATTGGACAGCCAAAATGAGCAAACAGTACATTCTGAGGGAAACTAAGTCGCAAAGACAACTTATCACAAATATCAGAAAGAAGCAGTCATCAGTTTTTGGCCACATTATGAGAAGACAAAAACTGGAATATGTGACAACCGGAAAGATTTGCGGAAAGAGAGATATAGAAAGACAGCGTGAGAAGACAGTCTGGTATCATGGCACGGAAGAGAGTCAACACACGAATTGATCCATGACGTCGGGGATTGTAATTTGTGGAGAGGCACGATCGCCCATGCCAAGGCACTGGATGATGATGGTTGTTATACGGTGCCGCAGCCGTTACTTCTGTTGTCTTGTAAGTTGCCCATTCCCAGGCATTATCATGCAGATATTGTGGACTGTGGGCAGAGGCTGCCATCTTTTGGAGTGGGGACTGTGCTGCTGAACTCTCCGACCCATTTCCAAGCTAAAAACAACGCGCGGTATGTGCAAGACTAGTACTGAAACTACATGTGCGGAGAGACAGATTATGATAAACCCACGTGATGATACAGGACATACATGTGGCCTGTTCGCGGTTAGAGCTGAGTCCGATGTTTCCTCCTTGAGTGTGAGGTATTCCAGAGAGGTAACTACGAACCTACAGGACGTGCCCGGGTATAGGATGGATTCATCAACCTCTGTGCATGAATGGATTTATCTGGAGTAGTGCAACGGAAGTAGGCCGCGCCAGGGAAATAGGCCGATGTAGACCCGTCGAAAACAGGGAGGTTTGGAAAACAGCGCGGAGCTTTATGAGTTGTATCTTGGTGGACTTAACGTACTGTGAATGCTTCCATTGATGCGACCAGGATAGAAGTCAGAGCTGCCGTTGTGTGTCGGCTATTTTTACCCGCTGCAAGCCTTTTCGAGGCGAGGTCGTCTTAGTGTGCGCTCTGTGAAGGACGGTCTAATGTGAGCAGCTCTTGTCTGTTGGCTACACTCGTCCGGCCTGGAGGCGGCGCCGCATCATTTACTGCACGGGGGTGGCGGGAGAGGGTGCGGGCACTTAATTATGCGTGTTGTTTCGTGTGGAAATCCTAGCTGACATATGCATTTATGAATGTGTTTTTGTTTTTCTTCCCCAGTTATTTCGTTATATTTGTCCGGGTGTCAGTCTCTATGTTTGTCTCCTGCGTGTTGTTCATCCGCCATTAGGTCTTATGATCGGTATGTGTGTCCGTCGTTTCATTCATTTGCCCTCCTGTGTGTTCATTTATCTGTCTGTCGTCCCACCTGTTTATGTGTGTGTCTATAGGTCAGTAAATTAACTAACAACGATTGCGTACAAGAAGCTAATGCAACTAGAACATAACCTACAACAATACGTAACAGACAAACAGCTTTCTTTGGTCATGTAATGAGATGAGAGGCATTGGATAACATCGTGACACCTGGAAAGATCGAGGGGACGAGAGGCAGAGGCAGATCAAGAGAGTTTATGCTGGATGGATTGAGACATGGAGAAATATCAGAGTTTATCCAGAACACCAAAAAACCGAGATCTGTGGACAGTCACGAACGCCTGCGCCAGCTGGCATGGCGCTTGATGATTAAAATAGGTCAGTAGGTTGGTCGGTCTTTCCGTCTGTCTGTTTGTCAGACATCAAACCCTCCGGTTCATTTATTTGTAGTCCTCTCTGTCTGTCTGTCTGTCTGTCTGTCTGTCTGTCTGTCTGTCTGTGTCTCCAGCTGTCAGTGTCTGTCTCCCTCAATGGACCGCTAGTTGAGGGCAAATCTGTGAGCTACGTCAATGTAACATGTTGTCACGTGACATACTGACTACGTCATGGATTCTCTAACATTTACTTCTAGAAGTTAGTTCTACTGGCTTTCCCTCCTCATGCTCCTTTCCTCCTCACCATCCTCCCCTCCTCACCTTCCTAACGCTCCTTCCCTCCTAACCTTGCTAACACTCCCTTCCCTCCTCACCTTCCTAGCGCCACTTCCCTCCTCACCCTCCTTACCTTCGTAAGGCCACCTCCTTCCTCACCCGTTCCCTCCTCACGCCACTTCCCTCCTCACACTCCTTACCCTCTCACCTTCCTAACGCCCCATCCCTCCTCACGCCTCTTCCCTCCTCACCTTCCTAACGCCCCTTCCCTCCTCACCTTCCTATCGCCAGTTCCATCCCCGCCTTCCTAACGCCCCTTCCTTCCTCACCTCCCTCCTAACGCCCCTTTCCTCCTCACGCCACTTCCCTCCTCAAGCTGCTTCTCTCCTCATCTTCCTAACGCCCCTTCCCTCCTCACCTTCCTAACGCCCCTTCCATCCTCACCTCCATCCTCACGCCCCCTTCCCTCCTCACCTCCCTCCTCACACCACTTCCCTCCTCACGCTCCTTCCCTTCTCACGCTCCTTCCCTTCCTAACGCCTCTTCTCTCCCTACCTTCCTAACGCCCCTTCTCTCCTTACCTTCCTAACGCCCCTTTTCTCCTTACCTTCCTAACGCCCCTTTCCTCCTCACCTTCCTAACGCCCCTTTCCTCCTCACCTTCCTAACGCCCCTTCCCTCCTCACCTTCCTAACGCCCCTTCCATCCTTATCTTCCTAACGCCCCTTTCCTCCTCACCTTCCTAACGACCCTTCAATCCTCACCTTCCTAACGCCCCTTTCCTCCTCACCTTCCTAACGCCCCTTCCCTCCTCACCTTCCTAACGCCCCTTTCCTCCTCACCTTCCTAACGCCCCTTCCCTCCTCACCTTCCTAACGCCCCTTCCATCCTTATCTTCCTAACGCCCCTTTCCTCCTCACCTTCCTAACGACCCTTCAATCCTCACCTTCCTAACGCCCCTTTCCTCCTCACCTTCCTAAAGCCCCTTCCCTCCTCACGCTTCTTCCCACCTCACCTTCCTAACGCCACTTCCCTCCTCATACTCCTTACCTTCGTAACGCCACTTCCTTCCTCACCCTCCTTCCCTCCTCACCTCCCTAACGCTTCTTCCCTCCTCACCCTACTACCCTCCTCTCGCCCCATTCCCCCATACTGTATCGACAGAAAACAAATGATGAGGTAATGGCAGTGACAGAAGGGAACCAGCCAGGTCGTGCTGGGGGGGACACAACTGTGAGTGACCGACCAGCAGCTGGTACCCACCAACAAACCAGCACCACAGTATTGTCCAAGTGAAATAAACCACACGGATTTCATGATGTGTCATCTCATGGCCGGGCGCTCCAACTCTTCAACTTCCTGTCCGCTGACGGCGGTGGGGGTAGCGAGATCAACCCCTACACCGGGCAGTTGGACTTCAGCGTTGTCTTTTCGTTCAGAAATCATTGGCAAACTACGGAACAAAAATAAGAAACATCCACCATGGGTTAGAGTTGATGGCTACGTCCACATTACATGCAGATAACAGATAAGAGTTAATACGCAAGAAAAGATCAGCGATGTAGACTTAGAAATATAGCAAGAATCTGTATAGTCTTTGCTATAATTGTTAATTTCACGGGACTGTTGGAGGTTTGAGAGAAGTGGTCATTTGTTAGTGAACAACGCACCCTATCTCTGGCGCCGCCACTGATTGAATGACTCATGTATTTAGTGCCTTACACAATACCCACTCTCAGACGTATAATTAAGGGTAAATAAGCTTTCTATTGAATATATAAGAAACACTTATTGATTTCAGTTCTGTGGGGTACCGGTCGAGTTGTCTCATCTTATTTGTTGTTGATATTTCACCAGTGTTGTGTGTTAGTCTGGGCCGCCCGTCTGTGGTCTCTCTCTCTCTCTCTCTCTGTCTCTCTCTGTCTGTGTCTCTGTCTCTGTCTGTTTCTCTGTCTCTCTGTCTCTCTGTCTCTCTCTCTCTCTCTCTCTCTCTCTCTCTCTCTCATATATATATATGTGTCCTGTCCTAGTTCTAGGTGGGATCTCACTGGGACATTTGTTATTTTTGGTTCTTGAATATTCATTGGGCTGTCTTGTAATGTTGATTGATCCCGCATTGGGACATTTATTACTGTTTTGTTGTTGGGTGTTCGCTGGGTTCTCTTCTTTCAGTTGCTCATCTCTCACCCATCTGGGCTTGGAATGTTCTCTGTTGTGTCTGTCTTAGTTCTAGGTGGTCCCTTATTGGCATATCTATTACTGTTTTGTTGTTGGGTGCTCACTTTGTTGTCTGACTTTAGTTGTGAGTGATCTTTGTTTGGTATTTGTTGTAGTATGTGTAGTGGGATATTTGGTGCAGTCTGGGTGGTGGGATATTTGGTTCAGTCTGGGTGGTGGGATATTTGGTGCAGTCTGGGTAGTGGGATATTTGGTGCAGTCTGGGGGGGGGGGGGGGTATTTGTTGTAGTGTGGGTGGTGGGATATTTGTTGCAGTCTGGATGGTGGGATATTTGGTGCAGTCTGGGTGGTGGTGGGGGGGGGGGGTATTTGTTGTAGTGTCGGTGGTGGGATATTTGGTGCAGTCTGGGTGGTGGTGGGGGGGGGGTATTTGTTGTAGTGTCGGTGGTGGGATATTTGGTGCAGTCTGGTTGGTGGTGGTGGGGTATTTGTTGTAGTGTGGATGGTGGGATATTTGGTGCAGTCTGGATGGTGATGGGGGGGGGGGGTGGTATTTGTTGTAGTGTCGGTGGTGGGATATTTGGTGCAGTCTGGTTGGTGGTGGTGGGGGGGGTATTTGTTGTAGTGTGGGTGGTGGGATATTTGTTGCAGTCTGGATGGTGGGATATTTGGTGCAGTCTGGGTGGTGGTGGGGGGGGGGTATTTGTTGTAGTGTCGGTGGTGGGATATTTGGTGCAGTCTGGTTGGTGGTGGTGGTGGGGGGTATTTGTTGTAGTGTCAGTGGTGGGATATTTGGTGCAGTCTGGTTGGTGGTGGTGGGGGGGGGGGTATTTGTTGTAGTGTGGATGATGGGATATTTGTTGCAGTCTGGATGGTGGGATATTTGGTGCAGTCTGGATGGTGGTGGTGGTGGGGGGGGGGTATTTGTTGTAGTGTCGGTGGTGGGATATTTGGTGCAGTCTGGACGGTGGTGGGGGGGGGGGGTATTTGTTGTAGTGTCGGTGGTGGGATATTTGGTGCTGTCTGGATGGTGGTGGGGGGGGGGGGTATTTGTTGTAGTGTGGATGGTGGGATATTTGGTGCAGTCTGGGTGGTGGTTGTGGGGGGGGGGATATTTGTTGTAGTGTGGGTGGTGGGATATTTGTTGCAGTCTTTGATGGTGGGATATTTGGTGCAGTCTGGTTGGTGGTGGGGGCGGGGGGGGGGATTTGTTGTAGTGTGGATGGTGGGATAATTGTTGCAGTCTTGTTGGTGGGATATTTGTTGCAGTCTGGGTGGTGGGATATTTGTTGCAGTCTGGATGGTGGGATATTTGTTGCAGTCTGGTTGGTGGGATATTTGTTGCAGTCTGAATGGTGGGATATTTGTTGCAGTCTGGATATTGGGATATTTGTTGCAGTCTGGTTGGTGGGATATTTGTTGCAGTCTGGATGGTGGGATATTTGTTGCAGTCTGGATGGTGGGATATTTGTTGCAGTCTGGGTGGTGGGATATTTGTTGCAGTCTGGTTGGTGGGATATTTGTTGCAGTCTGGATGGTGGGATATTTGTTGCAGTCTGGTTGGTGGGATATTTGTTGCAGTCTGGATGGTGGGATATTTGTTGCAGTCTGGTTGGTGGGATATTTGTTGCAGTCTGGTTGGTGGGATATTTGTTGCAGTCTGGATGGTGGGATATTTGTTGCAGTCTGGTTGGTGGGATATTTGTTGCAGTCTGGTTGGTGGGATATTTGTTGCAGTCTGGTTGGTGGGATATTTGTTGCAGTCTGGTTGGTGGGATATCTGTTGCAGTCTGGATGGTGGGATATTTGTTGCAGTCTGGTTGGTGGGATATTTGTTGCAGTCTGGTTGGTGGGATATTTGTTGCAGTCTGGATGGTGGGATATTTGTTGCAGTCTGGATGGTGGGATATTTGTTGCAGTCTGGATGGTGGGATATTTGTTGCAGTCTGGATGGTGGGATATTTGTTGCAGTCTGGTTGGTGGGATATTTGTTGCAGTCTGGATGGTGGGATATTTGTTGTAGTGTGGGTGGTGGGATATTTGTTGTAGTGTGGGTGGTGGGATATTTGTTGTAGTGTGGATGGTGGGATATTTGTTGCAGTCTGGATGGTGGGATATTTGTTGCAGTCTGGATGGTGGGATATTTGTTGCAGTCTGGATGGTGGGATATTTGGTGCAGTCTGGATGGTGGGATATTTGTTGTAGTGTGAGTGGTGGGATATCTGTTGTAGTGTGGGTGGTGGGATATTTGTTGTAGTGTGGATGGTGGGATATTCTGTTTTGTTTGTTTGCTCGCTTTGAACTCAAGCGTACTCTATACATATGCTACTATTTCTAGTGCACTGGACTGATTCTTGGCTTGTGGATTAGCTTTCTCTATAACTGTGGCCCTCTCCATCAGGTGAACCCACTCTGACATCTGAGGTGCTTGTAATTTACGTCCACAAGACTACACTGTCTTCTCTACAAACGCTTTCCAGACATCACCCGTGACTACACTTTCTCACTTACAATCACTTCTCCACACATTATCCGTGAGTACACATTCTCATCTACAAACACTCTTCCAGAGACAGCCGCGTGAGTACACTTTGTCTCATCTACAAACACTTTTGCACACATCAACAGCTTGATACATTTTCCCACCTACAAACGCATCTCCACAAGGCAGCGCTTACCTCAAGTTGACTTATAAACTTCATTTACAATGCAAATGTAATTTGATTTCCAAGACAGCAAAGAACTGGCATGTCTTCCTGTAGCACTTGTTTCTAGAACACATGATTCTGGCGAGGTTTTTGTAGGCTTCTCGCGCCTACACACTTAAAGTTTAGTTTCTAGACAGCCTCGTTATTACCGCCTCGTTTATTACAACCACATTTATCAAAGCCTCATTTATTTTACATCGCGGTTTTAAGACAGTAGTTTCCTGATTTCTACCCGAAACTCCGGGTCTCTGGGCGCACCAGTATGTGGGGTACAACAACAACTGTTGTGTGTACAAAGTGCAAACTTGACTTGGCGCCCGGAAGTTGACCTTCTGAAGCGTTCGAGTGTGTCGTTCCGGTGAGTTATGTAGAAAGTAGGCTACAGTATTTGTATCCGCACCTTGTGTCTATCTATGATAATGTGAAGAAGAAGTAGAAGACAGAAGACGATGAGGAATGAGTGGGGGGAGGGGGAGAAATAATGATAAGATGGTGATGGTGATGACGAGAAGTAGAATAAGATGATGAGAATAATAATAAGATAATGGGAAGAAGAAGACAATGAGAATAATAATATGGTGATGATGATGAGAAGAAGAAGGAGGAGAAGAAGAAGAAGAAGATGATGATGATGATGATGATGATGATGATGATGATGATGATGATGATGATGAGAAGAAAAATAAGCTGGGAAAGAAGAAGAAGTTGATGATGAATGATGATGAGAAGAAGAAGAAGACAATGATGAGGAGAAGAAGTTGAAGGAGAAGAAGGAGAAGCAGATGATGGTGAGAATATAAAGAAGAAGACCATGATGAGAAGAAGAAGTTGAAGGAGAGGATTTAGAAGACGAAGAAGAAGATGTTGATGAGAAGAAGAAAGAAAAAAAGAGCTACAATGTCACCGTAGTTTCTGTGTAGGTAGATATATTGGTAGGTAGGTTGGTATGTGATTATGTGCATGTAGGTAAGTACGTTAGTATATATGTGTGTGTTTACATACTAGATTAGTCTGTGTGCGCGCGTGCGTGTGTGTTTGTGTGTGATCGCGTCTATATTTGTGACTCGACATGAACAGATGATATATAGATTTTCCCCGCGCGTCTACATTTGTGACTCGAGATGAACAGATGATATATAGATTTTCCCCGTGTCACAGAAGAAGACATTTCGATGTCCGCTTGAAACCCCTGGGGTATTATATGCCACCTACTCGCCGCTCCCGACAGCAACAGATCATTGGCAAAAGCCATATGGTAGTCACTCCTGCTCCACACAAACCCACTCACTCATCTGTTTGTCACCGCGACTCTGCTGACCGACCGCCCGACCCACCGACTGACTGACTCACTGTTTTAATGATATGACAACCAGTCCTCTCCTCCCTTTAGTCCGCACAGGCGCTCAAGTACAAATTCACTACCAACATTCTTCCGATGCCGTGATTCCGGTCACAGTTTTTGTAGTAACTCGCCCGCACGCCGGCTCAGTTTTCTTTGAGCTTCTCTGGTTTTTCCTGTTGCGGATTTAAATTAAATTCTTGGACCCACTGACAACAGTTGAATAGTATTAGATATGTTGTCAAATATTTGCGTTTAATGCGGCGTGTGTTGTGATTATAGACACGCGGGTGTGTCATTTATGATTTAGCGTGTGTTGATTTGTGTTCCTGTTCCGAGGAGCCGTAAGTGATGGTAGTTTACATGTACCCCTGCTCTCTCAGGTCAATCTTACAAGTGTTGTATTGATTGGCTCATCTTCTCTTGCCCAACGTGTTTATTTCTTTATTGTCTACTACTACTACTACTACTACTACTACTACTACTACTACTACTACTACTACTACTACTACTACTACTACTACTACTACTACTACTACTAGGGCTACTACTATCACTACCTACTACTACTACTACTACTACTACTACTACTACTACTACTACTACTACCACCACCTACTACTACTACTACTACTACTACTACTACTACTACTACTACTACTACTACTACTACTACTATTACTACTACTACTACTACTACTACCTACTACTGCTACTGCTGCTACTACTACTACTACTACTACTACTACTACTACTACTACTACTACTACTACTACTACTACTACTACTACTACTACAGCTTCTACTACTACTACTACTACTACTACTACTACTACTACTACTACTACTACTACTACTACTACTACTACTACTACGACTACTACCATTACCACTACCGCTACCGCTACAGTCTTGTACGAACATGATTACATTAGTCATTGTGTCACATATATCCCCGTTGTCATGGTGTGTTCAGTACCTCCAGAAACATTTCACGATCAAAGTTCATTGTCACTTTAGTATCGTCCTTGTATATGTGATTCTTAACGATTACCGTTTCGCCCAGATAATCCTTATCACTGTAACTACCAGAAGTTGCAACCGACGAGTTGGAATGTAGGTATCGCTTGTGGTTAGGTTGAGAAATGTCTGATTTGGCGTTCACGATACTGAATCTAAACAGAAGAAACATGAGGAATCCCTGACGATGTCAAAGTAACCAATCAATATATTATTACGTATTGATTGACACTTATACAATATGACGGGAGAGCAGTGGCTATTCGAGGACACAACAGAACTTTCAAAGTTTTGGGCACTTCTAATCAGAAATAGTTGCGAGTGTATAGTGACATGCCTGGCTGAAGACACCAGTGTGTTTCCACTCTTGGCCATAGAGATGCCCTCCGAGATCTAAAGTCAGAGAGTCACGGCAAACCGATACGACGATGGTAGGCAATCATCACCCAAGTCTTGCACTCGTGGTACAGAAAACTTGTCGTCGGCTCGGAATTACTGTATACACCTTGCTGACTGGAGTAGCGCCACGCCATTGTGAGTGCTCAGAAAAGATCAGCAGCACTTCAACAGGGCCAGCTGACCATTCTTCACCGCAGGACGGGTCAAAACCACTTCTTCACCGCGAGTGTATCGATTAGACAACGTCCTGCACAACTTCTACAGAACTGTCCTCTTTACAGCGAATTAATAAACGATACTGTATACTACTACTACTACTACTATATATATATATTCTCAACCCGGCGTGTTTGTGCTATCTTTCTACATGATGTGATTGTGCCATTTATCTACCCGACGTGATTGTGCGGTGCCATACCCTACGTGATTGTGCTATCTCTCTACCCTACGTGACTGCTATCTCTCTACCCGACGTGACTGCTATCTTTACCCGACGTGACTGCTATATCTCTACCCGACGTGACTTTGCCGTCTCTCAACCCAACGAGATTGTGCTATCTCTCTATCCGGCCGACATGATTGTGCTATCTCTCTACCCGACCGACGTGATTGTGCTATCTCTGTACCCGACGTGATTGTGTTATCTCTGTACCCGACGTGATTGTGTTATCTTTGTACCCGACGTGATTGTGTTATCTATATACCCGACGTGATTGTGCTATATCTCTACCCGACGTGACTGTGCTATCGCTCTACCCGACCGACGTGATTGTGTTATTTCTCTACCCGACGTGAATGCTGTCTCTCAACCCGACGTGACTATGCTATCTCTCTACCGGATCGACGTGACTGTGTTATCTCTCTACCCGACCGATGTGATTGTACTATCTCTCTACCCGACGTGACTGTGCTATATCTCTACCCGACATGACTGTGCTATATCTCTACCCGACATGATTGTGCTATATCTCTACCCGACGTGATTGTGCTATATCTCTACCCGACGTAATTGTGCTATTTGTCTACCCGACCCATGTGATTGTGCTATCTCTCTACCCGACCGATGTGATTGTGCTATCTCTCTACCCGACCGACGTTATTGGGCTATCTCTCTACCCGACGTGATTGGGTTATCTCTCCCCGATATGATTGTGCTACGAATAAATCCATCCATCCATCCATCCATCCATCCTTGTTTGTCTCTGTCTATCTATCCATCAATTCCACCATCCATTCATCCATCTATCCACCCATCCCATCCACCCGCCCATCCCACCAATCCGCACATCCATCCATCCCATCCACCCGCCCATCCACCAATCCGCACATCCATCCATCCACCCATCCACCCCATCCATCCGCCCATCCATTCATCCCATCCCATCCATCCGCCCATCTATCCATCCATTCATCCCATCCCATCCATCCCATCCCATCCACCCGCCCATCCATCCACCCGCCCATCCATCCATCCGCCCATCCATCCATCCGCCCATCCATCCATCCCGTCCATCCATCCATCCATCTCTCTGTCAGTCCATAACTACACCCATGCATGTATCTATCTATCCGACTGTCGGCCTGTCCGCGTGTCTATGCTCACCTACACCTCAGAATAGCCCTGGAGATCCAGGGTCAGGCGGGGTCAGCCTTTAACGGAGAGTGTGACGTCATCCCTGGTCAGCTGCCAGAACTGGGGCAGACAACTCTAGACGTACACCGGCATGTGCTGGCTGTGGGCAGGCGTTAGAGGCCTGCGTCGGTCTGCCCATTCTTTTGTTGTTTTCTTGTCTTGGAGATGTGTTTTAGTCTGTCATCAACCTTTCCTTGGTGAGGCGCAGTGACATAGTGGTTAGTTCGCTTGGCATCAATACAGCAGCCCCAATTCTGTTCTCATTGGTGTCAGTACTAATTAGTCCAGTGGTGTCAGTACTAATTAGTCCAGTGGTGTCAGTACTAATTAGTCCAGTGGTGTAAGTACATTTTTCTACTATTTCCGGCTACATTTACCTAGTTTAGTTTAGTTTAGTTTAGTCGACGGATCAACATCACGGCATACGGGTGTAACCCATAAGTGCTCCGTTCTATTTCTAACTCAAGCTTGAGTCTCAACTCAGTGCACGAACTCCGTAGCACCGGCGAAGATCAGGAAATACTTTGGGTAGATATTTAACTGGAAATTTTGCGCGGACCGCGCCGTTAAGCTGCTCTTTTTCGATTTCCAACTGCCAGGGGATTTTTTACGTGCGCAAAAATACACACGGGCGTCCGATCTCACTACCCAGAGACCAGGGGAAATGTTATTACTAGTAGTCCACATGAAAAAAATCGCGGCTCTTGCCAGGGCTTGAACCCGGGACCTCCAGCATTCGAGGCGGACACCATACCTCGAGACCACGCAGTCCCCCTACCTATTTCGTGCTACTGTCATAGGCTGGAATGTGAGCTCTGATCACATGGAAGCGTGTGAGCGGCCTTAGGCACGCTTTGATGATGGCCAGGAGAGAATGATCTCTCATAAACCGGACATTTGGAGTGGAAACCGTGGTCAAGGTGGGACCTGGTCAGACTGTTCGGCTTTTTGTCCAAGGACTTATAACTAGTATGTCACACTGTGGTCCGTCATGTATACGATGGATGAATGTTAGAGTCACAGTGTAACATTATCAGCAGTCAGCTCACTCAACAACATTAGAACCATCAAGGCATACGAGAATCTGGACAATGTAAAGAATCATCGTCTCAACACAACTATCTGTGTCCTTACTGATAACATTGTAGCAATGTAGCCAACCATTCGCAGCAATTCTATCTTTTGAGTCCTGTCAACATGAGGACACCGTGTTAATACAACTACCGTGTCAACACAAACACTATTATTATACTATGGTGGTAAGCTCAGCTATCGGGGCCGTGACAGCTACCTTTACCCACTATTCCATCCTACATTTATCCGCTATTCCCTGCTACATTTGCCATTATTTCCGGTTAATTTACCCACTATTCCATGCTACATTTACCCACTTTTGAATGCTACATTTACCCACTATTGAATGCTACATTTACCCACTATTCCCAGCTATATTTACCTACTATTCCATGCAACATTTACCTACTATATTTACCTATATTCTCGGCTACATTTACCAAATATTTCATCCTAAATTTACCACTATTTCCACCTACATTTACCTAATATTTCAGCCTAGATGTACCCACTATTTCCGCCTACATTTGCCTACTATTTCATCCTACATTTACCCACTATTTCCGCCTACATTTACCTACTACTGAATGAAATAATGTATGAGAGGAATTATAGAAGAAGGGCAGAATGTCAGACGGGCTTGCGTGCCCAATTCTTAACCCTTTGAAAATAAAGATTGTTCGTTCGTTCGTTCGTACTAATTCAGCCTACATGTTGTAATATAATAAAAACGTCTCTACCCTTTCCTATTTATGGACTCCCTTAAAAATAAACAAACCCTTACAATTACTGTTTAAGTAACTTACTTAATGTAGGAGAAAATAAAACAGCGATAGACTGACCGTGGCACAGCTAAATTTAGTTTGGCTTGTTTTCTCTCCCTTATCTGGCCAATCCTGGCGAGGGGGAAAACAAAGACTGAAGCGGCCATTTCTAGTCAAGAGAACTGACAAGAAAGTCGACCTTTCCCTTCGGGGAGAAGGTAGTTTGTTTTAAAACCATGATTCTCTTCAAGCTATTGGTATGTTATCTACATTATTAAGATATATTTATGTATTACATTGACCAGTATGTTTAATTAAGAATTAGTTACAATTCTCTTAAACCAGGCTGGATGATGTTTACTAAGGAAACACAGGTGGGCGCCACGCTGTAATTTTTCCTATGTCTTCAAATCCCTATGTTAATATCTTTTATAGGCATTATGAACTTATATCTAACTAAATAGTGTTTATAACCTATGAATAGTATGTGTACTGTAGTACATAGAGTATCAACTCTCATGTCAGAAACTCTTTTCAATTTAGGAAAGACTCCTGATTCATACTTCAGAGAAGAAAACTCGTTTCTGCCAATTTCATAGTCCTATGAAAAATAACTTCTATGCAATGGAACTATATATCCCTATCAATGCTTAGAAATCTGCAAATAATTTATGTACTGTAGAGATTGGACTTTAAAGAAACATTTTCTCAATGTAGGAGCAGACTCTTGATTTCATACTGCACAAGTAGAGAACTGGTGTCTGCCACCTTCAAATATCCTATGTAGTGTAAATGCACTGGTAAGGATGTCTCTGAACTTGTTTTATCCATGCGGGGACATACAAATGATTACGCATATTCCTGACTCTTACTTAGTCAGGGGATAAAATATTTTGCCACATTATAATCTGTAACTTGGAAATATAGTGCTAAATTTTAGTACCATTCTTTTGTTAACAGATTAGTAACCACTCCATATGAGGGTGAACATATAATCATTTCATAAAATAGTGTTAGGGACAGGCCATGGGTGAATATAAATTCATGAACAATTAAACGCGTGATGTAAGTGCATGTTCGGATAGGATTCACTCCGCATCGCCTCACCGTAGTAGAAACAGAAGCGAAGATTGATGTGAATAAATTGCTTGCAATATTCAGAAGACTGGACCATGCGGCATAAGTTATTCTTATAAATACCCTCCGAATAATAGCAGTCATTGGCAAAACATATCACAGCGATTACTATCCTCATGTGCTGTACGCAGTGGGGAAAACAATGGATGTTTTAGTTCATGAAGATAATTCAAAAACCTAGGCTCCCTGCATCATCATTATGATTATTATGTATGATTATCATGTACTTAATATCAGAGAAATGTACATGTATGTTTTTTTTTGGTATGAGAATTTTCTTTGTTCTGATTGTTACTTTTTACTGTGGGAATATACATTTTAATGTTGCACCTTGGGATTAGAGGATGTTGATGTAAGAATACATATGTATGTCAGTACTTAAGAAGCCAATGGTGAATAGTCTTGACCTAGTGATGATTATAGTGCCGAAATGAAGACGCGGCATTAGAAACCACAGGGATTCTGTATAGGCTATTCTCTTCAAGTAATGAGAGAGACAATATCAACATGTTGGATGGACAGAATGACTTCACCCATCCAATAGTCCCAGTAACAACAGAACAAAATATAAGTGAGAAAATACCTTACTCACTAGGAAGGGTCAGAATGGCTCTACTCAGCAATGAGGGACAGTGGAACATGGACACCCACTCCTTTCCCCTTCTCCCCTTGTTGTTTTGTATTTGTGTTTGTAATTGTGTTGTAAACCTTTTATCATAACACAGTAGGTTAATGCTAGTGTTGTATTCTTTGTCATCCCTTTTCTATAGAAGAGAAGCAGGTGGTGGTTGAATTTGGTGGGACTATATCACTAACACTGGATCCTGGGTAAACAGCCATACAGTGAATGTCCAAACCATAGTCTGGATCTAGCAATACCTCAATGTTTACTGCGGCACTCAATAGCTCCATAGCGAGCAACAGATAAATTAGAAGACAACTGACTGGGTGAGTGATTAAGTCCTATTTTAGTAGGAATATCCAGGATGGACTTCAAGATCTAATAATCTACAAAGATGAAGATCATCAGAGTACTGACAACAGTGTATCGTTTGCGTTACTTCTGAGAAGTATCACCAATGGCCTCATCATTCAACCAAGTCAGTGAAACTGGGACAATCCTTCTTCAAGTTACTAAAACTAACAACAGTGAGTAACCTTCAACTGTTGGTTGGATTACCAAGTTAATATCCACAATAGATAAGTCTTCGAAAGAACACCTCACAGCTGCAAAAGTCAAACATATAAGGTTCCAGCCATGCAACACCAAGTTCTAGCTATGAACACCAACTCAAACAAATGGGAAGAGACACTGAAACAACATTATAGCCAATACAAACAAATGTACCAACTTCAGAACATCTGAACCATAACTACACCAGATTACCTCAAGGTCCAAAACCTGAACACCATCAAAAGAACCATATGAAAGCAGCTAGATGAGTAAATGCCTTTACGCCTGCAACCAAAGGAATCACCTGATGGCTTGCAAACCTGGATATGTGGTGGAGTAATATTCTTCAGTTACATGCCTGCAGCAGAATCTTCAGATGAAACCAAATGAATGATTCACCACTGTATGTTCTACACAGAAATGGAATGAATGAGAACTCTATGCTGGTCCCATGTCAGCCTAACTGCCCATCATCAAGTGTGGGATGGCCTATCAACATGAACCGGGTGTGTGACAAAGCCTTTTGAACTAAATTGGGAAACGGTTAACATAAACCGAGCTGTTGGACAGTCGTCATCTTTTCATCGATAAGATGATATAGGGAAGAACCTTCTGCAGAGCTTAAGTTGCATCTCCTGAAAGTATGACAGACCTAGGCATCAATTTCAATTGGAACACAACCCAAATGGCAACCGAGTATTCTTAAATTCAGTCTCATGGAGAGAATATGTGCTTATGTATAATTCTATTCTTGGATTATGGATTAGAAACATTCGCCAGCCAACTTCGGTGGACATACTGTGAGTAGAAAATGACTGTGAGTATAATTCTGCACGGATAATTATGGACATTAACTGCTTTGCACTGGAGAAGAATGCCCATCCGCAACGCCTAAATGAACACTATAATTAATTAATTTAATTATTAGTATCAACTGTTTTCATGAGTGTGGTTTTCTTCAATGACAGGAAAAGGGTAAAGATTGTTTTACATGGTAATGGTGTACACCTAAAGGGTTATGTTATGACATATATGTATAATATTTTGACACCCACTCATTATTTTTAAATATGAGAATTGTACATGGTGTCAGAAATAAATGTATGTATGTTGGGTTTCTGCACCTAGACCAATGTGATTTTATCTAGGTACAATGAGTCAAGTTAGCAGAACCAATTTGTGGTTGTTGTGCTGTTTGTAATAACCTTGTTTTTTTCTGGGGTCACTGGGTACTATGTTGTAATACTGCATATCATTCCCATGCCTGTCTGAAAATGCATAGTGTTTATTACACCTATATATATATATGTAACTGCAGATCTTGAGTTAATACCTGAACTGTTTGTCCAAAAGTGTTGTGTACATCAAGTAAATGTGGTGTCCAACAAGTGGTTGTTTATATGTTGTGAGCAATCAATATCCTTCTAGCATCTATAGTTAATTTAAAGGGTGATGAAGTGGGAAGGGAAACCTACACACAGATGCCATTGTTTCAAGGATGGAACTCTTTCCTCCTGGGATTTGTGGTAAATATCCCTGATCACCCTGCATTCTTACCAGTGACAGAGAATCAATAATACCCCCTAGACATTTTAACGAATCATTCTCAGGAATTAAAATCCACATCCCACACATGTATCCTCTATTTCCGCCTATATTTACCTACTATTTCCACCCTTATTCGCCCACTGTTTACACCTACATTTACCTACTACTCCATGCTACATTTACCGACTATTTCAGGCTAAATTTACCTACTACTCCCGGTTGCCTACTATACCCGACTACACATATCTACTCTACCCGACTACATCTACCCTTCATCAAGCTTAATGATATCTCAATTGCTTCAAAAAGTCGGTTTGATGCAGACAAACCAGTACTGGAAAGTAACAAATTATCAGATAACCACTCATATTTCAAACAATAGCTGACAACAGTGGAGAGGGTGCTACACTCTTTCACTAAAAGAGAAATAATCCTTTAAGGTTATGCCAGTTGTCGTGACTAAAAGAAAATGGACGTGGCTCTGATTATATAACATAAGGCAGTAGTAAAGTAATAAGGGATGGATACTAGGTGAGTCAATGTAAAGACGGAAATTGTAGAGTACTTCTTGACCATTTAATTTCTGAAAGAAATAAATGTCTTAAATGGGGGAGGCGTGTAATATAATAAAAACGTCTCTACCCTTTCCTATTTATGGACTCCCTTAAAAATAAACAAACCCTTACAATTACTGTTTAAGTAACTTACTTAATGTAGGAGAAAATAAAACAGCGATAGACTGACCGTGGCACAGCTAAATTTAGTTTGGCTTGTTTTCTCTCCCTTATCTGGCCAATCCTGGCGAGGGGGAAAACAAAGACTGAAGCGGCCATTTCTAGTCAAGAGAACTGACAAGAAAGTCGACCTTTCCCTTCGGGGAGAAGGTAGTTTGTTTTAAAACCATGATTCTCTTCAAGCTATTGGTATGTTATCTACATTATTAAGATATATTTATGTATTACATTGACCAGTATGTTTAATTAAGAATTAGTTACAATTCTCTTAAACCAGGCTGGATGATGTTTACTAAGGAAACACAGGTGGGCGCCACGCTGTAATTTTTCCTATGTCTTCAAATCCCTATGTTAATATCTTTTATAGGCATTATGAACTTATATCTAACTAAATAGTGTTTATAACCTATGAATAGTATGTGTACTGTAGTACATAGAGTATCAACTCTCATGTCAGAAACTCTTTTCAATTTAGGAAAGACTCCTGATTCATACTTCAGAGAAGAAAACTCGTTTCTGCCAATTTCATAGTCCTATGAAAAATAACTTCTATGCAATGGAACTATATATCCCTATCAATGCTTAGAAATCTGCAAATAATTTATGTACTGTAGAGATTGGACTTTAAAGAAACATTTTCTCAATGTAGGAGCAGACTCTTGATTTCATACTGCACAAGTAGAGAACTGGTGTCTGCCACCTTCAAATATCCTATGTAGTGTAAATGCACTGGTAAGGATGTCTCTGAACTTGTTTTATCCATGCGGGGACATACAAATGATTACGCATATTCCTGACTCTTACTTAGTCAGGGGATAAAATATTTTGCCACATTATAATCTGTAACTTGGAAATATAGTGCTAAATTTTAGTACCATTCTTTTGTTAACAGATTAGTAACCACTCCATATGAGGGTGAACATATAATCATTTCATAAAATAGTGTTAGGGACAGGCCATGGGTGAATATAAATTCATGAACAATTAAACGCGTGATGTAAGTGCATGTTCGGATAGGATTCACTCCGCATCGCCTCACCGTAGTAGAAACAGAAGCGAAGATTGATGTGAATAAATTGCTTGCAATATTCAGAAGACTGGACCATGCGGCATAAGTTATTCTTATAAATACCCTCCGAATAATAGCAGTCATTGGCAAAACATATCACAGCGATTACTATCCTCATGTGCTGTACGCAGTGGGGAAAACAATGGATGTTTTAGTTCATGAAGATAATTCAAAAACCTAGGCTCCCTGCATCATCATTATGATTATTATGTATGATTATCATGTACTTAATATCAGAGAAATGTACATGTATGTTTTTTTTTGGTATGAGAATTTTCTTTGTTCTGATTGTTACTTTTTACTGTGGGAATATACATTTTAATGTTGCACCTTGGGATTAGAGGATGTTGATGTAAGAATACATATGTATGTCAGTACTTAAGAAGCCAATGGTGAATAGTCTTGACCTAGTGATGATTATAGTGCCGAAATGAAGACGCGGCATTAGAAACCACAGGGATTCTGTATAGGCTATTCTCTTCAAGTAATGAGAGAGACAATATCAACATGTTGGATGGACAGAATGACTTCACCCATCCAATAGTCCCAGTAACAACAGAACAAAATATAAGTGAGAAAATACCTTACTCACTAGGAAGGGTCAGAATGGCTCTACTCAGCAATGAGGGACAGTGGAACATGGACACCCACTCCTTTCCCCTTCTCCCCTTGTTGTTTTGTATTTGTGTTTGTAATTGTGTTGTAAACCTTTTATCATAACACAGTAGGTTAATGCTAGTGTTGTATTCTTTGTCATCCCTTTTCTATAGAAGAGAAGCAGGTGGTGGTTGAATTTGGTGGGACTATATCACTAACACTGGATCCTGGGTAAACAGCCATACAGTGAATGTCCAAACCATAGTCTGGATCTAGCAATACCTCAATGTTTACTGCGGCACTCAATAGCTCCATAGCGAGCAACAGATAAATTAGAAGACAACTGACTGGGTGAGTGATTAAGTCCTATTTTAGTAGGAATATCCAGGATGGACTTCAAGATCTAATAATCTACAAAGATGAAGATCATCAGAGTACTGACAACAGTGTATCGTTTGCGTTACTTCTGAGAAGTATCACCAATGGCCTCATCATTCAACCAAGTCAGTGAAACTGGGACAATCCTTCTTCAAGTTACTAAAACTAACAACAGTGAGTAACCTTCAACTGTTGGTTGGATTACCAAGTTAATATCCACAATAGATAAGTCTTCGAAAGAACACCTCACAGCTGCAAAAGTCAAACATATAAGGTTCCAGCCATGCAACACCAAGTTCTAGCTATGAACACCAACTCAAACAAATGGGAAGAGACACTGAAACAACATTATAGCCAATACAAACAAATGTACCAACTTCAGAACATCTGAACCATAACTACACCAGATTACCTCAAGGTCCAAAACCTGAACACCATCAAAAGAACCATATGAAAGCAGCTAGATGAGTAAATGCCTTTACGCCTGCAACCAAAGGAATCACCTGATGGCTTGCAAACCTGGATATGTGGTGGAGTAATATTCTTCAGTTACATGCCTGCAGCAGAATCTTCAGATGAAACCAAATGAATGATTCACCACTGTATGTTCTACACAGAAATGGAATGAATGAGAACTCTATGCTGGTCCCATGTCAGCCTAACTGCCCATCATCAAGTGTGGGATGGCCTATCAACATGAACCGGGTGTGTGACAAAGCCTTTTGAACTAAATTGGGAAACGGTTAACATAAACCGAGCTGTTGGACAGTCGTCATCTTTTCATCGATAAGATGATATAGGGAAGAACCTTCTGCAGAGCTTAAGTTGCATCTCCTGAAAGTATGACAGACGTAGGCATCAATTTCAATTGGAACACAACCCAAATGGCAACCGAGTATTCTTAAATTCAGTCTCATGGAGAGAATATGTGCTTATGTATAATTCTATTCTTGGATTATGGATTAGAAACATTCGCCAGCCAACTTCGGTGGACATACTGTGAGTAGAAAATGACTGTGAGTATAATTCTGCACGGATAATTATGGACATTAACTGCTTTGCACTGGAGAAGAATGCCCATCCGCAACGCCTAAATGAACACTATAATTAATTAATTTAATTATTAGTATCAACTGTTTTCATGAGTGTGGTTTTCTTCAATGACAGGAAAAGGGTAAAGATTGTTTTACATGGTAATGGTGTACACCTAAAGGGTTATGTTATGACATATATGTATAATATTTTGACACCCACTCATTATTTTTAAATATGAGAATTGTACATGGTGTCAGAAATAAATGTATGTATGTTGGGTTTCTGCACCTAGACCAATGTGATTTTATCTAGGTACAATGAGTCAAGTTAGCAGAACCAATTTGTGGTTGTTGTGCTGTTTGTAATAACCTTGTTTTTTTCTGGGGTCACTGGGTACTATGTTGTAATACTGCATATCATTCCCATGCCTGTCTGAAAATGCATAGTGTTTATTACACCTATATATATATATGTAACTGCAGATCTTGAGTTAATACCTGAACTGTTTGTCCAAAAGTGTTGTGTACATCAAGTAAATGTGGTGTCCAACAAGTGGTTGTTTATATGTTGTGAGCAATCAATATCCTTCTAGCATCTATAGTTAATTTAAAGGGTGATGAAGTGGGAAGGGAAACCTACACACAGATGCCATTGTTTCAAGGATGGAACTCTTTCCTCCTGGGATTTGTGGTAAATATCCCTGATCACCCTGCATTCTTACCAGTGACAGAGAATCAATAATACCCCCTAGACATTTTAACGAATCATTCTCAGGAATTAAAATCCACATCCCACATGTGTGGTCCCGCCCGGTACGGACTTCACCTAGTAGTGGAGTAGTCCGTGAATTTAAAACTCATGGTAAACATCACAATTGGTGTATTATGGTGAGTATATGAATTCAGGGAAAACCTCTCGCAGGTAAACCAAGTCACTTCAGAATGTTATAGTGTTAGTAACAGACCTAATCACTCATTAGTATGAGCTGAGTCAAGTTTTATGTGAACCCATAATGGCTCAGATAAATATAAGGTTTTTTTTGGTACAAAACTGTTCACAGGTAATATCTTGATTCTAGCAGATGCATCAGGTAGTTGGTTGTTGGATATGAGATTTTTTTTTAAAAACTCATATTTTATATCTTATTGATGGGAAACTAAGTCCAGTAATGAACCTCCAGTAGTAAGGTCTTTGGGATGGTAAACTCACATAAGATAGGTAATTCAGTGAATGTTTAGAATTCATAGTCATTCCCATTTGATGTTTGAGGTATGGTTCTGCTACTCTGATATTCTCTTTAAATGGTTCAAAAGTGGTGTACTCATGAACACACTACTATATTATGTATCCATAAGGTTTATGTTCCTACATATGAATCATGTGTTAATTAACTATTTTGTCATTGATTATCATTGTATTTTCATGCTTGATCTGCTTGTATAAGTCATGTAATATTGAAAAATTACCAAGGCAGCAGAGAGTGATAGACAATTTTATAGATAATTAGGACAGATAAGTTAGAAATCCAATAAATGTTTGTTAAGGGAAAAATTTAATCAACAAATGATGATTCAGTAGGAAAGGAAATAATACCTGAGAGATAAATTAAACCAGGGGAAAATAGCAGTAACTAAAGTAAATGAACTAATGGTAAGGCCAAAACAACCACTTGCAAAAATGTAGACATAGTTAATGGAAGGGAAGGAATATTGTAAGAATTTGCAGTATTTAGGGGCACCCTAATTTAATCCTTTTTTTCATATGACATAACATGTTCTACAACACTGGTAGTAAAGTAAAGTGAATAAATGATGGATACTTAGGAAGAAAAGCCATACCGACACTTATTCTACTCCACCGGTGATATGAGTAGTTATTAATAACTAACTCAGATGGCCCATATGTTAATGAGGGTCAAAACCAAAATATTCACCTGGTGATGTAAGTGAAACTGATCAACTCACTTACTGACCCAACAGAATATAAGGTATTTCTTTAAATTATCTACCCCGATTCCATTATTAATGGTAGAGGAAACAGACCGTATAGGTATGTAAAAGGTATAATTAAAGAATTAACTATATAAATTGGAATTTCAAATGAACTTCAGGAGATACCGGAAAAAATCTGTGCTAGTCTCTAGTAAGAGACTAAACATTTCAGAAAATTGGCTCCTTAGCTTTGAAATTTACAGTTTAATCTCATTAAGTGAAATGTTCACTATGAGTAGTCCTCATCAAAAAGAGGAGTGAAACAGCTTTTAGTTAGCGATTAGCTTACGTAAAGTTATTTCAATAATTGCCTAACTAACATTAATATTCTCATAAGGGAAGAATTAAGAAGGGCAAAAATAAGTGGTACAATAGAGGCGCGCGACTCAATTGTATTTTCTTTAAAACTAACCGAGTAACTAAATTCTAGAAAATGCTCGAAGTCTACTAATAGGTAGATGAATCAGAAATCAATCGCAAGGCGAAACAGATTTCTACATCTCAGTTCTGACAAGGATTATATGCCAGCATTAAATATGTGAAAGCAGATCCAGACTAACAGAGATTAGCTTAAATAACTGATACGAATCAGTAAAAGCAACAATTAAATAAACAACTCTTGAAATAGATGCTGTTTATAAATAGGACGAACTCCTTGACGTGAAGACAGGGGAAACGCCTAAAACTTATACAGTGAACCCATGCTAGAAAAATGGAATATAGCTGTGTAAAAACCAAGCAAATTGGAGCAGATAGCTGAAGAATTGCTTGATATTTACTAGAGTAGGAATTTCAATCAGGAATCCAGCTAGTAAATTATATAACAGTTCAAAGATAGACCTTCGTCAATCTAAATAAATCCAGAGTTTCCACGTATTAAACGGACGAAAACAAAACTGGAGAGAAACATTAAGAGTACCTTACCTGTTATCTTGAGGACACAACTCAGGAGACGCCAGTATTAGAGGGATATACAGATGTAATAGTAATTTTACAAAAACTAGTAACCCACATCCATAACTGGAAAGTGAATCAACAACTTGATTGTCTGGAAGACTATCACAGGAATCACAAAAAGGGGCTTTTAACTTCTCACTGAACTGATTATATATGGTAGGAGACAATACGTCTGAACCTACATAACAATGTATGTTGCTAAGTTGAAAATAGTCCTAAAACCTGGAGGGAGGTAGACGACGATCAATGTACGCCAAGCGACGCAAAATTGCTCGTAATTCAACACCAAAGCAACAAATACAGAGTGAAACTCAAACACATCAAGTTAGAATTACTAATAAGGATTCTAGCGTAAAATAGATCTAGGTTAGAAGGAAAAGCAGAGAGAGAGAGTAAGCTAAGAATTACTTCGTTTCTGATAGATTCATGTTCCCCGGAATAGTCGGTTCAGAACGGAAATCTAGAAAAGTTGGACCTTGTTTACATGTTAGACGAGATTCTCGGGAAAAACCCGCAAGAGAAAGGGACACCACTCTAATCAGTAGTTATCAAAACTGATCGGAAAATCCCATAACTCGCCTAATAACCCAAACACATGATGTAGTGGATGAAAATGTATTCAACAGGAACCACATTTAGCTTCCTTTAAATATCAGATCTATAGTTAAAACAAACGTCTAACTTATAGGGAGACGGGCGAGTTTAATATGCTATCAGTAGACGCAGAATTAACCGTCGGTTTTAACATAATCTCAAGATTGATAATCTAATGAGAGAGAAATCAAGCTTAATGATATCTCAATTGCTTCAAAAAGTCGGTTTGATGCAGACAAACCAGTACTGGAAAGTAACAAATTATCAGATAACCACTCATATTTCAAACAATAGCTGACAACAGTGGAGAGGGTGCTACACTCTTTCACTAAAAGAGAAATAATCCTTTAAGGTTATGCCAGTTGTCGTGACTAAAAGAAAATGGACGTGGCTCTGATTATATAACATAAGGCAGTAGTAAAGTAATAAGGGATGGATACTAGGTGAGTCAATGTAAAGACGGAAATTGTAGAGTACTTCTTGACCATTTAATTTCTGAAAGAAATAAATGTCTTAAATGGGGGAGGCGTGTAATATAATAAAAACGTCTCTACCCTTTCCTATTTATGGACTCCCTTAAAAATAAACAAACCCTTACAATTACTGTTTAAGTAACTTACTTAATGTAGGAGAAAATAAAACAGCGATAGACTGACCGTGGCACAGCTAAATTTAGTTTGGCTTGTTTTCTCTCCCTTATCTGGCCAATCCTGGCGAGGGGGAAAACAAAGACTGAAGCGGCCATTTCTAGTCAAGAGAACTGACAAGAAAGTCGACCTTTCCCTTCGGGGAGAAGGTAGTTTGTTTTAAAACCATGATTCTCTTCAAGCTATTGGTATGTTATCTACATTATTAAGATATATTTATGTATTACATTGACCAGTATGTTTAATTAAGAATTAGTTACAATTCTCTTAAACCAGGCTGGATGATGTTTACTAAGGAAACACAGGTGGGCGCCACGCTGTAATTTTTCCTATGTCTTCAAATCCCTATGTTAATATCTTTTATAGGCATTATGAACTTATATCTAACTAAATAGTGTTTATAACCTATGAATAGTATGTGTACTGTAGTACATAGAGTATCAACTCTCATGTCAGAAACTCTTTTCAATTTAGGAAAGACTCCTGATTCATACTTCAGAGAAGAAAACTCGTTTCTGCCAATTTCATAGTCCTATGAAAAATAACTTCTATGCAATGGAACTATATATCCCTATCAATGCTTAGAAATCTGCAAATAATTTATGTACTGTAGAGATTGGACTTTAAAGAAACATTTTCTCAATGTAGGAGCAGACTCTTGATTTCATACTGCACAAGTAGAGAACTGGTGTCTGCCACCTTCAAATATCCTATGTAGTGTAAATGCACTGGTAAGGATGTCTCTGAACTTGTTTTATCCATGCGGGGACATACAAATGATTACGCATATTCCCGACTCTTACTTAGTCAGGGGATAAAATATTTTGCCACATTATAATCTGTAACTTGGAAATATAGTGCTAAATTTTAGTACCATTCTTTTGTTAACAGATTAGTAACCACTCCATATGAGGGTGAACATATAATCATTTCATAAAATAGTGTTAGGGACAGGCCATGGGTGAATATAAATTCATGAACAATTAAACGCGTGATGTAAGTGCATGTTCGGATAGGATTCACTCCGCATCGCCTCACCGTAGTAGAAACAGAAGCGAAGATTGATGTGAATAAATTGCTTGCAATATTCAGAAGACTGGACCATGCGGCATAAGTTATTCTTATAAATACCCTCCGAATAATAGCAGTCATTGGCAAAACATATCACAGCGATTACTATCCTCATGTGCTGTACGCAGTGGGGAAAACAATGGATGTTTTAGTTCATGAAGATAATTCAAAAACCTAGGCTCCCTGCATCATCATTATGATTATTATGTATGATTATCATGTACTTAATATCAGAGAAATGTACATGTATGTTTTTTTTTGGTATGAGAATTTTCTTTGTTCTGATTGTTACTTTTTACTGTGGGAATATACATTTTAATGTTGCACCTTGGGATTAGAGGATGTTGATGTAAGAATACATATGTATGTCAGTACTTAAGAAGCCAATGGTGAATAGTCTTGACCTAGTGATGATTATAGTGCCGAAATGAAGACGCGGCATTAGAAACCACAGGGATTCTGTATAGGCTATTCTCTTCAAGTAATGAGAGAGACAATATCAACATGTTGGATGGACAGAATGACTTCACCCATCCAATAGTCCCAGTAACAACAGAACAAAATATAAGTGAGAAAATACCTTACTCACTAGGAAGGGTCAGAATGGCTCTACTCAGCAATGAGGGACAGTGGAACATGGACACCCACTCCTTTCCCCTTCTCCCCTTGTTGTTTTGTATTTGTGTTTGTAATTGTGTTGTAAACCTTTTATCATAACACAGTAGGTTAATGCTAGTGTTGTATTCTTTGTCATCCCTTTTCTATAGAAGAGAAGCAGGTGGTGGTTGAATTTGGTGGGACTATATCACTAACACTGGATCCTGGGTAAACAGCCATACAGTGAATGTCCAAACCATAGTCTGGATCTAGCAATACCTCAATGTTTACTGCGGCACTCAATAGCTCCATAGCGAGCAACAGATAAATTAGAAGACAACTGACTGGGTGAGTGATTAAGTCCTATTTTAGTAGGAATATCCAGGATGGACTTCAAGATCTAATAATCTACAAAGATGAAGATCATCAGAGTACTGACAACAGTGTATCGTTTGCGTTACTTCTGAGAAGTATCACCAATGGCCTCATCATTCAACCAAGTCAGTGAAACTGGGACAATCCTTCTTCAAGTTACTAAAACTAACAACAGTGAGTAACCTTCAACTGTTGGTTGGATTACCAAGTTAATATCCACAATAGATAAGTCTTCGAAAGAACACCTCACAGCTGCAAAAGTCAAACATATAAGGTTCCAGCCATGCAACACCAAGTTCTAGCTATGAACACCAACTCAAACAAATGGGAAGAGACACTGAAACAACATTATAGCCAATACAAACAAATGTACCAACTTCAGAACATCTGAACCATAACTACACCAGATTACCTCAAGGTCCAAAACCTGAACACCATCAAAAGAACCATATGAAAGCAGCTAGATGAGTAAATGCCTTTACGCCTGCAACCAAAGGAATCACCTGATGGCTTGCAAACCTGGATATGTGGTGGAGTAATATTCTTCAGTTACATGCCTGCAGCAGAATCTTCAGATGAAACCAAATGAATGATTCACCACTGTATGTTCTACACAGAAATGGAATGAATGAGAACTCTATGCTGGTCCCATGTCAGCCTAACTGCCCATCATCAAGTGTGGGATGGCCTATCAACATGAACCGGGTGTGTGACAAAGCCTTTTGAACTAAATTGGGAAACGGTTAACATAAACCGAGCTGTTGGACAGTCGTCATCTTTTCATCGATAAGATGATATAGGGAAGAACCTTCTGCAGAGCTTAAGTTGCATCTCCTGAAAGTATGACAGACCTAGGCATCAATTTCAATTGGAACACAACCCAAATGGCAACCGAGTATTCTTAAATTCAGTCTCATGGAGAGAATATGTGCTTATGTATAATTCTATTCTTGGATTATGGATTAGAAACATTCGCCAGCCAACTTCGGTGGACATACTGTGAGTAGAAAATGACTGTGAGTATAATTCTGCACGGATAATTATGGACATTAACTGCTTTGCACTGGAGAAGAATGCCCATCCGCAACGCCTAAATGAACACTATAATTAATTAATTTAATTATTAGTATCAACTGTTTTCATGAGTGTGGTTTTCTTCAATGACAGGAAAAGGGTAAAGATTGTTTTACATGGTAATGGTGTACACCTAAAGGGTTATGTTATGACATATATGTATAATATTTTGACACCCACTCATTATTTTTAAATATGAGAATTGTACATGGTGTCAGAAATAAATGTATGTATGTTGGGTTTCTGCACCTAGACCAATGTGATTTTATCTAGGTACAATGAGTCAAGTTAGCAGAACCAATTTGTGGTTGTTGTGCTGTTTGTAATAACCTTGTTTTTTTCTGGGGTCACTGGGTACTATGTTGTAATACTGCATATCATTCCCATGCCTGTCTGAAAATGCATAGTGTTTATTACACCTATATATATATATGTAACTGCAGATCTTGAGTTAATACCTGAACTGTTTGTCCAAAAGTGTTGTGTACATCAAGTAAATGTGGTGTCCAACAAGTGGTTGTTTATATGTTGTGAGCAATCAATATCCTTCTAGCATCTATAGTTAATTTAAAGGGTGATGAAGTGGGAAGGGAAACCTACACACAGATGCCATTGTTTCAAGGATGGAACTCTTTCCTCCTGGGATTTGTGGTAAATATCCCTGATCACCCTGCATTCTTACCAGTGACAGAGAATCAATAATACCCCCTAGACATTTTAACGAATCATTCTCAGGAATTAAAATCCACATCCCACACATGTATCCTCTATTTCCGCCTATATTTACCTACTATTTCCACCCTTATTCGCCCACTGTTTACACCTACATTTACCTACTACTCCATGCTACATTTACCGACTATTTCAGGCTAAATTTACCTACTACTCCCGGTTGCCTACTATACCCGACTACACATATCTACTCTACCCGACTACATCTACCCTTTATTCTCCACTACATTGACCCACTAACCCGGTCGTTGAACACGCTGGGATCTGACACAACACTTCTACTAGCACTTAGAATGAGTGCCTTGCCAGTTGATTGAGTCGTTACCCACTGGGACAATGTGTAGTTAGCTTGCAGCCTCCTGTAGTTTCTCCTCTTCTACACTCCAGCGTCTGCGTCAAGGAACATACATCGGCCACATACTTCACACTTGTGTGGAATGAACGGTAACGGAAGTTGTGATTGCTGGAAGAAGAGGGTGCGGCCGACTAGCATGACCGTGGTCGCGGGGTATTAAAGGCACCCTGGGCGCGTAGAGAACTCAGGCATCTTGCCAATGATCCAGGGTCTTTTTGGTGGACGGTGGTGAGGGCGACGCGCTGTAGATGACAGAATACACATGGTGATATCGCCATTCATTGAAGCCGCATGATGTGGTCCTTGTTAACTGTACACCCCGATGTAGGAATTATAGTTAGTTGCTTATTCTTTGCAGGACGTAGCAGTCAACTCCAGCATTATTTGACTGTGATTTCTGGGCAAGTTTACGTTCAGTAGTTTGCCATTGCTTTCTGAACGACCGGTACTTATGCCATAAGTATGGAAACCAACACAAGGCGGTCGTGCTTCCAAATCGCCCGCAGCTGTGTTTCGAACGCGGTATGCGGAATTACGAGTTGCGTCCGTAACCCTTCACCACAGAACCGGTAATGTAGGAGAGGATAAGGAAAGGGTAAATTATCTGCACACTCCAGGGTAAAAAGCACACCCCAGGGTAAAAGCACACTGCAGAGTAAAAAGCACACAAATGGAAAGAACAATAAAACAGCCCAGCGTGGAAATGAAAAGGCCAGTGCAGGACCCTTATACACGCCCTATGCCGCATTGGGTACATGGTGCTAGATCCACTGTTGTGTAGGCCAGTGGGCAGTCGCTGGGTGGGTGATGTGGTCAGTCGCTGGGTGATGTGGCAGTCGCTGGGTGGGTGATGTGGGCAGTCGCTGGGTGGGTGATGTGGTCAGTTGCTAGGTTATATGGTCAGTCGCTATGTGATGTCTGTCGCTGGGTGGGTGATGTGGTCAGTTGTTAGGTTATATGGTCAGTCGCTATGTGATGTTGTCTGTCGCTGGGTGGGTGATGTGGTCAGTCGCTGGGTGGGTGAAGTGGTCAGTCGCTGGGTGGGTGATGTGGTCAGTCGCTGGGTGGGTGATGTGGTCAGTCGCTGGGTGGGTGATGTGGTCAGTCGCTGGGTGGGTGATGTGGTCAGTTGTTAGGTTATATGGTCAGTCGCTATGTGATGTTGTCTGTCGCTGGGTGGGTGATGTGGTCAGTCGCTGGGTGGGTGAAGTGGTCAGTCGCTGGGTGGGTGATGTGGTCAGTCGCTGGGTGGGTGAAGTGGTCAGTCGCTGGGTGGGTGATGTGGTCAGTCGCTGGGTGGGTGATATGGTCAGTTTCTGGGTGGGTGATATGGTCAGTCGCTGGGTGATGTGGCAGTCGCTGGGTGGGTGATGTGGGCAGTCGCTGGGTGGGTGATGTGGCAGTCGCTGGGTGGGTGATGAGGACAGTCGCTGGGTGGGTGATGTGGTCAGTCGCTGGGTGGGTGAAGTGGTCAGTCGCTGGGTGGGTGATGTGGTCAGTCGCTGGGTGGGTGATATGGTCAGTCGCTGGGTGGGTGATATGGTCAGTCGCTGGGTGGATGATATGGTCAGTCGCTGGGTGGGTGATATGGTCAGTCGCTGGGTGATGTGGCAGTCGCTGGGTGGGTGATGTGGGCAGTCGCTGGGTGGGTGATGTGGTCAGTCGCTGGGTGGGTGAAGTGGTCAGTCGCTGGGTGGGTGATGTGGTCAGTCGCTGGGTGGGTGATATGGTCAGTCACTGGGTGGGTGATATGGTCAGTCGCTGGGTGATGTGGCAGTCGCTGGGTGGGTGATGTGGCAGTCGCTGGGTGGGTGATGAGGACAGTCGCTGGGTGGGTGATGTGGTCAGTCGCTGGGTGGGTGAAGTGGTCAGTCGCTGGGTGGGTGATATGGTCAGTCGCTGGGTGGGTGATATGGTCAGTCGCTGGGTGGATGATATGGTCAGTCGCTGGGTGGGTGATATGGTCAGTCGCTGGGTGGGTGATATGGTCAGTCGCTGGGTGATGTGGCAGTCGCTGGGTGGGTGATGTGGGCAGTCGCTGGGTGGGTGTGGTCAGTCGCCAGGTGGGTATTGTGGTCAGTCGCTGGGTGGGTGATATGGTCAGTCGCTGGGTGATGTGGGCAGTCGCTGGGTGGGTGATGTGGGCAGTCGCTGGGTGGGTGATGTCGTCAGTTGCTGGGTTATATGGTCAGTCGCTAGGTGATATTGTCTGTCGCTGGGTGGGTGATGTGGTCAGTCTTACGGTGTCGCCTTTACTTCTTCAGACTTCCTGGTGCTGATTTTAGGCTGGGGCACCTAGAAGCTCATTTCAATTGTATAAATTCGAATCCGCCACGACGGCGATGAAACCCATGACCAAGGCGTTCGCCTAGACACTACGTTACCGCGGCTGTGCAGACCTTTCAAGACTGCAGTGTTTCTGTACATGTCAGGGCAGAATAGGGCATCCTAGCCAAGAGGGTACAAGTTTCACATATACTAGTTCATGTTATGTGTGCTTCTTGCCGTGTACGCTTCACCGGCGATTATGTCGTCCTGTGATGAGTATGTTAGATTATGTTAGGTGTCACAGCCGTTATCCGTTGTGATTATGTTAGATGGCCGTGCACTACTGTAGGTTCCGTTATGATTATGTTAGATGACGGTGCACTACTGTAGGTTCCGTTGTGATTGTGTTAGATGACGGTGCACTACTGTAAGTTCCGTTGTGATTATGTTAGATGACGGTGCACTATTGTAGGTTCTGTTATGATTATGTTAGATGACGGTGCACTACTGTAGGTTCCGTTGTGATTATGTTAGATGACGGTGCACTACTGTAGGTTCCGTTATGATTATGTTAGATGACGGTGCACTACTGTAAGTTCCGTTGTGATTGTGTTAGATGACGGTGCACTACTGTAAGTTCCGTTGTGATAATGTTAGATGACAGTGCACTACTGTAGGTTCCGTTGTGATTATGTTAGATGACGGTGCACTACTGTAAGTTCCGTTGTGATAATGTTAGATGACGGTGCACTACTGTAGGTTCCGTTGTGATTATGTTAGATGACGGTGCACTACTGTAAGTTCCGTTGTGATAATGTTAGATGACGGTGCACTACTGTAGGTTCCGTTGTGATAATGTTAGATGACGGTGCACTACTGTAGGTTCCGTTGTGATTATGTTAGATGACGGTGCACTACTGTAGGTTCCGTTGTGATAATGTTAGATGACGGTGCACTACTGTAGGTTCCGTCATGTGCCATGACTGCCCGGTCCTGTCTGATTGCCCGCGCCAGGGATTGCTGTAAATTATAGCTTTCTTTGTCTTGTTAAGACCCGGTCTCTTATTGATTGACCTCATGCCTCCCGTGTGGACAGCACGGAGACTCGTGGTATTGGTCCTGTTGTGGTGATCAGGTCGCACGTTCGAAGACGTTTGCTCGTGTATTTCCTGATTTTGTTCTGTGTTTGTTATTTTTGTTACGTTCCGCAGTTGTTTTTTGGAGCAGAGGTATTATAGTGGCCTGCCTACCTGAGGTATTATAGTGGCTAGCACGCCTGCCTACCTGAAGTATTATAGTGGCTAGCACGCCTGCCTACCTGAGGTATTATAGTGGCTAGCACGCCGGCCTACCTGAGGTATTATAGTGGCTAGCACGCCTGCCTACCGGAGGTATTATAGTGGCTAGCACGCCTGCTTACCTGAGGTATTATAGTGGCTAGCACGCCTGCTTACCTGAGATATATATTATAGTGGCTAGCACGCCTGCCTACTTGAGTGAGGTATTATAGTGGCTAGCACGCCTGCCTAACTGAGTGAGGTATTATAGTGGCTAGCACGCCTGCCTAACTGAGTGAGGTATTATAGTGGCTAGCACGCTTGCCTACCTGAGTGAGGTATTATAGTCGCTAGCATGCTTGCCTACCTGAGGAATTATAGTGCTTCGAGAGAAAGTGTCAGAGAGAGTGTCAGAGAAAGAGAGAGAGAGAGAATGAGAGAGAGAGAGAGAGACAGAGAGAGAGAGAGTGAAACAGTGAGAGAGAGAGAAAGAGAGAGAGGAGAGAGGCACACAGACAGACATATTTAAAGGTAGCTACTAGGTAGGGAGAAAAGAGAGACAGGCAGATTACTTGACAGATGAACAGCTACGTAGGTAGGGAGGAGATCGAGCGAGAGAGAGAGAGAGAGAGGCGTAGGTAGAGAGGCGAGAGAGAAACATACTGATTATTAGATGGATAGCTACTTACGTAGGTAGGAAAGAGAGACACCCAGGCAATCTTATATATATATATATATATATATATATATATATATATATATATATATATATATATATATACAGAGAGAGAGAGAGAGACAGAGAGAGACAGACAGACAGACAGAGAGAGAGAGAGAGAGAGAGAGACACACACATAGAGAAACAGATAGATAGAGACAGAGAGAGAAACAGACACACATAGAGAAACAGAGATAGAGACAGATAGAAAGATAGAGACATGCATACAGAGACAGAGCCACACACACACAGAGAGAGAGAGAGAGAGAGAGAGAGAGAGAGAGAGAGAGAGAGAGAGAGAGAGAGAGAGAGAGAGAGACTAATGAAACCTAGTTCCATTTCCCTAAAACGTCGATGTGTCATGGCCTGTGACCTTGACCTCGGCGAGCACGTTAGACTCACAAGCGCGAGTACGTCGCTGGAAGTGGTTGTCGTTTTCAGAGTAGTTACCCCTTGGTTTATTTTTAAACCACAAGTCGCTACATGTGGGTGTTTCATCCCTTCATATGTGGGGTATGTCGCTTCACATGTGGGAATGTCTTCCCTTCACATGTGGGGTATGTCGCTTCACGCGTGGGAATGTCTTCCCTTCATATGTGGGGTATATTCACTGTTTTTGAATGACTTCAAGTATTGCCGTTGCTTTTGTGTGACCCCATGCATTGCCGTGGTTCTTGTGTGACCCCATGTATTGCCGCTGTTCTTGTGTGACCCCATGCATTGCCGCTGTTCTTGTGTGACCCCATGTATTGTCGTGGTTCTTGTGTGACCCCATGTATTGTCGTTCTTGTGTGACCCCATGTATTGCCGTCGTTCTTGTGTGACCCCATGTATTGTCGTTGTTCTTGTGTGATCCCATGTATTGTCGTGGTTCTTGTGTGACTCCATGTATTGCCACTGTTCTTGTGTGACCCCATGTATTGCCGTGGTTCTTGTGTGACCCCATGTATTGTCGTGGTTCTTGTGTGACCCCATGTATTGCCGTCGTTCTTGTGTGACCCCATGTATTGTCGTGGTTCTTGTGTGACCCCATGTATTGTCGTGGTTCTTGTGTGACCCCATGTATTGTCGTTCTTGTGTGACCCCATGTATTGCCGTGGTTCTTGTGTGACCCCATGTATTGCCGTGGTTCTTGTGTGAGCCCATGTATTGCTGCTGTTCTTGTGTGACCCCATGTATTGTCGTGGTTCTTGTGTGACCCCGTGTATTGCCGTGGTTCTTGTGCGACCCCATGTATTGCCGTGGTTCTTGTGTGGCCCCATGTATTGTCGTTGTTTTTGTGTGACCCCATGTATTGCCGCTGCTCTTGTGTGACCCCATGTATTGTCGTGGTTCTTGTCTGACCCCATGTATTGTCGTTCTTGTGTGACCCCATGTATTGTCGCTCTTGTGTGACCCCATGTATTGCCGCTGTTCTTGTCTGACCCCATGTATTGCCATTGTTTTTGTGTGACCCCATGTATTGTCGTGGTTCTTGTGTGACCCCATGTATTGTCGTTCTTGTGTGACCCCATGTATTGTCGTTCTTGTCTGACCCCATGTATCGCCGCTGTTCTAGTCTGACCCAATGTATCGCCGCTGTTCTTGTCTGACCCCATGTATTGCCGTTGTTCTTGTCTGACCCCATGTATCGCCGCTATTCTTGTGTGACCCCATGTATTGCCGTGGTTCTTGTGTGACCCCATGTATCGCCGCTATTCTTGTGTGACCCCATGTATTTGCATTGTTCTTGTCGATTGTGCTCACAAAGATCCCTCAAAACACCCGGCAGTAAACACAATATACGACCTGCACATAAACATTGACACAGGTCAGACGTACGCCGTGGTGAGTGCCACATTCAAGACAGATCATGGATTCTGTATCGAGTGTTGGTCGGCGCAGATATACTGTCTCCCACAATTGATTTCTCCAGCGTGCATACACTAGGGGAAGCAAATGTTACTCTATAAAGGGCAATAACTATTGTTTTGTTTCCTTTGTTGGGAATAGTGTGTGCAACAGTGAACTCTTGTTTAACTGCGCTTTTTCTGTCCCAAGCAGTTATCATCTGTGTAAAATACTGCATACCTAGAAGCGATAGAGTTAAAGTAACAGCTGGCATACAATGAATCACTGCAACAACTATCTGGGACATGGGTTAAAGTAATAACTAGAACAGCGAAGGAATGTAACAGCTGTCTGAGACAGCCGGGCGTTACAGGATATTTCACGGGTGTCTG
The DNA here is from genome assembly GCA_963921405.1 of Cepaea hortensis. Lineage (NCBI taxonomy): Eukaryota > Metazoa > Mollusca > Gastropoda > Stylommatophora > Helicidae > Cepaea > Cepaea hortensis. Next base: position 124,670,974 of record OY992882.1, on the reverse strand, counting down.
GGTGTCTATCTATATTCATTTCCTTGTGTATGTTTTCTCACAACGGGCTGTGGTTGGCGGGTAATAAGATTTCACGGGCAACTCTGAATAGATGCGACCACCAGTTGTAAACCTCGCTGGTTATCTCCCATTGTCGGCTGGTTTCTAATCTCCTAGGAGACGCGCGGTCAGAGTGCTTCACTGTTGTGTCTATCTGGACCACACCGGGTTTCACAAATAATAGCGCTGTTTAGAAGGTGTATAGTTGTGGTTATTGCTCACTTTAGACTGTTTAGTTTCTTTCAGCGATAGTAAACTGGCCCAGTTTTAATATCTTTCGGATAAGAACAAAATTATTTCATTTTAGCTGTTAGACGGCAGTGGAATGAAATTGTAATCGCAAAAGATCGGTCGGGGCAAGTGTGTTGGACATTGAATTATCGTTAAGATGTGCCCTGTGTAATAGGAAGAGCACATACTGAGGGATTATACTGTCAGAGACTTCAGCTTGATCTGCTTCGCTTGTTTGTGGTACAGCATGTATATATCAAAGTGCTCAATAAGCCAAGTTGTGTGTTTGTTAAATACATATATTCTTAAAGAAACACCGGTTTATTTTCTTCTAGTGCAGAATGTAAATATGAAAGTGCTTAATAAGCCAGGTTTATGTGTTTGTCTCATCATCATCATCATCATCATCATCATCATCATCATCATCATCATCTACTGTTGCCGTCAAGCGTCGCGGGGAAGTGTTTATCAAACACCATATTCTGATTTAAACACCAGTTTATTTTCGTGACGTGCTATCGGGGAGCCCAGTTGAGATAACCCGGTTGATTTGTTGACTTTTTGTGACCGGAAGCTGATGTTTGCAAAACACCATCTGCTGTAGTGGGCCAAGGGACGAGATCGGCTCTCAGCTGAGTTAGGTTCTCTTGCAGCCTGGATCAGCCGTGGGTGCGATCCAGCCTCGCAAAACGGCGAGGCAGGAAATCTGGGCACCTCACTTTATAATGACGTGACCTAACATATACGATGTCTAGACATCTGACAAGAAATGGCAAACTACTGAATGTAGCATTGCCTTGCAAGCAATCCGAGGTTGAATGCCACGTCCTGCAAAGGACATGCCACATTTAGTTGTCTGACACTTCTGTGGTAGAATTTTCCTTCCCACGTGATTCCGGTTATTTTTGCCGTCTGCTCATAATTTGAGTGGCATGTGCGCTGGAAAATTGATGAGAGAAATGACACACAAATGGTGACCATTGTGGGGGTACATTGTAAGGAGAAATGACACATGGACGGTGGCCATTGTGGGGGGTACATTGTGAGGAGAAATGACACATGGACGGTGGCCATTGTGGGGGGTACATTGTGAGGAGAAATGACACATGGACGGTGGCCATTGTGGGGGGTACATTGTAAGGAGAAATGACACATGGACGGTGGCCATTGTGGGGGATACATTGTGAGGAGAAATGACACATGGACGGTGGCCATTGTGAGGGGACATTGTGAGGAGAAATGACACATGGACGGTGGCCATTGTGAGGGTACATTGTGAGGAGAAATGACACATGGACGGTGGCCATTGTGAGGGTACATTGTGAGGAGAAATGACACATGGACGGTGGCCATTGTGAGGGGACATTGTGAGGAGAAACGACACATGGACGGTGGCCATTGTGAGGGGACATTGTGAGGAGAAATGACACATGGACGGTGGCCATTGTGAGGGGACATTGTGAGGAGAAACGACACGAAGGACGGTGGCCATTGTTGGGGGACATTATAGGCGGACATGACACGAGAACGGTGGCCATTTGGGGGGGGGGGGGGGACATTATAGGGAGGAATGACACATACGAACGAACAATCTTTATTTTCAAAGTGTTACGTTCGCCATTGTGGGGTGTTGGGCATTATAGGGAGAAATGACACGTGGACGGTGGCGATTGTGGGGACATTATAGGGAGAAATACACGCTGAACTTGTTGACAGCTGGGAGACTTGGGGGAAAGGGGCAAGTGGAAGGCCGAGAGATAAATATCTGGGTGGCTTAGCGACATGGCCTGGTCGGGACAAGAACACCGAGCTGATCCACAACTGATTATCGCGTCAGATGAATATACTGAATGTCTGCCTGGACGGTGTGCACTTGTGGTTAACCTATATGTGGTCAGTCTCCCCTAATAGACTTAGATCGGCCGTCAGGCTATCTGTTGGCGCGGTGCACGGCTACCTTGTCTCCGCGTGTTTCTATCTTGAGTTCTTTGGGGCAGTCTCCGTGGCCAAGTGGTCGCCTTGTATTTCGAAGGTCGTGGGTTCGATTCTAGACTGCGGCGTTTGACTCACGAGGGCAATTTTCTCGAATACTCCGGTGGATCGTCGCTGAAGCTACGGAATTCGTGCTTTGTACAACGCTTTGGCAAGTCGCTCTGCTGAAAGAGACCGCATCATATTGGATACAACCAGGTATGGTGATGTCAATCCTCTCACCATTGAAGCACTTGTTTGTGTAGTTTGAGTCCTGAAGGTTTGGTTTCTTCGGCTGTTTGGCGTGCCCTATTTGTGATGTGGCTGCCAACAAATATGGACATGAAATAGATACATTGCGTGAACGGAACTGTAGGCAGTATCTAGCGCGAGGAATCAGTAGATCACCTACTTCTGTAGTGTCCACGATCAGCTGACCTGGTGACAGCATACTGCTACCAACAGTACACTACACTTCACTGCCACATTTTGTGAGGATATGGGATTCTATCAAGTGGACAGTAGACTTTCGTGAGCAGTGGAGTTCTCTCATAACTTCTTCTTCTTGTAGTCCACGGCCTTCTGTCTCGTGTACTGCCATTCATTTCTGATACCGATGTTCCTGCATGCCATGATGTCAAACTGTCTAGCACTTTGGTCTCCCCTCTGCATTTCCATTTCTCCCCTCCAACTGTCCCTTTGTTACAGTTTACCCCAACTTTCCCCTTCTCATTACATGACCACAGAATATGGACTGTCTTTCTTCTGACGCGAGTAGCCAACTTTCTGTATGAGTTCACTTCTTTCAAGATATTTTCATAACTCTTTCTACCCAGCCACGATGTCCTGGCCATTCTTCTGTACAACCTCATCTTGTCAGCTTTCACATACTTGTCGCCTAATTGTCCATGCTCCGCTTCCATACATCAGGATTGGCTTAATACGGCTCTTGAAAACTGTTTTCCTCACTGGATTGACAAAGATACATTACAGAGAATATTCATCACCTTGTGACATGCTGCCTTTGATTGGGTTATTGTACATTGGACTTCTGCTGTTCTTAAAGTACACACAATTCTTAAGTTCATTGACTTGTTTCTGGCTGGTGTTATTAACTTTGAAGTTGTATTCTGGACGATATTCAATCTGTGTAATATCATTACTGTAGTTTATCTGTTACCGAGACTGAATCCTTAGTTTTGACTTTCTGTTGCAATTATATCTTTAAATATAGAGCACAACCCACTACTGGCAACGCTGATCGTATTCCGGTACGAACCTAGGGCCTTGTCCGTGTCAATATGGAAGTACTAGACTCGAGTTGCCGGTCTCGTTTGAGCTCGGCAGTAGTGCATATCCTTGGCTGGACCCGGGATCAAACCCGCATCACTGGCGTGTGAGACGGGTGTGTAACCACTAGACCACGCGGCACGCGCTAGACGCCACCAAATTATCACAGCGACTGACATCCGTCAATGGATGTGGCCCCGAATGATCAGGTTTTCTCGACTGGCAAGGCACACCAGGCCGTCCAAAGTCCAGCGACCGAAAAACACCAAATAAAGCAATTCTATCTCTCATTTCTCGGTACTGCGTTTCATTTTTCTAGACCAAACCATATCATCAGCGTGACTCGGACTGTGTACATTGTCCCACCAACTGCTGCTATTTCTGATATGTCTGACAGCCAGCAGGATGACGTCATCATCATCATCATCATCATCTTGTCCGCGCATGTCGCCTTTCCTCGGGTAATGGTGAGCTTCAGCGCTCTGGGTAGTATTGATTAATCATTCTCCGGGTTATCTCCAAGGACGTGGTCAGATATGGCGGGCATGATCTGTCCAAGGTCCAACCTTTTTCCGGGGTTCTCATGGCGGATTACCTCGAATTAATCAATGTTGTTTGCTAGGTGGTAAGTGCATCTGTAGACATATGGTGTAAATAGATAGACTGACAATCAAAGGGAGAAGAGAGAGAGAGAGAGAGAGAGAGAGAGAGAGAGAGAGAGAGAGAGAGAGAGAGAGAGAGAGAGAGAGAGAGAGATATGGGCACAGTTATAGACAGAAAGGAAGGAAGAAACGGAAGCGCATATTCCTGAACTAGAATTAAACATTCACAAGTTTTAATTGTCTTGGTGACGCTTTTGTGTGCAGTGTTTGGTCAGTGCGCCGATGACGTGAGCAGCGGCTTAAGATGTGCTAATTTCCTCTCTCCTGGATCCCTGGTCCCGGTGATCCCATTGTTGAGGCCAGCGATGTGGACTCTATTTTGGGACTGGCGTAATTAACCAGCTCTGAAAACCTCAATTACTGTTGCAGGTTGCATCAACAAAAGGTGTTTCATCTTTCCGGGCTGGCTTTCTAAGAAAGCTAGAAATCATTGTCTGATCAAAGCATCTGTACGTTCCACACGTCGCCTGCAGTTGTCATGTGGACATGTCGCGTAGATTGGCATGCGCGGGAAACCTCATCAAACAACGTTGCTACATTTCTTCAGCTGTGAATGAGTGGTTCTGAAAATGGGTGCTGCCGCCCCTGTGGATGAGGACGGATTAGGGGGCCAGTGAAGTTTACAATATGTAGTGAACTTCATGCCGGCCTCTGTGGCGGAGGGGTAGCGAACGCTTTCCGCTATCCCGTGTGCCGGGTTGGGGATCAGCTGCAAATTATTTGAAATCAGATCGTTTTGTGTTGATTTTCAACATTAGCATGAGCGTCGGTCATTCAGAAAACAATGAAAAACTACTAAACGGAACGTATAATTGACTAGTAAATCATACACAACCGGAAAATGTTGGGGTTGATCGCGACTTCCTGTAAAGGCAACAACTAACTTGTGGGGAGTGAACTTACTACAAATAAAGAGTCATATGTGTGTATGTGTTTGCGGTAGCTAGAAATATGACATGGGGGAGGTAATATGGCAGTTTGGGAATCCCTGCTTGAAATAGTCGTCAGTGGTTAAACCACCGTTTCGAGGTGACCGCGTGGTGATTGGTAATATGACAATTTGGGGATCGCTGGTTGAAATAGCGTTGTCAGTGGTTAAACCGCCGTTACGAGGGAGCAGAATCATTCATCCTAAGACTAAGTGCTATCCGAGCGAATTGTCGTTGAATGGGTGAACCATCTATCAGGCTGATACCGGGTCGTTCGTCATGTTGTCGTAGGGAGGAGACCACCATTCACGAGACACACGCCCAGCTCAGGCAGCTTACTTGTAGAGAGAGAGAGAGAGAGAGGGGGGGGGGGGGGGTTGCTGCTGGGCCAGATTGTTGTTATAGATTAGCGAGAGGGATCGGGAGTAGGAGCGAGCTAGAATATCAGTTATTGTTGGCGAGAGAGAGAGAGAGAGAGAGAGAGAGAGAGAGAGAGAGAGAGAGAGAGATCGGGAGGAGGAGCGAGCTATATCAGTTATTGTTGGCGAGAGAGAGAGAGAGTGAGAGAGAGAGAGAGAGAGAGAGAGGGATTGGGAGGAGGAGCGAGCTAGAATATCAGTTATAGTTAGCGAGAGAGAGAGAGAGAGAGAGAGAGAGAGAGAGAGAGAGAGAGATCGGGAGGAGGAGCGAGCTAGAATATCAGTTATTGTTGGCGAGAGAGAGAGAGAGAGAGAGAGAGAGAGGGATCGGGAGGAGGAGCGAGCTATAATATCAGTTATTGTTGGCGAGAGAGAGAGAGAGAGAGAGAGAGAGAGAGAGAGAGAGATCGGGAGGAGGAGCGAGCTATAATATCAGTTATTGTTGGAGAGAGAGAGAGAGAGAGAGAGAGAGATCGGGAGGAGGAGCGAGCTAGAATATCAGTTATAGTTGGCGAGAGAGAGAGAGAGAGAGAGAGATCGGGAGGAGGAGCGAGCTATAATATCAGTTATTGTTGGCGAGAGAGAGAGAGAGAGAGAGAGAGAGGGGGGGGGATCGGGAGGAGGAGCGAGCTAGAATATCAGTTATAGTTGGCGAGAGAGAGAGAGAGAGAGAGAGAGAGAGAGAGAGAGAGAGAGAGAGAGAGGAGGATCGGGAGGAGGAGCGAGCTATAATATCAGTTATTGTTGGCGAGAGAGAGAGAGAGAGAGAGAGGGATCGGGAGGAGGAGCGAGCTAGAATATCAGTTATAGTTGGCGAGAGAGAGAGAGAGAGAGAGAGAGAGAGAGAGAGAGAGAGAGAGAGAGAGGGGGGGATCGGGAGGAGGAGCGAGCTATAATATCAGTTATTGTTGGCGAGAGAGAGAGAGAGAGAGAGAGAGAGAGAGAGAGAGAGCGAAAATGGAGAAGAAATGGTGAGGGAGACAGAAACGACAGAATGTGATACCATCTTATGTAGCAGATCTGTCGCAGAACGTCGCTCTCATCACGACAGTTTTCTCTTTGCTTTGCCAATACCCCCGCCTCATGCACTTTCACGCCCAAGATGTCTCCAATACCCCCGCCTCATGCACTTTCACGCCCAAGCTTTCTCCAGTACCCCCGCCTCGTGCACTTTCACGCCCAAGCTTTCTCCAGTAACCCCGCCTCATACACTTTCACGCCCAAGATGTCTCCGGTACCCCCGCCTCGTGCACTTTCACGCCCAAGCTTTCTCCAGTAACCACGCCTCATGCACTTTTACGCCCAAGATGTCTCCAGTACTCCCACCTCACGCACTTGCACGCCCAAACTGTCTCTGGCACCTCTGCCTCGTGTACTTGCACGCCCAAGCTGCCTCCAGTACCCCTGCCTCATGTACTTGCACGCCCAAGCTATCTCCAGTACCCCTGCCTCATGTACTTGCACGCCCAAGCTATCTCCAGTACCCTGAGTCCCTCGTCGTGCTGGTCAACCCCCGCCTCCTCTTACAGAAGCCAGCTTTCCATGACTTCTCTGTCCAAACCAATATAACGTTTCAATGGCAAAGTATTTCTGTCTGCGAGACCTGACACTGTGTATGAAACAGTTCTGTTGGACGTTCACATCTGGCAGGATGTCGGTATATTCCCTCATCCTGGCTCCAGCTATTCTAAGAATTACGGTGTAACATTTCACTTCTAAAGCCCTGGGTGTTTCCTTCAGAGTTTGCGAAAAGGCCTAGAGAGTGATTTAGCCATTAGACTGCCTCGACCGCGGAATCATTTCATCTAGAATAAAATAACAATAGGTCAACTCTTGAGCCATCGCCACTTGACGTTGATTCCCGGCACCAGACTTGCGTTGATCTCCATCTGCAGTGACAGAAACTAACAGCTAAAAACGTTTTCATCGCCGGTGCCTGGTTTATTTTGACACTGGCTTGTGATTATCATCCGTCCACTGATAACCTCCATCATTACACGAATAGGAGAAGTGATGTCTGCCAGAGAACAGTTCTGTTTACGGCTGACAGTTGATTTATTTTCTTGTTTTCAACATTTTCTTGAATTACAAAACGCCACATCAGCTTCATGCTTGCCAGATTTCTTCACAATGTGCGATCGATTATTTCGTTTTGTTACACAATTCAGTTTTCAAATGTGTACCATTCTTCTGGGCTGTTAACTATTTTCTCAGTGTTTTGTTGTTTCTGTTCTTCCATTTTCCCCATCCCCATTTCCCTTCCTCGAAAATGTTTTCACAGTCCAATTCACTAGTGTTCCGCATTATTTGTTTTGTCAGAAGTTTAAAAATCGTTATTATTTCAGTCACACAACAATACACATCTTTGGATATTTGCTCTAGTCCGTTCGTCTCTTTCTTTCAATCTCTGTTCTCAGCCTGTGTACATCTCCTACGAGATAATTTTATGATAATCTCTCTCTCTCTCTCTCTCTCTCTCTCTCTCTCTCTCCTCTCTCTCTCTGCCTCTCTATGTATGTATGTATATATGTATCCTTCTGTATTCTTACAGTCCGCATCCTCTACAAGATAATTTTATGCCCGTCACCAATTCTGTCCGCTTCCTGTTGTCCAAGCGCTCTGTTACCCTCGTCCTCTGTATACTCTGGCAGTCCCAGCATGCCGTGATCACACCGTGAAACGGTCACACGCACACTGAAGACGGATTCTAGCAAAGGGACAACTCATATCTGCTCCATCTCCCACCACACACATCTCATGGCTAGGCTGTTGCCGTAGACCCATGTATTCAGTGTTTGTACACCTGATCTAATACTGATTGACAGCACAAGTGCACATACAGCAGTCTTCCTAGTCTGTACTTAAAGCCACTGTTTATTGTATCTGTACATACATAGATGTATGTCGTGGCCATCATCAGATATTGTTTGTCTGTATTATTCGCGCCATAGGCGTGGCAGCTCCGTCTGTACGTCAACCTCAGCCCGCGTAGAGGCAATCAAAGCATCGCGTAGAGGCAATCAAAGCATCGCGTAGAGGCAATCAAAGCATCTTGTCCGTCTCTTTTATGTAAGTGTATATAATGTTCTAGTCTCATTAGCCTCTTCTTGGCAATCGTTGTTAGTTACTCTGGTCGTGCAATGTATTTGCAACATTCATCTCAGGAACCACGCCTTCGTTGCTTCCAAGCTTCTCTTAATTTACTCATTAACGTTCCACGATTTGCTGTAATTCAGCAGAACAGGTTCTGTATAACACTTCAGCACTCTTTTGCTTACATCATAGTGACCTGTTGCATAAGACAATTTTCAAGTTCTGGAATGCAGTTTTTGCTTGGCATATTCTTCTCTTCATCTCAGTCGTCGTGCATCTGATGGTTGACCTTAAGGTTGATATTTTCCGGAGTATTTCTGTTGTATTTTTTTGTTCTGCATGATCACTAACCTCTATAATGTCATCTCCGTATCCGAGAAACTCTAAGACGATTATAGAGATGCTTAACTAGAGCTGGTACATCAAGAGTATAGAGATAGACTAACGGCCAACCTAGGATGGCACATCAAGAATATTGAGATGGATTAACAGCTAGCTAGGGCTGACATATTAAGAATATAGAGATGGGTTGTAGGCAAACCTAGCATGGCACATCAAGAATATAGAGATGGACTAAAGGCTAACCTAGTATGACACATCACGAATATAGAAATGGATTGTCAGGTAACAACTTGATATTTCAACTTTAACGGCCATTATCAAAGTGCAAAAAATATATCAGCAAAACTGCAAAGATTGCATGTAATCGTCAGACACTGAATTACAAATAATGGAGTGACTAAATATGGAATCATGAAACATGATGCTTGATGTGGCAATAAGGGAACAGTAGAAATCAATAAGTGGGGACATGAACAATAAGCAACAGTAGTTACATGTGTGCGTTTGTGAATACTGGAGACGCCTGGTGTAGAGACAACGACGGCTGGTGTAGAGACAACGACGGCTGGTGTAGAGACAACGACGGCTGGTGTAGAGACAACGGCGGATGGTGTAGAGACAACGACGGCTGGTGTAGAGACAACGACGGCTGGTGTAGAGACAGCGGCGGCTGGTGTAGAGACAACGACGGCTGGTGTAGAGACAGCGGCGGCTGGTGTAGAGACAACGGCAGCTGGTGTAGAGACAACGACGGCTGGTGTAGAGACAACGACGGCTGGTGTAGAGACAACGGCGGCTGGTGTAGAGACAACGACGGCTGCTGTAGAGACAACGACGGCTGCTGTAGAGACAACGACGGCTGCAGCGGCGACAGCTAGAAGTGTCCAGGCAATGAAGTTCAAACAAACATAGGATTCAAATATGTGAAAGATGCTAATAAACATATATATATATATAGTAACTTATGGCCAGTAAGTATAACAATTAATTATATAGCACAACGGGGATAAATAAAAATGGCACGATTCTCTATCCCGCATCGCTGTTGCTGCTGAGGATAAACATACAAGAGTTATGCGCCAGACGATGAACTGCAACGGGCGTCTTCTGTGTGCCTCAACTGTGGGGTTTACCTATTAGTATTAGATTGTTTCTGTGGATGGTCCCGATTGTTGCAGGTCGGTGGATTGTGGCTGTCAGGACCTGCAGGTGCCTGGTCTGTCTGCTCGAGCCAGATCTGCGTGCATACCGACGCACGAACAGAACATAATAAGTAGATTGGAACAGTGATTTGTCTGTCATAATTTATTTGGACAGACCAGCGAACACAGGCTGCCGTGTTTATTGTTTATGTTATCTGTTCGGCCGGTGTTGAAAATGGCTGGGGATGCGTGTTTAATGTGGTGGGTTGTGTATGTGCCAGCGGTGGGTTTAGTGTGTGTCAGGTGGTATTATTTTGTATGCAGAGATTAAACCTAATATATTGCGTGTTATTTTATATACCTAGATTACACCTCATAGATTGTGTGTTATTTTGTATCCAGAGATTACACCTTACAGACTGTGTGTTACTTTGTATCCAGAGATGACACCCTATAGATTGTGATTAAAACACAGAGTATTGAAACGGTTCAGAGATGTACATTTACCATTTGTGTTGAAGAACTTTAAGTTGGTCGTGCTGCAGAAACTGATAGAATGACAGTGTTGTCACAGATGGTTCAATTCAAAGGACTTATTTGTGAGTAGTAAATCATTGCTACTGACTTCAGCCCTGGCAGTCTTCATGGGCCACCTACCGACACACCGGTAAACTCCAGAAGCAACTATCGCAATGCCCAGTTATGCCCGGCGCCAACATCTGCTAGCAGAACCGGAGTTATTCCTGGCCGAACTTGGGTGACCATGTCACGTCTGCTCAGACATAAGCCGCACGTGACGTGCAGCCATGAGCTGTGTTGGCAGTGCTCCAAGGGCCAGCCCAGGGTCTGTCAGATCCAGGCGGCAGCTGGCCAGGAGAGCAGACGCATCCTACAGGACTTCTTCAAGGTACACAGTGAAAACATTGTTGGATGGGTGGGTGTACGCCAAACAACACACTGAGTCTTATGGTCTTTTGTCTGTTTCCTACTAGAGGGCTTCAAATATGAAAACCTTAAATAATGTGTATGTGAGAGAGAGAGAGAGAGAGAGAGAGAGAGAGAGAGAGAGAGAGAGAGAGAGAGAGAGAGAGAGAGAGAGAGAGAGAGAGAGAGAGAGAGAATATATATTCTGGGGCGAAAAGAGAGAGTAAAGAACACACGTATCATTTTTTTTAATGAAGTCATCACTGCGTTCAATGCAAGTTCCCCAGCGCCGATAAAGTGCTTGGATTCCTGTTTAAAAAAAACATGACAAAACCTTGACATCCTTAACAACAATATTGACAAGCTACAAGACGATGGCACGGGTATTGTAATTTATATCACACTGTGAAGGTGTTCATGTGAAGCCCCTCGTATATATATATATATATATGTGTAAGGCACATGGCTAATTCATGTGTACACTTTAGAATGATAGCAGGACGTTACAGTCAGTGTCGGCTGCTGCCACCACACACTGCACCAGAAACTTCAGTGTAAACTCATGGAATCAATACTATCATCGGCGGCCCAGTTAGTGGCATATCCTGTACAGGACGTCGCAGGCAACCCCAAAATTTTCTGTGTTTGCTGTTTATGATCTATTAGGGAGGTTACGTTCAGTAGTTTGCCGGTAATTTTAGAACGACCGACACTCATACCATTGTATGAAAACTAGCGCAAGGCGGTCTGCTACCAAATAGCCTATGCGGGAGTGGTGAATCACGTCCGTAACCCCTTCGGATATATCAGCGGCCAAACGTTTCTTTGTTATGGATATTTACAAAAGTTAGTTGCCTGTGCTTTGCATGGTGTCGCAGTCAACCCCAATATTTATCGACTGTTTGTGGTGCAATGTCTACGTTCACACAGCTATCTCATCCCTCTCCCAAAACCATTCAAGGATCAGTCAAAGCTTAGCGGCTTTAGAATCATCACCCTTCAAAATACATTTCGGAAGGTTCTAGAGAAGATAGTCGCTGTCAAGCTGCAAGAGTTTTTGGAAAGCGGGAAGCTTCTTCCAAGAGGCCTGGGGAGCTACAGGCCAGGAAAAGATATCTGGTAAAATGCAGCCACTTTTGCCTTTGATGTTTATGAGGGGTTCCAGAGTAGACAAGAAACGATGGCGGCAGCGCTTGATCTCGAGGATGCGTACAATAGAGTTCGATATGATATTTTGATGACCGCACTGATGGAGAAGGGGGTCAATCCCTGGTTGGTGAACTGGATAGCAGCCGTCCTGCACTCTCGTCGGGTTGCTCTCCGTCTGGGTGCATGGACCTCAGAGCCACATATTTTAACCCGGGGACTGCCACAGGGATCTGCAATCTCACCGGTGCTCTTTATTGTGTATACGAGCAAGATTGCAAACCTAGAAGCACCAGGGGTTGGAAGAATACTAACATTTGCAGATGATATTCTTGCATATAGGCAGGGGAGAGATGGGGAGCAAACAGCCCAGGAGCTACAGGCGACAGTAGACAAAGTGATTGACTGATGCACTGAAATGAGTGCTGTCATCCACCCAGAAAAGGCGGCTGTTTTGTGGTGCTCTTTGGACAACAGGATTGTGAGAGCGGATGTCCCAAGCCTCGCGATAGATGGTAGAAATGTCAGCAGAGAGAACAAACTGAAGTATCTGGGGATCACATTTGACAGGAGCCTATCCTTCAAGGACCATGTGGAGACGGTTGTGACAAGAACTCAAAAGGGACTCAGTGCACTTAAAACTATGGCTGGAATGGACACAGAGCAGAGAATGCTTTTCACACTATACCAGCACTTGATCCTCTCAGTAATTGATTATGGATTAGGTCTGCTCACTGTCTCAGAGAGTCAGCTGGTGAAGTTAGAGCGCATACAGAACGAAGCTATGCAGGTCATCCTGGGATGCACTAGAGACACCCCAGTAGTGTGTATGCGTTACATCCTTGGTCTGCCGACTGTTGCTGGTAGGCTCAAGGTGATGCAGGCGAAGGCATACCTCAGAGTAGCTGCAGACACAGACCACCCACTGCATGAGGCGCTGGACGCAGTTAAGGGTCAACGACTGATAAGAGGGAAATCATGGATGGCTCAGGCGGAGGATACGATCATACAGGTGTGCCACTTGGAGAACATTAGGCGTGGAGAGGAGTGGGTCAGAGTGCCAGCGGAGCAGTCAGACTTGTGCAGAGGTATAATCACATTAAGCCGGGAGTGCAGGGAGTGGCCAGCAGGGGCCACGGCAGTGGAAATCCAGCAACTAATTCAGGACAATGCTCACTCGAGTGATGTGATTATCTACACAGATGGTTCGGTGTCAAGAGGTGAGAGAAGTGGCTGGGGGTTCATAGCCAAAGCCAATGGTCGACGTTTGAGGCAGGAGAGCCTGGCATATGATAATACCACAACATCCAACTTAAGAATGGAGGTGGAGGCGGTCACTGCGGCTCTCCGCTGGATGGAGAATACGACACACACACACACACACATCGTGATTGTAACTGACTCAGAAAGCATGCTGACGAGGGTGAGGACGGGCAGGCTTCGTGCGGAGTGGCTTGCTTCGCTTCGGAGGTCACGGGTGACAAGCATCGCCTGGATCTTTTCTCCGGGGCATGCCGGTGTGCTTGGAAATGAACAGTCGGACAGATTGGCTGGCTCTGCAGAACTTGGTGGAGTATTGATACATGACAAGGCAGATGTGGTTGGGGCCTTGTGGGAGGACGTGCACACCTTGGAGGAGCAAATGGATTACTATGGTCTGGCAAGAATGAGACAACGAGGAGTGACGAGGGGATCTGGCCGACGCTCAACGCTCAGAGGAAAGGCGAGACGGACATATAATCAGATTGCTACTGGTACTATTAGTGTTGGAACTCTTCGCTGGCTGCTGATGATGAGGATGGAGCGCTTATGGGAATGCCCCGAATGCTGTGATGTCGATTCCTAAATCAATCAATCAATGTCTACGTTCAGTGGCTTACCATCTCTTTCTGAATGCCCGACGTCTCATACCATCAAAATCAACGCAAAGCGGTCTGTCTACTTCCAATTGGCCACGTCTGACTTTGAAGCCTCGACTCGGTATGTCAGGAAATTGTGAAACTGCGTCTCATTAACCTCTAAGTCACAAACGCCGAGGAATGCTGAGTATATCGCTGATGCAACAACCCCCGGTACAGCGGAATCTGCTGCTTGTACTGTCACCATCCCAGTACGTATACGGGCTTAAAATCTGGGGACCACAGTCAATAAATGCTCTGTTGATACGTCGATTATCTTCACAGACAAAACTCATAATGGTACCATAAATCAATCACGCCATAGGGAAAGGGAAACGAGGGAGAGAGAGAGAGAGAGAGAGAGAGAGAGAGAGAGAGAGAGAGAGAGAGAGAGAGAGAGAGAGAGAGTAGGGAGGGAGGGAGTTGGCTGGGCTCACCCAGCTGAGTATTCATACTTCACTGGGATCTTTGTAGTTCATACTTGACTGGGATCTTTGCTGGGTCGGCACGCTCTCCTCGCATTGAAGGTGTGGATTCGTGCATTCAGCCTGCATACCGCCCCAGACACAGCCCATAGCCAGGCACGTCCAACCCTAGGGAAGGTATATGATACCGGGTATCAGCAGCCCCGAGGTAATATCATGCATAAGAGCTCTCCCTGGGGGCACGCTGTCTGATGATCTGTCTATACCCGTGTCTGTATTCTCTCTTTATCTCTCCCTCTTAATCTCTCCCTATGACTCTCTCTCTCTCTCTCTCTCTCTCTCTCTCTCTCTCTCTCTCTCTCTCTCTCCATTCCTCCCTCTCCCTCTACCTCTATCATCTTTCCTCTCTTTCTCCATTCTTTCTATATCTCCCTTTCCCCCTCTTCGTCTCCTCTCTTTCTCTCTCCTCTCCTCTCTCTTTCTCTCTCCTCTCCTTCTCTCCTCAGCTCTCACTCCCCCTAAACCACCTCCTCTCTCAACCTCCTCCTCTTGCGTGCCCAATTCGTCACTCTATGAAAATAAGTCGCTTGTTTAACCCCCCCCCCCCCCACCCCCATCCCATTTCCCGCCGTCTTTCTTATCTTCTCTTTATCTATCTCACTGTCTGTCTGTCTGTGTCCCCCCCCTCTCTCTCTCTCCTCTCTCTCTCTCTGTCACTCTCTCTGTCTGTGTGTGTGTGTGTCTCTCTCTCTGTGGCTGTGTGTCTGTGTGTGTGTGTGTCTCTCTCTCTGTCTCTCTGTGTCTGTGTGTGTGTGTGTCTCTCTCTCTCTGTGTCTCTCTCTGTGTCTCTCTCTGTGTCTCTCTCTGTCTCTCTCTCTGTGTGTCTCTCTCTGTGTCTCTCTCTGTCTCTCTGTGTGTGTCTCTCTCTCTCTGTCTCTGTGTGTCTGTCTCTCTCTATCTCTCTGTCTCTCTCTCTCTGTGTCTCTCTATGTGTGTGTGTCTCTCTCTCTGTCTCTCTCTCTGTCTCTCTCTGTGTCTCTCTCTTTCTCTCTGTGTCTCTCTCCCTCTCTCTGTGTCTCTCTCCCTCTCTGTGTCTCTCTCTGTGTGTCTCTCTCTGTGTCTCTCTGTGTGTGTGTCTCTCTCAGTGTGTCTCTCTCTGTCTCTCTCTCTGTGTCTCTCTCTGTGTCTCTTTCTGTCTCTCTCTCTGTGTCTCTCTCTCTGTGTCTCTCTCTGTGTCTCTCTCTGTATGTGTCTCTCTCTGTCTTTCTGTGTCTCTCTCTGTGTCTCTGTGTGTGTGTCTCTCTCTCTGTGTCTCTCTCTGTGTGTGTGTCTCTTTCTGTGTCTCTGTGTGTGTGTCTCTCTCTGTGTCTCTCTCTGTGTCTCTCTCTGTCTCTCTGTGTGTGTGTGTGTGTGTGTGTGTGTCTGTGTGTGTCTCTCTCTCTGTCTCTCTCTCTGTGTCTCTCTACCATCTGATGATAGTCCATCTATGCCTCTGTCTGACTCTACTTATCTCTTGTAAAGATAAACTCTGTCAATCTCGTTATGTGACTGGTTAAACTCTGTCAATCTCGTTATGTGACTGGTTAAACTCTGTCAATCTCGTTATGTGATTCTTCTTCTTCTTCTTCTTCTTCTTCTTCTTCTTCTTCTTCTTCTTCTTCTTCTTCTTCTTCTTCTTCTTCTTCTTCTTCTTCTTCTCTCTCTCTCTCTCTCTCTCTCTCTCTCTCTCTCTCTCTCTCTCTCTCTCTCTCTCTCTCTCTCTCTCTCTCTCTCTCTCTCTCTCTCTCTCTCTCTCTCTCTCTCTCTCTCTGTTAACTGCTGTTTATCACACCACACATTTTTCCAGTTGTCACAACCTTCTTTAGAAGGGGTCAAAACCAATTGCAGATGTATTGAGAGCAGACCGCTCAACATTCTCTAACATCAACCTCTGACTGGAAGTATGTTCAGACCCAGCTCTCTGACATCATTCTACCAATCATATCATCTCCTGACCCAGCTCATCATTCTCTGACTCCAGCCATCTATTGACTCTGTTCATTCTCTGACTCCAGCCATCTATTGACTCTGTTCATTCTCTGACTCCAGCCATCTATTGACTCTGTTCATTCTCTGACTCCAGCCATCTGTTGACTCAGCTCATTCTCTGGCTCAGCCAATTATGCAGTGTCTGGAAGCATCCACTGACTTGTGGAACACATCATCACTTAACAAAACAGATCACCTTAGAGCACTAATCTATACTAACATGTTTCGTCTACATAAACTTGTGTCTCAACACTGATTGTTTATTGTGTTCTATGACCAGGAGGTGACCAAGCGTTTGTCGTTGCCAGCCGACATCAGACTACCAGAAAACTTCCTGGCCCAGCAGTCGTTGTCTCTGAGTCCAGATGGCCAGCTCACCCGCAGGTCACGGCGGAAGTCTCTGGTATGTATCGGCAGAAAGTCTACTGGTGAACTTAAATGTTCTCGTCACCACATGTGCCGAGTCCATATCTTGCTGGAGTTAGTCCAGCAGAACTCTCATAATGGGAGAATTTTCTTTGGTCACAAACAGCCTCTTCCAAACCTGCATGGAAGAAGATGTGTCTGTGGTCACCAGCAACATCTTCTAAACCTCCATGGAAGAAGATGTGTAAACATTGGCCTGGTCTCTCAGGTCCATCCAGGCCATCAAGGTTGCCAGGAAATGTCCTGGAAAGTAAAGGAGACCCAGTTGGTCTATAAAAACATGGGCTGTTGTCAGAGTCTTGCATAACACAAGACAAGTAGCTCGTTTTCTGGCAAGTGTGAAGTAATATCAAACTATCAAATCACACGAAGTGAATATCCGAAAGTATTATTCACACGTTTTATTGACGCGCCGCATTTATCATCGCACAAACATCGCGCACTGACAATCCATAACAGTCATTATAGCATGAACAATATCACTACAATACATAATAATACATGCAAGCAATAAACATCTCACTTACAGTCAAACTATACAAGCGTTCGAACCAGTCTCCCACTGTCATACAGGCTAGCTCTCAAGGCAGATTCAAACTCAACTCGCATTCCCTTGCGACCTGTCCGTTCAACGATCTAAGCTCGTCTGCCAGTTCTGGCGTCTTACACGCTTACACGCACACGTCAGCTGGTGTCCCCTGCACGGTTCACGGGGTGAACTCAATTGCTGTGCGTGGCTACCTATCCGGGTGTTGGTAACGACGCCGCGTTCTCTCTGTCGTGTTTAACATTACTCAGGGTTGCGTGTTGTTATGTTGTCTGGCGTTGGTACAGACAACGCGTTGCAACCTCGGATGTGAGACCTTGACAGCTGTAACTGCATGCACTATATGCCTCAATGTGTGCAAGGATCATTCAGTGAGTTTACTATATAAAAATATGGGCTGTAACTGTATGTACAATATGCCTCAATGTGTGTACAATGATCTTCCAATGGGTGTACTATAAGCCGACGCTGGGATGAAAGTGTTTTATGGATGCACATCACAATCCTGCATACCGAGGTCAAAACACAGCTGTGGGCCATTTGGGAGCTGGTTCCTATGAAATGGTATAAGTGCTGGTCATTCAGAAAGCAATGGCAAACTACTGAATGTAAACTTGCCAAGAAAGCACAAACAGCCTTATAATGCTGGTGTTGACTGTGATGTCCTGTAAAGGATATGCAGCTATCTTTTATAAGCAGTTGCTGCTCTTCAGAGTTGTTGTAGTTGATCAACTGAATGCTGCATCATTTGGGACCGATTCCTGAATGAAGTGGTGAACGTCTGATGTCTGACACATTCTCATCACAACAGCTGCCCTGTCTGTACCCTGCTGGAGTACGTCCAGCTGAACTCTCACAATGGAAGATGTGTTCTTTTGGTCACAAGCAGATTCCACAGCACAACTGCATATTGTCAATAAGCTTCAGTATGTTCTTTAGTAGTTCCTCATTTTAATTACCTGTTAGACAGATAAAACAGCCAGTGGATTGATATATATCTTCCAGAGTATGAGTATACCATGTGTAGGAGTTGCACCAGACTGCCATGGTGGCTGTAGTGGTGTTTGGAAATCCCAGATCCAGATATGAACATGAACTTGGTTGTATACCTGCCAGACACTGATGACACCCAGCATGTGTTTGGCATGTTAGTATTTATTGTTGTAAATAAATATGTGCTATCAGCAAGAATGTAACAGTTATCAGTCCCTGCACTCTGTGTGAGTCATCCTAACCAGTAATCATCATCACACCCCTAGAAATGGATGAACAGGCAAGAAACACACTAAACAAGTTGCTTGAAAGTCGACAGGGTCAACTTCATTGCACCGGGTTTTTATCCCATATGGCTCGGTCTCTTTCCGCAGCGCGGAAAGCGTCGCACAAAGCATGAACTCCGTAGCTCTAGCGACGACGCACAGGAGCCTTAAAAAAATTTCACTCGTAAACCGAAGGACGCGACCCAGAATCGAACCCACAACCTTTGGAGCCCGAGTCAAACGGCTTGACCACTTCGCCACAAATGCTCGAAAATATTTCACCTCTGATGGGACCTGAACCCACAATCCCCGGCTTAGGGGCCGATGCCTTATCCATTAGGCCATGGAGGCACACACTAGATGCTCCATGACAACCCTAGAGTCATGTCTGATGACAACCCTAGAGTCATGTCTGGTGACAACCCTGGAGTCATGTCTGGTGACAACCCTGGAGTCATGTCTGATGACAACCCTAGAGTCATGTCTGATGACAACCCTGGAGTCATGTCTGATGACAACCCTGGAGTCTTGTCTGGTGACAACTGTGGAGTCATGTCAGGTTACAACCCTAGAGTCATGTCTGGTTTACAACCCTAGAGTCAGTCAGGTGACAACACTAGAGTCATGTCTGGTGACAACCCTGGAGTCATGTCTGGTGACAACCCTAGAGTCATGTCTGGTGACAACCCTAGAGTCATGTCTGGTGACAACCCTGGAATCATGTCTGGTGACAACCCTAGAGTCATGTCTGGTGACAACCCTAGAGTCATGTCTGGTGACAACCCTAGAGTCATGTCTCATGACAACCCTAGAGTCATGTCTGGTGACAACCCTAGAGTCATGTCAGGTCACAACCCTAGAATCATGTCTGATGATAACCCTAGAGTCATGTCAGGTCACAACCCTAGAGTCATGTCTGGTTTACAACCCTAGAGTCATGCCTGGTGACAACCCTAGAGTCATGTCTGATGATAACCCTGGAGTCATGTCTGGTGATAACTCTAGAGTCATGTCAGGTGACAGACAACACTAGAGTCATGTCTGATGATAACCCTAGACTTATGTCTGGATTGTTATATTTGATCTGGCAACCCCAGGTTATAGTCTGAGTTGTCAACCTCACATAATCAACTGTTCTTGCATTTTCCAGTCGGAGATTGGGTTTGGAAAGATTGAATCCTACACGAAGCTGGATAAACTCGGGGAGGTAAGAAGTCTGTTTCACCAAGCTTCACTTTACTTCATCACTTGCAGCCAGCCAAAGCATACTTTCATATTTTCTTCTTCGTTGAGCATACTTTTAAATCATCATCAGAAATACCTTTTTAATATCATGGCTATAACATTGAGAAAAGCACAGGAGTACAGTGTTGATTTTCATGCTTGTTTCATAGATGACAGTAATGTTTTAGACTGTGTCCAGCATCACATGTAACCCATATCACTGAATCATTACATCATGAATAACTAGCAACTGTCAGAGTAACTGGTAAAACATCAATCTTCTTCTTCTTCAGCGTTCCGAGCCATTGAGGTTCTTTGCTGCAGACACAATCCGTCTCCATTCGTCTCTCTGGTGGACCTTCTCTTGCCAGTCATTGATTCCAAGTGCTTGTAGGTCTGTATATATATTATCTCTCCACCGCCTTCTTGGTCTACCTCGGGGTCTACGGTCATTTATTTCCTGAGTGTAAGCGAGTTTTGTTTCCCTATTATCTTCCATTCTTTCTATATTCCCCAGCCATTGTAGTCTATTAGCCTTCATGATACCAGTGATTAGCGGGGACTTAAACAGATCATAAATGTCTTTGTTACTTCTTCTTTTCCACTCTCCACTTTGTGTAACCCTAATGGGTCCAAAGATGCGTCTTAAAATTTTGTTCTCAAAGGTTTGTAACAAGGCTTGGTCTCCTTTCGTTGTACTCCAGGTTTCAGAGCCTTACAGCACAACTGGTCTGATCAGTGTTTTGTATATTGTGATCTTGGTGTTATGAGATAGCGCATTTGATTTTAGTAGATGTTGTAGTGCATAGTATATCTTATTTCCAGAATTTATTCTAGTTTGTAACCATCAATCACTATTTGAAAATGTATGAGCAAAATATAAAATGAAGAGAAGAGATTGAAGATAATTTTGATGCATTCCTGATTGGTGGAAATACAATTCAAGAACTCAGGTGTGCAGATGTGACAGTCCTCCACTCAAAGAGCGCTAAAGAATGAGAAGCATTGATCCTGTCTGTCAAGTGAGACAGTGACAATGAACATCTTTTTCTGAGCTTTAAATACAAATGTCCACATACAAAACTACATGCCAATCAAAGGTCATAATCAACAATGGATACATTGAGAGCGTCCCAAACTGTGAATGTCTTGGCTCTATATGTAGACTGATCACAGTAGTGCAGAGGGCCAACAACATAATGAACCTGTGGCACAACACCAGCCAATGAATGGTTTTCTCTGTAGGGCACTGGTAGAATGCTTAAAACTAGGTACTTTAGTAACATTTTCTAAATTGCTTTTTTAATTATATAACTGCATAGTTGGATACCTCTTGAAAAAACAAATCCAACCATACCTTATTCAAGTCTGCAAGTGAATTGTAAGCTGAGATATTAATTTTTGTATGTCAGTTTAATATTTAACATTGGCATATTGGTAACCATTGGTAACCCACTCTGGAAAGTGTGACCACAAAACACATAAGATTACTTAAAACAATGATTGTTTTCTCTGTAGGGAACTGGTTGAATGCTTAAAACAATGATTGTTTTCTCTATAGGGAACTGGTTGAATGCTTAAAACAATGATTGTTTTTTTCTGTAGGGAACTGGTTGAATGCTTAAAACAATGATTGTTTTCTCTATAGGGAACTGGTTGAATGCTTAAAACAATGATTGTTTTCTCTATTGGGAACTGGTTGAATGCTTAAAACAATGATTGTTTTTTTCTGTAGGGCACTGGTTGAATGCTTAAAACAATGATTGTTTTCTCTGTAGGGCACATATGCCACAGTGTTTAAGGGCAAGTCCAGGCTGACAGATAATTTGGTGGCTCTCAAAGAAATCCGACTTGAGCACGAGGAGGGAGCCCCTTGTACAGCCATCAGGGAGGGTAAGCCTTGCTCTCATATCAGTTGTGTACCAATGAAATGTAGACATGTCAGTTGCATGTACCAGTGGACTGTAGATTCTGTAATATTTGACACATACATTTGTAATGTAAGCAAAATTATATGTGATGTATTTAGTAATTAAAATATTATTGTTGCATCTATAAAGCCTTGAGTAAGTTGTGGTAATTTATCTATATTTACTCATGTAAGCGATTTATAGCAATTTGTTAATAAAGTAAGCATCTAGTGTGCAAACAAATTGCAGTAATTTATGTATGAACGCAGATGTAAATAATGTGTAATGATACTTCAGTAAAGAAATTACAATGTAAGCTGATTGTGGTAATTCATCACTGAAGACTAAAATAAGAGTACTATAAACTCTGCTGTAATATATAACTGATCTTGTCTCTTTCAGTGTCATTATTACGTGATCTCAAACATGCCAACATTGTTACGCTACATGACATCATCCACACAGACAAGTCCTTGACTTTAGTCTTTGAATATTTAGTAAGTACAACTTGAATGTATTTTATGTTAATTATAGCACTAGAAATTGAGATGTTTGCATTTTTAAAGTGATGGAATAGAGAGAAAAAGCAGCGGCTGCAGCAGGATATAACAATATGAAATGGAAACAAATAGGTATTTTAAATTCCTGCGAGAAAAAACGAACTAAACATTAACAAACGTTGCACATACCTTACAAGGAGATCCACGTGTCACGAAATACAGGTGAAAAATCCGAAATCAGAAGCACTCAATAAATATAAAAATGCATAATAAAATAAGATAAAAAAACACACGAACGCATACAGTACGACACACAGACGTTTCGATTCTAAGAATCTTTGTCAATGACAACACAGATAGCTGACGACAAAAACACAAACACACGACCTATCACTTATAGTGCACAACCTGATAATTCCATGTGCGGCAGAAAATGTGACTTGGCCAGCTGCGAAAACGCTTGTGGCGCAGAATTGAAAATGGGTTGCCAAAAAGGATTTGAGTAGCCAAAAATATGTGAACAGTCTGCTATGAAAACATAGAAATGTGGGGACAATTAAGTCTAGATATCGCGGGGGAGGGGGGGGGGGGACAGCCGTAGTAATTGGGGAAGATGCCACAGTTATACTGTAGCGTCCACGACAGTATTAATTCCTGCCGGGTGGATGCATCCCAGATTGTTGATTAGCTGGCATTCAATTCTAAGTCTGACACAGCTATTTGAGAAGCAGGGTTTTAATGCGGTGACACATGCATCGCCGGCTCCATTGTGGTTGGAGGAATTGAAATGGTTGGGGACAGGTTTGTCAGCGCCCTGATTGATGTCTCTGAGGTGTTCTCTAAAACGATCCGCAAGACGTCTGCCCGTTTGGCCAATCTATTTCATGTCACATCGTTTGCAGATGATAACATAAATCAGATTGCGGGATGTGCAGGTGAACAAATCTTTCAAGGTGAAGGTGCCTCGGGGAAATGCAATTTCTGGTGTCTGAACAACGTATGGGCATGTCAGACAGTTCCTACGATGGCATTCGAAGGTGCCCACGGATGAAGTAACCATGGGGAGGCGACTGTGCACAAGGTGGTCTCTGAGGCTCTGGTTACGGCGGAAAATTACCCTGGGGCCATTTGAGAATACCTCACGAGTGGTAGGATCCGATTCCAAGATGGACCAGTGTCTCAGGAAAATGTGCTTGATGGCATAGGCATGTGGATGGAAGGTGAGGATAAGCTTGGGTTCATTGTTCTGAGGTCGCGTATGCTTGGCGAGGGACATTTCCCGCGAGACCTGGGTTATGCGACAGAGAGCTGTCGACAAGACGTCCTCTGGGTAGGACCGTCTGTGGAAAAAGTCCAGCATTTCGTGGGCTCTCTCGAGGAAGTCATTATCATCCTGACAGATGCGGCGAAGGCGGAGTAGCTGGGAATATGGGATGGAATCTTTGCAGCTTTTGGGGTGGGATGAGCTGTACAGGAGGAAACCGTGAGCATCAGTAGGTTTATAGTACACGGAGGTCGTGAGGCCTGTAGAGTTTAACTTAATGGTGGTGTCAAGAAAATTGACAGAGGTGGTGGAAATTTCTGAGGTGAATTGGATCGATGGATGGAAGTTCTTGACATAATTAATGAACCGGTTCAGTTCCGCCTCCGACATGTCAGTGAGACCTATGCCGTCATCGATGTAGCGTCGGTAAAAAGAAGGGAGAAGACCATCATAGCTGAGTTCAATCTGGTGTTCCAGATGTCCCATAAATACACATGCGTAGCTGGGTCCCATTTTAGTGCCCATGGCGACACCGCTGATTTGTTCAAAGTAGTGGCCATTGAACTCAAAGGAATTGTTGGTGAGGACCAATTCAGCGAGTCTCACAAGTGTGCGTGTAGGGATGGCTTGATCTGTGCGTTGATCCAGAAAGAACTGTAGCGCCCTGAGGCCATCAGCGTGAGGAATGGAGGTATAGAGGGAACATACATCTATTAGGAATAGTCTGTATGTGTTCCCAGGAGTCAGTTGGAGAGAGTTGAATGAAAGTAACGCATGCATTGTATCCTTGATGTATGACGGGAGATTCGCAACTAGAGGTTGGAAAATCCTGTCAAGAAACGCTGAGATCAGTTCAGTCGGGCACGAGCAGGCAGAAACTATCGGACGTCCAGGATTTTTAAGTTTATGTATTTTGGGCAGCATGTAGAGGGTGGGTTTGCCCAAGTCGGAGTCATGGATGTGAAGTGAAGTGGCACTGGGTGGTAAGGCATCCTCACGTATGAGCTGTTTGATGGTGTTTTGAATCTTCCGGTTGTAGGAGAGAGTGGGGTCTTCGGTGCAGGGTGAATAATTGTCAGGTTTATTAAGTTGAGACATGACTTCCTCGACATATAGATCTTTTTGCCAAACAACTACCGCACCCCCTTTATCCGCCGGTTTGATGACTATGTCCTGTCTGCGCTGTAGTTGAGACAGGGCACGCCATTCGGAAGGGGATAGGTTGGAGCGTTTCAAGCGAGGGAAAGAAAGTTGCTTGATCTCATGGAGTGTGTTGGCTATGTAGAGGTCAAGCGCGTTGGAAACTCCGGGGGGTGGGGTCCATGTGGAACGGGATTTGGTTGAAGATGGAAAAATGTCTGGAAGCTGTGGGGTGGGACTGAGGACAGGTTTGTCTCTGTGGTGGTACTTGAGGCGGAGTCGTCTGTGGAAGTTGGAGACGTCTTCCAAAATGGCGCGACTGTCCATTCGGGGGCGTAGAGGGACAAAACTGAGACCTTTCCCTAGCACAGAAAGTGATGGTTGTGTTTGCAGTGATAGAGTTAACAGTTGGGTGAGTGGCTGTGTGTGTGATTCGCTAGCAGTGATGGAGTCATCATTTGAGGAGTTGAGTTGTGTCAAGAATTGACATCACAGCATTCAAGACATTCCCATATGCACTCTGTCCTCATCTTCAACAATCAGTTAAGAGTCCCAATATTAATGGTACCAGTTGCAGATGATATTATGTCCATCTGACCTTTCTTTGGAGAACTGAGTGTCGGTCAGATTCTCTGACCACTTCCTGCCACCAGTTGAGAAGTGAGTGGTTGTTTGCTAGTAATGATGGCGTCAACAGTTGAGTGATGGAGTGATTGAAGAAATTATCCCACCACTGCTGGGAATTGAAGTACAGTCTTGGTAATCAAATCCTGGTAATCAAGTCTTGGTAATCTTATCTAGGTAATCCATCCATCCATCCATCATGTGCCATGCCGGTAAGCGTGCGCGGTCATGTTCTGCCATCTCACTCGATCACCAGAGTCGTGGATCAGCTCCGTGTTTCTGTCTCGACCATGCCACAAGGCCAAGCCATCCAGGTACTTGCTTCTAGGTCTTCCCCTTGGTCTGTTCCCCTCGATCTTACCAGTTGTCACCAAGTTCTCCAGATCATTTCTTCTCATAACATGCCCAAAAAATTGTGACTATCTACGTCTAATGTCTCTAATCAGTTTACAATCTTCATTTGTTTCTTGAAGAACTTGTTCATTGGTCTTTCTGGCTGTCCATGGTATTCTTTACATTTTCCTCAGAAACCACATTTCTACAGCCATCAGATGTTTTTCAGCCTGACTGCTCATTGTCCAAGCTTCACATCCATATAAGAGTACAGGTTCTATGTAGCATCTCAACACTCTTTTTCTCGTTTCAATTGACAAATCTAGGTAATAAAGTCTTAGTAATCAAGTTGCGGTATTGGTAATCAAGTCTTGGTATTGTTAATCAAGTTGTGATATTGGTAATCAAGTCTTGGTATATGTAATCA
The DNA here is from genome assembly GCA_963921405.1 of Cepaea hortensis. Lineage (NCBI taxonomy): Eukaryota > Metazoa > Mollusca > Gastropoda > Stylommatophora > Helicidae > Cepaea > Cepaea hortensis. The sequence goes on along the minus strand of OY992882.1, from coordinate 124,644,781 downwards.
AATCTTGGCATTGGTAATCAAGATGTGGTATTAGTAATCAAGTTGTGGTATTGGTAATCAAGTCTTGGTATTGGTAATCAAGTTGTGGTATTGGTAATCAAGTTGTGGTATTGGTAATCAAGTCATGGTAATCAAGTCTTGATATTGGTAATCAAGTTGTGATATTGGTAATCAAGTCTTGGTATTTGTAATCAAGTCTTGGTATTGGTAATCAAGATGTGGTATTAGTTATCAGTGCTGGTATTTGTTATCAAGCTTTAGTATTGGTAATGAAGGTATGTCATTGGTAATTAAGTCTTGGTAACCCAGTGGTGGTAATCAAGCACACTAACCACTTTGTTGCTGCAGCCCCTGTCATGTATGTTTTTTGTGTGTGTGCGTATCTCTTACAGGACGTTGCAGTCAACATCAGCATTTTTCAGCTGCTGTTGATGTACTAGACAAGATTACGCTCAGTAGTTTGCCGTTGCTTTTGGAGCGATCAGCTCACATACCCCATAAGTTACCAGCGTAGCAAGAACCGCTTATGATTCTCGCGCAGGTTATGCTACTCGCGAGAATATATGGGATTACAGAGAAAGACGTTAACGACTAGACCAGGGAGCTGGCGTAATGTATGTAGAATATATTAATTTTTCAGCAGGACGTATAGACAATGGATAGAGGTCCGACTTTACATGGCGTCACATCAATATGATTGAATCACCATGATACCAGAAAGATGGTTGTCTAGGTTTGGTCACAATATGATTGAGTCGCCCAGATACCAGAAAGATGGTTGTCTGGGCTTGGTCACAATATTACATGGAGATCTATACAGAGAGTATAGGAAGGCCAGGCTTAGGACAGAACAAACAGAGGATGTCCATGAAACAGCTACGTCACACAAACAGGCGAAAGCACTGGGTGACATATTTGTGCTGAGATGAGAATAGGAGACAGTGGAGTGACACGACCAGATGACTTAAACAGCAGTCATCGGACTGAGCCACCTAATAATGATGAGAGCAGGGACAAGTGGAAAGATATGATTATACAACCATGAGACCTGTATTCAGACTAACTGACCTCAGGATGAGCTGCGTCTGTTGCTTCTCATGTGACAGGCATTCCATTGTTATTTGTTACACAAGTGCTTTCTTCAAATGACACTTTATGAAGATGGATTTATGTGACATTCAAATATAGTTGTTTATCCTCAAAGTTCACTTCTGTTTTATACCTCTGATTAGAGCCATTTGATCATTTATATTTACATGACACAATAAAGAGCATCATAGATGGTATAGCTGACAGAGTTCTGACACAATAAAGTGCATCAGAGATGGTATAGCTGACACAATAAAGAGCATCATAGATGGTATAGCTGACCGAGTTCTGACACAATAAAGAGCATCAGAGATGGTATAGATGACAGTTCTGACACAATAAAGAGCATCATAGATGGTATAGCTGACCGAGTTCTGACACAATAAAGAGCATCAGAGATGGTATAGCTGACAGTTCTGACACAATAAAGAGCATCAGAGATGGTATAGATGACAGTTCTGACACAATAAAGTGCATCAGAGATGGTATAGCTGACAGTTCTGACACAATAAAGAGCATCAGAGATGGTATAGATGACAGTTCTGACACAATAAAGAGCATCATAGATGGTATAGCTGACTGAGTTCTGACACAATAAAGTGCATCATAGATGGTATAGCTGACTGAGTTCTGACACAATAAAGTGCATCATAGATGGTATAGCTGACTGAGTTCTGACACAATAAAGAGCATCATAGATGGTATAGCTGACTGAGTTCTGACACAATAAAGAGCATCAGAGATGGTATAGCTGACACAATAAAGTGCATCAGAGATGGTATAGCTGACTGAGTTCTGACACAATAAAGAGCATCATAGATGGTATAGCTGACTGAGTTCTGACACAATAAAGTGCATCATAGATGGAATAGCTGACTGAGTTCTGACACAATAAAGTGCATCATAGATGGTATAGCTGACTGAGTTCTGACACAATAAAGAGCATCATAGATGGTATAGCTGACTGAGTTCTGACACAATAAAGTGCATCATAGATGGTATAGCTGACTGAGTTCTGACACAATAAAGAGCACAGAGATGGTATAGCTGACTGAGTTCTGACACAATAAAGAGCATCAGAGATGGTATAGCTGACAGAGTTCTGACACAATAAAGAGCATCAGAGATGGTATAGATGACACAATAAAGAGCATCATAGATGGTATAGCTGAGTTCTGACACAATAAAGTGCATCAGAGATGGTATAGCTGACTGAGTTCTGACACAATAAAGAGCATCAGAGATGGTATAGATGACACAATAAAGAGCATCAGAGATGGTATAGCTGACTGAGTTCTGACACAATAAAGAGCATCAGAGATGGTATAGCTGACTGAGTTCTGACACAATAAAGAGCATCAGAGATGGTATAGCTGACTGAGTTCTGACACAATAAAGTGCATCAGAGATGGTATAGCTGACTGAGTTCTGACACAATAAAGAGCATCAGAGATGGTATAGCTGACTGAGTTCTGACACAATAAAGAGCATCAGAGATGGCATAGCTGACTGAGTTCTGACACAATAAAGAGCATCAGAGATGGTATAGATGACACAATAAAGAGCATCAGAGATGGTATAGCTGACTGAGTTCTGACACAATAAAGAGCATCAGAGATGGTATAGCTGACACAATAAAGAGCATCAGAGATGGTATAGCTGACTGAGTTCTGACACAATAAAGAGCATCAGAGATGGTATAGCTGACTGAGTTCTGACACAATAAAGAGCATCAGAGATGGTATAGCTGACTGAGTTCTGACACAATAAAGAGCATCAGAGATGGTATAGATGACACAATAAAGAGCATCAGAGATGGTATAGCTGACAGAGTTCTGACACAATAAAGTGCATCAGAGATGGTATAGCTGACTGAGTTCTGACACAATAAAGAGCATCAGAGATGGTATAGATGACACAATAAAGAGCATCAGAGATGGTATAGATGACACAATAAAGAGCATCAGAGATGGTATAGATGACACAATAAAGAGCATCAGAGATGGTATAGCTGACTGAGTTCTGACACAATAAAGAGCATCAGAGATGGTATAGCTGACTGAGTTCTGACACAATAAAGTGCATCAGAGATGGTATAGCTGACTGAGTTCTGACACAATAAAGAGCATCAGAGATGGTATAGATGACACAATAAAGAGCATCAGAGATGGTATAGATGACACAATAAAGAGCATCAGAGATGGTATAGCTGACTGAGTTCTGACACAATAAAGTGCATCATAGATGGTATAGCTGACAGAGTTCTGACACAATAAAGAGCATCATAGATGGTATAGCTGACTGAGTTCTGACACAATAAAGAGCATCATAGATGGTATAGCTGACTGAGTTCTGACACAATAAAGAGCATCAGAGATGGTATAGATGACTGAGTTCTGACACAATAAAGAGCATCAGAGATGGTATAGCTGACTGAGTTCTGACACAATAAAGAGCATCAGAGATGGTATAGCTGACACAATAAAGAGCATCAGAGATGGTATAGCTGACACAATAAAGAGCATCAGAGATGGTATAGCTGACACAATAAAGAGCATCAGAGATGGTATAGCTGACTGAGTTCTGACACAATAAAGAGCATCAGAGATGGTATAGCTGACACAATAAAGAGCATCATAGATGGTATAGCTGAGTTCTGACACAATAAAGTGCATCAGAGATGGTATAGATGACTGAGTTCTGACACAATAAAGAGCATCATAGATGGTATAGCTGACAGAGTTCTGACACAATAAAGAGCATCAGAAATGGTATAGATGACACAATAAAGAGCATCAGAGATGGTATAGCTGACCGAGTTCTGACACATTAAAGGGCATCAGAGATGGTATAGCTGACTGAGTTCTGACACAATAAAGAGCATCAGAGATGGTATAGCTGACTGAGTTCTGACACAATAAAGAGCATCATAGATGGTATAGCTGACTGAGTTCTGACACAATAAAGAGCATCAGAGATGGTATAGATGACACAATAAAGAGCATCATAGATGGTATAGCTGAGTTCTGACACAATAAAGTGCATCAGAGATGGTATAGATGACTGAGTTCTGACACAATAAAGAGCATCAGAGATGGTATAGCTGACACAATAAAGTGCATCATAGATGGTATAGATGACACAATAAAGAGCATCAGAGATGGTATAGATGACACAATAAAGTGCATCATAGATGGTATAGATGACACAATAAAGAGCATCAGAGATGGTATAGCTGACTGAGTTCTGACACAATAAAGTGCATCATAGATGGTATAGATGACACAATAAAGAGCATCATAGATGGTATAGCTGACTGAGTTCTGACACAATAAAGTGCATCATAGATGGTATAGCTGACTGAGTTCTGACACAATAAAGAGCATCAGAGATGGTATAGCTGACTGAGTTCTGACACAATAAAGTGCATCATAGATGGTATAGATGACACAATAAAGAGCATCAGAGATGGTATAGATGACACAATAAAGTGCATCATAGATGGTATAGATGACACAATAAAGTGCATCAGAGATGGTATAGCTGACTGAGTTCTGACACAATAAAGAGCATCAGAGATGGTATAGCTGACTGAGTTCTGACACAATAAAGAGCATCATAGATGGTATAGCTGACTGAGTTCTGACACAATAAAGTGCATCATAGATGGTATATCTGACTGAGTTCTGACACAATAAAGAGCATCAGAGATGGTATAGCTGACTGAGTTCTGACACAATAAAGTGCATCATAGATGGTATAGATGACACAATAAAGAGCATCAGAGATGGTATAGATGACACAATAAAGAGCATCAGAGATGGTATAGATGACACAATAAAGAGCATCAGAGATGGTATAGCTGACACAATAAAGAGCATCAGAGATGGTATAGCTGACACAATAAAGAGCATCAGAGATGGTATAGCTGACACAATAAAGAGCATCAGAGATGGTATAGCTGACAGAGTTCTGACACAATAAAGAGCATCAGAGATGGTATAGCTGACTGAGTCTTGGACTTTTTAGTTGACTGAGTAGTGGACTGTTTAGTTGACTGAGTAGTGGACTGTTTAGTTGACTGAGTATTGAACTGTTTAGTTGACTGAGTATTGAACTGTTTAGTTGACTGAGTATTGGACTGTTTAGTTGACTGAGTATTGTTTCTGTTTGCTGGGTTGTGATGTTGATTGGAGACACTGGTTCAAATCTTGTGTGTAAATCAGCTCCGCATAATTTATTAATTTCTGTGTCCTCTAACATCTGCTTCCCAGTGGATATTTTCTGTGGCACCATGTGAGCATGTTCAGTGGATATTTTCTGTGGCACCATGTGAGCATGTTCAGTGGATATTTTCTGTGGCACCATGTGAGCATGTTCAGTGGATATTTTCTGTGGCACCATGTGATCATGTTCAGTGGATATTTTCTGTGGCACCATGTGAGCATGTTCAGTGGATATTTTCTGTGGCACCATGTGAGCATGTTCAGTGGATATTTTCTGTGGCACCATGTGAGCATGTTCAGTGGATATTTTCTGTGGCACCATGTGAGCATGTTCAGTGGATATTTTCTGTGGCACCATGTGAGCATGTTCAGTGGAGGTGGGGATTTTAGATGACTTGTTGAATGTGTTGATGATGTGTGTTGTGTTTCCAGGAGAAAGATCTCAAACAATACATGGATGACTGCGGGAATATCATGAGTATGACCAATGTCAAGGTGAGGACACATGTTGAGTGCCGTTGTGTGAACATAGAAGCTTCCTGTTGTCCATGTCATAAATGCCACATAAATCATCTCTGTAGAAGCAGTTACTGTGTCTACTTTGCTTACATGAAATAATTTATCTATTCATTCTCATGGGCTCTGATAGGTCCAACTTTAAAGTCTTGCCTCTAAGAGGTCCAACTTTAAAATCTGGGCTCTGAGATGTCCAACTTTAAAGTCTTGGGCTCTGATAGGTCCGACTTTAACATCTTGGGCTTTGATAGGTCCAGCTCTAAAATCTTGGTTCTGAGAGGTCAAACTCTAAAATCTGGGCTCTGAGAGATCCAACTAAAATCTGGGCTATGAGAGATCCATCTCTAAAGTCTATGCTCTGATATGTTCAATGAAATATCTCTAAGACATAAAAAGCCATATTTCTGTCTGAAGCAAACCCCCCCCCCCCCCTTTTTTTTTCTCTCTATCCTCTCTCTCTCTCTCTCCTCTCTCTCTCTCTCTCTCTCTCTCTCTCTCTCTCTCTCTCTCTCTCTCTCTCTCTCTCTCTCTGTCTGGAGATGTGTGGTGAGTGGGGGATGTGTGGTGGGTGGGGGATGTGTGGGTGGGTGATGTGTGAGTAGGTGAGGGATGTGTCACATAACATGAGAATATGCATTGTTTATGCTTACAACATTCATTTGACAATGTTTTTTTTTTCCTTTGTGGATGCATCATGCACTGTTGATGAACGAAAGATGAGTGATTGAAAGGGCTGAATGTAAGACGGACCTACACGCCCAATTTGTTACCCTTTGAAAATAAAGATCTATTCAAAGATCAATTCAATTCAATTCAGTGAGTAAGCAGTTGCTATAGTACATTGTTTGCATTGTTTTGCAGTTGTTTTTGTTTCAACTTCTACGAGGCCTTTCTTACTGTCACAAGCGACGAGTGCTTCATCGTGACCTCAAACCACAGAACCTGTTAATCAACGAGAGAGGGGAGCTCAAGTTAGCCGACTTTGGTTGGTGTTTCCGTCCTTGCTGTCTGTGTTCATGCATTTGTTTGTTTCTGCATATCACCGTGATGTCATTGTTGTAGGGTAATATGCCTTGTACAATGTTTTATCTTGTGTCTACAGATTGTGTCATCTTGTCTGTTCTTATATCTACAGATCATGTCATCTTGTGTATTCTTATATCTACAGATCATGTCATCTTGTGTAATTCTTGCATCTACAGATCATGTCATCTTGTGTATTCTTGTATCTACAGATCTTGTCATCTTGTGTATTCTTGCATCTACAGATCATGTCATCTTGTGTATTCTTATATCTGCAGATCATGTCATCTTGTGTATTCTTATATCTACAGATCGTGTCATCTTGTGTATTCTTATATCTACAGATCATGTCATCTTGTGTATTCTTGCATCTACAGATGTCATCTTGTGTATTCTTGCATCTACAGATCATGTCATCTTGTGTATTCTTATATCTACAGATCATGTCATCTTGTGTTTTCTTGCATCTACAGATCATGTCATCTTGTGTATTCTTGCATCTACAGATCATGTCATCTTGTGTATTCTTGCATCTACAGATCATGTCATCTTGTGTATTCTTGCATCTACAGATCTTGTCATGTTGTCTATTTTGGTGTCTACAGATCATGTCATCTTATTGAATTTGGTTGGTTTGTTGTAGTCACTGACAAAAGTAATGTTGGATGGTTTGTTGAAGTCGCTGACAAAAGTAATGTTGGGTGGTTGTATTTACTGACAAAAGTAATATTGGCTGGTTTGTTGTAGTCACTGACAAAAATAATGTTGGATGGTTTGTTGTAGTCGCTGACAAAAGTAATGTTGGCTGGTTTGTTTGTATTCACTGTTAAAAGTAATGTTGGCTGGTTTGTTTGTATTCACTGTTAAAAGTAATGTTGGCTGGTTTGTTTGTATTCACTGTTAAAAGTAATGTTGGCTGGGTAGTTAGAGTGAGTCATTGGCAGCAGTAATGTCGGCTGGTTGGTTGTAGTCCTTGCAGTAAATTGTCCTGTTTGTTTGTGGAGTATCAGAAGTGACAAAGTGAAAGATTGTTCTCTTGGTTTCTGTCTGCAGGTTTGGCCAGGGCAAAGTCGATACCCACTAAAACATATTCCAACGAGGTTGTGACACTGTGGTACCGGCCGCCGGATGTCTTGCTGGGTTCCACTGAATATTCCACATCAATAGACATGTGGTATGATAGCTTTCTGTTGCCTTCCTTGACTAAGTCTTTATTGTTGTACTGTGCTGCTGTTTGATGTGGTCATTTTTGTCAGAAAGATAAACATGTGGGTTTATTTAAATGATGGCTCATTGGTAAGGTTGATGAAACAGCCTGCCTCCTGCCATGATTGCCAGTGATTTAAATCCTCTGTGAGGCTTAACACTGACCTGATCTGATAAACGAAGAATGTATGTTTATCCAGATGTACTGGATCAGGTGCTCTTATCTGGGAAGAAGAGGAAAGGGACAAAGGCAGTCAGCAAGTCAAGACAATGTGTTTGTATGCATTATACCAAATGCAGCTGTGCGTCATTTAAATCCACAATACATTCTGTAAAATAGAACCACCTGTGCAGTCTCAACAGCAAAAGCCCACCTCATACATTGAAGCCAAAACAATAGTGAAACATCAGTATGGGTCACAGTGGCTGCATCTCATACATTGAAGCCAAAACAATGATGAAATATTAGTATGGAACACAGTGGCTAAACCAATATAGTCTAGCACCTAATGAACAGTTACCACACCACTTGCATCATGAAACAACAGCACGGTTGTTACACTTAGCACAGAACACTTCCACCTGTGAGCACACCTTCGTCACCTCAGCCTGTCAGACACTCTCAGTTACATGTCCAAGGCAGCCCCCCCCCCCCCCCCATCCCTCCCACCCCACTGCAGATCCTACCTGTCCTCTCTGACAAGAGGCTCAATTCCAGTTCTGGCTGCAAAGAGCTTCACTAGAGACTTATCTCTGGGCTACGCAGCAGGATCTGCAACAGACATCAGGTTTTATATAGAAACTAGGTCAGTTTGTCAGAATGGATAAGAGCACTGGCTCATAAACATCCGGTGTGCCAAGGTGGCGGGTTCAACCCCCTACACCGGTCAGTTGGAATAAAATGATGACTTCTCATGCTTGACTTGGGGATGTAAATTAACAAGTACCTCAGAAGTTGGAGTGGGTTCCCCAGATGATGAGGGACGTTGGCAATAGGGACAGCTAATCTACACGCAAAAATCAGCCCAATGCACTAGAAGAAGTAACATGTGTATTGACTGCACTTGAGTTCATAGCAAGCGAACACAAAAACAAAAGGGTCTGTATTCTTGTCTGGATTATGCCATGTTGTCAAGTCATCTAGGTATTTATCCCTTTGTCTTCCTCTTGCTTTTTTCCCATCAAGTCTGCCAGAGCGACACACGATCTCCGGGTTATTTATAACTTCAAACAAATCCTGTTTTCTCTCATATATTTTCTGGCCAGCATGCATCCAGGCCTACAAAATGTGATGGTCCTAGCACTCACAGACAGATAACAGATTCCTGCATCGGGACATGAAACCATGGTCCTAGCACTCACAGACAGATAACAGATTCCTGCGTCGGGACATGAAACCATGGCTATATCATGACTGAAGCTTGTGAGACCCTGTGAGTCCACAGCCTGCATGACGGCTGCATGGATGACATCGCTCGTGATCTACATGCAGCACAGGGTGGTCTACTGGGCAGGGTGTGCCAAGTAGTAGCGCAATGGATATGACGTAAACCAAAGTTCGTGACGAAGTCGCGAACCAAATTTTGGTTGAAACTAAGAGACTGACGTAAAAAACAGAATATGTCAGGAGAATTGTCAACAACAGACAGTCGGATCAGAGAGCTGGACAAGAGAGGCAGCACGTTGAAGTTATTTGGAATGTGGAAGATATTTACCGGCAGGACAACATTATCATGGCCAACACATATTATAGAGGATAACGAGAAGATTCATGAACGATATATATGAGCCCGAAATTATGGACAGACGTGAATATCTCAGAACTGGACTTAGAACGTCACTGCAAGGTGAAATCCATCCAGATTGGCAATGACAGAAGGACCGGGACATGGAATTGATAGTCACTAGGGTCTAGCACCTTCAACGATATATTATTGTAATTACCGTCCCGCCTGGCAACAACAGGCCCGGTAAACGTAAATTGTTATTCTTTTATTGATCGTCTTGAGATGCAGTAGACTTGACTGTTTGGGCAATTAAATTATGCCTTTAACTACATGATTGCCGGCCTTCAAGTTTGTCATTGCCGTTAATTTTGCATGCTTAGAAAATTGTTGGAGTTGTGTCACACCCTGGACCGTTTGCCTGTTTCTGATTTGTATTTGAATTCTGTTAAGACACAGTCTAGCAAGGTGGGGCTGTTCTTTTTATCTTTTTGCTCTCGCAGGCTTTGAAATCAAGCATAGTCCACACACACACTACTTCTAGTAGTGCTGTGTGTGGATTAACTTTCCCTGTTAACAGTGTCCCTCGCCATCTGGCAAACCTCCAACTTCAGGGGTACTTGTAATTTATGTCCCCAAATGAAGGGTTCAGGTCAACATTTAAGTCAAACTATCTGGTGTAGGGGATGAACCCCTGACCTCGGCATCAGCACACCGGATGTTTAAGGCAGGGGTATGAAACTCCTAGACAGCTCCGTTGCCATGACTTTTTCTTTCAGAGCGTGGCTGTAGCAGCTGCCTCCATGCACATGGCGATTTGTTAGAGTTGGGTAGAAGTGACTGATAAATGTGGTTCCCGATATTATTGTTATCATCAGATGTTTATGGGCTTGCATGCTGAGACTTCTAGTGAAGATGTGGTTCTAGAGCTGTTATCATTAGATGTGTATGGGCTTGCATGCTGAGACTTCTAGTGAAGATGTGGTTCTAGAGCTGTTATCATTAGATGTGTATGGTCTTGCATGCTGAGACTTCTAGTGAAGATGTGGTTTAACAGTTACCATCAGATGTTTATGGACTTGATGCTGAAGCCCCTTGTGTAAATGTGGTTTAACAGTTATCAGACTTGGATGCTGAGAACCCTAGTGTAAATGTGGTTCTAGAGCTGTTGTTATAATTAGTTGTTTATGGGCTGGCACACTGAGACCCTCATGTAAACATGTTTCTAGAGCTGTTATCATTACTCATTATGGGCTGGCGAGCTTCTAGAACTGTTTGCTACTACCATTATATATGTTTACAGGCTTGAGTGCTGACATCCCTGCTGTAAAAGCATCCTGTTATTGATGGACATTGATATATTTTAAGAACCAAATAAAATTGTTTATGTTTGTCTGCCTCCAGGAATTGGTTGTTTTTGTCCCCAGTGACATCCAGTTGACATGTTTGATGTATGTTCATCATTGTTCTACCTGTCTGGATGTACCTGCTCATAGACTATGGCAGACAACAACAGTTTCGAGAAGTAGACTCCATCTTTTGTCACATGATTGAGACATACTTAGCATAGTTTGTTCCTATTCTCTGTTTTCTGCTTTCTGAAAACTGACACCTGCTGTTTCTTTTCCACAGGGGAGTGGGTTGTATATTTTATGAAATGGCCTGTGGAAGGCCATTGTTCCCAGGATCCACGGTGGACGATGAGCTGCACCTGATCTTCAAGACATTGGGCCTGCCCACAGAAGAAACCATGCCTGGTGTCAGCAAGAACGAAGAGTTCCAGGCCTACCACTTCCCTAAGTTTCAGCCGGATAATCTCATCAACATAGCTCCCAGGTAACTGCAGTCTCATGTGTAGTGTTTCAGGTTGTATCCTCCAGGTAACAGGTGTCTCATGTGTGGGGTTGGAGGATGTAGCTCCCAGGTAACAGCTGTCTCATGTGTGGGGTTGGAGGATGTAGCTCCCAGGTAACAGCTGTCTCATGTGTGGGGTTGGAGGATGTAGCTCCCAGGTAACAGCTGTCTCATGTGTGGGGTTGGAGGATGTAGCTCCCAGGTAACAGCTGTCTCATGTGTGGGGTTGGAGGATGTAGCTCCCAGGTAACAGCTGTCTCGTGTGTGGGGTTGGAGGATGTAGCTCCCAGGTAACAGCTGTCTCATGTGTGGGGTTGGAGGATCTTCAGAAGGTTCAGCTCATAAGGCATCGGGTTAGACATTAAGAACTGGATCAGGGCCATGCTATAGTAGATACTACTATTAAAATCAAGCAGGTGCTTGACAGATACTGCCATTAGGGTGAAAGTGCTAGGGCTCACATACTCTAGGTCAAAGCATAATGATGTGGGGTCTCCATTTCTCTTCCTCATCACGTTTGCATCTCAGAAAATTTGCAAAACCTTGTGAAAATTGTCTGGTATCCATTTTGTGGGGTTGGGTCAGACACAAGAACCCGGCTACTGCTGGAGGATGAAACTATGGACCAGTGTCTGGGCTGGCAAGGCCTCTAGCCACCATGACTGTGCACTTTGGGAGTGGTGGTGTGACATGCTGAGGATGGTATAAACAGACAGACATTGACTACAACAAAATATGGTAGCAACAAATAGGGCAGGGTGGATATTTGATATTTGTTGTGTTTGCACAGATGTCTGCTCTGATCCTGTTTGTTATATTTCTGTAATGATGCCATATATATATATATATATATATATATATATATATATATATATATATATATATATATATATATATATATATATATATATAATATGCATGCGTGCACGCACACGTATGTCAGACAGGTCAAGGGTCCTATTACATGTCTTAAGGTGCATTGTGCATGTGGTGCTACACCCATGTTTAGACCAATCAGCACTCATTGGGTGTTGCTAGACTTATATTTAGACCAGTCAGCCCTAAGTGGGTGTTGCTACACCCATATTTAGACCAATCAGCACTCAGTGGGTGGTACTAGACTTACATTTAGACCAGTCAGCACTCAGTGGGTGTTGCTACACCCATATTTAGACCAATCAGCACTCAGTGAGTGGTGCTAGACTTATATTTAGACCAGTCAGCACTCAGTGGGTGGTGCTACGCCCATATATAGACCAATCAGCACTCAGTGGGTGGTGCTAGACTTATATTTAGACCAGTCAGCGCTCAGTGTGTGGTGCTACGCCCATATATAGACCAATCAGCACTCAGTGGGTGGTGCTAGACTTATATTTAAACCAATCAGCACTCAGTGAGTGGTGCTAGACTTATATTTAGACCAGTCAGCGCTCTGTGGGTGGTGCTAGACTTATATTTAGACCAATCAGCACTCAGTGGGTGGTGCTAGACTTATATTTAGACCAGTCAGCGCTCAGTGGGTGGTGCTAGACTTATATTTAGACCAGTCAGCACTCAGTGGGTGGTGCTAGACTTATATTTAGACCAATCAGCACTCAGTGGGTGGTGCTAGACTTATATTTAAACCAGTCAGTACTCAGTGGGTGGTGCTACACCTATAGTTAGACCAGTCAGCACTCGGTGGGTGGTGTGTATCTCTATAATCAGTTACAGTGAATTCTCTTTGTGTGGGATGCCTTGAATTCTCAAGACACTTCCAGGTGCCAGTGTTAGGCTGGGTCGACCTGGCACCCCGGAACATTTGGTTAATCCAGCCTGACGTGGATTCAAACCCATGAGAAATGGGCTGGGAGTCCAGCATTCAACAAGCGTACCGGCTTCTCTGTGTGTGTATGTGTATATATATATTGGGAGTCCAGCATCTAGCAAGCCTACCAGCTTCTGTGTGTGTATGTATATATGTCCAATCAAAGCTGTGACTTTGGTTTTGAACTTGTAACAAAAAATTAAAACAGTCACAGAAGTCAAACATTTAGTCCAGAAGACATACATTTAACAGATTCATCAGTGCCAAAAAAAAAAAAAAAAAAAAAAAGTTTGTACCCAAAAAAATAAAAGTGGATTGTGGAAAATGGGAATTAGGGGTGTGTCACAGTTATGACTAAAAATGTTGTTAACATGGTAGCAGACATGTATTATAACGCAATGACAACATTTCAGCAATATATTAGCCCATGGCAGATACGGAACGTCACTTAAGACAATTAATCATTCCATGGCAGTTAATCACAGGAGTCAAACATTTAGTCACAGAAGTCAAACCTCTAGTCACACAAGTCAAACCTCTAGTCACAGCAGTCAAACCTCTAATCACAGAAGTCAAACCTCTAGTCACATAAGTCAAACCTCTAGTCACAGCAGTCAAACCTCTAGTCACAGAAGTCAAACTATTAATCCATTAGTGTTACTAATGGACTAGATTACTAAACTTTACCGATTTACTGTATGTATACTTGTGATTTTGATGATTTGTCACCCAGTTATAGTTGCTATTCCTTTGTGAATGTTAGCAAGGAAGTTTCCTCCCAGTTAGGGTGATCTGCTTTGTTTAGTCATGACTAATCTTCTAGGCATGTTCCATTCCAGTATTTCATTGAATTATGTATTTGTACTGCTCAAGTTTCCTGACTTTTTCAGTATTTGTAATCTGCTTCAAATTAGTGAGACTGACAACTTGGTGGTTTGCCCACAGAACAGTTATGTTTGTTCTTATAAAAATGTAACTCATTTTTGTATTTCTGTAAGTTTGTGTCAGTTCAAGCCTTAGCTCTCCTGTTGTGTATTTGCTTAGTTTCATCTTGCCTCCCTTACTTCCACATGGCTTGATGTTGTGTTTGTTTGCTTACAGACTGGACTCTGTGGGTTTGGATCTGTTGGATAAATTCCTCAAGGTGAGTGCGTGACTGTTAGATAAGTGATTTATTTGGTTGTTTCAGGATTTGAGATTTAAAGATTGAGCGCAACCCACTACTGGAAACGCTGATCGTATTCTGGTATGAACCTAAGGCCTATCCAAGTCAATATGGAAGCACTAGACTCGAGTTTCGCTCTCGTTTGAGCTCGTCAGTAGTGCATATCCTTGATATATATCAAGGCATATCCTTGTTAGATAAGTGATTTATTTGGTTGTTTCGGGATTTGAGATTTAAAGATTGAGCACAACTGGCAACGCTGATCGTATTCCGGTGGTGTACAGTTACTGTTTGATAAGTTTCCCTGAAGTTTATTCTCATGAATTCCACTCATCATCATTTGTTGGATAAATTCCTCAAGGTGGCTGTTAGATACGTTTCCACTGAAGTTTATTCTCATGAATTCCATTTATCATCATCAAGTACTTTGCCAGCTGGCATGGGTGATCATGCATCTGCACATCTCATGACCTCCAGCTGAATTTTGCCATTGAAAGATTGTTATTTATTGACATTCTTTAGAGACTGTCTTTGAATAGAAGATGTAATCTTTTTCTCTTCATCTCTCTCACCCTCTCTATCTTACTCTCACCCTCTCTCACTTACTCTCACCCTCTCTCGCTCTTACTCTCTCTTCCTCTCTCTCTGTATTTTTTTTTTGTTGGTCTGTTTCTCTCTGTCTCTTGCTTACCATCTCTATCTTTCACTTTCTCCTCTCTGTATTCTGTTTCTCCCTGTCTCTTGCTTACCATCTCTGTCTTTCACTTTCTCCTCTCTGTATTCTGTTTCTCCCTGTCTCTTGCTTACCATCTCTGTCTTTCACTTTCTCCTCTCTGTATTCTGTTTCTCTCTGTCTCTTGCTTACCATCTCTGTCTTTCACTTTCTCCTCTCTGTATTCTGTTTCTCCCTGTCTCTTGCTTACCATCTCTGTCTTTCACTTTCTCCTCTCTGTATTCTGTTTCTCCCTGTCTCTTGCTTACCATCTCTGTCTTTCACTTTCTCCTCTCTGTATTCTGTTTCTCTCTGTCTCTTGCTTACCATCTCTATCTTTCACTTTCTCCTCTCTGTATTTATATATCTCATGCAAATATGTGCATGCTAATCCTTACAATCAAGTTGTACATAACCTCTATATCTCACTGTCTTTAACACACCATGTTTGCCTCTGTGTTGTGTATCTTTATGTCTCTATAGTCAGTTACAGTAATTCTCATTGTGTCCCTATAATCAGTTACAGTTAATTAATTCTCTGTGTGAATCTATAATCAGTTACAGTTAATTAATTCTCTGTGTGTCTCTGTAATCACTTATAATTAATTCTCATTGTGTCTCTATAATCAGTTAGTTAATTGTCTTTGTTTCTCTGTAATGAGTTAGAATTAATTCCCTTTGTGTCTCTGTAACCAATTGTAATTAATTATTTTTGTGTTACAACTTGTATCAATAATTCATATTTCTGGCCTCCAGTACAACCCTGGGACACGAACCTCAGCCTGCGATGCCATGAAACACTCATTCTTTGACTCTCTAGGACCAGGAGTTCATAAAATTCCAGATAGTAAGTATTCCACTATCTTGTCCCACGGATGCTGTTTGTCCTAGCTCCTGACACACAAAACCTTCAGAAAAAAGATGATGATTTCTGTATATAGTTTTTTGGGGTGTAGTTTTATGTTTTATTTTGTGTATATAATGTGTATAGTGTTTATTTACAGTTTTATGTGTATAGTTGTTTACATACAGCTTTACATATGTGTTTATATTTGGTCTTTATAGTTTAGGTATGTATTTATACATATCTAGTATTTGGAGGGAAATCTACACTCCTATAGGTTAACTGTATAGGTGATATCTGAGGCTGAATGATACTTGATAGATCTGTTACTTTGCACATATAGTATCATTGTATGTAATTATTTGGTTGTGGAAAGTGACAAATGGGTCTCAGCTTGAATAAAGGTCAGACAGAGATAATGGCAGTATCAAAGACAGGCTCATGCCTAAAGATCCATTGGCACCTTTCCGTCTTGACAGACGATAGTTTGGTACATTGTGCTTCAAAAAGGCTTAATAACTATAACTTTGACCCATGGCGGTGGCGAGTATGGCTGATAAGGCCAATTCGAGCTGCAAATGTTTGTCCACAGTGGATGCATGTGAAAACATGGTCATTTCCACCATCATGCACCATCTTACATCTCTTACACTCTGTGTGTGCTTTATCTGCTATAATTTTTTCTTTTGTATTTATTCTATTTCTGATGGTTGCCCTCCATGCAATATGTTCAGCGGCAACTTGCTCCCAATATGCATTATCAATGCCTGTATCAATCATGTCCCGCTTACACACATCTTTGTATCGTAGTAGTGGCCGACCCTGAGATCTCCTACCCATCTGTAATTCACCAAAAAAGATGTCCTTTGGTATTCTACCATCATCCATCTTCCTAACATACCCTATCCATCTAAGTCTATGAAGACTGAGCATGGACCACACCGTCACACAACCTGATCTTTCCAATCCTTCAGTATTGCCTAAAGATACATTTCAAGTAAATGTTGTTAATTTGATACAAGTGCAGAAATTCAAATATCTAGTTTACAATCCTGTATCTGCGTTCTAAATACGGTTGCAGGCGATTTGAAAGCAGATCTCCTTGCGCTGGTTTTCGTACAATGAGCATCTGTCATTCAAAAAGCAATTGAAAACTACTGAAAATGAACTTGCCTAGTAAATCAGCCAAAAAATGCTGGGGTTGACTGCGACATCCTGCAAGAAATAATGCAACTAACTAGAGGGAAAGGTAAACAAAAGGCAGACAGCGATACAAGTGGGAAGATAGGGTTCAGAGATGGACCAACAACAGTCAGAGATCCATTGAGGCCTATCTTGATTGTGGAGATGGCACTTGATTAATTGACTGACTGATCAGTATAATCGATCAGTATGTGTCAGGTATATCTTCACAACCACAAGCCCGTTGAGGCCTATCTTGATTGTAGAGATGGCACTTGATTGATTGACTGACTGACAGGTATGATAGATTAGTATCAGTGTTGCCATCTCCTTTTGATGAAAAAGCACCAAAATCTACCCAAAAAAGCACCAAAATTGTTTGGAAAGCACCAAAAAAAGCACCAACTGTTTTTATTACAAATTTAACAAGGTAGCACATTATAATTTATTATTATCACTGAATATTAGAATGAAGTTTATTCCAGATCTGCCAAATCCCAGTCAGACAACTCCTCTTCAGTTTCTGTAGCTATTTCCTGCTGTGTTTGCTCCTGCGATGATGATGATGATGATGATGATTGAAAGAAAAGTTTATATGCCTCATGTGATCAAATTTTTCGTAGAATATCCTTAGGTAGTTTATAATCATGACAGCATTTGCCATATCTTTTCATTCCATATCTAATAGTCAAAACAGCTGTCAAACTCTTGATGCTCAGTCTGTTCCGCAATTTTAATTTTATAACTCCCATCTGACTGAAAATACGCTTCCTGTCCGCATTAGAATGAGGTAAAATGAGCACAGTCAAAGCTAAACCTGTAAGATCTTGGAAAGGATTTTAACCGGTGGCATCCCTGTATGAGGCTATTTCTGCCCACAGTCCAAGTGTGTCAGAGGTCTGTGTCCACTGCATATGATGAAGTTTTCTCCATTAGAAACGATGCGAGTGAGAGTAGCTGCATCTTCCACAAACATTTTAGCAAGATCCAATATACAGGGCTTCATTGGCTGTAGACATTCACTTCCACTAAGACATGACATGGACTGCAACACTCGAACGTTATCGGGTGTACGTAAATGCAGCTGTGCCAATAGCTCTATTAAAAACTGGGTGAAAGTAGTCTGGTAGACGATATCATCCCACGGGAGTTCTGTCCGTGCATGATTGAATATGAGTCTGTAAACACAGGGCAATGACACAGTCACCTGATCCTGTAAGATGCCTTCGGGCTCTTCCACACAGCAACAGCCCACAGCACTCGTCAACCGCAAATAGGCATCCCGCCCATAGCAAGGAACTTCTCAGATCACTTCAGGTTGACCACAGTACTCGTCAACCACAACCGGCCACTAGCAGCTAGGCAACCAGCCGACAGCAAAGCGCACTCAGCCACAGCACACAGGAATCAGTCACAGCAAAGGGCAGTCGCCCACTGCTCCAAGTTAACAGCAAAGGGATTCCTGCAAGCAAGAACTGGACAGGTGTACAACTCCATCATACCCTGGCATAATACACACTCCATCAATTCTCAGCACAGATTTCCCTCCCCTCAGTGGTCAGCCCCTCGAACTCAGACCACTATCGTATGTCTGAACTCCCAGACATATCTCATAGACAGGTTAGGTTACAACATTTAGTAATCCTAACTTAAGTCCAGTAGCTTTTCAGCCACGCGTCTTATCCCTGATAAATAGTAGATAGGATGACACATTCCCTACCATCTCATATCTAGTAGATAGTAGATATAGGACAGGGTCCCTTTCTAAGGATGGTAAAGTTCCATACCTCCTATGAAGATTCTTAAGTGTAATGGTCTAGATCATCTTTCTTAATCACAATCTGTCTCATCAGAAAAGTAGATAAGCATATCAGGATATCTCAGGTAAGTATTCTATGCCACCTCCGAGGTTAATGGAAGATGCTCAGACTGCAATGGTAACTAACCTGAAATGTTAGTTAGTTAGTTAGTCGACAGATCATCCTCGTTGCACATCGAACCATTCAGTCCATAAGTGCTCGGATCCCCTCAGCAAATCCCGCAGCGTGTAGCGGCTAACGACGCCAGTTCTGTGTTGGTTTATCAATCTTCTTTGGCTTCCTGCGTAGTGTTCTTGTTTGGCCACCCCTCTTTTAATTTGCTGCTCTAGCAGTCTGGCCATTGTTGTAGATTCACAGTCATCACTTGGTTCTCGCAAAAGTCTCACATCACGTAGAGCATTCAGAATGTCAGCCTGGTCCATGGCACGTCCGCCCTCCACAGTAGCCTCACCTGCGAGCTTGTCAGCCCGCTCATTTCCTTGTACTCCCACATGCCCTGGCACGAAGATGAAACTAATCTTTGCCAGCCGAGACCGCTTCAGAGGCAGCAACCATTCTCTTCGGATCGACCCTTCCTCTATCCTCTTGATCATGTTCATTGAGTCGCTAAGGAAACAAGCCCTGGTGAATGTCTGTGTCTCGAGCCATGTTATTGCTTTACTTACTGCCATGACTTCCATGGTCAGGCTACTTGTGGTTTCAGTGAAAGCACCAGAGTCCTCCTTCACAATTCTCCCTCCGGCCCGAGCTGTAAAGGCCCATGAGCTTCTCACATGTCGGATGACCGACCCATCTGTGTAGATGACCGCGTCACCGTCTAGTGAATTCTCGAAAATCAACGCTTGTACTTCAGCCTCAACAGCAGCCGGATTTTCTTGTCTGCATTTTCTATCTAGTTGGATGCAAACTGAAAAGGATGTGCAGAAGTCTGTTGGCACTTGCACCCACTCCTCGCCAGGTTCTAAGTCCTCAAGTGAACACACCTGTTGAAGAATGTCTTCGGCTTGACCCATCCACGACCGTCCTCTTTTTAACCTGCTGCCCTTCACCTTCCTAATTTCACTATGCAGTGGATGTTGTGTGTTTGCGTTAATTCTGAGGTAGGCGTGTGCCCTGCAAACTTGTATTCTCTCTTCAATGGTTGGAAAATCAAGAAGGTAGCGCATCACCCTGCATGCTGTATCTCTTGTACATCCAAGAATAATGCGCATAGCTTCATTCTGTATCCTTTCCATCCTTTCTATCTGCTTATGGCTGAGAGTCAAGATTGCCATTGCATACTCCAAAACAGACATGACCAGCCCCTCGTACAGAAGGCATAGATGGCGCAGCTCACAGTTTGCTGCCGCCATCACCCGCATCGCTGCCAAACCCCGCTTGGCCTTTGTTATCACCTGGTCTATGTGCACATTATCAGCAAGGCTTCGATCAAACCGTATCCCCAGGTAATTCATTGCCTGCGTTCTTTCCACCGTCTCTGAACACAGCATTACAGTTGGTGTTGGATTGTTGACAATATGATTATTCAACGAGAACCAAGTCACTGTTGCCTTTGTTGGGTTGACCATTGCCCCAGCTTCATCACACCAAGTACTTATGCGATTGAGTTCGGTTTTTAGTTCCCCAGCAACCTCCTCTCTATCCTTACCCTGACGATACACTAAAACATCAGCGGCATATGACAATGTCCTGCCAGGTCCAGTGATCTGCTCACTGGTGATTCTCACTGTGTAGGTGTTGAACAGTACCGGAGATAATGGTGATCCCTGTGGTAGGCCAGGATATATTTTTGTTGGTTCCGAAGTCCAACTGCCACATCTAAAAACTACTTTCCGTTGGAAGAGGGCTGCAGCGATCCAACTAAGGAGGAATGGACTTACGTTTAGTTCAAGAAGCTGAAACATTAAAAAATCCAGTGGTACTCTGTTGTATGCGTCTTCAAGATCAATCGCTGCAGCAACGGTTTCAGTGCCTGAGTGGAAACCTTCATAGACATCATGGGCAAAGACTGCTGCATTGGTCCAGGTTTCTCTTTTTGGACGGTACCCACCCAGGGTAGGTGGGAAAACACCTTGCCTCTCTAGTTGGCTTGATATTTTCCTGGCAATTACCTTCTCCAGCAGCTTGCCTATTGTATTCTGCATGGTTATAATTCGATATCCCTGAATTTGTTTGTGGTCTTTGTCAGGCTTCGGCAAGGGAATCAGATAGCTGTGTAACCATTCCTCCTTGATGCTAGCACTCCCTATACTGTTGTTGTACATGTCTGCTAGTTTCTCTAGCTCATTGTCGGTACACCTATATATGTCGTCGTATCTTATGCCATCAGGACCTGGAGCACTGTTTTTTGATCGTCGAAGCACAGCCTTGATTTCTTTCACTGTCACTGTGTCTTCATCCGAAGTGTTCTGGGCCTTGCATCTGTCTGAGGTGACCTCCTTGGCCAGATTTCGACCTCCCATGTCTGTCTGGTTGCTCTGCTCAAGGTAGCGTTCAAAGAGGGCTTTGCCCTTGTCCTCGTCAGTCCTCTGCCAGATGAGGTCAGCACCTTGGAAGTCAGAAATGCTCTTATTCTTGACTACACCACTCATGCTTTTATGTAGTCGCCAGAACAATTTCAGTGACTTGTCTGTGCTTACTCTTTGACACACCTCTGCCCATTTTTCGCTTTTAACCACCGTGACCAGTTTTTTGAAATAGCTTACTTTTGTGTGCATCTCTCTTTCTAAGTGCAAGCAGGGACTAGGATGACCAGCTCTGTTCTTCTTGGCATTTTGCCATCTCCTTACAGCACTACGCTTATCCACCCAAGCCTTCTCCACCTCAAAACTCCACCACGGTGGCTGCTCCCAGCTTTTTTTCCTGCCCTGAAACGTTCTGCGCTTGTCACGTCTTATTTTACTCACCACATCTTGCCCTGTACTGTCATACTGGAACGTCTTTACCTTTAGCTTGCGCTGCCTGGTTCTGCCTTTCTCCACCAATATGCTGCAAGGGTGGTGGTCGCTGCCATGGTGTCCTAGGACACCCCATCTACACACTGTAGTGAGTAAAGGTGAGACTAGCGCCAGATCAATAGCACTGTCCTCATCGCCTGGACGGCTTGCTGTCCTGGTGACACAGCCACTGTTGATACAAACCAGGTCGATGGTTTCCAGTGCAGTCTCAAGCTCCTCCCCTTGTGTATTGGAGGAAGTGTTTCCCCATGATCTGCCTTTAGCGTTGAAGTCACCACAGAAAATAACATTTCTCTCGTGGCCTAATATGCCACTTAAGCACTGCCACTTCTGTGCGTCCACACTCACATTGCGGGCATAAACATTAACCAACACGAATGGTATACTGGAATGAACTCTCAACGCCTGTATTTGTATATCGTCACTGTCCCAACTGGACATGTCTAGCTCTGACGCCACCATGCTGTCGCGAACGAGAATCGCCATTCCCAGATGTCGTCTGTTGTAGAAACATTTGAAGCCGGCAATTCGGAGTGGCTGATCGCCCAGTCTCGTCTCCTGGAGTGCTACAATGTCGTTCCTGTAAACTAGGGTTTCTAAAATAGAGCCCCGTTGTTTTACACTGGCACAGTTCCAATATAGAATACGGATGTTCCTGAGTCCTAGACGGTGACACTTGAGTCTAAAACGTCTCAAACCACCGCCCTTACCTTGTTTCTTCCTCCCTGCGCGGCTACCACGCCGCTTCGGTATGTTGACTGCTGAACCCTCGGAAAACACACGTTGTTCCGCCATGTTGAAAAAACGTAAACACAGACTGCTAAGAACCACACACGCTGCTGAAAATTCACTCAAGGAAGGTTTCGCTCGATGCACGAACTCCGTAGCACCCGCGCAGATCTTGAGTAGAAACTCCTGGTTTTACATCCTGGCACACCAATTACACGCAAGAGATGAATAAATCCATCCCCTACGCGAAAAAGTTAACGAACACAAAACAACACGACCGTCCGTCGCCATCTTGAAACCGGAAGCTTCTAACTAACTAACAAGAAATATTTGTTGAATGTTGAAGAATTCTAACTAACCTGAAATACTGAATTAAAGACTAGACAAACAACAAAAGAGTTTAGTGCTCTTGTGTTTGTCGCTTTCTGCCTTTCTGCCTCGGATACCTGGATTTCTGTTGTGTATGAGTGTATGTGTATATAAAGACAATCATCACATGATTACATTCCTTTGGCTGCTTAGGAATTGTGTCAAATCCACCATCCCAACCAATCTTGTTCTGATGACAGTATAGAGACAATAGAAAGATAGACCCGCCTGAAAATTATTCCTTTCTCATCAAAGGAAGAATGGAGTCAGAAAACACTGATGAAATGCCCACGCGTTACATGAGTGAGTGTCTTCCCACCGCTATACTGGCCCAAGTTAAATCCCTAGTAGGTTTGAAGATATTTTTCCTCCTTCAGACTAAGCCCAATTAAATAACAACAGGCCTATGTGGCGATAAACACTTCCCAGATTATAGCCTCCTACATATTTGGGTTTCACCTTAACGAGAAACGCATGTGGTTCTCGCGCGTCACACGAGGCTGACTGACAAGTACTTGTTTCCTAAGCCACCTGATGATGATTGAAACGTACTAATGTCACCTCATCCATTAAGGGAATCAAATTAAAGCGCTGTTCAAGAGGAATTCTTATGTCAGAACAATAATTCCCTCATGTACCCCATTATTGAGATAGGGCGTGGAATGTATTAATAATTCGCTTCAGCCAGACTGTTCCACTGAGCTGGCTCGCACAATACATTCTGTCTTGTCTGCTGAACACTGGCCTCCGCTTAATCTAGGTCAAAACACAGGCTCACTACACTGGCTAGCCTGTATGATCAATACTTAACGTACAGCTGGTGTCCCCTGACCCGATGTCAGCTTGTACATCTCGGTCAGAACACAGGCTACGGCGCAACCGCCCGGCCTGGTCAAGAATTAACCCACAACTTAAAACACAAACTTTAGTTAAGCGACGCCAAGTATAAAAGTGTGTTACCATTAAAACTTAGGAACAAGACAGCGACCCTGTAGGTTCATCAAGCCTTGGGCTGTAGGTCCACTCTCTGGATCCCCAAAGGTACAACATGATACAGCTGGTCAAAGACACGGCCTCTCGTCTCAAGGACAACAATGTCACCACTGTAGATCTATCCCTGATTCCATAAGAGTTGCATAGATTGCAGCTGGTGGACATGGCCGTGAAAGGATAGCTTCAACAGAAACAACTTCCGCTGTAGAACATTCTCCGGCTCCCTGTGATGCCAATTATACAGCTGTCTATAGAAGCGTTCTCCCTTCTTGATGACTTGCTACCGAATGGCCTCTTCGTGTCAGGTCCCGGAAGGACACACTCACGGAACCTGCCGAAGATCTCCGAGCATTACCTCACGAAAGTGAAGGCAACTCAGCATTCCCCGAGTTTTATCTGAATGTGCGATTTACAACAGAAAAGATCTACGCACACTCAAAGAGTTGAATGATGATTCTCGAGACCTGTGAAGTTCATGACAATCCCGATACATAACATCTCAAGGACCCAGAAGACGGTCCTAACTCTTTTTTTAACTCGGAAATTCCCCCCCTCACCCGCCTTAAAATGTGGACTGGCCACCGAGACGGGGTGGGACAGAGTGGGTACTGTATTGTCCCTCTGAGACCCACTTGCGTTTCGCGACAGGAGTATATACAACATTAAAATCCGAAGCTCCTCATCTGGTACTAGTTAGGTGTGTATGTCATTCCCTTCAGCTGGCAGTGCCACATTTTTGTAAAACAATTGGCACTCAATGGGTGATGTGGTCAATAGCGCACACTTCGCCTTTACTTTCCAGAACATTTCATGGTGCTTAGTTTCGGCTGAGTCAACCCGGGAGCAATAGTGGGGACTCAATTACATGATCTACGGGCTAACCATTAGCTATCGTGCGTGCTCTCGACGGCCTGTGCACTTGGTAAGCGAAATTTAAGGGGAAACAAATACCTTTTTTTTTTCAGGAACATAATATTCATTTTATTTGAAAGGGACATAACTCACCAACGTTTTTTCTACAGAAGCAATTAGTTGCATTAATTGTTAAATGTGTAATATGATGACACCACTTATTCATAGTTAACACAATAATTTGACATCCTAAAGTCCCAAATACTTTTACTGCTAAAAATGACTAAAATGTACTTGTTAATGCAATATATACAATGTTTAAACACTGCAAGTTCCGTGCATGATGTTAACGACTGTCCCCCCCCAATGGAGCTCCTGATTTCTGGTTTCTCTTCACAACGTATAAATTATTGCTGTCAGATAATTGCATCATTGTTGCAAAGCCACACATCGCACTGGCTAACAAGTCAAGTCACATTATCCTGTCAAGAAGCCTGATACGCAGGGGAAAATGTCACATGGAAAGTCCAACAACAAGAAACACGTTGTTGCCAAGATGTGCAGCGTGGGAGCCGACAAGAAGAAGAAGAACGTGGAGAGCCCACCTGCTAGCTGCATCAAAGAGCCTGATACTACACCTATTACTGAAGCTGCCACGAGGGAGAAGATTGACAGCCCAACACAGTCAAGAACCAAGACAGCAGAGAAGGAGGAGAAAGACACCAGAGTCGGAAACACCGACTCGAAAACAGTCTGATGGGTTGTGAAGCGGATTCCTGTGGAGCTGACAGATGAAGAAATCCTGAAGCAGCTACGTGAAGAGAATCTTCACATACGATTCTTGAAGGCGGAGCGGCTTCTCACCTACTCCAAGATACCTACAACCTTGGCAGTAGTGACGTCGGAGGGCAGCGAAATGCCGATCACAGTATCATTCAGCAAGAAAACTCAATAGCCAGAGAGATTCATACCAAGAATCACTCAATGTTCCAGATGTCAGAAGGCCGGCCACAGCAGAGCTACGTGTCGCAGTAAGACGGAAATCTGCCGATACTGCGCCGCTCACCACGCCTTCAAGGAGTGTCTGCTGGCCAAGATGGACACGGACTTCCGAGCACCCAACAACAAAAGAAAGTGCGCCAACTGCCTGGGCAAACATGGAGCAAGATACCTGGGCTGTCCGTACCTGCAGAGACATAGAGACGTCTTAAAAATCGCCATCATCACAAAGACACCATTCAAGGAAGCAATGCAGAGGGGCGAGACAGCCACGGGTATAGCACAAGCTGAAAGAGATCAACTTCAAAAGCAGATAGACGAGTTGAAGAAACAAGTCAAGGCACTGCTGACGACGACTCCGACCAGCGATAATGAGAAGCTGCTGGCCGACATGAAAGAAATCCAGCTCAACATCAAACAAGGGATCCAGAGCATGGCTGAGATGAAGAAGGAGAACGAAGAAATCCTACAAATGATCAAGACCGAAAGAGAACTGCATAGAGCTGAAATGGAACTCTTTCAAAACAAATTAACAGAAGCCACACAAGAAGTCACAGAGAAACCGCAAGAAGAAAACCAAGAGTCCGAGCCTGAACCGCAAACTAAAGCCAGCAGCCCAACAACAACGCCCAAGAGGGAACTACTATACCGTCGGATCTCTGAAGGAGGCACAGAATACCCAGTCGACAAGGAGGAACTCAAGCGCGAGGAATTCAGAAGGCACTGGGAAGTAAAAGAAAAGAAGAAGCCTAAGAAACTCCGGGGGAAACCGATGGTATACCCAGTCTTACACTACGACTGTGAGAACGACTTCGAGTACTATATAGATGACGGTAAAATCTTCCCATGGCTGACCACGGAGGAAGAAAACTTTAGGCAGCAGCTTCACAAACGCGACAGTGAAAACAGGCACAAGGAGGAAAATGAAAACGTCGAAAAGCTCCTACAGAAAATGCACAAAAAGGAGACAAAAATACCAAATAAAAAGTCCTTTTAAGGACTGCAACCAGTCAAGCCAGGAGCCTGCGCCAACAAAGAAAACAAGAGGAAACATGCACAAAGGACAGCTGCCGACCGATCCCCCAGCTGAAGTGGGGTTACGAAAAGTCCTTATAAGGACTGCAGCCAGTCAAGCCAGACGAGCCAGGAGTCTACTCAAACAAAGAAAACCACAAGAACAGACGAGCACAAAGGATAGCCGCCGACCAATCCCCCCTGCTGACGTCACAGACACAAACGATACATAACCAGTCCAAGAAAGGACTCACAAGACAAGAATTAGGGTGAATAAACCCACAAAAAACCATGTACCTCAACAATAACCACAGCTGATGAAGCAGGTTAGACAAGGACGAATTTGGAATTTTTGTTTTTGAAAATTGGAATTGGAATTGCATTAGTCTTCCTCTGCCTCTTTGCTCGCACTTATCCTCCTGTGTCTCTGATAAAAACAGGACTTTCAAGTTCATGACATTTGTTGATTGATGTCGTACTTGTTTATGTCTATTGCATGTGTGTACTGCTTGTTTTGTGAAATACACTTGCTGATATAGTCAACAACAACAAAAAAAGATAATTGCATTAATTCCCTGCATATTACTACCTAGGACTACCTACAATATTATTGACTTTGATGTAATCGTGTCCTCCATTTTAAGTATCAGTTAGGGAATCGCTTCCGCTTCCTGTGCGCAGTTTTGCCATCTCCCTTTGATGAAAAAGCACCAAAATCGACCCAAAAAAAACACACTAAAAAGCACCACAATTTTTTAGGAAGCACCAAAAAAAAAAAAAACAACTGTTTTTATTACAAATGTAACAAGGTGAGTTTCGCCCTCGTTTGAGCTCGTCAGTAGTGCATATCCCTGACCAGTATAATTTATTATTATCACTTCATATTACAATGAAGTTTATTCCAGATCCGCCAAATCCCAATTAGAACTACTTTCGAGCCAAAAAAGCACCAAATTGCAATACTATTTTTTGGGAAATCACTAAAACAAGCACTGGTGGTATTCATTCAAAATGTTATAAAGTAGCACATTATAATTTATTATCACTGAATATTAGAATGAAGTTTATTCCAAATCTGCCAAATCCCAGTCAAACAACTCCTCTTCAGTTTCTGTAGCTATTTCCTGCTGTGTTTGCTCCTGCGATGATGAGGATGAGGAGGATGATTGAAAGAAACATGTATATGCCTCCCGTGATCCAATTTTTCTCAGAATATCCTTAGGTAGTTTATAATCATGACAGGATTTGCCATATCTTTTCATTCCCTATCTAATAGTCAAAACAGCTGTCAAACTCTTGATGCTCAGTCTGTTCCGCAATTTTGATTTTATAACTCCCATCTGACTGAAAATACGCTCCACGTCCGCATTAGAATGAGGTAAAATGAGCACAGTTAAAGCTAAATCTGTAAGATTTTGGAAAGGATTTTCACCGGTGGCATCCCTGCATGAGGCTATTTCTGCCCACAGTCCAAGTGTGTCAGAGGTCTGTGTCCACTGCATATGATGAAGTTTTCTCCACTGGAAATTGATGCGGGTGAGAGTAACTGCATCTTCTACAAACATTTTAGCAAAATCCAATATACAGGGCTTCATTGGCTGTAGACATTCACTTCCACTAAGACATGACATGGACTGCAACACTCGAACGTTATCGGGTGTACGTAAACGCAGCTGTGTCAATAGCTCTATTAAAAACTGGATGCACCTTCCACGAATTTCTTTCTCATCGGGAAATTTGTAGTCTGCTATTTCTTTCTCAAACTCATAACTAGATTGGGATTAGGATCTAAATAATCTTGAATAGCATCACTTTCTGTTATTTTTTTCCCAGAAATAGCAATCTTTGAACTGATAGAATCAGTGAGTTGGACAAGATCGCTGAGTAGTTTTGTTGGATCCTGTATATCTGCTTTGAATTTCTTATTCACACTTTGAACTTCTCCGAGAATATGCTTGAGATATATGAGGTACACATAGTTTTTCATGTCGCTAAACATAGAATTTAGAAGTTCTGCTGTATAACAGCGCTCATCGAGTCTTGCTATATCAAAATGAGTTCTTAGCTCGACCCACTGCTGCAATATTCTGACAATGGCAGATTGAATGGACATCCATAGTGTCTGGCTTTATTGAACAACCTTCAGCGGATGTTGTCCATTATTTATTGAAGCAAAAACCTCCCTGTACTTTGCCTGATGAAGACTTGAGTGAGAAAACAAGTTATATGTTTCTCTAATCAAACAGTCAAAATTTTTTGGACATGTTATGAGAAGAAATGGATTGGAGAACTTAGTGACAACTGGCAAGATCGAAGGGAACAGACCAAGAGGAAGACCGAGAGGAAAATACCTGGATGGCTTGGCCACATGTCATGGACGAGACAGGAACACTGAGCTGATCCACGACTCTGGTGATCTAATGAAATGGCGCGTCATGACCGCCCACGCTTTCCGGCATGGCACATGATTGATTAATTGAATCATGAACTCTATGTTCCTGGGCAGACAAGCAGCTGCAGCCTGTGACACTGCCAGCTGAAGGGAATAACATACACACCTAACTAGTACCAGATGAGGAACTTTGGATTTTAATTTTGTGTATACTCCATTGTTTACACCTGTCATGACAGATGCATTGTCAGTGCCGAGTACAACTAGTCTTTGCAACTCAAGTCCATTCTTGTTTAAACAATCTTTTAACACATTGCTTATTGCCTTCACGTTGCAGTCACTCACTTCAACTAAATCGTATTAAAGGAAGTTAAATTACGTGAATATTGCGCATTAATGTACTAAGATTGATTTACTCCCTCGCTTCAGTTCAAATTCGGCCTTTTAATGTTCCCAAAATAATTTTTAAAGTAATTTTTACCCACTCAAAAAAAAGCACCCCAAAAAAATTGTGAAGCACCAAATCTGCGCGGCCACGCTAAATGTAAAGTTTTGGCACTAAACGACTTGAAAAGGCACTAAATTTAGTGTGAAAAGCATCAAAATGGCAACAGTGATCAGTATGTGTCAGGTGGGCCTCCACAACCAGGTGAGTTTTGTTTTCTATATCTGTCCAGCCATAGGCTCAATAAAAAACCTTCTTTCAAATAAACTTTGTTCTATGTATCTAATGATTCCGGACCAATGTAAACCTAAACTTATTTTAGAGAAAAATTAATGTGTTATTTTTGTTTCCTTTTTCGCCACAGCTGTCTCAATTTTCACAATCCAGGGGATTACCCTACACCGTGACCCCGGCTTGAGGTCATCGTCACTAGCAACCACAGGTAGTCAGTGTGTAATTGTTCAAATGTCCATGTCTCTGGGTTTTCTGTGGGTTGTCATTTCAGTAGATGCAACCAGAATAACCTTACTGACTTTCTGTCATCTTGTGTCTCTGGGTTTTCTGTGGGTTGTCATTTCAGTAGATGCAACAAGAATAACCTTACTG
The DNA here is from genome assembly GCA_963921405.1 of Cepaea hortensis. Taxonomy (NCBI): domain Eukaryota; kingdom Metazoa; phylum Mollusca; class Gastropoda; order Stylommatophora; family Helicidae; genus Cepaea; species Cepaea hortensis. The sequence goes on along the minus strand of OY992882.1, from coordinate 124,614,257 downwards.
ACTTTCTGTCATCTTGTGTCTCTGGGTTTTCTGTGGGTTGTCATTTCAGTAGATGCAACAAGAATAACCTTACTGACTTTCTGTCATCTTGTGTCTCTGGGTTTTCTGTGGGTTGTCATTTCAGTAGATGCAACAAGAATAACCTTACTGACTTTCTGTCATCTTGTGTCTCTGGGTTTTCTGTTGGTTGTCATTTCAGTAGATGCAACAAGAATAACCTTACTGACTTTCTGTCATCTTGTGTCTCTGGGTTTTCTGTGGGTTGTCATTTCAGTAGATGCAACAAGAATAACCTTACTGACTTTCTGTCATCTTGTGTCTCTGGGTTTTCTGTGGGTTGTCATTTCAGTAGATGCAACAAGAATAACCTTACTGACTTTCTGTCATCTTGTGTCTCTGGGTTTTCTGTGGGTTGTCATTTCAGTAGATGCAACAAGAATAACCTTACTGACTTTCTGTCATCTTGTGTCTCTGGGTTTTCTGTGGGTTGTCATTTCAGTAGATGCAACAAGAATAACCTTACTGACTTTCTGTCATCTTGTGTCTCTGGGTTTTCTGTGGGTTGTCATTTCAGTAGATGCAACAAGAATAACCTTACTGACTTTCTGTCATCTTGTGTCTCTGGGTTTTCTGTGGGTTGTCATTTCAGTAGATGCAACAAGAATAACCTTACTGACTTTCTGTCATCTTGTGTCTCTGGGTTTTCTGTGGGTTGTCATTTCAGTAGATGCAACAAGAATAACCTTACTGACTTTCTGTCATCTTGTGTCTCTGGGTTTTCTGTGGGTTGTCATTTCAGTAGATGCAACAAGAATAACCTTACTGACTTTCTGTCATCTTGTGTCTCTGGGTTTTCTGTGGGTTGTCATTTCAGTAGATGCAACAAGAATAACCTTACTGACTTTCTGTCATCTTGTGTCTTTGTTTTGTCTTCTTCATCTCCCTATCCCTAATTTTGCCTTCAAGAAGAGACATCTGAAGCAAGTTTTGCCATGTGCTTCACTCATGGTGGTATTCACACTCCCCGGTGTTCCATTAATTCATTGTTTGTCATAATTACCTATGGCTGTCATTCTGTTGTGTCTAAGTGCTAGCACTTTCTATTAGCTGCTCTACCACATGGTAAATTTCTTGCATGACAAAACCGATTTGCTGCTGTTTTTAATGTAGCCCAGCTCTGGTGTTCTCGCCACTAGCTTCCTGATATAATCATCACTATTAATCCTTAGTGAACAGCACACCACTTAAAACATCAGCCCAAACATATCAGGTGATTTGTCACATTGCTTTTCCTCCGAAGTCGGAGAGTGTCTGCCTGTACGGTGAGGAACCACCAGTCTGCACACCAATAAGCCAGACATGGGACAATGGATACTCATGCAAACCTCAGGTCCTGTATGACATCACACTGATGCTGGATAACAGGATGCCTTCATCCAACATACAGGACTTCGCGTTGGAGCTCAAGCCAATAAACACAAGCAAGTAACATTGCTTGAGCAAGGTTCATATTTTTGTGTGCTTATAAAACATTAACATATATTTAAAGTCAGAAAACCAAATGGTTTGGCCACCTCATTAGAATGCAACACTATCAACTCCCAACACTGGTCCTCCATCAACTCCCAACACTGGCCCTCCATCAACTCCCAACACTGGCCCTCCATCAACTCCCAACACTGGCCCTCCATCAACTCCCAACACTGGCCCTCCATCAACTCCCAACACTGGCCCTCCATCAAAGAACATCTGCTATAAAAGTAGGAGGACATCGGAGAAGAAGCTGGATTGATGACATCAAGTGATGTGAGGACTTGAGTGATGTGAAGACTTGAGGGATGTGAGGACTTGAGTGACGTGAGGACATGATTGATGTGAGGAGTTGAGTGATGTGAGGAGTTGAGTGATGTGAGGACATGATTGATGTGAGGAGTTGAGTGATGTGAGGAGTTGAGTGATGTGAGGACTTGAGTGATGTGAGGAGTTGAGTGATGTGAGGACTTGAGTGATGTGAGGAGTTGAGTGATGTGAGGAGTTGAGTGATGTGAGGACTTGAGTGATGTGAGGACTTGAGTGATGTGAGGACTTGAGTGAGGTGAGGAGTTGAGTGATGTGAGGACTTCAGTGACATGAGGACTTGAGTGACGTGAGGACTTGAGTGATGTGAGGACTTGAGTGATGTGAGGACTTGAGTGATGTGAGGACTTGAGTGACGTGAGGACTTGAGTGAAAATTTACAGTGCGAATTAGCCTTACCAGTCACATTCACTACCGCCATGGGTAAAAGTTATTATGCCTTTTTGAAGCACACACTATCGTCTGTCAAGATGGCAAGGTCTCAATGATGATGATGATGATGATGATGGTAAGGAACATTCGTCTAGGATCCACAAACACATGCACATACACATACATACACAGATGATACAATATTTGTGCCTTCAATTTTGTGTGTGTGTATTTATTGCTGTCAATTGTTCTGTTCTACAGGCAAACAGAGACGGCAAAGCATGTTGTTCTAATTCTTCCCCACCGATGGGCCCAGAATATTGGATTCCACACACTTCATCATGTTTGATGCCATGGACATTCAGCGACGACCGACTACACACATTTATCATGTTTGATGCCATGGACATTCAACAATAACTAACTAAAAACACTTCATCATGTTTGATGCCAAGGGCATTCAGCAACAACCGACTACACACACTTCATCATGTTTGATGCCATGGAAATTCAACAATAACCGACTAAAACCACTTCATCATGTTTGATGCCATAGACATTCAGCGATGAGCGACTACACACACTTCATCATGTTTGATGCCATGGACAGTCAACAACAACTGACTACACACACTTCATCATGTTTGATGCCATAGACATTCAGCGATGAGCGACTACACACACTTCATCATGTTTTATGCCATGGACAGTCAACAGCAACTGACTACACACACTTCATCATGTTTGATGTCATAGACATTCAGCGATGAGCGACTACACACACTTCATCATGTTTGATGCCATGGACAGTCAACAACAACTGACTACACACACTTCATCATGTTTGATGCCATAGACATTCAGCGATGAGCGACTACACACACTTCATCATGTTTGATGCCATGGACAGTCAACAACAACTGACTACACACACTTCATCATGTTTGATGCCATAGACATTCAGCGATGACCGACTACACACAGTTCATCATGTTTGATGCCATGGACAGTCAACAACAACTGACTACACACACTTCATCATGTTTGATGTCATAGACATTCAGCGACGACCGACTACAAACACTTCATCATGTTTGATGTCATAGACATTCAACAACAACTGACTACAAACACTTCATCATGTTTGATGTCATAGACATTCAGCGATGACCGACTACACACACTTCATCATGTTTGATGCCTTGGACATTCAGCGACGACCGACTACACACACTTCATCATGTTTGATGTCATAGACATTCAGCAATGCTCGACTACACACACTTCATCATGGTTGATGCCATGGGCATTCAACGATGACCGACTACACACACTTCATCATGTTTGATGCCATGGACATTCAACAACAACTGACTACACACATTCATCATGTTTGATGCCATGGGCATTCAGCGATGAGCGACTACACACACTTCATCATGTTTGATGTCATAGACATTCAACAACAACTGACTACACACACTTCATCATGTTTGATGTCATAGACATTCAGCGATGAGCGACTACACACACTTCATCATGTTTGATGTCATAGACATTCAGCGATGACCGACTACAAACACTTCATCATGTTTGATGCCATGGACATTCAGCGACGACCGACTACACACACTTCATCATGTTTGATGCCATGGACATTCAGCGATGACCGACTACACACACTTCATCATGTTTGATGGCATAGACATTCAGCGATGAGTGACTACACACACTTCATCATGTTTGATGCCATGGGCATTCAACGATGACTGACTACACACACTTCATCATGTTTGATGCCATGGACATTCAACAACAACTGACTACACACACTTCATCATGTTTGATGCCATGGGCATTCAACGATGAGCGACTACACACACTTCATCATGTTTGATGCTATGGACATTCAACAACAACTGACTACACACACTTCATCGTGTTTGATGTCATAGACATTCAGCGATGAGCGACTACACACACTTCATCATGTTTGATGCCATGGGCATTCAACGATGACCGACTACACACACTTCATCATGTTTGATGCCATGGACAGTCAACAACAACTGACTACACACACTTCATCATGTTTGATGCCATGGACATTCAGCGATGACCGACTACACACATTCATCACGTTTGATGCCATGGGCATTCAACAATAACTAACTAAAAACACTTCATCATGTTTGATGCCATGGGCATTCAGCAACGACCGACTACACACATTTATCATGTTTGATGCCATGGACATTCAGCGACAACTGACTACACACACTTCATCATGTTTGATGCCATGGACATTCAACAACCACTGACTACACACACTTCATCATGTTTGATGTCATAGACATTCAACAACCACTGACTAAACACAGGGTAATCTACTTCTCGGCCACAGACTTTGTCACAGCTTGTGGTCGCGATCCTTAATGACTCTCGACAACCCCTGGCAGAAACATATCAAAACTGCTTGGAAGCTACAATCAGAATCGTACATTTCTGCGTCTATTTTATGGAAACAGAGATGCTATCATTGTTAGACTTATAATTTATACGAATCAACACCCTTGTCTGGTATTCCTTCTCACAAGTTGTGGTAGTAGCAATGTAAGATCACGTGTTTGTCATGTTTACACAATTATTGTATTGTTTATATTTACACAGTTATTGTGTGATTATTTCTTAGTGACCAACATGTCATTTAAAACTTCAGCCCAAACATGCCAGGCGTAGCATGAGATTGCTTAAGTGAGGTTCATATTTTTGTGTCTGTAAAATATTAAACAGTTGTTGTATGTTTATAAAGAGGCTGATTTATTTCTAGATATTTTTATGTTATAGAGAGTTTATACCCTAGAGCGTAGAATTAAATATGGTTTTGTTAAATTACTGTGGCATAATTTATCTTGATTTCTGTAACCAAGGTCGCAGAGGTGGCTTATGAGGATCAACCACAGCCTTCTGTGGAGTAGATGGATGTGTTGGCCACACGCTGGTATCCCTTCATTAGATTTACTGAGGCCTAAATACTTAAGGGTGGACAGCTGGCTCCAATGCACTTGACACAATGTGTGTGTATGGATGTGGTTGAGGTTGGGTAATCTATTGTTTGTGAGGTCACTTGTGGTTCAGGTGAGGTTGGTAATCAACTCTTGTCTGGCTGACATGGACTAAGTGGGGTTGGGTAATCCATTGTTTGTGTGGGTAGGTGTGGATGAAGTATGGTTGGGTAGTCCATTGTTTGTTTCTTTAGGCAGACACGGATCAAGTGGGGTTGGGTAATCCACTGTTTGTGTGGGCAGGTATGAACCAAGTGGGGTTGGGTAATCCACTGTTTGTGTGGGCAGGTATGAATCAAGTGGGGTTGGGTAATCCACTGTTTGTGTGGGCAGGTGTGAACCAAGTGGGGTTGGGTAACCCACTGTTTGTGTGGGCAGGTATGAGCCAAGTGGGGTTGGGTAATCCACTGTGTGTGGGCAACATGGATCAAGTGAGGTTGTGTAATCCACTGTTTGTGTGGGCGGGTGTGAACCAAGTGGGGTTGGATAATCCACTGTTTGTGTGGGCAGGTATGAGCCAAGTGGGGTTGGGTAATCCACTGTTTGTGTGGGCAGACATGGATCAAGTGGGGTTGGGTAATCTACTGTTTGTGTGGGCAGGTGTGAACCAAGTAGGGTTGAGTAATCCACTGTTTGTGTGGGCAGGTATGAGCATAGTGGGGTTGGGAAATTCACTGTTTATATGTGAATGAAGAATGCTTAGGAAAGCCACTGTTTGTGTTGGTAAATGTGGATGTAGGATGGTTGGTCAATCCACTGTTTGTGAGAGCTTTAACTGATTAGAACAGAACTTGGCGAGTGGGTAGATTTCACTGACAGGCAAGACTTTCCATGGGTGAAGGTCAGCACTCAGGGATCTGGATGGTGGCATATACAAGGTTGAATTCTTGACCTTTGTATTCCTAATAGTAACCTGGCCAGGCTAATCCCATTAAATACATCAATACTTTAGAGGATTGAAGTGCTGAGAACTCCACTGCTGTGGGTTGCCTCTTTAACTAGGTCATTGTATTATAATTCCGTCTGTTCTAGGTCATTCATTATTATTGCACATACACTAGGTCATTGATTTATGGTTGCACATACACTAGGTCATGCATTATTATTGCACATACACTAGGTCATTGATTTATGATTGCACATACACTAGGTCATGCATGCATTATTATTGCACATACACTAGGTCATTGATTTATGATTGTACATACACTAGGTCATTGATTTATGATTGCACATACACTAGGTCATGCATTATTATTGCACATACACAGGGTCATTGGTTTATGATTGCACATACACTAGGTCATGCATGCATTATTATTGCACATACATTAGATCATTGATTTATGGTTGCACATACACTAGGTCATGCATGCATTATTATTGCACATACATTAGATCATTGATTTATGGTTGCACATACACTAGGTCATTGATTTATGATTGCACATACACTAGGTCATGCATTATTATTGCACATACACTAGGTCATGCATTATTATTGCAAATACACTAGGTCATGCATTATTATTGCATATACATTAGATCATTGATTTATGGTTGCACATACACTGGGTCATTGGTTTATGATTGCACATACACTAGGTCATGCATTATTATTGCACATACACTAGGTCATGCATTATTATTGCAAATACACTAGGTCATGCATTATTATTGCAAATACACTAGGTCATGCATTATTATTGCATATACATTAGATCATTGATTTATGGTTGCACATACACTGGGTCATTGGTTTATGATTGCACATACACTAGGTCATTGATTTATGGTTGCACATACACTAGGTCATTGATTTATGATTGCACATACACTAGGTCATGCATTATTATTGCATATACACTAGGTCATGCATTATTATTGCATATACATTAGATCATTGCTTTATGGTTGCACATACACTGGGTCATTGGTTTATGATTGCACATACACTGGGTCATTGATTTATGATTGCACATATACCACATCAGTGCGTTATGATTCCACTTACATTAGGTCATTGTTTTATGATTTCATATATACTAGGTTATTGTGTGATGAAGTGGGTTGACGAGTTTCCTTCCAGTACAGCACAATCAGGTACCTGTGTTATAACACATGCATCAAAGGCAATTCATAGCTTGGATTCAAACCCACGGGTAATGCCATGTTGATTGATTGATCTACCTGCTCAACCTGCTAGAGGTCACATTGCTCAGCGCAGAAAGGGTGACTGCATGCCTGCTATGACCAAACAACAAATCAAAGTGTATCAAGGCAGCTCGATAAATAAAACAAAATCAAACACATCGACCAAAGATTTATCAACAAACAAAAATGACAAGAACATTCATTGTTTAATGTTAACGTAGCTGTGTTTTCATCGCTTTTGTTTTTTATTTCATTGATAACACTTTAGTCCGATTATTTTATTTGTATGGGTTCTACAGGAGGTGGGCTGAGAAGCTCTGGAGGTTCTGGGTTCCATCTCAGTGCAAGGCTGGGAATGTTTCCAAGAACCTATTGGTATCTAATGATATCACCCGCCCCCTGATCTATTGGATACTGAGATCAGACATCTAGCCTTCTCAGATAAGGGCGGCAAGAGAATGTTCCACGTGCAATTAATTAAGTGCCATGGGATGATTAATCGTCTTAAGTGACTTCCCATATCTGCCCTGGGCTTATATATGGCTGAAATGTCATTGCAAAGTGTTGCCTCAATTAACATATCAATACAATAGTTTTCCTTAAGCAACCTGCTTTAATTTGATATATAATACAATATGTCTACTACATATTAATAACGTTTAAGTCATAACTGTGACACAGGCCTACTTTTGATTTTCCGTCATCCATTTTTGTTTGGTCCAAGTCTACTTTTTGTTTAGCTCTAAATCTGTTAAACATCCCATGACACTTGGACTTTGCACAGAGTAGGCCATATGGTCAATGCCCTGTCAAAATGGTTAGGAAAGAAAATCTACCTACGGTTAAATTGTGCCCATGACCTTAGGTGGAATCTGTCTAGAAGAAGTCAACCTGGCACAAATGCTTGTCCCAGATGCTGACCTGTGAGGTGTGGATATCTTGGTGTGATACACTCCCCTCGAATGAGGAGTGACAAAGAAGAAGAAATATGATCTTTCATTTGTCGAGCTATCTGGTCACATTTTCCGTTAATTTCTTACTATGGTCAAATTATTGCTGTTTTATTTTTCTCAGAAACTGCATACAGGACTTCTTGTACATAATGTTTGTGTGTAAATATGTGTTTTTGCTTATAGCGCTAGTACATAGCTTGTCTGTTTTATTTTGGATACACTGCACCCAGTCCTGTTTGTGGGTTGTTGCTCGTACTCGGACATGATGTTTTACACTGACGTAGCAATATCCTGGCTTGTTGCCGGCTCTTTCAACATATCATTGCTCACGCACGACCAGATGATCTACATGCGCCACTCAGGTCAGTCACAGTGCCACTCAGGTCAGTCACAGTGCCACCCACATCCATCACCGGCAGTGTTGCTGGGTACATTCTTGTTGATATCCTTGATGTTCCTGACAGCAAGAGTGTCAGCTGTGTTAGTTGTTCTTGTTTCGTGGTTGCCTTCATGCTGAATTATTTGGTTGAATGTGAGTATCTGTTGTAAAGGTCCCTTGTCCACACTGTGAGGCACGTTAACTTACCTTGAGGCCTGTTGGATATATGGTGCTAGCGGATATATTAGGCTGGCTGGGTCACGGGGCCGTCCGCCTTCACTTCCCTTGACATTTGCTGGTAGGCTAGGTCAGCCTGGACTGAGATGTGAACACACCACCACTGGAGTGGATGTGAACATGCTACCACTGGAGTGGATGTGAACATGCTACCACTGGAGTGGATGTGAACATGCTACCACTGGAGTTGATGTGAACACACCACCACTGGAGTGGATGTGAACATGCTACCACTGGAGTGGATGTGAACACACCACCACTGGAGTGGATGTGAACATGCCACCACTGGAGTGGATGTGAACACACTACCACTGGAGTGGATGTGAACACACTACCACTGGAGTGGATGTGAACATGCTACGACTTGAGTGGATGTCACGCCACCACTGGAGTGGATGTGAGCACGCCACCACTGGAGTGGATGTGAACATGCCACCACTGGAGTGGATGTGAGCATGCCACCACTGGAGTGGATGTGAACATGCCACCACTGGAGTGGATGTGAGCACGCCACCACTGGAGTGGATGTGAGCACGCCACCACTGGAGTGGATGTGAACATGCCACCACTGGAGTGGATGTGAGCATGCCACCACTGGAGTGGATGTGAACATGCCACCACTGGAGTGGATGTGAGCACGCCACCACTGGAGTGGATGTGAGCACGCCACCACTGGAGTGGATGTGAGCACACCACCACTGGAGTGGATGTAACACGCCACCACTGGTGTGGATGTGAGCATGCCACCACTGGAGTGGATGTGAGCATGCCACCACTGGATTGGATGTGAGCATGCCACCACTGGAGTGGATGTGAGCATGCCACCACTGGAGTGGATGTAACACACCACCACTGGAGTAGATGTGAGCACGCCACCACTGGAGTGGATGTAAACATGCCACCAAGCTGGCTGCCCAGGTAGCAATGTTAGGGTGGGTCCACCTGAGAGCCCAGGTAGCAATGTTAGGGTGGGTCCACCTGAGAGCCCAGGTAGCAATGTTAGGGTGGGTCCACCTGAGAACCCAGGTAGCAATGTTAGGGTGGGTCCACCTGAGAGCCCAGGTAGCAATGTTAGGGTGGGTCCACCTGAGAACCCAGGTAGCAATGTTAGGGTGGGTCCACCTGAGAGCCCAGGTAGCAATGTTAGGGTGGGTCCACCAGAGAGCCCAGATCAGGTTCTAAATATTTCCAATCTGTGTGGGGATAGAAACACTTGTAGCTGTTGTAGTGCATCCATGCTGGGTCTGTGTGCAGGCAAGCATCTTTGTGGCAATGTGGCTTGTGTGGGTGTATTGATCTGTGGCTTGTGTGGGTGTATTGATCTGTGGCATTGTGCAGTAGTGTGTAAGTGGCTCCAATGTATTTTAACTTTTTTTTTTTTTTGTCATTTGTGAATGATCATGACATGTTTCTACTGGTTTATATGATCAGGTTTTCATATGAACATTTGTTTACATTGCCTAGAATGTGTATGTGAACTTTGGATGAAGATGTTTCCCTGGTAGAGCTGTAGCACATCTGCCTACAGCTGGGCATGTCTGGGGTTTGCTTCCCTCATATATGTGGCCATGGCAGCAGAGCATTAGTACACTAACTAGCCATGTAGGTTGCCTGGAGTTCAGTCCCCAGTTGAGACATGATTTCTGTCCCTATCTCCGTCTTGTATAGTGGAACCATGCACGTAGAAATGCCATGGCAGCCGGTGTAACACTGACACCTTGTCACGCACACTGTCTGGTCATCAGACCCATGGTCCTAGCGCCGTGATCCCAATATTAATCCAATAGATTTTGTTGTTTTAGTCAAGTTGAACAGAGAGGCCAGGCATCTGTATGGCAGGGTGAAGGCCATGAGTGTCCAAGGAGAAATTAGTCGATGATCTGAATGTTAGGAACTGGTGCGACCATCAGGGATACAGCTGGCTGGAAACAGATTGTACTTGCAGCCAACACGGTCTGCTAGGCTTGGGACAGTGAAGCAAAGTATAGATGTACAAGGGGACGTCATTAAGTAACAGGGATTTTGTGAATAACTTTTTTACGGCAGTGCAAACCAGAAATTGTGTGTTGTTTCTCAACATAGTCGCCCTGCCTGGGGACACACTTGATCCACCTGTCCGTTAGCTTGTTGATGCCTTTTAGGAAAAGGTTTTTGGGGTGTGACCTTAAACCAGTTTTGCACGGCTTTCATTACTTTGTTATCATCTGCAAACATTTGGCCCTGAAGATATTTCAAGGGTCTAAACGCGTGAAAGTCCGATAGTGCCAAGTCTGGACTGTCTGCTAGATGTTTCCAAACCTCATATATTAGATCATGTAGTGTATCCACTGTGTCTGCAGCCGTATGAGGGCGGGCGTTGTGCAGCAACAATACTCATTTTGAGAGAAGTCCCCAGTGTTTCTATAATATCGCAGGCTTCAGTTTGTTCACTAGCATGTCACTTTATCAAGCACTTGTCATATCTCAACCGCTTCTTGGAAATGCATTAATATAGAACTCTTGATGTTGCAAACAATGGTCATCATGACTTTCCCAGCTTATCCCTGCATCTGTTCTTAACTAGAGACAACGGGAACTTCCATTTAAACCTTCCTACCTATTCATGCACTCTTCTCTGGCTATATCCATACTGAAACATCTTTCTTCTGTAGATTTCACCCCCTATGACCACAAAAACGAATAAAGCCTCGTTCTTCCATGGTGCCTTTTGATAGTGGGGCAGCCATTTTGTAATCGTCTTTGTTCATGCACAATTTGTTCGATCCCCACAACCCCTACATGAGGTATTGTCGACATTTTCCTGTTCATTTATTGGTTGCTTTGAGATTTGAAGATTGAGCACAATCCACTATTGGCAATGCTGTTCATATTCCAGTACGAACCTTGGGCCCTGTCCACGACGGATTGGAAGTGTTGAGTTTTGCTCTCGTTTGAGCTCACACACTGACACTCATACATGAGTATGCACTAGCTATACTACAGATGCCATAATAAAAGTATGCACTAGCTATACTACAAGCCATAATGAATGCACACACAAGCCATAATGAAAGCACACAATCTGGCAAGTGGCCTTCAATAGTCTTAACGAATGCTGGGAGATGCCGCAGAGGCAAATCATCCCACATGTACACAGCTGTGGGCAGAGGTACACAACAGTGAGCAGAGGTACACAACAGTGGACAGATGTGCTGCAGCCCAATATACATGCCCACACAATGCCACATACAGCTCCATTTGTGACATCCTCATTTCATTTTATCATCATTGAGTACTTACTGTTGTGTTTATCTATGCCCAGTTTCACAAGTGAGCGCTAAGAAAATGATGGATATTGAATCAACACATGTATATGATCTCATGGCAATTGTTGCGTACTTATGTCATGTTGCAGTGTTGAACCAGTGGAATGACATGTGTTGTACCAGTGGAATGACATGTGTTTTGTGAGCACAATGTGCTGCCTGTCACAAGTCGGTCTGCTGATTTGTGTTGTGACTTTACTAATGCTGTTATGTGTTGTTGTGTTTTGTTCATGTATTTCTTTATATTGCTGTTTGTGTGATGAATGTTCATGACAAAAGTTCAGCAGTGAAGTTATAATGTGAATGATAACAAATGCTGTCTTGTTTTAAATTTGCCTCTGACACATGTATATTCATTGATGACTATGATAAAATATTTCAGACATAATCTGGTTGTGTGGGTAGCTGTAGTGTGTGTGTGTGTGTGATTGTAGAAGGCATGTATCAGTCAAGGTTTCTGGCTTGTCAGTCAAGGTTTCTGCTTCTGAGGGGCAACAGTTCAATCACCTGGCCTCCGTGTGTTGCATCTGTGGTCAAGTCAATTAATCCATGATTCAGTCTTCAGAGTCAGTTTGGCAGAATACTGTCATGTCAGGTTTGGTTATTGTGTCAGTTTTGTGTCATTTGTTGTCATGTCAGTATTGGTTGTGTCAGTTTTGGTGTCAGTATTGGTTATCATGTCAGCTTTGCATTAGTTCTTATCATGTCCATTTTGTGTCAATTGTTAATATGTCAGTAATGGTTATTGTATCAGTTTTGCATAAGTTATGTGAATTTTGTGTCATTTGTTATCATGTCAGTTTTGGTCATGTCATTTTTATGTCAGTTGTCATAATCATGGCAGTTTTTATTACCAATTATTGTGTTTAAAATGTTAGTTTGTGTGTCAGTTGTGGCTGTAATATTGTTTTGTATGTCAGTTGTGTTTATAAATTGTATTTAGCTAAATTGAGCATCATTTGTAATGTTTGACGTATTGACTCGCGCTGGCACATATCTAGGACTGATGTCTCACGTATGCTGATCACGCATGCTCATCTCGTATATTTTAGGTCACAATAATGTTATGTTATACGTGCACACATACAAATCAACCCACACAAATTTGGTGGCTTTTGCTACCTACATAAGTACTTTTTCAACGATGTGGTTGCAGTAAGTTTTCAAATTAAAGTTTAGTTTTACATTTTTGGACAAAATATAAATGATAATTTTTGCTTCAAGATAGTCTGGTTTGTGTTTCATATATCATATTTTTTCTATTTAATTTGTAGAAGAAAAATGCTAACAAGCTAGGTAGAACATAACTGTATAGTCAGGAGATATAAATGTTTTCTGGTGTTATATGATGAGTATAGAAAACAATACATGCTTTATGAGTCAGACATGATGGAAGAAATGTATGTAGTCACACATTAGCCAACTGGGCTAGAGCGATCTGATTGCTTTGCCTTTTGGTATTAAAGGATATTTTCAATGTTACTTTTAAAATTTACAGTAATATGGGGAATTAGTTAGTTATCCTTTACAGGACATTGCAGTCAACACCAAGTTTTGCTGTTGTGATGTCTTGGCAGTTTATGTTCAGTAGTTTGCCATTGCTTTCTGAATGACCGGCATCCATATCATTTTGTAAAATACCAAAGCAACGCGGTCTCTGCTGCCAAATCACGTGAATATAGGTATGCAGGATCACGAACCGCGTCTGTAACCCCTTCGTCGCAGAGCCGGCTGACATGAGGAATATGACAGGCTAAACAAATAGCTAGAAAAGTGAACACACAGGAAAATGTACAAATCTGCATCCTGACTGTTTCACCTAATTCATGAATGACTGGATAGTAATGAAAGATAGCACACACAATATTATTTCATTATTAAATATTAATTATGTGTATCTGTTCATGGTCTTCACTTCATTCTGCTAGTGCTTTTGTTTAAGTATTCTGTTTTTAATTGCTTGTTTCATTGCATATGTTTTTGAAGAACATTTGTTTAGCCAAAATTGTGTGCGTGATTCCACACTGAGATAAAGAAAGTGGTTTTTGTTTTTAAACAGAGATGATCACATCGTGATTCAGGACAACAGTTATGTCTGTAATACATGAAGTTGGACCAGAATTGTGTGCAGTAATTCCACACTCAAACAAAGAACCAGAATATAGTGGCATAGGCCCCTGTAGAAATATAATTAACGTTTCTGTCTGTAACTGAAGGGCAAATAACATCAGAACCAATCTCTCAACTAAGAGCTAGAAATTGAAATGTCTCGTATCGACTCTATAGCTTTTCCTCTGAATGAGGGCAGTGCATCAGGACTGTTCAGTGGGGCAAACGCCAAGTCAGGCAAATGTCAGCAAAGTCCATCCTCCATGCCATGGTGGTAGTCATCTTGCGGGAACCGCACTCTGCAGCAGAGACCAAGAGATGGGTCGAGGAACCCAGAGGAAGAGCCAGCTTCCCTGAGTGTGGCACCAAGAAGGAACATGGCAACGAAAAGTGGAGGCGATAGAGGCAATGGCCAAGTAAGGAGCTGGCTTCCCACTTTCTCACCAATAAAACACAATATTTTGAAGCGCATTATTGTCACACAAAATGGAAAATGTCAGGAAAACACGAGGCAGGTTTTCTACTGAGAAACAATATGTACACTATTTTTTATTTAGTTATAATTAGTCTTTTAAATATTTAAATATTGTTCAGCTTATTTGTGTTAGGCATAGCAAACTTAGGGGCACAAGTGTGGCCCATTAGTGCGAGCATAATTCGATATGATGACAAACTTTCAGTTTGCTTTGTTTTTCATTATGAATGTCTGCTAAATAATTTATTTTAACTCAGTAACCACATTAATCACGTGCTATCAGTTAAAATTCTTTCACAGTCCTTTAAATCAGAATAACTATAATCTAACATTGTTTGAAACTATTTTCTAATGTAAATATGTGAGGCCGAAAACCAAGGATGTTGCCATTTCTAAAATCAGAAAAGTTAACTACAATTTAACTACACATTTCTGCTCAAATATTACAAACTTTCTTTCTCTCGTGGGCTATTTTGAAATGACAGACCTTCTTCTTATGTAAAACGTCATTTACAGGACATTAAAATTAAGGAAGATACGTGAAATGAAACAAATAATGAACTGTCAAGAATCTGTCACTAAAGTGGCGCTTGGCAGTCAAGCGTCGATCCCTTTTGTAACTAAAGTGGTGTATGGCAGTGAATCAGTTAAAAGGCATCAGAAGCTATGACCGTGTCAAGATTGTTGTATCCATTTAATTGTTTCAGAATGTTTCCGTAGATTTGTGGTATTTCCCTCTACTTGGAGATGACCGAATTTTGAATACACATTAAAAGATATGGCACTCTAATAGAAACCTTACTTGAGGGAAATGTTGAAGGCAGACGAGTCAGAGTTAGGCAATGCTACAAGATGATCAGAGATGGGCCAGCTGTTCTCTGTCAGTCAAACCCAATGTTTAGAGATAAACCTCAGCCAGCCTACATTATGATTGAAATTTTGCATTACTTTCAGCTACACATGTTTGATTTTCTCCGATAGTTTAGTCAACATTGTTTTTTATTTGTCATGTGTTGTATATATTGATGATCTTGTGTTTCACTTTATGTTGCCACTCAGTTCTAGAATTCTATTTCTGTGCATCAATATTTAATTGTCTGTTTCCCCAGCAGATCCATGGATAAATAGCATGTGCACATCATTATCACAGCTTTCAGACCATCACATCATTATCACAGCTTTCAGACCATGTGTACATACACATCATTTTCTTGTCTGCCATCCAACAAATAATACCAATAAAATGTCATTATGTATACAGGGTGTGACTGGATTTTTTGTCTTCTTTCCCCGACTGTATGGAACATTCACTTGAAGGTGGATGGTGTCTTCTTGTCTTTCCTCTTCTACATCTGAGTGTAGAAAATAAGACAGCTTTATACATTTGAATAAACAGATACACACCGACTGGTTCTGTCTAGCTGGTTCCATCCTTTCTACCATAGGATATAAAGGGAACAAGGCTGTAGACAGGGAAGGAGCTGTGGTGGTGGTGTGGCTAGATGCTCACCTACTAGCCCTGTGGCCGTAGGTTTGATTTGCATCAGAATTGTAAAAACTGACCTGGACTCCCAGTAGACATAGGTACCAGGACATGTTTGGGGAAGTGAAGGTGGTCGGTGTGATACATCACCCACCAAGACTGGAAGTGAAGGTGGTCGGTGTGATACATCACCCACCAAGACTGGAAGTGAAGGTGGTCGGTGTGATACATCACCCACCAAGACTGGAAGTGAAGGCAGTCAGCGTGATACATCACCCACCAAGACTGGAAGTGAAGGCGGTCAGCGTGATACATCACCCACCAAGACTGGAAGTGAAGGCGGTCAGCGTGATACATCACCCACCAAGACTGGAAGTGAAGGC
The DNA here is from genome assembly GCA_963921405.1 of Cepaea hortensis. Lineage (NCBI taxonomy): Eukaryota > Metazoa > Mollusca > Gastropoda > Stylommatophora > Helicidae > Cepaea > Cepaea hortensis. The sequence continues at coordinate 124,597,485 of OY992882.1, read as the reverse complement.
GGTCAGCGTGATACATCACCCACCAAGACTGGAAGTGAAGACGGTCAGCGTGATACATCACCCACCAAGACTGGAAATGAAGGCGGTCGGTGTGATACATCACCCACCAAGACTGGAAGTGAAGGCGGTCAGCGTGATACATCACCCACCAAGACTGGAAATGAAGGCGGTCAGCGTGATACATCACCCACCAAGACTGGAAGTGAAGGCGGTCGGCGTGATACATCACCCACCAAGACTGGAAATGAAGGTGGTCGGTGTGATACATAACCCACCAAGACTGGAAGTGAAGGCGGTCGGTGTGATACATCACCCACCAAGACTGGAAGTGAAGGTGGTCAGTGTGATACATCACCCACCAAGACTGGAAGTGAAGGTGGTCGGTGTGATACATCACCCACCAAGACTGGAAGTGAAGGCGGTCAGCGTGATACATCACCCACCAAGACTGGAAGTGAAGACGGTCAGCGTGATACATCACCCACCAAGACTGGAAATGAAGGCGGTCGGTGTGATACATCACCCACCAAGACTGGAAGTGAAGGCGGTCAGCGTGATACATCACCCACCAAGACTGGAAATGAAGGCGGTCAGCGTGATACATCACCCACCAAGACTGGAAGTGAAGGCGGTCGGCGTGATACATCACCCACCAAGACTGGAAATGAAGGTGGTCGGTGTGATACATAACCCACCAAGACTGGAAGTGAAGGCGGTCGGTGTGATACATCACCCACCAAGACTGGAAGTGAAGGTGGTCAGTGTGATACATCACCCACCAAGACTGGAAGTGAAGGTGGTCGGTGTGATACATCACCCACCAAGACTGGAAGTGAAGGTGGTCGGTGTGATATATCACCCACCAAGACTGGAAGTGAAGGCGGTCGGTGTGATACATCACCCACCAAGACTGGAAGTGAAGGTGGTCGGTGTGATACATCACCCACCAAGACTGGAGTTTGATCTATAGAAATGTGGATCTAGCTTCACATGCCAAAAGGGGTCCTGGACTGACTATAGAGGGAGTGGTGCTGTCATGCTGTGCTGTGGGTGGGTAGAAATGGCCAGACCAAGACCTTAGAGCACCTATCCCTGGTGCTGCTTGTCTACAGACACCCCCTCCCCCCAGTGTCGTCACCACTCTAAGGATTGCCACACTTCCCCACAGAAGTGACACTCAAGCACAGTCGTTGCTCTCCTACTGGTGTCTGCATTTGGAGAGGGGAAGGAGAGCCCTGGACCATGATCCCTATGGAGATGGGGAAGAAAGTCTGTCACCCAGCCGCACCCCGATATCACAAGCCCTTCTCAGGGATCGGGTGACCTGAACATTGAGGCATCAATCTCAAGAGTTAGAACTATGAGAGGTAGGGTGACTTTAGAGGTACAGCATCCAACTTTGGACACAAGCCAGTTCAAATCCAGCGGTGGATAATGCTTACAAATAATGAGCCCCAAGGATGTTCACATATTCAATGTTTCAAGGAAATTACACAGCAGCCCATTTACACACAACATTAAACCCCTTGGCATTGAATTAGTTCACTGTCCTAGCCAAATATCAGACAACCCACCCACAACATCAACATTACACTATGTGCAGATCCTAGTATGCACACTTTGGGATCTGAACCAGCGCTAATATACTGTGCTGAAAAACATGCCATTGGTTTATGCAGGAAAACAAGCTGTCATATGTCCAAATGACACAAACAAGGAAGCAATTTAGTAAAAACAACATATGTCAACTGTTTATTATTTGAACATGTTAAAATTAGACATGGCTAAAACATTATGTACATTTCATATGAGAAACACTGAACACACTTCTGCTCGAGTTCTATCAACCAACTGACATACATACACACATACAATTTTGCCTCATGGCGCACAGTGTTTCTAAGAGAACTCTACAGACAGAATGGTTATTTGATGACTTGTGTTGCTCACACCACAACAAAGCATGTTCATCCACCATGGCGGCCGCACCCTCTCCTACTGAGACAGGAGTTCTTGTCTCAGTGGCCGTGTCTGCCAGATCAAGAGACAGGGTACAGCCAGAGCTGTGTCGCATGAAGACACATGATGGCATGAACTGGGATCCTTGTGATGTTGACAGGTGTCCTACTGCAGAGACAACGCCAGTGTCTGATCAACGACAAACTTGTATCATATAAGTGCACATACGGAAGAACATGGTTCATACAGCCAGCAAGCAATCCATATATATTCAAACTCAAGTCAACAGTTGCACAAGTTAACAAAGCAGGTTAAACAGTCACACACATTTCAGTTAAAATACACAAACATAACTGATGCCCAGCTAATGATCTAGTTTATAGCTGAACATATAAGCCAGAGATTTAACACAACCTGTGTGTGAACAATTATCTGTGATGCAGGCTCCATGTGACCAAGGAGCCCTACCGAGACAAGATAGGAGTCCCACTCACAGTCTGACAGTAAGATCTTCAAGAACGACTCCCAAACACAGGAGTTACTATTAGCATTTTGGTGTTAAAACCATTTTTACCAGTGCAACCAACAAAGAAGAGAGACAGCTGTAGCAGAAGTGTGACTTTCAGTACTGATCAATGCGTTCTGGTAATATAATCTGCAGCACTAGGATCCAGTATAGTACATGAAACAGTTCTAAGCCACAGCACTCGTCTGTGGATATCTTACAGGAAGCCTTTCTACAGAGAAAAGCACCAGTGTCATTACAGAATATCATAGAGTATCAGTGTCTTCACACATATATCTAGATATTACATGCAGAAATGGTACTTCCAGAATATCATAGACTATCAGTGTCTTCACACATATGTCTAGATATTATATGCAAAAATGGTAGCTCCAGAATATCATAGACTAGCAAAGTATGTCTTCACACATATATCTAGATATAACATGCAGAAATGGTAGCTCCAGATTAATCTGAACTTTCATAATTGCTAGTATTGATATTCTGTATATCTTGGTGTACAAGTGTCTGCAGTTAAAATAACTGATTATGAACTGCCTGTGACAGTTGATATTGACATGTGTTAGAAAATCTAAATGTATACAAAACATAATCTTTAGTTACACTGCTACTGAACAGGGAATGTTCTGTGGCTGAACCTCACAGGTTTAAACATGTTCTCTAATATTTGTAACCAAACTAAACAACCCTGAACCAAGTTGTCCTTGACAGAGAGTTAGGCGGGTCGCTATCTGTAAGTGAATTGAATTGCTCTGATTGATTCAATACCATTCACATCTGATATAGTAATTTAACATTCTGCCATGACCACTGTTATCTCCGTTCATTAGAACATCTATCATCGGAAAAGTCAAAGGCTGCCTGCGTTTCATGACATACACATTAAAATGGTCTGGTTGCTACCTTCTCTCTCCACCACCACAACTAATGTACTATTGCATTGAGCGGTTCTGCCCGTATATTTTCAAAGTCCAGCCCACCATCCGTGTCATCATCCAGCTCGCCAATCACAGCTCTGTCGGAAACAAAACAGAATTGTAAACACAAAGACTAGCACAACCAGAAGGTGGCTCACAATTTCTCTAAATATCTTAGGAATACGACTAGTTATATATAAACTCCCCGGAAGACAGCTCTAAATATCATAGCAATACGGCTAGTTATATATAAACCCCCTGGAAGACAGCTCTAGCCCCAGAGAAGGTCTTGCACCTATTAGAGTGAGATAATAAATACACAGTGTCTCTATAGCACAGGTTAGTGAACTGGTCTTGGTTCATTTGTAAGTTTTGTAAGTCACCTCACTCCATTAAGCTAAAAATTTTGTTGCATTCCTTCACAGGATGTAGCAGTCAACCCCAGCATTTTGGCTGTTCGTGATTCCTGGGCAAATGTTACGTTCAGTAGTTTGCCATAGCTTTCTGAACGACCGGCACCTATACCTTTTTCGAAAAAATCAGCACCGCTGTTTCGATCCCGGGTATACGGGATTACAAATCGTGTCCGTAACCCCTTCACCACGGAGACCGATTCCATTAAGCTATGACCCTGTAAATGTGAAGCCTAACACTCCACATCACTACTGTGTGTGTATACAGAAATGAACTGTCACAAATCACTACGCTAGCAGAAACAATCACACCTCCCCACATTCAGACACATCTGTTGGTTCTCTCACATGCAATATTAGACTGTCAGAATGTTTATCGTTTTCCTTGTCAGTCACATTCATATGTATTTCAAAGAATGTTGACTGTTGTGTCACATTCAAGGAATGTGAGCAGACAATGCTGTTATCTACACAAATATAAGCAAACTACATTGAACACATTTTGGGAAGAAGAAAGGTGTAAATATGGCAACAGATCTAAGACAAGACAGACAAAACATACCACTTTACTTAAAGTTTTACATTATGAGGTTTGAAGACTAATTCCCTTCCTCTCATTTATTTCTGAATTGGATGCCTAGACTAGAAATCTGTGTAACTGCATAATCTTGTAGAGTCACGAAACTCATACAGGCCACAAAAGTCGAACTTTATAATGGTCCTACCAGCTCACTTGTACAGCAGCCATCACATACAAATTGAACAGAGAGAAGCCAATAAACAGGTGCAACAGATACCAGGTGTCAGATTTTCACAAACAACAGAAAAACTGGCAGAACCCATGTACACAAAAAACCATCAGCTGAAACAACAAAAGAAAGACTGGCTGAACTCATGAACAAAAGAAACAACCACCCGAACACTCTTCACCAAAGTATGATACACGAAAATGACAGACACTGATAATCTCAGCAGATAGAAAGAAAATGACAGACACTGATAATCTCAGCAGACAGAAAGAAAATGACAGACACTGATAATCTCAGCAGATAGAAAGAAAATGACAGACACTGATAATCTCAGCAGATAGAAAGAAAATGACAGACACTGATAATCTCAGCAGATAGAAAGAAAATGACAGACACTGATAATCTCAGCAGATAGAAAGAAAATGACAGACACTGATAATCTCAGCAGATAGAAAGAAAATGACAGGCACTGATAATCTCAACAGATAGAAAGAAAATGACAGACACTGATAATCTCAGCAGACAGAAAGAAAATGACAGACACTGATAATCTCAGCAGATAGAAAGAAAATGACAGGCACTGATAATCTCAGCAGATAGAAAGAAAATGACAGGCACTGATAATCTCAGCAGACAGAAAGAAAATGACAGACACTGATAATCTCAGCAGACAGAAAGAAAATGACAGACACTGATAATCTCAGCAGACAGAAAGAAAATTACAAGACACTGATAATCTCAGCAGACAGAAAGAAAATGACAGACACTGATAATCTCAGCAGACAGAAAGAAAATGACAGACACTGATAATCTCAGCAGATAGAAAGAAAATGACAGACACTGATAATCTCAGCAGATAGAAAGAAAATGACAGGCACTGATAATCTCAGCAGATAGAAAGAAAATGACAGGCACTGATAATCTCAGCAGACAGAAAGAAAATGACAGACACTGATAATCTCAGCAGACAGAAAGAAAATGACAGCCACTGATAATCTCAGCAGACAGAAAGAAAATGGCAGACACTGATAATCTCAGCAGATAGAAAGAAAATGACAGACACTGATAATCTCAGCAGATAGAAAGAAAATGGCAGACACTGATAATCTCAGCAGATAGAAAGAAAATGACGGACACTGATAATATCAGCAGATAGAAAGAAAATGACAGACACTGATAATCTCAGCAGATAGAAAGAAAATGACAGGCACTGATAATCTCAGCAGATAGAAAGAAAATGACAGACACTGATAATCTCAGCAGATAGAAAGAAAATGGCAGACACTGATAATCTCAGCAGATAGAAAGAAAATGGCAGACACTGATAATCTCAGCAGATAGAAAGAAAATGGCAGACACTGATAATCTCAGCAGATAGAAAGAAAATGACAGGCACTGATAATCTCAGCAGATAGAAAGAAAATGACAGACACTGATAATCTCAGCAGATAGAAAGAAAATGGCAGACACTGATAATCTCAGCAGATAGAAAGAAAATGACAGACACTGATAATCTCAGCAGATAGAAAGAAAATGACAGGCACTGATAATCTCTGCAGATAGAAAGAAAATGACAGGCACTGATAATCTCAGCAGATAGAAAGAAAATGACAGGCACTGATAATCTCAGCAGATAGAAAGAAAATGACAGACACTGATAATCTCAGCAGATAGAAAGAAAATGGCAGACACTGATAATCTCAGCAGATAGAAAGAAAATGACAGGCACTGATAATCTCAGCAGACAGAAAGAAAATGACAGACACTGATAATCTCAGCAGATAGAAAGAAAATGACAGCCACTGATAATCTCAGCAGATAGAAAGAAAATGGCAGACACTGATAATCTCAGCAGATAGAAAGAAAATGACAGACACTGATAATCTCAGCAGATAGAAAGAAAATGGCAGACACTGATAATCTCAGCAGATAGAAAGAAAATGACGGACACTGATAATCTCAGCAGATAGAAAGAAAATGACAGGCACTGATAATCTCAGCAGATAGAAAGAAAATGACAGACACTGATAATCTCAGCAGATAGAAAGAAAATGACAGACACTGATAATCTCAGCAGATAGAAAGAAAATGACAGGCACTGATAATCTCAGCAGATAGAAAGAAAATGACAGACACTGATAATCTCAGCAGATAGAAAGAAAATGGCAGACACTGATAATCTCAGCAGATAGAAAGAAAATGGCAGACACTGATAATCTCAGCAGATAGAAAGAAAATGACAGGCACTGATAATCTCAGCAGATAGAAAGAAAATGACAGGCACTGATAATCTCAGCAGATAGAAAGAAAATGGCAGACACTGATAATCTCAGCAGATAGAAAGAAAATGACAGACACTGATAATCTCAGCAGATAGAAAGAAAATGACAGGCACTGATAATCTCTGCAGATAGAAAGAAAATGACAGGCACTGATAATCTCAGCAGATAGAAAGAAAATGACAGGCACTGATAATCTCAGCAGATAGAAAGAAAATGACAGACACTGATAATCTCAGCAGATAGAAAGAAAATGGCAGACACTGATAATCTCAGCAGATAGAAAGAAAATGACAGACACTGATAATCTCAGCAGATAGAAAGAAAATGACAGGCACTGATAATCTCAGCAGATAGAAAGAAAATGACAGGCACTGATAATCTCAGCAGATAGAAAGAAAATGGCAGACACTGATAATCTCAGCAGATAGAAAGAAAATGACAGACACTGATAATCTCAGCAGATAGAAAGAAAATGACAGGCACTGATAATCTCAGCAGATAGAAAGAAAACAGACACTGATAATCTCAGCAGATAGAAAGTTAGTCTCATGCTTCAGATTTTAAAGGGCAAACTAAAATCTTGCAGCTGAAATGTCATTTACAAGACCCTACATGTGTAGGTACTGCACTTCTCCATATGAAACAACCAATTTATTGAAAGCCACAAACTCTTAAAACTACCACAGACACCAACAGTCATTAAACCGCTGTTTGAGACAATGACCAGCTCCAGCAAGTCTGTTCCCTCACAACAATCATACCAGGCTGTCTACAGCAGGCACCTCTCCAGAACTGGAACAACAAGTGCAGATATCAGGTGTGAAACCAACAATAGTGTGCCAGGTGAGGCAGTGTTACTTACACATTATCCCCCCTGACAATATACAGGCCCAGAATGACTTGCTCCACGCCCTGGCCAGTGCTGTAGACCCGCTCGTGACTCTCGTCCAGGATCAGGTTGATGGTCTGGTCAAATCCTTTCAAAGTTCCCTGTGTGGAGACAATCAATCAATCATCAGGACATGACAAGCCAGACCGGTCAGCCTGACTAGAACCCCATCACACGTCACAAAATGGACGTTGCGGTCAAAGCCTTCATCAGCACACAAACCACAAACACATTCTGATACCACAACATGAGCAACTATACGTGAAAATATATATATAAGTTACTCATCTGCACTTGACCCGTGTGTGGTTGAATACCACGTGTGTGGTTACAACGAAATTTGCGAAGACATGCAAAAATTGGGGAAATAAGAAATGGAGAGGGTCAGCTTTACAAGAACTTGATCACAAACAGGAGTTGTGGTGACAGGGCTTCATCAGCAAATAAAAATCAAGAACAGAAGAGACACTAAAATAATTACGTTTAAGCATTAAAAGTGTATAATGAAAAATTAAATGAGAAATGTTAAGTAGGTCATATGCAACAAAGAAGAATATTATGTTCACAAATTTGTCACTGAACATTTTAACAACTCTGCCAGATTGCATGGTTGTTGGTGGGTCACCTGGTCTGCTATCTATGATTTCAGCACTTGTTCTTTGGCAGTGCAAGGTCAAACCTACCCCTAGTAACTGGGGATCTGGATCTATGTCCTCTGTTATAGGATAATGTTACCATTGATATTATAACATGTATATTGCTTAAGATATGCTTTCTTTACATGGATTTCATCAAAGGTAAAATGTTATATTTACCTGACACTATCTGCTGATAGCAGCAGGGTCTGGTTGAATGCATTATGACAGACACCATGATTTGAGCATGAAATAACACTTGCACGAACAGGAAGGGGCAGTGTAATTTAATGATGCCTGCAGAGAATAAACACTGTACCACAGAGACAAACATTCGCACAAAACTAGTTAGGGAAACCTCCACGAGCCACATACGTGGTTTCTGAGACGAGTGTTGATATATATACCTGAAACTGTCAGAGTCACTAACGATGACTGCCTGGAAGAGGGTAATGAAAGCAGAATATTATACACAACTACACAAAAGAGACAAAGTTCCCTGGTTGTATAGGAGGGAGGAGAGACAATGGACAATGGAGAGACAATGTGGCGACTATACAGATCAGCGATAGAAAAGGTAGAGGCCAGCAAAATTACGCTGGCTGGTCTAAGATGGTGACATGAAGGAATGCCATGGACAGAACTGATCCAGAACATCAAGGACTGAGAGACATGAATGCCTGTGATATGGTAGGACCTTCACATGTTGTAGGCCTGAATGTACGCAGAGATAGGTGGCCGGTCTTTCCCTCTCTTAGCAGATGATGAGTACAGGCTCCAAACCCTCGGCTGACAGCACTCATTATCAGCATAACACACTATCAATGACACCAACACACCCGCTACACACTAGAATGCTGGCACCAACACACCCGCTACACACTAGCATGCTGACATCAACACACCCACTACACACTAGCATGCTGACACCAACACACCCGCTACACACTAGCATGCTGACAACACACCCGCTACACACTAGCATGCTGACATCAACACACCCACTACACACTAGCATGCTGACATCAACACACCCGCTACACACTAGCATGCTGACACCAACACACCCGCTACACACTAGCATGCTGACAACACACCCGCTACACACTAGCATGCTGACAACACACCCGCTACACACTAGCATGCTGACATCAACACACCCGCTACACACTAGCATGCTGACAACACACCCGCTACACACTAGCATGCTGACAACACACCCACTACACACTAGCATGCTGACAACACACCCGCTACACACTAGCATGCTGACAACACACCCGCTACACACTAGCATGCTGACAACACACCCACTACACACTAGCATGCTGACAACACACCCGCTACACACTAGCATGCTGACAACACACCCGCTACACACTAGCATGCTGACAACACACCCGCTACACACTAGCATGCTGACATCAACACACCCGCTACACACTAGCATGCTGACAACACACCCGCTACACACTAGCATGCTGACAACACACCCGCTACACACTAGCATGCTGACAACACACCCACTACACACTAGCATGCTGACAACACACCCACTACACACTAGCATGCTGACATCAACACACCCGCTACACACTAGCATGCTGACATCAACACACCCGCTACACACTAGCATGCTGACAACACACCCACTACACACTAGCATGCTGACATCAACACACCCACTACACACTAGCATGCTGACATCAACACACCCGCTACACACTAGCATGCTGACACCAACACACCCGCTACACACTAGCATGCTGACAACACACCCACTACACACTAGCATGCTGACAACACACCCGCTACACACTAGCATGCTGACACCACACCCGCTACACACTAGCATGCTGACAACACACCCACTACACACTAGCATGCTGACAACACACCCGCTACACACTAGCATGCTGACAACACACCCGCTACACACTAGCATGCTGACACCAACACACCCGCTACACACTAGCATGCTGACAACACACCCACTACACACTAGCATGCTGACATCAACACACCCACTACACACTAGCATGCTGACAACACACCCACTACACACTAGCATGCTGACAACACACCCACTACACACTAGCATGCTGACATCAACACACCCACTACACACTAGCATGCTGACATCAACACACCCACTACACACTAGCATGCTGACATCAACACACCCGCTACACACTAGCATGCTGACAACACACCCGCTACACACTAGCATGCTGACAACACACCCACTACACACTAGCATGCTGACATCAACACACCCGCTACACACTAGCATGCTGACATCAACACACCCGCTACACACTAGCATGCTGACAACACACCCACTACACACTAGCATGCTGACATCAACACACCCACTACACACTAGCATGCTGACATCAACACACCCACTACACACTAGCATGCTGACATCAACACACCCACTACACACTAGCATGCTGACATCAACACACCCGCTACACACTAGCATGCTGACATCAACACACCCGCTACACACTAGAATGCTGACATCAACACACCCACTACACACTAGCATGCTGACATCAACACACCCACTACACACTAGCATGCTGACATCAACACACCCGCTACACACTAGCATGCTGACATCAACACACCCACTACACACTAGCATGCTGACATCAACATACACACTAGCATGCTGACATCAACACACCCGCTACACACTAGAATGCTGACATCAACACACCCGCTACACACTAGCATGCTGACATCAACACACCCGCTACACACTAGAATGCTGACAACACACCCGCTACACACTAGAATGCTGACAACACACCCGCTACACACTAGCATGCTGACATCAACACACCCGCTACACACTAGAATGCTGACAACACACCCGCTACACACTAGAATGCTGACAACACACCCGCTACACACTAGAATGCTGACAACACACCCGCTACACACTAGAATGCTGACAACACACCCGCTACACACTAGCATGCTGACATCAACACACCCGCTACACACTAGCATGCTGACATCAACACACCCGCTACACACTAGCATGCTGACATCAACACACCCGCTACACACTAGAATGCTGACACCAACACACCCGCTACACACTAGCATGCTGACATCAACACACCCGCTACACACTAGCATGCTGACATCAACACACCCGCTACACACTAGAATGCTGACATCAACACACCCGCTACACACTAGAATGCTGACATCAACACACCCGCTACACACTAGAATGCTGACAACACACCCGCTACACACTAGCATGCTGACATCAACACACCCGCTACACACTAGCATGCTGACATCAACACACCCGCTACACACTAGAATGCTGACAACACACCCGCTACACACTAGCATGCTGACAACACACCCGCTACACACTAGCATGCTGACATCAACACACCCGCTACACACTAGCATGCTGACATCAACACACCCGCTACACACTAGCATGCTGACATCAACACACCCGCTACACACTAGAATGCTGACAACACACCCGCTACACACTAGCATGCTGACATCAACACACCCGCTACACACTAGCATGCTGACAACACACCCACTACACACTAGCATGCTGACACCAACACACCCGCTACACACTAGCATGCTGACAACACACCCAGTACACACTAGCATGCTGACAACACACCCACTACACACTAGCATGCTGACAACACACCCACTACACACTAGAATGCTGACAACACACCCACTACACACTAGAATGCTGACAACACACCCGCTACACACTAGCATGCTGACAACACACCCAGTACACACTAGCATGCTGACATCAACACACCCGCTACACACTAGCATGCTGACATCAACACACCCGCTACACACTAGCATGCTGACAACACACCCAGTACACACTAGCATGCTGACAACACACCCAGTACACACTAGCATGCTGACAACACACCCGCTACACACTAGCATGCTGACAACACACCCAGTACACACTAGCATGCTGACATCAACACACCCGCTACACACTAGCATGCTGACATCAACACACCCGCTACACACTAGCATGCTGACAACACACCCAGTACACACTAGCATGCTGACATCAACACACCCGCTACACACTAGCATGCTGACATCAACACACCCGCTACACACTAGCATGCTGACAACACACCCAGTACACACTAGCATGCTGACAACACACCCAGTACACACTAGCATGCTGACAACACACCCGCTACACACTATCATGCTGACATCAACACACCCGCTACACACTAGCATGCTGACAACACACCCAGTACACACTATCATGCTGACATCAACACACCCACTACACACTAGCATGCTGACATCAACACACCCGCTACACACTAGCATGCTGACATCAACACACCCGCTACACACTAGCATGCTGACAACACACCCACTACACACTAGCATGCTGACATCAACACACCCACTACACACTAGAATGCTGACATCAACACACCCACTACACACTAGAATGCTGACATCAACACACCCACTACACACTAGAATGCTGACAACACACCCACTACACACTAGAATGCTGACATCAACACACCCACTACACACTAGCATGCTGACATCAACACACCCACTACACACTATCATGCTGACATCAACACACCCAGTACACACTAGCATGCTGACATCAACACACCCACTACACACTAGCATGCTGACATCAACACACCCGCTACACACTAGCATGCTGACAACACACCCACTACACACTAGCATGCTGACATCAACACACCCACTACACACTAGAATGCTGACATCAACACACCCACTACACACTAGAATGCTGACAACACACCCACTACACACTAGCATGCTGACATCAACACACCCGCTACACACTAGAATGCTGACAACACACCCACTACACACTAGCATGCTGACATCAACACACCCACTACACACTAGCATGCTGACATCAACACACCCACTACACACTAGCATGCTGACATCAACACACCCGCTACACACTAGAATGCTGACAACACACCCGCTACACACTAGCATGCTGACATCAACACACCCGCTACACACTAGCATGCTGACATCACACCCGCTACACACTAGCATGCTGACATCAACACACCCGCTACACACTAGAATGCTGACACCAACACACCTGCTACACACTAGAATGCTGACATCAACACACCCACTACACACTAGCATGCTGACATCAACACACCCGCTACACACTAGAATGCTGACAACACACCCGCTACACACTAGCATGCTGACATCAACACACCCGCTACACACTAGCATGCTGACATCAACACACCCGCTACACACTAGCATGCTGACATCAACACACCCGCTACACACTAGCATGCTGACATCAACACACCCGCTACACACTAGCATGCTGACACCAACACACCCGCTACACACTAGCATGCTGACATCAACACACCCACTACACACTAGCATGCTGACATCAACACACCCGCTACACACTAGAATGCTGACAACACACCCACTACACACTAGAATGCTGACAACACACCCACTACACACTAGAATGCTGACAACACACCCGCTACACACTAGCATGCTGACATCAACACACCCGCTACACACTAGAATGCTGACAACACACCCACTACACACTAGAATGCTGACAACACACCCACTACACACTAGAATGCTGACAACACACCCACTACACACTAGAATGCTGACAACACACCCACTACACACTAGAATGCTGACAACACACCCGCTACACACTAGAATGCTGACAACACACCCGCTACACACTAGAATGCTGACAACACACCCGCTACACACTAGAATGCTGACAACACACCCGCTACACACTAGCATGCTGACATCAACACACCCGCTACACACTAGCATGCTGACATCAACACACCCGCTACACACTAGAATGCTGACATCAACACACCCGCTACACACTAGCATGCTGACATCAACACACCCGCTACACACTAGCATGCTGACATCAACACACCCGCTACACACTAGCATGCTGACATCAACACACCCGCTACACACTAGCATGCTGACATCAACACACCCGCTACACACTAGAATGCTGACAACACACCCGCTACACACTAGCATGCTGACATCAACACACCCGCTACACACTAGCATGCTGACATCAACACACCCGCTACACACTAGCATGCTGACATCAACACACCCGCTACACACTAGCATGCTGACATCAACACACCCGCTACACACTAGAATGCTGACAACACACCCGCTACACACTAGAATGCTGACAACACACCCACTACACACTAGAATGCTGACAACACACCCACTACACACTAGAATGCTGACAACACACCCACTACACACTAGAATGCTGACAACACACCCACTACACACTAGAATGCTGACAACACACCCGCTACACACTAGAATGCTGACAACACACCCACTACACACTAGAATGCTGACAACACACCCACTACACACTAGAATGCTGACAACACACCCACTACACACTAGAATGCTGACAACACACCCACTACACACTAGCATGCTGACATCAACACACCCGCTACACACTAGCATGCTGACAACACACCCGCTACACACTAGAATGCTGACAACACACCCACTACACACTAGCATGCTGACATCAACACACCCGCTACACACTAGCATGCTGACATCAACACACCCGCTACACACTAGCATGCTGACATCAACACACCCAGTACACACTAGAATGCTGACAACACACCCACTACACACTAGCATGCTGACACCACACCCGCTACACACTAGCATGCTGACACCAAAACACCCGCTACACACTAGCATGCTGACACCAAAACACCCGCTACACACTAGCATGCTGACACCACACCCGCTACACACTAGCATGCTGACACCAAAACACCCGCTACACACTAGCATGCTGACATCAACACACCCGCTACACACTAGCATGCTGACATCAACACACCCGCTACACACTAGCATGCTGACATCAACACACCCGCTACACACTAGCATGCTGACACCAACACACCCGCTACACACTAGCATGCTGACATCAACACACCCGCTACACACTAGAATGCTGACACCAACACACCCGCTACACACTAGAATGCTGACAACACACCCGCTACACACTAGCATGCTGACATCAACACACCCGCTACACACTAGCATGCTGACATCAACACACCCGCTACACACTAGCATGCTGACATCAACACACCCGCTACACACTAGCATGCTGACACCAACACACCCGCTACACACTAGAATGCTGACAACACACCCGCTACATACTAGCATGCTGACATCAACACACCCGCTACACACTAGCATGCTGACATCAACACACCCGCTACACACTAGCATGCTGACATCAACACACCCGCTACACACTAGCATGCTGACAACACACCCACTACACACTAGCATGCTGACACCACACCCGCTACACACTAGCATGCTGACACCAAAACACCCGCTACACACTAGCATGCTGACACCAAAACACCCGCTACACACTAGCATGCTGACACCACACCCGCTACACACTAGCATGCTGACACCAAAACACCCGCTACACACTAGAATGCTGACAACACACCCGCTACACACTAGCATGCTGACATCAACACACCCGCTACACACTAGCATGCTGACAACACACCCGCTACACACTAGCATGCTGACATCAACACACCCGCTACACACTAGCATGCTGACAACACACCCGCTACACACTAGCATGCTGACATCAACACACCCACTACACACTAGCATGCTGACACCACACCCGCTACACACTAGCATGCTGACACCAAAACACCCGCTACACACTAGCATGCTGACACCAAAACACCCGCTACACACTAGCATGCTGACACCACACCCGCTACACACTAGCATGCTGACACCAAAACACCCACTACACACTAGCATGCTGACACCACACCCGCTACACACTAGCATGCTGACACCAAAACACCCGCTACACACTAGAATGCTGACAACACACCCGCTACACACTAGCATGCTGACAACACACCCACTACACACTAGCATGCTGACATCAACACACCCACTACACACTAGCATGCTGACAACACACCCACTACACACTAGCATGCTGACAACACACCCACTACACACTAGCATGCTGACAACACACCCACTACACACTAGCATGCTGACAACACACCCACTACACACTAGCATGCTGACATCAACACACCCACTACACACTAGAATGCTGACATCAACACACCCACTACACACTAGCATGCTGACATCAACACACCCACTACACACTAGCATGCTGACATCAACACACCCGCTACACACTAGCATGCTGACAACACACCCACTACACACTAGCATGCTGACATCAACACACCCACTACACACTAGAATGCTGACATCAACACACCCACTACACACTAGAATGCTGACAACACACCCACTACACACTAGCATGCTGACATCAACACACCCGCTACACACTAGAATGCTGACAACACACCCACTACACACTAGCATGCTGACATCAACACACCCACTACACACTAGCATGCTGACATCAACACACCCACTACACACTAGCATGCTGACATCAACACACCCGCTACACACTAGAATGCTGACAACACACCCGCTACACACTAGCATGCTGACATCAACACACCCGCTACACACTAGCATGCTGACATCACACCCGCTACACACTAGCATGCTGACATCAACACACCCGCTACACACTAGAATGCTGACACCAACACACCTGCTACACACTAGAATGCTGACATCAACACACCCACTACACACTAGCATGCTGACATCAACACACCCGCTACACACTAGAATGCTGACAACACACCCGCTACACACTAGCATGCTGACATCAACACACCCGCTACACACTAGCATGCTGACATCAACACACCCGCTACACACTAGCATGCTGACACCAACACACCCGCTACACACTAGCATGCTGACATCAACACACCCACTACACACTAGCATGCTGACATCAACACACCCGCTACACACTAGAATGCTGACAACACACCCGCTACACACTAGCATGCTGACATCAACACACCCGCTACACACTAGAATGCTGACAACACACCCACTACACACTAGAATGCTGACAACACACCCACTACACACTAGAATGCTGACAACACACCCACTACACACTAGAATGCTGACAACACACCCACTACACACTAGAATGCTGACAACACACCCGCTACACACTAGAATGCTGACAACACACCCACTACACACTAGAATGCTGACAACACACCCACTACACACTAGAATGCTGACAACACACCCACTACACACTAGAATGCTGACAACACACCCACTACACACTAGCATGCTGACATCAACACACCCGCTACACACTAGCATGCTGACAACACACCCGCTACACACTAGAATGCTGACAACACACCCACTACACACTAGCATGCTGACATCAACACACCCGCTACACACTAGCATGCTGACATCAACACACCCGCTACACACTAGCATGCTGACATCAACACACCCAGTACACACTAGAATGCTGACAACACACCCACTACACACTAGCATGCTGACACCACACCCGCTACACACTAGCATGCTGACACCAAAACACCCGCTACACACTAGCATGCTGACACCAAAACACCCGCTACACACTAGCATGCTGACACCACACCCGCTACACACTAGCATGCTGACACCAAAACACCCGCTACACACTAGCATGCTGACATCAACACACCCGCTACACACTAGCATGCTGACATCAACACACCCGCTACACACTAGCATGCTGACATCAACACACCCGCTACACACTAGCATGCTGACACCAACACACCCGCTACACACTAGCATGCTGACATCAACACACCCGCTACACACTAGAATGCTGACACCAACACACCCGCTACACACTAGAATGCTGACAACACACCCGCTACACACTAGCATGCTGACATCAACACACCCGCTACACACTAGCATGCTGACATCAACACACCCGCTACACACTAGCATGCTGACATCAACACACCCGCTACACACTAGCATGCTGACACCAACACACCCGCTACACACTAGAATGCTGACAACACACCCGCTACATACTAGCATGCTGACATCAACACACCCGCTACACACTAGCATGCTGACATCAACACACCCGCTACACACTAGCATGCTGACATCAACACACCCGCTACACACTAGCATGCTGACAACACACCCACTACACACTAGCATGCTGACACCACACCCGCTACACACTAGCATGCTGACACCAAAACACCCGCTACACACTAGCATGCTGACACCAAAACACCCGCTACACACTAGCATGCTGACACCACACCCGCTACACACTAGCATGCTGACACCAAAACACCCGCTACACACTAGAATGCTGACAACACACCCGCTACACACTAGCATGCTGACATCAACACACCCGCTACACACTAGCATGCTGACAACACACCCGCTACACACTAGCATGCTGACATCAACACACCCGCTACACACTAGCATGCTGACAACACACCCGCTACACACTAGCATGCTGACATCAACACACCCACTACACACTAGCATGCTGACACCACACCCGCTACACACTAGCATGCTGACACCAAAACACCCGCTACACACTAGCATGCTGACACCAAAACACCCGCTACACACTAGCATGCTGACACCACACCCGCTACACACTAGCATGCTGACACCAAAACACCCACTACACACTAGCATGCTGACACCACACCCGCTACACACTAGCATGCTGACACCAAAACACCCGCTACACACTAGAATGCTGACAACACACCCGCTACACACTAGCATGCTGACAACACACCCACTACACACTAGCATGCTGACATCAACACACCCACTACACACTAGCATGCTGACAACACACCCACTACACACTAGCATGCTGACAACACACCCACTACACACTAGCATGCTGACAACACACCCACTACACACTAGCATGCTGACAACACACCCACTACACACTAGCATGCTGACATCAACACACCCACTACACACTAGCATGCTGACATCAACACACCCACTACACACTAGCATGCTGACAACACACCCACTACACACTAGCATGCTGACAACACACCCACTACACACTAGCATGCTGACAACACACCCACTACACACTAGCATGCTGACAACACACCCACTACACACTAGCATGCTGACAACACACCCACTACACACTAGCATGCTGACAACACACCCACTACACACTAGAATGCTGACATCAACACACCCACTACACACTAGCATGCTGACATCAACACACCCACTACACACTAGCATGCTGACAACACACCCACTACACACTAGCATGCTGACAACACACCCGCTACACACTAGCATGCTGACAACACACCCGCTACACACTAGCATGCTGACATCAACACACCCGCTACACACTAGCATGCTGACATCAACATACACACTAGCATGCTGACAACACACCCACTACACACTAGCATGCTGACAACACACCCACTACACACTAGCATGCTGACAACACACCCACTACACACTAGCATGCTGACAACACACCCACTACACACTAGCATGCTGACAACACACCCGCTACACACTAGCATGCTGACAACACACCCACTACACACTAGCATGCTGACAACACACCCGCTACACACTAGCATGCTGACATCAACACACCCACTACACACTAGCATGCTGACATCAACACACCCACTACACACTAGCATGCTGACATCAACACACCCACTACACACTAGCATGCTGACAACACACCCAGTACACACTAGAATGCTGACACCAAAACACCCGCTACACACTAGAATGCTGACACCAAAACACCCGCTACACACTAGAATGCTGACACCAAAACACCCGCTACACACTAGAATGCTGACATCAACACACCCGCTACACACTAGCATGCTGACACCAAAACACCCGCTACACACTAGAATGCTGGCTAACTCATTGTGTCTAGTTACCAGGGAGTGCTGTGGTTTGTTATACTGTGATGACAGTCAGAAATGTTGTGTAAGGAGTCCCAGTCGAATGGACAGTGGTTGTGAATATCCTGTGTTCAGAGCTGGATAAAACATATGAGATTAGGGAATACAAGCCTAGGCTGCACTTAAGGCAGAGCTGTCAGAACAGCGATGAACTCAGCAAGTTGTTGGAACTGATCTGAGTTTCACAGTAGCCTGACTGGTGGTTGATACAGACAACGATACAAGTGGGAAGATAACATCAAGAGATGGACGAACACCAATCTGACAGAATCTACAATCAAGGTGAGAGACAGTGTTAGAGATCCATTGCAGCCAACCTTCATTGTGGAGATGGCCACTGATAGATTGATACTAGTCTCTCAAACATGGAGGTGCAGGTTTAAACTTCTGACAATTAAAACACAAGTTGCCGCAGCCAGTCAGCAAACATTATCCAGCAGACACCAGTGATCATTTCTGAAATGTAATAACAGTTTTTTTAAACACGACAGTAATTATAGCATTTGTAGGCATGGCATTAATGATACTTGCCACGATTACTCGACCATCAGCTGTGACAATCTCCACCATTTCTGTGAAACTGTTAAGGAACTGATTCATTGAAAGATACTGCTATGGCCCCATGTGGCAGATATATATTCTGCTTTACTTTGACAACAAACATAATGGAAAGTAGCAGAAAATTATTCTTTCAGAAGAATATGTGTTACACTCTTCAACTGGCAATTTTATTTTCATTGTTTTTGGGTGTTTACAAGAAATTAATATTGGAAGCTTCATTGTTTTGAAAAATATAAAATATTTCCTTCACTGAGCATCAATGGTGTATCTCTTAATGCACAAACTTATCTACATGGGAGTAATGAACATTTGATCTCTGTTGTACATCTTCCATCTGATGTTATAAATGCCCCTAGGTATTTAAATTATCCACTTGGTTAAGAATTTTCCCTTCAATTTCCATGTCACATTTGGTGCCACCTTTTTCCTTGATATCACCATTGTATTGTTTTCTAGATATTCAAGGAGAGTCCTTTCTTTGCACTCTCTGTTACAACAATGTCCAACAATTGTAGATCTTTTGCATTATCAGCCACCAATATTGTGCCATCTCCATAGCGTATATTGTTTATATTATAACCTCCGATTAGTATTTCTGGCTTCTCTTTGATCTCTCTCATTATTACTTCGCTATAGAGGGAGAAAAGATCCGGTGACAAAACACATCCCTGTGTTACTACTAGCTTTATTTATCTATAATTGCCCTCTTCATCCCATTTTAATTGCTGCTACTTGGTTTCAATAAATATTCTTTATTATTCTGAGATCTTTCCCATCCATGTTGATATCTTCCAACATTTTAATCATTTCATCATGTTTTACTTTATCAAATGCCTTGGTATAATCTATGAAGGACAAATCGTCTTTCTATATTGATCTTTATATGAGTGTTCATAATGCCGGCCCCATGATGAAGGGGTTAAGGACAGTTTGTAATCCTGCATACCACATTCGAAACACAGCAATTTGGCAGCAGACCATCATGCTTTGGGTTTATCGTATAAAATGGTATGGGTGCTGATAATTTAGAAAGCGTAAACTTGCCAAGAGATCATAATCAGCCAAGAGATCATAATCAGCCAAGAGATCATAATCAGCCAAGAGGTCACAAACAGCTAAAACATGCCGGGGTTGACTGATATCCTGTAAATGATATTCCACTAACTTTATTTTTAAAATGTATCCACAAATCCATTCTGCTCTTCACCAATGTCCATATGTATTTTCTTTCTTGTTCTTCTCATTATAATTCTGAGTAGAAGCTTAGTGACATGGTTTATGAGGTTAATTGTACAAAAATCTTTGCATTCAATTGCTCCTGGTTTTATTTTTTGCATAGCTATAAATACAGATTTCAGCATATCACTCGATAAATATCCACTGCTGTAAATATCATTCAACACTGTGATTAATATATCTATTCCAAATTCTCCCAGTACTTCTAATTCTTCTGTTGTGATTCCATCTGGCCTAGCTGTTTTTAATTTCTTCATATGTTTGAATGTGTCAGAGACTTCTTCTTTTAGAATAAGTGGACCTTCTAAGTTACTTTCTTCTGTTAATTCTCCCCTTTCTCCATCATATTCATTCATTTAATAGCATGTCCTTTGCAGAACCTTGCTCCCATAACAACTTACCGGAAAACCTCTTGATCATAAGCAAGATGTCCCACATCCGATACACCCATCTGGAGATCATCCGCCACATCCTGCACCCATCTCTTTGACCTTCCTCTTCCTCTCTTCCCAGGCATATACCCCTCCATTATTGTTCTCTCCAAACTTTCGTGACGTTTCAAGTGACCAAAGTATTTCAATTTTCTTTGTTTTATCATCTTTAATAGCCAACCTTCGTCTATAACATTTATATTCAAAGGCATTTGTGAGTTTTTCGGCTCTCCATCATATAGCTCTCTTATATACTCATTCCACCTCTTCATTATAGCACCTTCCTCCAATATCTTTCCTGTTTTTTTTTTATTTCAAACACCCTGTATTTACTCTGAATTTTCTTCCTGTGAGCTCACTGATTTGTCTGTGCATATTTCTTGTATCTTTTTGTTGCCTTCACACATGTATCTCTTATTTCTTTACTTATCTTATCATACCCTTGTTTGCCACATTTACTTTGTTTTATGTTGTCCATCAGCTTTAAGATTTCTTCAGTTATCTATTTTCTTCTTAGCCTTTTGGCCTCTCTTCCGCAATATTTCTTCCCTTAACATTTCCCATTGTTCATTATTACTCTGTATTTTAGCTACTGCATTGTGCATGGACATACCAAAAGAAATCATTCTGGATAGACCTAGACGGTGGCATGGAGGAATATCAACAGAACAGATTATGAACACCTGGTGCCAAGTTCAAGATCTGTGAAGATGCAAGGGGAATGCCCTAGCCACATAATTTTTCATTTACAGGACAAAGATTAGCTCATTAGCCACACAATAAATCCCAGATGTCCAGGTGGTTGTGGCACTACCATGGAGATGTTAACATAAATTAATGCTTTCTTTAAACACATCTCACAAGCAACTATCACAGGAACTTATTATTTTTATATTATATAATTAAAATTTAAATATTTCATTATTAAATCCACATCCTCAGATCTGAACCGCGAAGAAGTTGCTGTCACTGTCAGTTACTCAAATTATAAATCACTAACAGTGAAGAAGGATACTGTTTACATAGCTCTCCAGCGCCGATGCCATTCTCTGTCAACTTTATATGTAAAACCGCAGCTGCCTGTGTACGAGTAGTTCCTGGGGAGACTGAGTGGTTTGCTGTAGTTCGTATCTGGGTCTGGTCGTGTCTCCAGCGTTCACCGGCGGAAGTCGTTCACGGGGGGACTCAAAACTGTTCACTTCTGCTGTCAGTGGGGAGCCTGCCTTGAAACTTCTCACATGTTTAGTCTAACTTTGCTTTAAAACCGTACATAAAAGTATTAGTCAAATAAAATGATCTCTAAGATAATATTAAATTGTATTAATTTCGTGAGCGCAAGAATTAAATTGCTTTAATGCTTGTATAAATTTAATTTGCTGCCACTCTCTATATGCTCCCTGCACCCAAACAAGGAACTGCCATTAATTCAAGATGGCGAGTCATCAATCTCACCAGTCGCACCAAAGACCTCTCCAGCAAGACTGGGCCAACCGCGAATATGTGGAAGTTATTACTGGGAGCATTAAGAAGATAACAGACTTTCTTAATTCATTCGGTGCGTGTTTCGCATATATTAATTATTCGGTATATTTATTATTGTAACAGTTAACTGACACTCATTGAATTGATCACCATTCACTGAAATACGTTTCCGTGTTGACAACACCAACAGTGTAAAGTCACTTTACACTGTAAAGTTAAGAAATGTTGATGTTATTTCTTGGGGGTGGGGGGGGGGGGTGGTAATCTGCTAGATAGAGGGAAGGTGTCAATATTAAAGCCAATAGTTCATTGAAGCATCGATGTCATTTTGTTTATAATGATAATCCATTATGTTTATGATTATGTTCATTATTGTATGAATTAATTTGTTCATTCAACTTCTGTATTATGTTATGATCGTGTTAGTTAGATTTGGTATAAACACTGACAGTTGCCAACTAGCAGAAGTTTTGTTTTGACACCCATTTGTGTGCACCAGGAATCGCCCCGGGGAAAGGGGGGAGTGGTAGGGGACACTCTTTGGGGTTCGATCGTGCCATGACACGAAATGAAAATGGAAGTGATCTACGGCGCCACCCTGCAATGATCCACTGTGTCTTCAAAAATCGCTATGTATAGACCATGCATTCTTTCAACATCATTCACTCATTCAAATATTACGTGACAATAACACGTCATCTTGGGTTTTCCAGGAAAGGTTAGCCTAATATGCCGAGCACAGCGATTGGTTGAAATCATTGTGACCTTTTATATAAATAAAAACATATTTCATACTTACCGTAATTAATTTTTTTCTGGCCCTCTTAATAGAAATGCATCAAGTGTAGATGGATTTTTGAATTCTACATACAAGACTACACATATTTGGAAAGTTTCATCGCGAAACATGCTTTGCTTGTGGATAAAAAGAAACTTTCCTGCGATGACGTACCTTTGTGAATGGGGAAACCCATGGCCAATGGCCATGGCGGCTGCGCATGCGCATATCGATCAGACTGTCGTGTACACGTTCACTTTGTAACACTCAAAACATGCAATTTGAACTACTAAAGTTAAAGAAAATACAAGTTTAAAGATTAATAATAATTTATTAGTATACATGTACTATTTTTTAATCATTTAACATGACGGAACATATTTTTGAATCCGTTTGAGACCATCTCGCATGCACAGACCGGTAGCGGAAGTAATGGAATATTGAAGAGTTCCAAAAAGTATGGGGAACATGAGAAAATCTTAATTCAGAGAACCTCACAAAAATGTGAATATCTCCACATAGAATTGACATACAGGCACCATTGAGGTACCATTAGATTTGGTTTTTCAAGGCCTATCTACCTGTGGTGGCCGCATTTGTAAGTACTCAATTTTAAAATCATGATGGAACCTCCTAACACTCTTGACATCCGAAGCCTAAAAATTGTTGAAATAACTTATCAATATACTTGTTTGTTGCTGGCTGAGAGGCTAGAACGCTGGACTCTCATTCGGGAGACCCGGGTTCGATCCCTCGGTAAGGTGTGGGATGAAAGAAAATCCTAACCTGCACAGTTCGCGGCGACTGCACTAGCCTGGTGGCCTTTATTCCTCAGGCTCAAAGACCCCTCTGCCATACACCGCAAGGTACTATATTGGCAGTAAATGACAGTTGAAAAAAATTGACATAAATATGTTTGATGTTGTAGTCACTGTAAGGTTAGAAGGTGTTACTGTTACACAAGGGTGTGTACTATCAATAGTGAATCTCAGCATATTCAATATGTTTGTACAGTGAATAGACTGAGGTCTTGCTTGATCTTGTAACCTATGATTTGGGCTTAGATTGATGAGTGGTAGAGAAGATACCATATGTCAATGGGTTATGCACACTGCATCTCTAGGGCTCCACCTGCTCCGAGAACCTTTGTCACTCTAGTTCAGGTCCTTCAAAGGGCTGTATATGTATAGTGAACAATGTGGACACAGGACAAAAGTCTTGTATGTGACTCCATAGACATGGTCTTTCTGGCTGCCACACTTTTCACCTTCTTGTTAGCTGGAGTCCACAGTGACCTGCTTTAAGCACCCTTCATACATGTCACTATGACCTAATTCTCCCTCGGTTAGGCTCACCACATACACTTGTTCAACATCATTTGACAGTATCTATCCATCATGTGCCATGCCGATAAGCGTGGGCGGTCATGTTTTGCCATCTCACTCGATCACCAATCTTGGATCAGCTCTGTTTTTCTGTCTCGACCATGCCACATGGCCAAGCCATCCAGGTATTTACTCCTCAGTCTTCCCCTTGGTCTCTTCCCTTCGATCTTGCCAGTTGTCACCAAGTTCTCCAATTCTTTTCTTCTCTTAACATGCCCAAAAAATTTTGACTGTCTACGTCTAATGTCTCTAATCAGTTTACGATCTTCATTTGTTTCTTGAAGGACTTATTCATTGGTTTTTCTGTCTGTCCATGGTATTCTTTGCATTGTCCTCAGAAACCACATTTCCACTGCCATCAGATGTTTTTCAGCTTGTCTGCTCATTGCCCATCTTCACATCCATACAAAAGTACAGGTTTTACGTAGCACTTCAACACTCTTTTTTTCGTTTCAATTGATATCTTTTTATTGGTCAGTATGTTTTTCATCTTGCAAAAGGCTACCTTTGCAATGGCAATACTTGTTCTAATTTCTTCTAATTTTGACAGTATATTCTATAGAAATGTTTTTTTTTTGTTAAAATGCCTCACAGACTGGCTTAGGCTGTCCTGTCTCTCCAGCTCTTACTCTACAATTGAGAAACTCATGTTCTGACTCCTTCCCTGTTGTGATGCAAGATAGTCTAGTGCAGTGTTTCCCAACCTTTTTTGTGCTATGCCCCACCTAAGCCTTTCTAAAATTCCTACGCCCCCCACCATCACCTATCATATACATAATTTTTAATATTCAAAAATAGAAATGTTCACTAAAGAGACTTGAATGATAGGTTTGAGGAAGAAATCACTAGGAAGTTATTGAGCAAACAGTAAGTAAATTTTCAAAACATATAATGGAGAACTGAAATTCAAGTACAAAATAATTGTAATGATAGATTTGTCTATATTATTTTAATTATTAGTAATTATTTATTATTTAAATTTAGTGAGATCCTTGCCTTTGATGCTTGCTGCAAAGTGATTTTATGTCAGGTTCCAATTTAATTAACTTCAGTCTCAAGTCTCCCCGTTTTGTTATATCCAGCCGATTTTTTTTTATAGCAGCAAATCATTTTTGCACTAAATCCGCATTCAGCTAAATATGAAGATGGAAACTAACAATAGTTCTCTTGCACATTTGGTTGCATTTGGATATTTGATTTCGGTTTCCTCACAAAGCCATGTCATTGCTCCTTTTATATTAAATAAAGTTTTAATTGACTCATCATTTTGCATTTCTGCGAGTTCTTCTTGATACCGCATATTTGAAATATTAGACAAATCCACTAACATTGGCTGCAACATCCCAGTTGGGAAATCAATTAGTTTTAAATCAGAAAATCTTTCTTTTAAATCAGCCAATAACATTTTCAGATGATCGACAATAACATATATAACGGTATCAGTCACTTCACCATTTTTGGAGCCAATGAAACTTTTCAAAAATTTTGTTGTAAATATATGTCTGACATAATTCAGTAAAGGTAATGAAACCAAATATCTTCGCTTTTGCATCGACAAGAGTTTTATTTGTTCCTTGAAGTTGTTTATTTTATATATTTAGTTTTTCAAAGTTATCAGCTAAATAACTCACAAATGCCTTAATATCGACTGTTAACAGATTTTTCATGTCAGATTTGTCGCTTTAAAAAAGCATTAATAGTATCAAATAGTTCCATAAATCTTTTCAAGTAGTTCCCTGTCGAGAGCCGTCTTACTTCAGTGTGAAGTAGAAGACTCAAATGGTCTTCATTTTGTTCACAAATAACTTTAAGAGACGTTCACATTTGATACTAGCTTTAATAGCATTGTTATACTTTATAACTAAATTTAGTACTTCATTTTGAACAGGCGAAATGTTTTTAGCTACCAGGCTTTCCTTGTGAATAACACAATGCACAAGAAGCATTTCTGGATTCTCATCTTTCATTAATTTTAAGCAACATTTTTCTGCCCCATCATATTAGGAGCACCATCTGCAGCACAAGATGTTATATTTATTATTGGTATATTATTGGCATGAAAGTAATTTTTTAGCTTACCATATATATATTTGGAGGTGCTATATAGTGGTGCTTTCTAGTGATTTACAGAACATTTCTTCAGCAAAATCACCTTTATCAACATATCTTACGTAAGTTATAAGTAAGGCCTCACTGTCTCTCACAGTTTATACATCCATTTTCACAGAGAGTTTTCCTGTTTTCAGCTTTTCAACAAGTTGCATTTCATATATCCTCATTCATTTCGTCTATTCTTCTGCTAGCGGTTTGTGTTTTTTAATTAGTGGTACAGCTTTAACGTCTTTGTCATCTTTTTTTCCAGAACCGTTTTAAGAAATGCTGACGTTGATGGTTTTATTAAATTCCCTCCTATGGTATGATTTTTCCCAGATTTAGCGATGAGTAACGAAATTTGATAACTAGCCTCAAGTGTACGATTGATAGTTGCATTATGAGCAGTAAATAGAGACTTTAATGTTACTCTTTTTTCAAAACTTTTCTTTAAAGTTTGAGGTAATTAAAATCTGAATTAATAGGAGTATTATGTTTCGCCTTCAAATGTGTCTCAAGACGACCTGATTTCATTGATTCGTTGGTCAAGCATTGTTCGCATAAAAGACAAAAAAGTGACCGTTCATCGAAGACAGCGGGTATGAAACCAAATTTTAAATATAACTCCGAATAATGACACTTTTTTTTTTCTTGCTTGCACCACTCATTTCACTATGGGCGGAAATAAATAAATATAAGATCAATTAAAATCTAAAATCAATAATATGAACTGGAGTAAACATAGACTAAAAATGCATATTTAAATATGTATGGCACAATTACCCCACCGCAAAACAAACATACTTTTTCATTTGACAAATTTTTCTGAAAAATGATGCTTCTAAAACTGAACTTTAAAAAAAAATTCCAATTGAATTTACATACCATTTATATGTCACTTACATTTATACAATGTATGTATTTTATAAAACAACGAGACTTTTACAACAATTTAACAGACGCTTATTTCAAATTAACACCAACGGTGAATGCTGAGCGTTGCTGCGAAACACTGCAGAAACTGTGATCCCGGCACTAAGCAGTTTGCGCCATTGAGAACAAATAGCGCGAAATGCTTAGTGCCGGCCCAGTATAACAAGTAGTTCAAATCTAACGTCTAACAATGAAATCACGGCTACTAACATGGCGGACAGAAGTAACTTATACTGGATGTTTACTCAGTTCGAGTAGCGACTGAGAGTCGCCATACGGTTAACGTAAACTCTGGACGAGTCAATTTTTGAATTGCCCCCCTTAACAATCGAATTGCCCCCCTGTGGGGCGTGGGCCCCACGTTGGGAAACACTGGTCTAGTGTCTTCTCTCTCTTCAGTGCTCTAGGTTTTCATAACCATTCATAACATCATTTGCTTTCATACAGACTCTTTTGTAGCTTACTGTTCATGTATTGTGTACATCTGTTGTTGTAGTCACTTTTAAACATGATTTTTACAGATGACACATTTGTTCACGGACTTTGAGTTTATGTACATTTTAGTTGGACAATATTTGTGAACAAAGCTATACCAGATGAGTTAAGATTTCTCACTCCCTGATGGTTCCCAACTCAGGATTAACTATTATTAATGAGCTGCTGGTACACTGTGAGAGAGAGAGAGAGAGAGAGAGGCTGGGGGGGGGGGGGAGAGAGAATGTGTTGTGTGTGAGAGAGAGAGGTGGGGGGGGGGGGGAGAGACTGTGTGAGAGTGAGAGGCATGGGTGGGAGTATTGGGGGGGGGGGCTGTTTGTGTGAAAGAGAATTAGAAGACTAACTGAGATGTTTATAACCTTGCTAAGTGGCGGTGTTAGACGGGATGAGAACTGTCTTGTTGAGTAGTTTGCTTGTTGAGACGAGAAATGGCATTTGTCTGCCTGGTTGGTTCCTAATGTTATGACCAAGATGCTGATTAGTTTTGTGTGGATGCTGTCTTCAGATATGTCGTGCCGGTCCCGCCTTGCAGTCTTGAACCAGAAACTCACCGAACTGGAGAGACGGGTGGAATATATTGAAGCAAGGGTAGGTGCTGTCTTCACCTGAGGCAAGCATTGAGAAATTTTCTCATTCTTTTGTTTTTCATGTATTATTCTTACCTTTTGTACTTATTTATTTATACCATATCACATTTTAGGTACTTACAGGTGCATATAACTTTCCACTTAATTTAGTTCCCTCTCAGGTGATCTGTTACAAACCTAATTGAAACCCTTTCAATGCAGTAGTATTTTATTATTCTTGTTTAGCCTTGCTGTTTTCTCCATACATTGACACAGTTTGCCACCTGCAGTTGATCGAGCCTACAGCACTGAATAAGCTTGAAGTCATCCATCTCCTGCACTTAGATACTCTGCCAACTGGTGCCAAGCCATCCTATCTGTTGCTATCTCCTACAGCACGGAATAAGCTTGAAGTCATCCATCTTCTGCCCTTAGATACTCTGCCAACTGGTGCCAAGCTATCCTATCTTTTGCTATCTCCTACAGCTCCTTACATGTCCACTTCATTTTATTCATCTGTCTCTAATGCTCTTGTCTGTGTGTTTTATTCATCTGTCTCTAATGCTCTTGTCTGTGTGTTTTGAAGTCTCCCTCTTTTTCTTTTGCCTTGTGGTTTCCAATAAGGACTTTCTAGTTACACTGTTGTCAGGTTTACTCAGTGTGTCCTGTCCAGCACAAGCATCTTTCTTTTCACCTCTTGA
The DNA here is from genome assembly GCA_963921405.1 of Cepaea hortensis. Lineage (NCBI taxonomy): Eukaryota > Metazoa > Mollusca > Gastropoda > Stylommatophora > Helicidae > Cepaea > Cepaea hortensis. The sequence goes on along the minus strand of OY992882.1, from coordinate 124,566,331 downwards.
TTGATTGATTCACTGGCATTTACTTAGTTCTCTTCATTAGTGACTGTCATACCATTTTAGTGCCTTTTGTTCTTCGCAGTCACCAGGTAATGAATGTTAGCGTTTATTACTGTAGGTGTTTTAGTCATTCTCCAAGTTTCAGATCCAAACAGCCATTTTGATTTGACATTAAAGCTAACTATTCTAAGTTTGGCTCTAGATTTCATTTCCAAAGCAGATTTCATGTGTGGGTAGTCCAAAGCAGATTTCATGTGTGGGTAATCCAAAGCAGATTTCATGTGTGGGTAATCCCAGATAGATTTCATGTGTAGAACAGAAAGACAATGTGGTAGTCCTAGAAGGTATTATGTGTGGGACAACATGATGATGTGGTAGTCCTAGAAGGTATTATGTGTGGGACAACATGATGATGTGGTAGTCCTAGAAGGTATTATGTGTGGGACAACATGACGATGTGGTAGTCCTAGAAGGTATTATGTGTGGGACAACATGACGATGTGGTAGTCCTAGCAGGTATTGTGTGTGGGACAGTAGAACAGTGTTGTTGTCCTAATAGATTTCATGTCAGACAGGAGGGCAATGTAATTCCAAGTAGTGGCAGGATAATGTGTTCCCACCAACTTTATTCAAGGGTCAGCCCAGTCTTGTACAGTGGGTACCAGACAACTTGGTTCTAGGGTCACCCGTCTTGTACAGTGGGTACCAGACAACCTGGTTCTAGGGTCACCCGTCTTGTACAGTGGGTACCAGACAACTTGGTTCTAGGGTCACCCGTCTTGTACAGTGGGTACCAGACAACCTGGTTCTAGGGTCACCCATCTTGTACAGTGGGTACCAGACAACTTGGTTCTAGGGTCACCCGTCTTGTACAGTGGGTACCAGACAACTTGGTTCTAGGGTCACCCGTCTTGTACAGTGGGTACCAGACAACTTGGTTCTAGGGTCACCCGTCTTGTACTGTGGATACCAGACAACTCTCAGAATTGTATGGGAATTGTCTGGAGGATTGAGTAAGGGAACTGAACATCCCAGCTAAAATGATGTGGCCTAGAATATGTGAAGGCTTTAGCACTTCACACCTCAGTGACAGTATTTGCCATGGGACTGCCGTTTATTAACAAACAAACAAATTAAGTAGATTATAAATGTATAGCCAGTGACATAATAAAATGTAGAAGTTCATAAAGTTTATGTTCTTAAGTTGACGTACTACTTTGTAATTATGGTGTTGCATGAACAGTTGAAACAGTACTGTTCAATTAGAGAAGTGTTGGCAGTCTGAGCACACAGCTTCATTTCACTTATTGTCACCGTTGTGTACTTCCTGTCTCTCCAGATTTTGAATACAGAGACACCAGACCAGAATCAGATAGAGGAAAATGAGTTAGAACTAGGTTCTGAAAACTTTGTCTGATGCAGACAAACATGCAGCTTCAACTGCCACCATTTGTCTACAGGGGTAACTCGATGCAAATGTTTGAGTGTTTTGCTTCCTCGTAGATTTTCTCGGCACGTCTTATTCTAACACCTCGACTCGCTCTATTGCATTGTTAGCCGGTTTGGTTTCCAATTCTGTTGTAGTTGTTTTATTCAGGCGGTTTCCTGTTGTTATTGCTGGGCCTCACATTAACTGACTGCTCCGTGCCTGCTTACCTGGCTGAGGTTATTGTGGGTAGTGTGTTTGATTGACATGCTGCTGTTTGGTGTTTTCCAGATGGATGGTGTTCAGTTAGCACTTGGTTATTGTATTTAACATGTTATGGAAACTTGATGTGCCTGTGTGGATATCCTTGCACTAACTGTTTTCAGGGCACATGTATATTTAATTTTGAGTTTGGTTGACAAGTGGAGAATGTTGAGTAACCTGGCGTCTGTCAAAGTGGAGTCATTGACGATTGAGAAGCAACGCCCGCAGTAATCACATTAAAAGCCTATTTCCCTATCATTTTCTTGACGTGGTGGAAGAAAACATACATACAATTGTGTATACAGCTTGTTGTGTTTCACTTTGTTTGCTTGAGTAGAAAATAATATGGATGATATTTATTGTTTCCAAAATGTGGAAGCTTGTTACAGAGTTGGTGTTGCATCTTGACACTTCCGGAAAGATTCACTTCTACTTACACTAGCATGCCACTTTGAGCATTGTGTCATCTAGTTGTTACAGTTCTTCTTTTTTTTTTTTTATGAATTTGTAAGTTGCAGTATCTTTAACCTCAGAGGTCGCATAGTTCAACCATCATCCTCCATGGATATATTGGTCAGCCTGACTCCGAGTCACATGGTTGTTTTATAGTTATCTGATAACTTAATAGTTTCTGGCGAGTCTCTGACACTAGCCAAATTTTATGACCTGGGAGTGAGTCCAGCCAAACACACTAATGCCGTTTTCAAGAACGGGGAAGGAGATGCTACAACCAACTCCTCATAGGAACAGGGATTTGAGATACTTCGGGATGGCTGCAGCATCTGAGGACTGAGCAAGGGAATGCCCAGTTTGCTGTGGCATTGATCATCATAACAAAACAACAGTTACTTACCTTTGCTGTCAGTTGTGGAAGGCCAGTATGGTGAGGCCGGGAGCTGGTCACCTTATGCCATTCCATCCATGACCTAAACTGTGACGTTCATAGTTCATAGAATCCAGGTCTTTACGGAAATGTCTGCTATGTGATTGGTTAACCTTGTCATGTTCATCAGTTGGACAGTCATATTGAACGCTCACATGTCTCAGATATCAGCAGTTAGTTGGCTACAGGAGAGGGTGTTGCCACACCACTGAGACAGTTCTGACCAGCCTTTCCTGAGACTGTCTTACTGCAGCATATCTAGGCAGTGTATGTATAACTGCCACAATAGTCCAACACCTTAAGTACCTCAGTATCCCAGGATAGAACAGGCAAGACTCATCCAAACTTTGAGGCATTTCTACACCTTAGGATAGAAGAGGAAATATTAAACCAAACAGCCAGGCATCTCTCTCTATACCCCAGAATAGAAGAGGAAAGACTAAACTAAACAGCCAGGCATCTCTCTCTACACCCCAGAATAGAAGAGGAAAGACTAAACTAAACAGTCAGGCATCTCTAATCTCCAGGGCAGATAGATTACACAGCAAGGTAGCTATTACATGGCGAGATACACAACACACCCTGCTGAAGAGCCAGTGATTATGATCAGTGAACATTTAAAGACAGAAGCCACAAACAATATGTTGCATGATTTCTTGCCTGGCGTATGTCCCTGCATCTTTTCAGGTTTTCATACTACAGAGTTAGATATCATATGAAATGAATTAACAATTAATACTTTTGTTGAAATACTAAATACGTAGTCAATGATAGTTTGAACGACGTTTTATTACATGTCGACTCTCAGTTGAAGTTGGTGTCACGGAACATTTGCTTATTAGCAATCATAGAGTTAACAAAGATAAATGGAAACATTATCCATAGGTGATGTAAGCTATTGCTATGCAAACAGAAGGACTTCCTTTTGAATCCTAGATTACTGTGGGGACAACATATGCCACATTAGAACAGTATCATTGACTATGTATTTAGTATTTCTGCCAAAGTGCATACACATACATTACATTGGCACCTTGCTGTGTTAACAGACGATAGATTGTTACATAGATGGAGTTATACCTTTCCATAGCACAAAGCTTGGGCTAAAATATAGACCATGTGTTGCCCATGCAGTATGATCCCTCTCTCGGCCTGCCTAGTTCACTCCAGAGGAATGGTAACACTAATACATCTGGAACAAGACAAGCTGCAGAAGGTGCTCTAACTGCCCGCCTGTCGGAGCTTCGATCCTAGACCAGCTGCCAACCAAGGCTTAGGGCCTAGTCTGCCCTGCCATGTCATTTTGTCTTTAGGTTGCATTTCCTCGCACCAGGATAAGGCTTGTAACCTCCCAATTGCGCTCTTCTGCCCAAAGCCGTTGGCACAATGTGGGGTGTCGGATTTGGTAAGCGCCGCCCAACATTCGGCGCTGACAGAAAGCTGGCAGTACTGTCCACTGTCTGCCAAAGTATTATTTGTTTATTCACTACATATGATATATGTAGATCAGCATGGCTGAATGGATGGGAACACGTATTCTTAAACATCTGGTGTGCTAATGTCGAGGTAAGAGGTTCAACCCCTACACCAGACAGTTGGACTAAAAATTCGCTTTAAAAAGTTGGACTAAAATGTTGACCTATCATCCTTGACTTGGGGACATAAATTACAAGTACCCCTGAAGTCTGAGTGGGTTCACCTGATGGTGAGGGACACTGTTAATAAGGAAAGCTAATCCACACGCAGTCCAGCACTACTAGAAGTAGTGTGTGTGTGGACTACGCTTGAGTTCAAAAGCAAGCAAGCGCCCAATAAAAAATAATAATAATATGCCAGGCAAGAAATCATGCAATGTATTGTTTGTGGCTTCTAATTCACTAAGGGAATTCATTGTTTTGAATAAACATTTAACTAAATGCCTTACTTTGGTATTTGTTAACTAGAAATTTATCTGCAACTGTTCCTGACTGTTTTTCCCAGCATTGTCTTTGTTGCTGGTATAAATATTGGCATGCTGACAGCAGGCAGGCATGCTTGGATGCAACATGCCATGACTGCATTGATTTCCTTTGCCTCTGTTACACCATATTCTTGTGCATGATTTGATTAGTCTCAGCTCTGTGGCTGCAATAACACGAGTGTGCAGTGATCTGTAACATAACTACTAATTGACATGGATGACTTTGTATGTGATGCATTTGGTCTTCACCCTATCTTATCTTTTGATGTGCCGCCTGTTCTTTGGTATTCTTTGTGATATGAATTCTTTGTGATGTGAATCACTTCTTGCACCTTACTGCCTGGCATTCGTTATGTTTTCTTTTCCTTTTAGAGATACAAACTATGTATTACCTGTTTAACTCTTGCATTCACTGCACATAGATGGCAGCAGCCCAGTAAGTAGGCTGCCATATTAAGATTTGTTTCCTGTAAAGCATAACTTGGCTTCATCATTGTCAGCTTCAAAGAAACCTAGCTTATAACCAGTATCATGGCTAGGAAGATAGAATACTCTGACCAAACAGTACCATGGCTAGGAAGATACAGTAATTTTGACCAAACAGTACCATGGCTAGGAAGATACAGTAATTTTGACCAAACAATACCATGGCTAGGAAGATACAGTAATTTTGACCAAACAATACCATGGCTAGGAAGATACAGTTATTTTGACCAAACAATACCATGGCAAGGAGATACAGTAATTTTGACCAAACAATACCATGGCTAGAAAGATAGAATACTCTGACCAAACAGTACCATGGCTAGGAAGATAGAATACTCTGACCAAACAATACCATGGCTAGGAAGATAGAATACTCTGATCAAACAGTACTATGGCTAGGAAGATAGAATACTCTGACCAAACAGTACCATGGCTAGGAAGATACAGTACTTTGACCAAACAATACCATGGCTAGGAAGATAGAATACTCTGACCAAACAATACCATGGCTAGGAAGATACAATACTTTGATCAGATCAAACATGGCAATGATTTAGACAGAACAGTCAGTCAAGTCTAGGATTCTTGTTCACACCAGCAGGCCATATTTGGTATATGATGCGTGTCCCATATTGATAAACCAGTTGGCACTGCTTGGATGATGTGCTGAATGTCTTGTCGGTCACCTTTACTTCCCAGGAATGTCCTGACAGTCAGGTCGGTGAGAGAAAACAGTCCAGCCTCGATGGCACTTCAGTCACATAGCCGCCACTCTGGCAGACAAGTGTGCACTCTTCTATCATAGCCGCCACTCTGGCAGACAAGTGTGCACTCTTCTACCATAGTCGCCACTCTGGCAGACAAGTGTGCACTCTTCTACCATAGTCGCCACTCTGGCAGACAAGTGTGCACTCTTCTATCATAGCCACCACTCTGGCAGACAAGTGTGCACTCTTCTACATAGCCACAACTCTGGCAGACAAGTGTGCACTCTTCTACCATAGCCGCCACTCTGGCAGACAAGTGTGCACTCTTCTACATAGTCGCCACTCTGGCAGACAAGTGTGCACTCTTCTACATAGTCGCCACTCTGGCAGACAAGTGTGCACTCTTCTACATAGTCGCCACTCTGGCAGACAAGTGTGCACTCTTCTACATAGTCGCCACTCTGGCAGACAAGTGTGCACTCTTCTACCATAGTCGCCACTCTGGCAGACAAGTGTGCACTCTTCTACCATAGTCGCCACTCTGGCAGACAAGTGTGCACTCTTCTACCATAGTCGCCACGGTGGCAGACAAGTGTGCACTCTTCTACATAGTCGCCACTCTGGCAGACAAGTGTGCACTCTTCTACCATAGTCGCCACGGTGGCAGACAAGTGTGCACTCTTCTACCATAGTCGCCACGGTGGCAGACAAGTGTGCACTCTTCTACCATAGCCACCACTCTGGCAGACAAGTGTGCACTCTTCTACCATAGTCGCCACGGTGGCAGACAAGTGTGCACTCTTCTACCATAGTCGCCACTCTGGCAGACAAGTGTGCACTCTTCTACCATAGTCGCCACTCTGGCAGACAAGTGTGCACTCTTCTACCATAGTCGCCACTCTGGCAGACAAGTGTGCACTCTTCTACATAGTCGCCACTCTGGCAGACAAGTGTGCACTCTTCTACATAGTCGCCACTCTGGCAGACAAGTGTGCACTCTTCTACCATAGTCGCCACTCTGGCAGACAAGTGTGCACTCTTCTACCATAGTCGCCACTCTGGCAGACAAGTGTGCACTCTTCTACCATAGTCGCCACGGTGGCAGACAAGTGTGCACTCTTCTACATAGTCGCCACTCTGGCAGACAAGTGTGCACTCTTCTACCATAGTCGCCACTCTGGCAGACAAGTGTGCTCTTCTACCATAGCCGCCACTCTGGCAGACAAGTGTGCACTCTTCTACATAGCCGCCACGGTGGCAGACAAGTGTGCACTCTTCTACCATAGTCGCCACGGTGGCAGACAAGTGTGCACTCTTCTACCATAGTCGCCACGGTGGCAGACAAGTGTGCACTCTTCTACCATAGTCGCCATGGTGGCAGACAAGTGTGCACTCTTCTACCATAGTCGCCATGGTGGGAGACAAGTGTGCACTCTTCTACCATAGTCGCCACGGTGGCAGACAAGTGTGCACTCTTCTACCATAGTCGCCATGGTGGCAGACAAGTGTGCACTCTTCTACCATAGTCGCCATGGTGGCAGACAAGTGTGCACTCTTCTACCATAGTCGCCACTCTGGCAGACAAGTGTGCACTCTTCTACCATAGCCACCACTCTGGCAGACAAGTGTGCACTCTTCTATCATAGCCACCACTCTGGCAGACAAGTGTGACTCTTCTACCATAGCCACCACTCTGGCAGACAAGTGTGACTCTTCTACCATAGCCACCACTCTGGCAGACAAGTGTGACTCTTCTACCATAGCCACCACTCTGGCAGACAAGTGTGACTCTTCTACCATAGCCACCACTCTGGCAGACAAGTGTGCACTCTTCTACCATAGTCGCCACGGTGGCAGACAAGTGTGCACTCTTCTACCATAGCCACCACTCTGGCAGACAAGTGTGCACTCTTCTACCATAGCCACCACTCTGGCAGACAAGTGTGCACTCTTCTACCATAGCCACCACTCTGGCAGACAAGTGTGCACTCTTCTATCATAGCCACCACTCTGGCAGACAAGTGCACTCTTCTACCATAGCTCTCAGACAGGGCAGCAATGGAAAGTATGGTAGGGACTGACCAACATGGTGGTGGGCACAAAACATTAGAGACACCCTGAATATGACATGGGGGGGGGGGGGAGACTGGCCGGGGATTGAGTCTGTCTGTCAGGTTGTGAGGAGGGGAATTCTGCACAGGACTTGCCATCTGTAAAACCTCATATCTGGCATTTCAGATAACCACTTTTGTTGTTATATAGTTAGTGCATTGTGTTTTATCCAGTTGTTTGTAATCTTGAATTGACAAGTTACCACTCATTTTTCTCTATTAAAGAAAGACAAAATAAATATCAATTTTCCAGTACAGAAATGATTGTATGATAAAATTAATAGTGAACCTGTCTACTTATTTAACTGATAGTTAAGCTTTTGCAAATATTTTTTGATAATTTATATTTTTATAAATTGTTAGTATTGCTATCTTTTTGCCAGATTTAGTATTCTTGTTCATTACATTTGTAAGTTTCTGCACTTCGTAATTCTTGTTCATTATACTTGTTACAAGTTAGTTGCGTGTCCTTTGTAGGATGTCGCATTCAACCCCAGCATATAATGGTTGTCTGTGATTTTAAAGGCAGTTTTACGTTCAGTAGTTTGCCATTGAATTCCGAAAGACTGCCGCTCATACCGTGGCAAAGCAGTTGGCTCCCGAATCACCCGCGGCTGAATTCAAAGCTAGTGTTTGTATTGTGAGACTGCATCCACAGCCCCAAAGCCACAGATGCTGACCATTATACTGAGTCTTATATACAGTAGATTTCCAGCTGCCTTATTTAATCATCCTCCCAGCTTCACCTCAGTTCCATTCATGTGGGCACTATTTCCTGACATTGACCAGTGAATGTTAATGCATCTTCCACTATTTCCGTTACCTTGGAGATTCCATGAGAGATAAAACATAAGTGGTCCAGCTCAGTGCAGTCGTCTTCTCATTGAACCAGTTTACTGAAGTTGTCTGGCTTCTAGTGTGTTGATCATTGTACCGTCTGAATCATGTTATACATTTGTTCGGTGCCCCTCCTTGATGTCTCATTGCTGCATTGTGTTTTTGCATGTCATACCTTGTATTTGGGAAGCACATTCTTTTGCATAGTCATCATCATCATCATCACTTGCCGTGCCGATAAGTATGGCCATCCTGGTTAGCCATCTGACACAATCACCAGAGTCGTGGATCAGGTCTGTGTTCTTGTCCACAATTATGTCATTAATACTCCACTTTTTTTAATTACAACATCCAGCTTCTTCCATCCTATCCTTCAGTCTTCTTTCACACACACCCCCCCCCCCCCCCCCCCCCCCCAGTTTTTCATCACACTATTCAGTTTCAAAAATGGCCATCTGACATTTGATTCGCCAGATATGAGGTGTACCTTTACTCATCATTTCAGATAGCAAGTCCGTTACATAATGCCTCTACTTCTCAGCTCCCAATGTTTTCACCCTTCCTCCAGTTTTCTCCTTCCTAGCTCCCAATGTTCTCACCCTTCCTCCAGTTTTCTCCTTCCCAGCCTTTACATTAAGTTGTTCCTGGCTGTCTTATTTTTAATGTCCCTTATGCAGTCAGTGTAGTGGCAGGTCTAGAGGTGATTTCCCAGCCACGCCCGAAGATGTGTCCAGCCCAATTCCAGCATCTATGTATGATAGTGTAGTGGTTAACCACCCAGTTACAAACACATGACCCTTGGTCCCATCTCCTTTAGCAGCAGAGATATATTTTGCTTGACCAATAAAGCCCTAAAGTCAGCCTAGCCTTGTAAAATGGCCACCAGACATGTCTGTGGCAGATTTAACCCATAGTGAAATACATGAGACAACATTGCAGATATAGATTATCAATTTCAAGCAGATCCTGGCTCGTTTCTGTCATTATGTGTTTGTTGTACTTTCACCCAAAATAAGGGCCTGATCCATATCTCCATGTCAACTGGGTTAATTTTAGTTTGTGCTTGGTGTATCATTCTTAGAAATGGCTATATTTAATTTCTTTTCATTTATTGTATCAAAGTACAGGATCCGTAACGTGATAAAATATTTCACAGTAATGTGTTCAGCTGTTATGTTCAAACTTGTTCACTGTAACACTCCAGCACAGGCTGCATTGTGTATGCACCACACAGCACACCAAGTGTTGGTGTCAGCCTTATCTGATACAGATCATTGTCATGTGCAAAGTGAAGGGATTGCCGTTGTGTATCTGCCATGCTCACCCCAATACCATGCACTCACGTCTTTGGCTTTTTGCCTTCCACTTCACATCAGTATATTTTGCACCATATATACTTGCAAGAGCTATGCTTATGTCACACACTGGACACCTCAACTATACGTTTATGTTGCTTCTACATCTTGTAAGAACATTGTACTGAATTTGTTCTCCTCAGATTACAAAAGGTGAAACGCTGTCATAGATTGATTGGCTGGTCATATGTTTTGGAGACTACTAGGTGCATTTGTATGGAGGAATGAAGATTTGATGCAGTCTTCATCAAGAGATTCCAACTATAGGAACATTTTGATGATTTGGACATGTTTAATTGAAGATTTGATCATTTTAATCAAGGGATTCCCAGTATAAGAAAACTTTTATTTATTTATTTTTTTGCACTCGCTCACTTCTACTGATTTTTGCATGTGGGTTAGCGTTCCCTATTACTGGTGTCCCATACCATCAGGCGAACCCACTCTTGACTTCAGAAGTACTTGTAATTTATGTCCCAAAGTTGAGGACAAGAAATCAACATGTTAGTCCAACTGGCCATTGTAGGGGTTGAAGCTGCTACCTGAGCATCAGGACACTACATGATTAAGAATGAGCTCTTATCCATTTGGCCATAATGACCTCTAGAAAACTGATGATTTGGTCATTTTAATTATGGGGTTGGTTTGAATCCAGGAGTTACGCCATCTCACTGGAATCTGTCTATTAATGCTTCATTCTCTTCTGTTTGGTCACACTGTGGTGGTCACAGCTCAGTGCACAAACTCCCTAGCACCAGCAAAGATCGCCATGTGTGTACCAGAATCACACATTTCAAGTATCCTGCTGTGGATAGGTTTTCTCAGTTTGAAATGTAGCATGAGCAGCCATCATGGATGGATACAAATGCGTCAGTTTGTTTTCAGTGACAAAATTGCATCTTGGGTAGATGGTGTATGCAACTAGTTATATTACATTTATACTTCTATCAGTATTATATTTCATTACTCATAAGAGTAGCTCTCCACACTTGGAGGTAAGAAAAACAATAAACTAGAAAAATGCATCTTTTCAACAAGTAAACAAATAATGTGTTAAAATGAGTTTTCGGTAGGAATTGATAGATATACTACAGTTACTGAAAATGCATCTGCATATTTTGCTTTCATGAGTTCATGTAATTTGCTTGTACATACAAAGGGAGCTCACTTTCAAGATTAACTCAGTAACAACATGATGAGACATGCTGGTCACCCGTGTCTACCCTGTGTTTATGTAAATATTTGTTCCTGTAATCATATGGCTACGTCTTGTACATTATTTTATTGTAATAAATATTTGCATGTGGCTCCACTTGAACTCTTGATCTTTGTTTGGGTGCTTCTATCAGATCAGCTATTTTACATTTCACGTCAATACTGCAAGCTGGAGGTTAGAATCCACATTTATTGGACTGTTGTGGGGTTTTCAGCAAGGGAATTATCTTGACAGTCTTTCATTATGGCACAGAAAAATATCAGCACATGAATTGATGCATTCTGTTGGCGGTCGTGAGATGTAGAGAAATATGATCCCCCATGCCAGTTGGCGAAGCACTTAATGATTTATAGTTTAGGATAAGAACTCATTGGACTCCATGTGTGTGAGTGCTGTGAGTTGTAGGTTAGGATAAGAATACAGTGGACTTCATTTGTTTATGTGCTGAGAAAAATAAGATATAGGTTAGGATAGTATAAACATGAGCTTGACAAACTCCAACAACATACAAGATAAACTAAAGATGAGCTTGACAAACTTCAACAATATACAAGATAACCTAAAGATGAGCTTGACAAACTTCAACAATATACAAGATAACCTAAAGATGAGCTTGACAAACTTCAACAATATACAAGATAACCTAAAGATGAGCATGACAAACTTCAACAACATACAAGATAACCTAAAGATGAGCATGACAAACTTCAACAACATACAAGATAACCTAAAGATGAGCTTGACAAACTTCAACAATATACAAGATAACCTAAAGATGAGCATGACAAACTTCAACAATATACAAGATAACCTAAAGATGAGCATGACAAACTTCAACAACATACAAGATAACCTAAAGATGAGCTTGACAAACTTCAACAATATACAAGATAACCTAAAGATGAGCATGACAAACTTCAACAATATACAAGATAACCTAAAGATGAGCATGACAAACTTCAACAATATACAAGATAACCTAAAGATGAGCATGACAAACTTCAACAACATACAAGATAACCTAAAGATGAGCTTGACAAACTTCAACAATATACAAGATAACCTAAAGATGAGCATGACAAACTTCAACAATATACAAGATAACCTAAAGATGAGCTTGACAAACTCCAACAATATACAAGATAACCTAAAGATGAGCTTGACAAACTCCAACAATATACAAGATAACCTAAAGATGAGCTTGACAAACTTCAACAATATACAAGATAACCTAAAGATGAGCATGACAAACTTCAACAATATACAAGATAACCTAAAGATGAGCATGACAAACTTCAACAACATACAAGATAACCTAAAGATGAGCTTGACAAACTTCAACAATATACAAGATAACCTAAAGATGAGCATGACAAACTTCAACAATATACAAGATAACCTAAAGATGAGCATGACAAACTTCAACAACATACAAGATAACCTAAAGATGAGCTTGACAAACTCCAACAATATACAAGATAACCTAAAGATGAGCTTGACAAACTCCAACAATATACCAACAAACTTGATACACACAAATGTCTTCAAATTCTTTATTTTTGTTAGAAATTATTTTTAAATGATGAATAAATAATGAAAGCTCAAAGAATAATAGTTTAGACATGAAAGATGAACCAGGAAGCAATCATGTGAATACAACAGTTTTTTAACATTCAGAAATAGCCGTGGAGCAACAAATGAAATCAAGACAAAACATTTCCCAAAAGGCAACATGTCTGGGAATTAATGTGCAACATTCTTGCAACAGACTGACAGCAAATTTTTTTTGTGCGGTAGCAGGGATGTTTTACAAATCATATACCAGAATTGTGTATAACAGCATAGAGGTGCATCATGTCAAATAGTTGTCATAAGCATAATAAATTGGAAATATGTAAACAAGTTTGTATATAGATGTTGAATTATACTGCACAGTAAATAAATATTACATGAAATCTGACAAATATCATACGAGATCTGACAAATATCACAGAGTTCAACAACATAATTATCTTTTTGAAAAAGTAGTTGCACAGTTGTCTAATCACATGAATAGGAAGTTTAATCTTGCCATGAGGTGCCAAATATCCCAGACCATCATTTCATCTAAAGAGTAGTTTAGTGCAGCTATTAAAGCTCATTTGTAGAAAGGAGGAGTATGTATTAATTCTGACAGATGTACCATAAGACAAACTGGAGAAATGGCTGGTACTTGCTGTGCCAGAATTGGTCATCTAGAACTGATGTCACAACACTCAGAACATGCCCACACTGGCTCCATGTCCCTCAGAAAATGTCGAATAGTATGGATACTTATAGTTTCAGGGGCCAATGACTACATGTCTACTCTATCCTTTACCACATTCCTTCCTTACCCCTTCTTCTTCCTTTTATCCCCAAATGGTGCTCACACGAAGCCCTCCTCTCTCCTTTAGTTCCCTTCTTGCCTCCCCATTTTATTCATCTCCGTTTCTAACACTCTTCTTCATGTGTCTGGAGTCTCCGTCTATTTCTTTCACCTTGGGAGTTCCAGAGAAAGGACTTTCTAGGTGTGCTATTACCAGGCGTTCTCCATGTGTGTCCCATCCTGTGCCAGCGTCTGTTTCTTCCCTTTTGATTTGCTGGAATTTGTGTAGTTCTCTCCATAAGTTATGCTGCCTCTGTGGCAAAGGGGTTACGGACACAGGTCGTAACCTCGCATATTGCGGTCGAAACACAGCTGCGGGCAATTTGTAAGCAGGCCATCTTGCGTTGGTCTTTATAAAAGTGTGAGCAATAACAAACTACTGAATGTAAACTTGCCAAGACATCAAAAATATGCTGGGATTGACTCTATGCAACTAACTCCATAAGTTCTGCTGGTGATTCTGTCACACCATTTGAGTCCTTCTGTTCTACGCAGGGGCCCCAGTGAATGAATGTGTGATGTTTATTAGTTAATTGTCTTAGTTGTTCTCCGTGTTTCTGACCCAAATCAGCAGTACTGATTTGATGTTACAGTTAAATTTTCTCTCCGCTTGGTGCTAGATTTCATTTCTTCTGACTGCCACTGATATCCTGGTGCTATACACATAGTGCCAGATTGGACCCCATACTGTATCAGTTGGCTTGTATTGTCTATGGCTGATACACCACACATGAAGTAACTAGGTCCATGTAAAACACTTAGCAACCTGTCTTTCCCACATCTATGGTGATGTTTTATGAAGCTGGGATGGTCAATCTCATGGTTTGCAATCTCACACAGATTCCCAGACTAGGTCTGTGTTCTTGCCCGCAGGCGGCCAAGGCGTTCGTGTGTTTATCACTTTGTTTTTCCCTTGCTCTTTTCCCAGCCAGTCCGCTCGTGTCACTAACTTTTCATGTTTATTTATTCTCTTAACAGGCCCAAGTAATCTTCACTGTCCATATCTAATGTATGTAATCAATGCACGGTTTCATCTGTTTCTTACAGTCTGTCAGCTATTGGGAGTCAAAATAATGGACATTGATTTGGCGTGTAGCACATAGCTGCTACACAACCAGAATAGAGAGGCAGCGTGTAAGAATGTATTCTGAGATATTATTGTTTACCCACTTATCACTACAAATGTAATCTTGTAGCAGATACTGATGTAAAGGTGTCAACTACTAAGATTTCACATATACATGACTCACAATACTTTGAGGTGTGGCTTCCAGCCTATTTGTGATCATATGTTCATTCTCAATGGATCTCTAGTGTCTGCCCATTGATGAGCTTTGATGTGATCAGAAAAGGCATCTCTGCTCAAGTGAGATTTGAACCAACAAAGCTATGCTGGCATGCTAGAGCAATGTCCATTATGAGACCGGCTTCTCATCAACAGTTATCCAGCAATATCCACACTAGACATAAATATCAGCCTACAGGCTGACAGTCTGTATAGAGAAGTGACATGCATATCAGGTTGCAGTCTGTGACAATCCGTATAGAGAAGTGACATACATATCAGGTTGCAGAATGTGACAATCCGTATAGAGAAGTGACATACATATCAGGTTGCAGTCTGTGACAATCCGTATAGAGAAGTGACATACATGTCAGGTTGCAGTCTGTGACAATCCATATAGAGAAGTGACATACATGTCAGGTTGCAGTCTGTGACAATCCATATAGAGAAGTGACATACATATCAGGTTGCAGTCTGTGACAATCTGTATAGAGAAGTGACATACATATCAGGTTGCAGTCTGTGACAATCCGTATAGAGAAGTGACATACATATCAGGTCGCAGTCTGTGATAATCCGTATAGAGAAGTGACATGCATATCAGGTTGCAGTCTGTGACAATCCATATAGAGAAGTGACATACATGTCAGCTTGCAGTCTGTGACTATATAGAGAAGTGACATACGTATCAGCTTGCAGTCTGTGACGGTCCATATAGAGAAGCTGGTCAATAAGGCACATATAGTAACATCTCCCTGTCATGTCACTGGTGTACATATTATTTCCATTCAAATATGTACATACAAGCTTATCTTTCATCTGAAATCATATACTCATCAAGCAAGAGGAAGCTGCCACATTAATATCACACCAGTGAATGTATGGGCAGTCAAAAAGCCAGAGTTATGGTGAAATGACATGTTTTTAAATAAAGGAATACCCAAATTCAGACTGAGTATTGCCAGACATAGTAGCTCTGGTAACGCAGGTTTAACATGTTGCCTTCTAACCTGCTGGTCATATGTTCAAATCCATCTTGGTCATTTTTTTAAAACAATGACCTGAGCTCTTTGGTCAATCCTATAATGGGCATCAGGAAATGTGACGGGGAAGTTGTACATGTCACATCACATAGAGACGTCATCAAGCTCCCACTGGAAGTGGTACATGCCACATCACATATCACATAGAGACCTCATCAAGCTCCCACTGGAAGTGGTACATGTCACATCACATGGAGACCTCATCAAACTCCCACCTGTATACAAATATGGGAGCTAGCACCAAGATGCCTCAATGGTGTGGGAGAGAGTTCTTTACCTTTTCTTTATCATCATGATCATCAACTTCCACTTTTGCCATCAACATCGTGGGGAGGAATAGTTGGCACTCCAGTGCACAATGGGTGGCACTGGATAATGTCACTCTGTGTGACTGAACAATTTCTTTGATGTTGCCAATCCAGTTTCTTCTCAGGTGTCCTCTTACTCTCCTCGCAGATCTTCTTTGATGAAGGGCTAGTGCTAGTAAGTTGATGGTGTGGCATTCTAACGAGATGGCCAAATCATTTGATCTCCTGTGTTTCAATATATATGGCACAAGGTGTCTGTCTGATAACATCATTTCTTATTTTTATAACCCAAAATGACAGACACATTGGGCACAAGAGTGCATGAGGCAGAAGACATGGCCAGGGTTCCAGACAATGTTCAGCCCACCGTGATGAGAGCGGTGTTCTGTACGGGGCCTGCCGTATGATGATGATCGTTGATTAATCCTTTTGATGATGATAATTGGTTAATGCTTTCAATGATAATGATTGATTAATCCTTTTAACTAATTTCTTAACCTCTGTATGTCTATCCCCAAGTGGGGCATTTTTGAACCCAAGTCAATGTTTTAACCCTGCTCAGTAATGTTTAGTCCCCAACTTAAAATTACTGGGCTCCTACCAATAATTAATTAGCCTCACACAACTTTCTAACCTGAATTCAGTTACAGTACTTAAGACTCACAGTCATTGCATTTAGAATGTATCACAAAACAGGCAGCTGCTATGAGTATAGAAAATGTAGGGAAATATATTTTGAAATTAGTATACCCATCATAGATAGTACATGGTGGAATATGCTCGCACAGGTGTTTATTACAGGTGTACACATTGTTATAAGAAAGAGGCAACAGTAATGCTTTTGTGGTTATTCTGTTATTTGTGCTGAATTACACCTGCACAGTAAAAAAAAAAAACATGTAAGCAAGCGTGTGCATGCAAAGACATGCATACTTTTGCAGTATTACTGGGATTTTAACAGTTTTCACAAAATACAAACACACACACTTGCAGTATTTCTGAAATATTAACTGTTCTCACACACCTACACACTTGCTGTATTTCTGGAATATTAACTGTTCTCACAAACCTACACACTTGCTGTATTTCTGGAATATTAACTGTTCTCAAAAACCCACACACGTGCAGAATCACTGGACGGCATGTTACAGAGGTCAACTGGACTGAGTGTCCTTGTGTGTGTAATATTGTGGCACTTTGGCACTTAGAGGTCTGGGCTTGATCTTGTGAGGTCGGTGCAAGTGTGGTGCCACGCAGGTGGCGTATGGTGACTTGTCTAACATTCCTGTGACGCTTGAAGCAGAATATGGCCGTTTGTTGACAGTTAAGTTGTACCTGACCCTCCGTCTGGGACTGCCGGGTCTTTGTGTTTTGGCCAAGTTGTTTGTGGATCCGGTCACGGACGTGTGTCTCGGGGACCAGATGTAAGGCACTAATGACTTGGATGTTATGTGTGCGTTGTGCGAGGAAGCTGATTCTCTCAACAAGTGACCTAGACAAAAAGAAAAAATATGGATGCATAATCTTGGACACAAACCCAGCCTGTCAAGTCAAATTATCGACCTGTGTCCATGAACTGGGATCTGTTAGATATATGATGCTAGCCCCATATTTTTTATACCAGCACTCAACGGCTAATATGGTCAATATTTCACCGGCGACCTTTACTTCCAAGAACATTTTCTGGACTCATGTTTGGCTGGTGGGGAGGGGGGGGGGGGGCCTGGGACAGTGTTTTATATTCCCTGCTTGATGGAAAATTACAGTACCCCAACCTTGACCTTCATTCATACAGAAATAACGATTTACCCAACCTTCACTCATACAGAAATCACGAGTTACCCCCTCACAATAACCTAACTTTCATCCATACAAAAATCACGATTTACCCAACATTCACTCATACAAATCAAATCAACTTTATTTTAAAAGGGTCAGAAATTGGGCACGCAGGCCCATCTTACATTCAGCCCTTCCAATCACTCATCTTTCGTCCATTAGGAGCATTATACATTCACATAGAAAGAAAAAAAACGTGAAATGAATGTTGTAAACATAAACAAGGCAAATTACCATGTTATGAGGCCCATCTCCCACCTACCCACACATCACCCAACACACACACACACTTTCACCCACACACACACTTTCACCCACACACCAACTGACCCATCCCCCTCCCGCACATCCCCCATACACACTGCCCTCACCTGTTCCCCCAACCCAAACACACTTGCCACCCACACAAACATCCCCCACCAACCCACACATCCCATGCCCACCCACATACACATCCCCCACCCACACATCCTCTCCCCACCCACACCTCCAACCTCCCATCCCCCAACCACACCTCCATCGACCACATATTCCCCACCCACGCACACACATCCCTCACCAACCCACACATCGCACATCCTCAAACCATACACACACATCCCCACCAACATCTCCTTAACCACCTATACATCCCCAATCCACTCACACACACCCCACCATCCACCCACACATGCCCTAGCCCACATCCCACCACACAATATTCCCAACCCACGCTCCACACACACATCTCACACCCACATACCATGACACATCCAGCACCTACACACCACACACACATCCCCCCACCCACATGCCACACAATATCCACACTCACACAGATACCCTCACCCACCCACCCCGCACATACCCACACCCACACACCACACACATATCCCCAACCCACACACCTCTCCCTACCCACACACACATTCCCTGCCCATCCAGCATACAGAAATAATGAGTTACCCAACCTTCACTCATACAGAAATCACGATAACCCAGTCTTCATTCATACAAAAATTACAGTGACCAAACTTTCACTCATACAGAAATACACAATAATCCAATCTTCATTCATAAAGAAATCATAGTAGCCCAAGCTTATTTCATAAAGATCTCAATAACCCAATCTTCATTCATACAGAAATCACAATAACCTAACCTTCATCCATACAGAAATCACAGTAACCAAACTTCATTCATTCAGAAATCACAATAACCCAACCTTCATTCATACAAAAATCAAAGTAACCCAGCCTTCATAGAAAAATCACAATAACCCTATCTTCATTCATACAGAAATCAAAACCTTCATTCATAAACAAGTCATCTTCACTAAGTGTGGTGTCATTCCTAAAACTTACCTATAACATCTTCATTGACTGTGGTGCCATTCTTACAACTTACCTATAGCATCTTCACTAACTTTGGTGTCATTCCTATAACTTACCTATAGTATCTTCTGTGATGCCTTTTCTAAAACTCATAGCATCTTCACTGACTGGTGTTATTCCTACAACTTACCTATAGCATCTTCATTGACCGTGGTGTCATTCCTACAACTGTCACAGTTGAAGACTGGACAGGGCTGCTTGAGAACTTCACTGACCACGTGTTTCATGAAGGATTCAAATGCTGGGTAGTCGAAAGCACAGTACCGGCCATGCCAGGCAATGTGACCTGCATCAAATCCAAGCAGACATCAGGTGACATTTGTTTACAGCACAAACAAGAAGCCAATGCAATCTTTAAACTCACACACAGCATATATTCCTTGGCAACTATATCTTCTTTTCTTTGTTTATGGAACTTAGAACTTTGTTGGCTGGTTAATTGCTTGGTTACAAGGTCTCTGGAAGAAGAGTTCTGTCTCTTGAGTCCAGCACACTGACACTGAGATTGTCTGGGTGATGACAAGGGCTGGCATCTATCGAGGAGAGTCTGGTGTGTGATTTGTTTCTGGACCAGGTACCAAAGTATAATCTCCACATGGGACTATGCTGCAGACTTTTCTGTCCCCTCTCCTAGTGCAGAAACCACTGGGGTGTGCAATACTAGTGCTGGAGCTTCACATCTGTGGAGGGGCATGGCAATCCTTGAGAGAATGTGGACGGGCATGGCAATCCTTGGGGGAATGTGGAGGGGCATGGCAATCCTTGGGGGAATGTGGACGGGCATGGCAATCCTTGGGGGAATGTGGACGGGCATGGCAATCCTTGGGGGAATGTGGACGGGCATGGCAATCCTTGGGAGAATGTGGACGGGCATGGCAATCCTTCGGGGAATGTGGAGGGGCATGGCAATCCTTGAGAGAATGTGGAGGGGCATGGCAATCCTTGGGGGAATGTGGAGAGGCATGGCAATCCTTGGGGGAATGTGGAGGGGCATGGCAATCCTTGGGGGAATGTGGAGGGGCATGGAAATCCTTGGGGGAATGTGGAGGGGCATGGCAATCCTTGAGAGAATGTGGAGGGGCATGGCAATCCTTGGGGGAATGTGGAGGGGCATGGCAATCCTTGAGAGAATGTGGAGGGGCATGGCAATCCTTGGGGGAATGTGGAGGGGCATGGCAATCCTTGGGGGAATGTGGAGGGGCATGGCAATCCTTGAGAGAATGTGGAGGGGCATGGCAATCTTTGAGAGAATGTGGAGGGGCATGGCAATCCTTGGGGGAATGTGGAGGGGCATGGAAATCCTTGGGGGAATGTGGAGGGGCATGGCAATCCTTGGGGGAATGTGGAGGGACATGGCAATCCTTGGGGGAATGTGGAGGGGCATGGCAATCCTTGGGGGAATGTGGAGGGGCATGGAAATCCTTGGGGGAATGTGGAGGGGCATGGCAATCCTTGAGAGAATGTGGAGGGGCATGGCAATCCTTGGGGGAATGTGGAGGGGCATGGCAATCCTTGAGAGAATGTGGAGGGGCATGGCAATCCTTGGGGGAATGTGGAGGGGCATGGCAATCCTTGGGGGAATGTGGAGGGGCATGGCAATCCTTGGGGGAATGTGGAGGGGCATGGCAATCCTTGGGGGAATGTGGAGGGGCATGGCAATCCTTGGGGGAATGTGGAGGGGCATGGCAATCCTTGGGGGAATGTGGAGGGGCATGGCAATCCTTGGGGGAATGTGGAGGGGCATGGCAATCCTTGAGAGAATGTGGAGGGGCATGGCAATCCTTGGGGGAATGTGGAGGGGCATGGCAATCCTTGAGAGAATGTGGAGGGGCATGGCAATCCTTGGGGGAATGTGGAGGGGCATGGCAATCCTTGGGGGAATGTGGAGGGGCGTGGCAATCCTTGGGGGAATGTGGAGGGGCATGGAAATCCTTGGGGGAATGTGGAGGGGCATGGCAATCCTTGAGAGAATGTGGAGGGGCATGGCAATCCTTGGGGGAATGTGGAGGGGCATGGCAATCCTTGGGGGAATGTGGAGGGGCATGGAAATCCTTGGGGGAATGTAGAGGGGCATGGCAATCCTTGAGAGAATGTAGAGGGGCATGGCAATCCTTGGGGGAATGTGGAGGGGCATGGCAATCCTTGAGAGAATGTGGAGGGGCATGGCAATCCTTGGGGGAATGTGGAGGGGCATGGCAATCCTTGAGAGAATGTGGAGGGGCATGGCAATCCTTGGGAGAATGTGGAGGGGCATGGAAATCCTTGGAGGAATGTGGAGGGGCATGGCATTTCTTGGGAGAATGTGGAGGGACATGGCAATCCTTGAGAGAATGTGGAGGGGCATGGCAATCCTTGGGAGAATGTGGAGGGGCATGGAAATCCTTGGGGGAATGTGGAGGGGCATGGCAATCCTTGGGGGAATGTGGAGGGGCATGGCAATCCTTGGGAGAATGTGGAGGGGCATGGCAATCCTTGAGAGAATGTGGAGGGGCATGGCAATCCTTGGGAGAATGTGGAGGGGCATGGCAATCCTTGGGGGAATGTGGAGGGGCATGGCAATCCTTGGGGGAATGTGGAGGGGCATGGCAATCCTTGGGAGAATGTGGAGGGGCATGGAAATCCTTGGGGGAATGTGGAGGGGCATGGCAATCCTTGGGAGAATGTGGAGGGACATGGCAATCCTTGAGAGAATGTGGAGGGGCATGGCAATCCTTGGGAGAATGTGGAGGGGCATGGAAATCCTTGGGGGAATGTGGAGGGGCATGGCAATCCTTGGGGGAATGTGGAGGGGCATGGCAATCCTTGGGAGAATGTGGAGGGGCATGGCAATCCTTGAGAGAATGTATGGCAATCCTTGGGGACAATTTGCCAGATTTGGGACCCTGTCTGGACCCAGTCTATCCAATGTGGATTGGTCACACCATGGAGAAGTGTTCCTAGGTTGAGGTCAATGTAAGTCTTGGTCATGCGACCTCTCTGACCATCAGTAAGTCCAAATCCACTTGAGGACATTGGTGGATGGGTGTGGGGGTGTGTCTGTGAATGGGATATGTCTGTGTTGGTGGGAGAGTGTGAGTGTGGATGGGGTTAATGTGAGTGGGTGGAGGATGTATGTGTGGGTGGTGAGGATGTTTGTAGGTGGGGGATGTGTGAGTGGGTGAGGAGATGTGTGGGTGAGAGATGTGTTGATGGGGATGTGTATGTGGGGTGATGTGTGTGTGGGGGAATGTGTTTATGGACGGGGTGTTGTATGGGAGGGGAGATGTGTGAGGGGTGGGGGAGGTGTGGGGTGTGCAGGTGGATGAAGGATGTATGTGAGGATGGGGAATGTGTTCACTACACTTCCTCCCCATATTATAGATATAGATTCCTACCATCTTCAGACATTGACAGAAAAAGAAAGTCCTGTGCACATGCTATGTTTAACAAAACTCCTTTGTTGTTTAAAACTGCTCAGGCAAAGTCTCATATTATGAAATCTACCCACAACAGAATTGTTATAGTCTGTGTGGATTCTGGTGTACACACACTGGAACCCTCACAAATGTCTCACTTTGATTTAGCTCATCTTAGTATGACCTAATAACCAATTATAAACAGTGATGACATATTGCATACTGATATTTTCCATTCCTACATAATTGTGATCACCTGTCTGTGTCCACATAAATTAAATGAATAAATTAGTCAGAAGATAACAACAACAATGAAATATTTATCTATGCCTGCATCAGTGAACCAAACAGTGTTTGGTTCCAACTTCACTTCAAAGGGTAGCCCCATAATGCTCCGTTCCTGTGCCAGTAAATATCACACAAATTATGGCATCGTATTTAGTCGCTAGGGTTCAATCCCCAGCAAAGGTAGGATGATTTTTTCCAACCAGCACGGCTATGATTTTTTCCGACCAGCACAGCTATTCTCAACCCAGCCTCATAAACGGGTCCAGGACAATTGTCAACATTTTCTGAGAATTGCTTGGAAAGGAAAGGCGATGAAGAAGGTAACTGGCCACCCCATTTCATATGCCATCACCTAGAATCTGCACCCCAACATATGCCATCGCCTAGAATACGTAAAGACCTAACAATTAGCACCCAACAGCAAAGTCTGCTTCGGAACTACATCTTATATTGTTAAAATTAAAAATACAACTATTTTCAAGCATTTATCAAACAAGTTAACAATGGTTATGTGGGGGTCATTAAACAATTATAATCATAAAACTACTTCAAGAGCTGAATATTGAAGACGGTTAGCTATTAAAGAGGATAAAACAAAGAAAATTGAAATATTTTGGCCACTTGAAATGTCATGAAAGTTTGGAGAGAACAATAATGGAAGGGTATATGCCTAGGAAGAGAGGAAGAGGAAGGCCAAAGAGAAGATGGGTGCAGGATGTAGCGGATGATCTCCAGATGGGTGTATCAGAAGCGGAACAGCTTATGATCGAGAGGTTTTCCGGAAGGTTGTTATGGGAGCGAGGTTCTGCAAAGGACATAATACTGAATAAATCATAAAACTAGGAAACAAATGACTGCTCATAAATACTGGCTGGCCATAATGAATGCTTGGAAATCTCATCCCCCAAATATTGGCCTTTTGGCTTGTATGAGTTAATACCGAAACATACTGTGATCACTGACACTGACTTAATATTATAAATTAACAAACTGGACAATGTTCAAGGCAACAGTTGCATACCCAATAGAAGGTCAAGGACCCTTTTAAGCGACCTTGAGGCATACTGGATTTATAGTGCTAGTCCTATATTTGTATCAACCAATCAGAATTTGACGGGTGATGAGGTCAATATCAACCACCTTTATTTTCCTGGACATTTCCTGCTACCAGTTTCAAGCTGGGTCAACCTTGTAGCCCAGGTCAACATAAAATGTCTGGGGATTGTAACACATGGCCACCTGGCAAGTCTGCTATCCAATCCACTACCATGGCTGCCATCATAGCAAACAATGGATACATTAACCACAGCTACAAGTTCATGAAGTGTCATCAGCTTTTTTATTTACAGGAATGGGGGAGAGGAAACATGTGAATGTGGTCAGATGCTTCTTAAGATGGAAGGCAAGCCAAGAAAGATTTATACTGACCCTCAGGGCTCATGAATAACAGTGTGGGAACCCCTGCAATTCCCAACACCTCCGTTAGGTCCATGAGCTTCTCTGTGACCTTGTCTTGCTCTATTTTCATCCCTAGAAGATTAAAACAATATTCAACTATCAGCTTTCACACTGAAATCACTCCCAAATTGTTTTATCCTACACATAAGCCTGTTCATTTATCCTACACATACACCTATTCATTTATCCTAGACATAAACCTGTTCATTTATCCTACATACAAACCTGTTCATTTATTCTATACATCCACTCATGTATCCTAGACTGAAGCACACTCTTTCATCAGATAAATATATTACTTTATCCTAAATATAAGCCTGTTTATTTATCGTACACATAAGCCTGTTTATTTACCCTACACATAAACCTGTTTATTTATCTTTTACACCCACTCCTGTATCCTACATTTAAGCGTACTCATTCATCTGACAAATACAACACTTTATTTCACATTTCATGGCCCTTTCTGTCTGTCTATCTGTCTCTTTTACACATATATTTCATTACATTTATTTTAGTGCTATTTTATTGTTTATACTGAAATGCTGTGTGTGGCCTGTTGTTCTGTAAAGACACAAATGTTGGACAATGAGTAAAGAAACTAGAGGCAGCAGAAACATGGTTTGTGAAATGAAATGTACAGGATATCATAGACAGAGCTAAAACAAACGATGAGGTACTGATAGTTGCAGCCATTACTAGATCACTCATTAAAACTGTAAGGAAAAGACAAATTAAATGCACAGGGCATATGAATAGAATAGGAGGAATAGAGAAATTATCCATATGTGAAGAAAATACTCGAAGATACAGAATACATGTTGGAAGCTTAAATAGTTGGACAACAAATAGTAATATCAGCACATCAATTTCATGAAACAATCAGAGAGTTAAACCATCAGGGAGTTAAATCATCAGGGAGTTAAACAATCAGAGAGTTAAACAATCAGAGAGGATTAAAGAGCCCAGGTCGCTAGTATATGCTTCAGACAAGGCACCCAAAGAAGAAGAACATTTCTTATTGTATGGTCCGGGAATGCTCACTGTCTCCAAGAGTCAGCTAGTGAAACTAGAGCGCATATAGAATGAAGCTATGAAGGTGATTCTGGGATGTACAAGGGACACCCCAACAGTATGTATTTGATACATCCTGCTCTCATCCTGGTGAAGTGATTATCTATACCAATGGCTCTGTGTTAAGAGGCAAAAAAGTTCCTGGGGATTCATAGCATTCATTCATAAGGGTCAATTTAAAAAAAAGAGAATTTGGCATATAACACCACAACCTGAAGTCTGAGAGTGGAGGTGGCTACTGCAGCTTTCCGCTGGTTTGGGGAAAAAACTGTATATGTATGTTGTGATTGGAAGATATTCACAAAGCATGCTGGCAAAGGTGAAGACTGGCATGCGTCATGCAGAGTGGCATGCATCAATTCAGAGGTCGCGGGTTGTGAGTATTCACTGGATCTTTTTCTCCAGGACACTCTGGTGTGGTTGGAAACGAACAGGCAGACAGATTGGCTGGTGCCGCATCTTTAAGGGGTGTTTGATGCATGATAAGGCAGATGTTGTGAAAGCCCTCTGGGAGAATGTGATTAATGCAGAAGAACAGATGGACTATCATGGTGTAGAGAGAATGCAGCAGCAAGGGGTGGTCAGACAATCTGGTTGACAGTCGTCACTCAGAGGTAAAGCAAGATGGACATATAATCAGATTGCAATGAGCACCATTAGTATTGGAACCCCTTCACTGACTGTTCAAGAATATTGAATGAGCGCTTATGGGAATGTCCCGAGTGCAATGATATCAGTTCTTGGCGACTCAGCTCAACTCAACTCAATAACCTCATTCTTTTATTATTTATTAACTGAATTGTCAGACCATGTAACATGACTCTTCTATGCCATCTTCTATCATTATCTCAATCAATCCGTCATTTGCTCAGCTATTACAGAAACATTATATTTCTGATGAAAACTTATGACAATTCCCACCTGTTATTGTGCGATTGATGCTGTTCATAGACTCGTATACATTTGAAGCACAGTCTGACGTAGCGTGCCACACTGCACGATCTTCTCGCCAGCTGTTAGTTGTGATGGTATGTGCCAGGGTTTTTCTGCTCTCTGCTGCAGTTCCAGACAGACCACATGCCACGGCAATGTACGTCATCTGATCACAATAGAAATTACGTGTGGATATTTCTAAACATCTGCAAATCACTAGTAAAAGTATTTAAATAAAAAGATTCCACAGATAATTTCTATAATAATATCATTGGTCGACCTTACTTTCATACTGTATTCAGCTCTTTCTAATAACCATTATTGTTTCATTAAAAGTAATTTTAAAAACTGGCGATCCATGTAGAAAGAACCTCTTATTATAGAGAAAAGGGAAGCTGCATAGCAAGGTGGCCAGACACATGGTAGTCAGATGCATGGTGGCCAGACGCTCGCCTGTCAACCCTGTGGTCATGGGTTTGACCCGCCTCGGGGTGGATTCAATGAGCTGGACTGCCAGGTTGACCCAGCCTAAAACTGACATCAAGAAATGTCTTGGGACATAAAGGTGGCTTCTGTGGTACTGACCACGTGGCCCACCACCTGCCGATTGGTCTATACAAATATGACAAGCATCATATACCCAATACTCCTCAAGGATAGAAGAAGGGTCCTTGACCTTGTTACTTCACACAACAACACACAGGAACAGCAAAATATCAAACATTTCTTATCCACAATGGGAAAAAACCTGTTTAATAATGTTCCCATTTACTTGAATGCTACATTAGGGTATTTCTTTGTTCTTGGAAATGGGCATAATCTTTGCCTTCCCCTTGTTCTTTTCTCCTCAATCTTGCCAATTGTCACAAAGTTCTCTACTTTATTTCTTCATATAATGCGCCCCAAAAAAATGTGACTGTCTACGTTTGATTTCTTTAATCAATTTGCAGTTTTCATTTGCCTCTTGTAGGACTTGCTGATTGGTTTTTTTGTCTGTCCATGGTATTCTTCGCATTTTCCTCAGAAACCACATTTCCACTGCCATTAGATGTTTTTCAGGTAAACATATTACTGCCTACAAATGTGTTTAACATCTGAAGCCAATACATCTGCTCATAGAAATAAAATGTGATGCTTTTAACAAATTGTGCAGCTTATTAATGATGTCTGTAAATCATAAATGTAAACAATGTGTCAGGTCATGTCTTCCTTTGTTTCACAACAAATCAACATATAACTTCCTTTGTTTCACAACAAATCAATATATAACTTCCTTTGTTTCACAACAAATCAATATATAACTTCCTTTGTTTCACAAAAAATCAATGTTTAACTTCGTCTGTTTCATAACAAATCAATGTATACCTCTTTGCTATTGTCCTTTGCAAATCGGATGTAGTGATCCATCATCTTCTGTGAGGACAAGCACCAGGGAGTCCAGAAAAAAATAACAGTTGGACATCGAGCACTGTGACTGGACATTAAAGGTTTAAACTCGCCATCAAAGATGTCTAATAGGCTGCATGAGGGTGGTGGTATTTGCTTCTGCAGGAGGCCCTGATTGGCCAGTTTTTTGGCAGATTGTCTTTCATATTGAATTGAGTCTTGGTACTTACAGCAACCATAGGCAGGATACCTGGGAGATAATTATTGGCATGTTTATCTATTATAAATACATGGAATACATTCCTGTGGATCAGAATCTAAAGTATGTTTAGAAGTATCTCATAACTACTTATGTAAACATTATAACACTCATCATTATGCATTTGAAGCCTAGATATAGCCAATATTATTCTTGCCTCTAAAAATACAAATCAATAAGAATAAAACTGAAAAACAACCAATAATGAGACCAAATGAATCTCAACTTGTATGTTAGCATTGTATAATCAGGGAACATTGTGCCATCTTTCTGTGTAACCTGCCTTATGAGGAACATTTTAGGGTTCATGTCATCAGCAACAAAGACTGGTTTTCAGTGAGCAGAAAAGCAGATATTAACATGATTGTAACAGGCAACTACATCAAGTAAAAATATTGAGATCACTGCAGCCTCCAGAGCACTGGCATGGGCAACAGGATAAGAAGCCACACATGCAATAACCATATCTGACTCCATGAACAGAAAATCACAAATGACAGTCTCTGTGCTGAATTGGGAGACAGCATTCGAAAGTCTCACCTCACATCATTTATCTGGATGTACATACCCTGACATGCTGGCGTAAAGGGCAATGCTCATGCGGGCCAGCTGGCAAACAATTCACCAATACAAGCTGGAAGAAGCATGGACAGGGCTGATATCATGATTGCAGTATGGACCCAGCATACGATAGCGAAATGTTTCTAATGTCTGCTAGCTTGATTGCACAAATTTGGTGTGAAGACTGGCCAAGCACGTCAATACCATCTTAGAAGGTGAGAGAGGAGACATTATAATCAACTCCTCATAGGAACAGTGAGTAGGAAGACTTTGAAATGTCTGCTGTATCAGAGGATTAAGTACACATGGGAATACCCAATATGAGGGGATGTTGATTGTGATAACATAACATACCATGATCTCTGTGGCCAAAGGCTTGCGAACACGGTTCGTGAGCCGCTTACCAGGCGTTCGAAACGCAGCTGTGACCGATTTGTGCAGCAGACCGTGTCACATTGTGTTATAACGTGTTGGTATGGGAGCCGGTCGTTCAGAAAGCATTGGCAAACTACTGAACATAAAACTTGCCTAGTACATCAACAGCAGCTGAAAACTGCTGGTGTTGACTGCAATGTCCTGTAAGGGATATGCAACATAAAAATTTAAAAAAAAACTGGTGAATGCTGAATGGTTTGTTGATTGATTGATTGGCTGGTGGGTTGGTTGGTTGGTTGATTGACAAGTTGGTTGGTGGGTTGGTCGGTTAATTGGCTGGTGTATTGGTTGATTGAAAGGCCTCAGGAAGACTGAGCTCTAACTATTAATTTCTTGAGGTGAGGCTGGTTGTAGAACTTTCACCTGGACTCAGTACCAAAGTACTTTGCCTTCCCTTGTCCAAACACAGGAACCAGTGAGGTGTGTAATGTCAGTACTTAAGCTCCCATCTGCATAGAGGCGTGGCAATCCTTGGAACTTTAGCCAGATTGGATAGGACATGTCACAGAGAATTGCTCCAATGACTTGGTCAGTGTCAGTTTTGGTCTGCGGCAGACACAGCATTAACACACTTCAGCGAAAACAGTGAATGGATATCATGATTTCAGGCAAAAACCCTGGCACAAGAATTGTCATGTCATAGGTTCTAGAAGGTTGGTGAAACTGAGGCTGGTAATTAACATGATTTCAGCAAAAACCCAGGCATAAGAATTGTCATGTCACAGGTTCTAGAAGGTTGGTGAAACTGAGGCTGGTAAATAACATGATTTCAGGCAAAAACCCAGGCACAAGAATTGTCATGTCATAGGTTCTAGAAGGTTGGTGAAACTGAGGCTGGTAAATAACATGATTTCAGGCAAAAACCCAGGCACAAGAATTGTCATGTCATAGGTTCTAGAAGGTTGGTGAAACTGAGGCTGGTAAATAACATGATTTCAGGCAAAAACCCAGGCACAAGAATTGTCAAGGTTGGTGAAACTGAGGCTGGTAATTAACATGATTTCAGGCAAAAACCCAGGCACAAGAATTGTCATGTCATAGGTTCTAGAAGGTTGGTGAAACTGAGGCTGGTAATTAACATGATTTCAGGCAAAAACCCAGGCACAAGAATTGTCATGTCACAGGTTCTAGAAGGTTGGTGAAACTGAGGCTGGTAATTAACATGATTTCAGGCAAAAACCCAGGCACAAGAATTGTCATATCATAGGTTCTAGAAGGTTGGTGAAACTGAGGCTGGTAAATAACAATTTACTGACAAACTGGAGGTCAAGATGAAACAGAGTCGTAGACCAAAGGTTGTGGACAGAACTTGGTGCTTCCTTAAAAGATGTTATTAAAGGTGATCCTATGATAATGATCATTGCCTATCTAGTCACTCATTGAGTGCTTCTGATTTCGGATTTTTCACCTGTATTTCGCGACACGTGGATCTCCTTGTAAGGTATGTGCAACGTTTGTTAATGTTTAGTTTGTTTTTTCTCGCAGGAATTTAAAATACCTATTTGTTTCCATTTCATATTGTTATATCCTGCTGCAGCCGCTGCTTTCTCTCTCTATTCCCTATCTAGTCAGTAACTAAGGATACTTTTTTTTCAGGCATTTCAAGGACAAGGCAGGATTAGATATGTTGCTTGTGACTGTAGACATGATTCATGCTTACTTTGTATCCTTCCTGTGAATTTTGTGGTAACAATAAAATGTGAATGGCTTGAAAGGCATGGTAAGAACTTCCACTGTGTTGGACTCGCCACTCACACCTTGCGGCTTGTCACTGGATGCTACCATAGACAGTCGATAGCTGGGCTGCTCAAGTCCAAGCTGTATCAGAAATAAAATAGATATTAATTTAATGCTTGCAACAGATTAGGAAGAACTTGGTGCAATACAGTTGACCTCTTGCCTTTAACCCTTTACAGGGCCCAGCGGCCAAAAATGTCGTTACTACCAAACAGGCAAAACGCCCGAAAGCATCCGTGACAACTAAGCGTTGTAAACACGATCTCGATACTTTGCAATACTTCCCATGGTTTATTTCCAGTTTTGTCGATATCTTGATAGCGTGGGCGCCATTTGCAAGTGTTTTCTTTAAATTTGATCAGACTTTTAAATAGTTTTCAGGGTTTTTATGCTTTGTTTTTCAAAATGGATTTTGACGATTTTTCAAGTGATAGCGGAGATTTCGCTGGGTTCAATTTAAGTGACATTGAAGTGCACGAAGTTGACAATGAATTGGAGCTAGATATCAGTGATATCAGCGTATGCAATGTACACACTTCAGATCTCTCGGACTTTGAAGAAAGTGATTCTGATTCTGAAAATATGGCTGAAGAAAGTAGGGCAGCATAGATGACTGACAGTCACAAACAATATGTTGTATTTTGTAAATATTTGTGTTCATTTGTGGATTACTGGCAACATTGGATTATTTATTTCACATGTGAGTAAAATTATAAATCTGCATTCATTTTCCTTCATTTTGTTTTTTATTACACAAAAATCTGTTCACTAACACCTTAGATTTGATATTGTTACTAACGTAACCCTAAATATTAATGGAAACCTGAAAAATTGTGCCTGTTCAGAGTTACAAAATGGAAAAACGTGTGCCATTTAAAGGGTTCCCCCCCCCCCCCCCCAACAATCCCCCCTCCACCTTTCCACCCTTTAAGTGTCTGTGTAAACTTGTATTCCCCCACCTATATAAGAGTAGCATCTGCCACTGGATTTCTTTAGCTTCACAGGACAGAAGAGTTTCCAAAATGACAGTTCTACATACCTGTAATCTGATATTCTTCACACCAGCATGCATGGGACTTCCGTACTGCTTCCCATCTAGTAAGAGTTTGTAGCCTGATACCTGGATGTCCGTATGAGATTGTGGACACTGCCAGCTGACCAGGGCTGTCAGCTGACCAGTGTAGTTCTCCAGCACACTGAAACAGCTCTCCAGCAACTCTTCAATGTGGGTCAGGTAGATAGCTCCATTCACAACATCCTAGATACAGCCACAGAAATGTTTTATATGCTTGGGGTGCTAGCAAAGAACTACTTACATAGAAGACCAAAGTAAGACCACTAGTTTAACAGGTAGTCACTGAAACTAGATGTCACATACATCTAAAAATATTAAGGCACCATTTTGCCCTGATATAGAAGTGCACCTGAAAAATTTTTACAAATATTGCAACATGGTGATTCTGTCATACAATTTTTGTCCTTCTATTCTGTGCATGCACCATTTAATGAGTGGTTACAATGCAGAGTTTTCCCCCTTCAGGTTCAAATAAAATCCTAGGTAAAGTGTGAATTTTTTTCTGTCGGTGACATAAAAGAAAACCCTAACCTGCACAAGATCCCCTGCCCAACACTGCAAGGTACTATAGGAAGTAGACGACAGATGACAATTAGTAATTTTTAAAGTCATTCCACATGCTTATGATCGTACAGGAGGACTGATTGTACACAACTAGAGTTAACTATTCAAAGTTTGGTTCTGGGTGTCATTTGATCTTTTGGCTTCCACAAATTTCCTACTGCCATGAAAGCTCCTCTTGCCTATTATATTCTTATTTTAATATCCCTGTCTAATCCCCCATCTTTGTCTACATTGCTACATACATATGTCTATGAGATCAGTTCCCCCATCTTTGTCAACATGAAAGTGAAAATATATTAACAGTATAAACAAAGAAACCAACTGTCACCTCATTCTTCTCAGCCCTCAGTGGATGTGTCAGAGCTCCAATTTTCCTCAGTTTATGGCCAACCTGGCGTATCAACCTGAAAACAACATGATAACATGTACATGGTTGTATGCTTAAAGTAAAAGTGTAACACATAATTAGCTAGAGAAGAAAATAATTTACACCTCATCATGATCATGTGAAGGAAAGCAGAAGAGTGCCAGTCAAAGAACACCTGAAGAGGAATAGTGGATGAGCCCGAAAGAAAGCGAGGATATGCAGATTTCAAGATTTCAATTAATTAAGATGTTGCGATGTTACTGCTAGCCATAATCAAACTGCATCCCTATACATCATGAAAATAGAAAATATTTAATGTTGATGAAGAAAGTAATATTTTATTTTTGTTGATGTAATGGTGGCATAATTTCATGCATTTTTCTCACATCAATTATCATCTCTGCTTGAGGGCATTACATATGATGTCTGCGGAAGCAAAAACGACTAATTATGTGAAGATTCATTATGAGAAAAGTAATTATTTCAAGATATATTGTGTGGATCTGTTCACTCAGTAAGCATGTATTTGTTTTTATGTTTGCTTTTAAAATGTGAGCCCTATTCAATCTTTATTATGTTATAATTAGGTTTTCAAAGATTTGTATCTTTATTTTGTTTTGTTGTTGTTTGTTTTTCTAGTTGTGGGTTAGCACCATTCTGCTCGATTAATATTTTGTGCTGTATTTGTCTAGTAAATATTTAAACTCTTTTGCTTCTTCTGTTTGATTGCTTTATTTTCCAACCACTTTTGATGATTAAAAAAAAATTATGTACACTAACTTTTAAATATTTTTACGGTAGGATTATTATCGTTCATGTTTGCTTTAGATAGTATTTTTAATGAAGATTTTAATATGTGCAGATTACACTCGTGACCACGCTATTTACCCCTTTTCAAGATGGTTAGACATCCATTCAAATTGCTGCAATATTCTGGGCATGTGAGATATCTCAATGAACTATTTATATTCATAAATTATCATTCCTTTATATTCTTATTGCTGATAGCAAGAATAATTCCTATTCTCATAGAGGCTCTGTGCAATTCAGGTTGTTTCCTCTAATTTTTAAAATGAATTTTAAATCTTTGACTGACACCTTGCCATTTTGACACATTGCTAGTTTGTAAAATGGAATGATACTTCTCCATAACACAAAGCCTAGGGTGAATGTAGAGACCATGTGTTGCACATGTAGCATGATCCCTCTCTCGGACTGTCTAGTTTACTCCAGAGGAAAGGTAAAAACCAATACGTCTGGAACAAGACAAGCTGCAGAAGCTGCCGGACCAGCAAACCAATGCTCTAACCGTCTGCCTGTCAGAACTTCCATCCTAGACCAGTTGCCGACCAAGGCTTAGGGTCTGGTCTGCATTGCATGACATTTAGTTTTTAGGTTGCATTTCCTAGCACTAGGGTAAGGTTTGTACCCTCCAAATTGCACACCTCCACCCAAAGCCGTTGGCACAATGTGGGATGTCAGGATTGGTGAGCACCACCCAACATTCTGCGCTAACAGAAAACAGGTAGTACCGCCTACTGTCATAAGGTAGCTCAGTCATATTCGACTAAGATCTGACACTATTTAGATCTTTAATTTCTATATAAATACTGGTACCGATGGACATGTTCACAATGCAATGAAACTGGTTCTTGAATTCAATCACACATCTGCAAGCAACATGTAGTGTCTGTAATGTCCAGACTCCATCATCAATTAGGACGACCTCTGTCATGTTATCCAGAGATTACCATTTCTGTCATTAGTCTTTCCTGAATGCTGTCTTTTAATATATCGGAATAATCCAATATATTTTATTCTTGTTTTTTCTTGCATTGCTCTCTGACTTGAGTCTGTTCGATATTGGTTAAAAAAGAGATGATACGAAACATGGTTTTACTAGTTTCTTAGTTAACAGTGAAAGGATGATAATGAGGGCATGCTGGGTAGATGTTGCCCAAGTGACTATCATTACCTGTCTCGCTTGTTAACCAGGTCACAGGTGAACTTTTCAACCTGTCTTCGTTCTTCCAGCCCCACAAGAGTTACTGTTATCTGTGGTGGCTCAGGAGATAGGGCTGGCTGCATGCTCATGACCTCTGATTTGATGACATCGTCAGAACCATACACCTGCTCAGATAAATTAGAATGGTTACAGAACTGACAACATGCTCAAATATCTGAACAAATGAATAAGAATGGTTACAGAATTTAGAAAATTCTCAGAAAAGATTTACTCATTTAATAAATGATACAAATATGCAGGTAGGACTCTATCATTCGTTGACGACATCCTCGTGTATCGACAGGGTCGAGATAGACAGGCGGTTGCCAACTATATGCAGGGCGAACTAGATCGAATTTCCTCATGGTGTGCTGATGCCGATGCCCTTGTCAACCCTGCAAAGGCAACGGTTACATGGTTCTCACTAAACAACCATATTGTGAAAACAGACCTGCCGGCAGTAAGAATGGATGGGAGCATTCTGAGTAGAACCCAGTCAATGACATATCTTGGCGTGAGGCTTGATCGTAGCCTGTCCTTCAGAGATCATGTCGATTATGTCATAACGAAGGCCCGAAAAGGTTTGGCAGCAATGAGAGTCATGGCGACTGCCAATATCGAGCAAAGACTGCTATTACTTCTGTTCCAAGGACTTGTGCTTTCACGCATCGAGTATGCCCTGGCCATCCTCACTGTCAGCCCTACACAGATTGGAAGACTTGAAAAGGTACAAAACGAAGCCATGTGCATCATTTTGGGCTGCACAAGAGACACCAGCTGTGTAGCAATGAGATACCTCCTTGACTTCCCGACAATGGAAGACAGGATCAAGATCTGGAGAGCTCGTGCATACTTAAAAATAAGTGCAGATGAGCAGCACCCTCTGCATGACGCTGTATTCAGAGAAAAGGGTGACAGGCTAAAGAGGTGCAAATCATGGATGGGTCGGGCGGAAGATGTCGTCGGACAGGTCTGCAGTCTTACCAGTATCAACCCCGGCAAGGAATGGGTGCCGGTGCCTCCAGCTTTTAAGTTTACCTTCTCCTGCATTATCACACTCGACAGACGGTGCAGAGAGCAGAACCCTGCCGCTGTCAATGCAGAGGTTAACGCGCTCATCTATGATCACTCAGATAGCCCCGAAGTGCTCATCTATACAGATGGTTCTGTTGTAAAGCAGCAGACAAGTGCGTGGGCATTTACAGCCCGTTCAGCGGGCCGAACCGTTCAAGAATCCAGTGGTGCCCACTCTATGACCACGAGCAGCATGACGATGGAGGTGATGGCAGTTACACAGGCTTTCATATGGCTGGAATCACAGCATTATACCAACGTGTGTGTACTAAGTGATTCAATGAGCATGATTCAGAAGGTCGAAGCTGGATCTGTACGTAGACAGTGGACTGAGTCGCTGCGGAAGTCTGTTGTCTGCAAAGTCACCTTCATCTTCGTCCCAGGACATGCGGGAGTCGAGGGAAATGAACGAGCTGATAAATTGGCTGGCTCTGCACCCCCTGTAGATGGCCAGCCCATGGATCGTGCCGATGTTATTAACGCCCTTAAAGATATGGCGAGAACAGAGGATTTTGACGCCAGTGATTCCACATCGCTTTCCAGGA
This sequence comes from Cepaea hortensis, assembly GCA_963921405.1. NCBI lineage: Eukaryota > Metazoa > Mollusca > Gastropoda > Stylommatophora > Helicidae > Cepaea > Cepaea hortensis. The sequence goes on along the minus strand of OY992882.1, from coordinate 124,529,678 downwards.
TGAAAGACCTGGGAGTAAGAATCGGCACAGCCAGACGCGAGAGGTACATCGGGAAAACAAAGCGCCTCGTCAACCAACACAGAACTGGCACTATTAGCCACCGGACGCTGATGCATATGCTGGGGGGAGGATCTGAGCACCTATGGACATGTCCGGAGTGCAACGAAGATACCCCAACTGATAACTAACTAACTAACAAATATGCAGAAGACTATTACATATCATTTTCAGACTTAATACACACTGCTAATAGATCTCGGGAAATAACTGCTAATGCATCTCTATTATATTACTAATGTGTAACATTTACGTCACTCATGATGATACTTCTCATGACAGCACTGTTAGAACTTCACAGTATACCTTCTAATATCACAACTTGCAGAACAAACTAGTCCATAAACTGTCAGCAATGTCTTCAACAGTGTCCACTGGCATATGAATTTTGTTGGCCTTTATTTCTCTTAATTCTCTTTGGTATCTCTTATACATTCTCATGATCTTTATTTCTCTCAGTTCTCTTTGGTATCTCATATACATTCATATGGTTTCCACTACAAGATATTCTTGTTCCTGTTTGATTTCCTTATGTTTGTCATTTTTATTTATTTCTATCACAGTTAACATCTGTAATTTTCCTTTATTCATTATTTCTTGTCATCGACTAATAATGAGACCAATAAAACTGCAGATCTGGTTTGATGGTAGTGGTAGCTTTAACAAGAGGCAGAGCAAGCATGTGGTTCAACACAAAGAAGGAATGGATGGATTCTGAAATGTCTTTTCTTATGTACCTTTGTGAGCTATGGATTCCATGTTGTGTATGTAAGAGAACATATCTGAGTGTGCTGGTGTAAGTGTGCATATGTGAGTGTGCATGGGTGAGTGTGCAAGTGTGAGTGTGCATGTGTGAGTGTGCATGTGTGAGTGTATGCGCATATGAATGACTACACATTTTATCAGTAAATTTATAGTTTAAAAAGATAATGTATACCTTAAACTTTCATGGATTTATCTCACCATAAAATTTATAAAAAACTTATTTTCAAAACAAATTCCTTGATACAGGGCATCCATGGAATATATTAGATCTAAAAGAACGGAATGTAATGGACTAGAGGGCCATCATTCAGAATAGAAACAAATGGAAATAGACTGCAACAAGCAGGTTTATACACTTGGGAAGATGAACAAGAAGTAGCTAGATTTTCTTGACAGTTACAGCTGAAGTTCTTTCAGTTTATTATAATAGAAGCAATTTTGATGCATAATTTATTATGAAAAATGAAGGACATATCTTAGGGACAAGCTCATTAGTGCCCAGTCTCTCCCACCAAAAGTCAAAGGTTATTGATAATGATTGTATCTGTTTCCAGCTAGTTAGCTTACTTCACAACTATCATCACCTGCATTCATTGCAACTAGTTCTATACAAAATTCCCCACTCCAACAGCTGTAGTAAAGAAGATTCACCAAGAGATGTGTCACCATGCATCATGCTGTCAATTACTGCCTGCAGTATATCCCCTCTGTTATCAGTGTCCCAATCACAGGTCATTTTGAAACTAGCAAATCAACTGTCTCATTTCCGTGCACCCCTGGATGACTTCAACAACAGATCCACAAAGTTGTCCAAGGTTTGAGTGCACCCCTGGATGACTTCAACAACAGATCCACAAAATTGTCCAAGGTTTGAGTGCACCCCTGGATGACTTCAGCAACAGGTCCACAAAGTTGTCAAGGTTTTAGACTTCCACTCATGCCACAGTCATCCATTTTAAACTTTCTGAAGCATTGGCTAAGAGTCGGAGACAGCAGTCACTTGTGTAAGTAAGGTATTAGAGAGTATTTTCAGTGCAGCAGTGGCAACCTCTATCTCCATTCTCAGTGAAGTATGAATGGGTGATGAAATATTAACGTAACTGGGTTAAATTTAATCAATGATTGCATGTGACACTAACATAGGGTATTTGTGTGTTAACTGATCATACAGGTAGTATGTCATTTAAATAGTCAGACTTATGGGGGACTCTCTCTGGTCAGATATTGTCCTAACCTTCGAGTGGCCTAACAAGCCAGCAGGGGATTTTCATATTGCCCATAGAAACATGACGAAGTATAAACGGACTAACCCAAATGGAAATAGACCCAACAACGTTAATGGACTATGAGATAGATCAACGACTCAAAACATAGGCTAGATTTTATTAAAAGGCACCAAGTCAAATGGTTTGGCCATGGAACTAGGTTACCAAGTAACAGTATACCACAACAAGCAATGATGTTATAGACCAGATGGAAGCAGGGGAAGAGGCCGACCATATAAACGTTGGATGGAGGGAATAGCATAGTCCATGGGAATATCGATACATGAAGCCCATAAGCGGACACTCTCCTGCTGTTTATACTTCACCTCGACACCACAAGACACAAGAGGAACGAGATGAGATGAGTTAAATAAAGGGCACAATATGAGATGAGATCCCGGGCCCACTGTTTAGTCCTATTAAATACAGCATGTTCCTTTGTTTGATGTCCAGTGATTTGTTCATTGCCAGACACTTCATTTACCTTGGCAAATCAAGGCTGTGTGTATATACATGAATATTTAAAAGTTGACATGATCATATTTCCCTCAATAACAAAACAAAAAAGAAAGACAAGTCTCGTAGCAGGGATCAGCAAGTGCAGGCACAGAGCCCTTGTCCAACAACGTTCATGCCATAGTCAGCATAACATACTAACCATTACACAAATCCTCCACTATTTCCCTCCATACATTTGGGTAAAAGAGGAATGAGTAAGTAAGTGACAGATACTCACATACACTTCCAGATAAACCGAGTAGTTCCCTTCCTTCAGGTTTTTGAACTCCCCCTCCCTGGCATCAGCGTGCAGTGGTCCAACTGTCTGAACCATCTTCTCTGTGCCTTCCTCCTTGCAGCACAGCTGAGGATACACACAAGCATGCAGACATGGAAGAAAAACAGACATGGGAGAAAAACAGACACGGGAGAAAAATTGAAATGAAATAAATAGATGAGCAAGAAAATAAACAGAGGGGAGACAATAAACAGACAAGGGAGAACAACAGTCATAGGAGAAAAACAGACATGGAAGAAAAACAGACATGGGTGAAAAACAGATATGGGAGGAAAAAAATCATGCGAGAAAAACAGACATGCGAGAAAAACAGCAATGCTATGCATAGTCTGTTTATAGATGTATATATCTCCAACGGCCATGCTTGGCCTGTTTATAGATGTCTATATCCCCAACGGCCATGCATAGTCTGTCTTTCTACCTTCCTATTCCTCCAGTGACCACAGATGTTTGTCATATATTTGTTCATAAGACAATATTTGCTCCACTCAAACTGTTTCAGGAATATATTTATTAAGTGTTATAGTTTCTACAATTATTATAAAGTTTATATTTCTACCTATAGAAGCCTCTTTAGCTTACCATAAAATGTTTGATTTTGAGTCCCTCAGTCAGGTACGGATCCTCCCAGCCCACACGCAGCGTGGAGCTACTGATGGATGGGAGGTGCTTGATTGCTGGGGCCTTTGAGCCTGGCCAGATGATGACCAAGGGTTCAGAAGGTTTGCTGTTCATGTGATCACCTGCGGTCAGTGCCTGCGAGGAGATGAATTACAAGAAGATGTTCACCAAAACCCTGAGATTCCAAAGTAACCTCTATTTCTCATCTGCTTGTGAAAGAAACTAAAACTTTTTACATGACATCGCAGTCACCCCTGAAATTGTTTAACTGTTTGTGATTTCTTGGCAAGTTTATGTTCAGTAGTCTGCCACTGCTTTCTAAACAACTGGCACTTATACCATTTATGAAAACCAGCACATTGCGGTCTGCTTCTAAATCTCCCGCAGCTATGTTTCAAATGCGGGCTTGCGAACTGCATTCATAACCCCTTTACTATAGCGCTGGGTAACTAGTGAACACTAGTAAATTATTTATGTGTCTTATTATCAGTGTCGATCTGAATGAATGAAAAATGAACAAATGTAGCCAGGTGATACAACATCATCATCATGTGTCATGACAGTAATTATGAGTGAATATGGCTCGCCATCTCACATGATCATCAGACTCTTGGATCAAGTCAGTTAACAACTTTCTGGCACAGAAGGACTTCAGAAAAATATATCAAGCATGGTGTAACCAATTAACGTATAGACGTATGTCTTGTATGGAATCAATTCAACTCTGAACAAGAAGAAGGTAGCACATCAACCTACCTGAATCTGGAACAAGAAGACAGCAACACATCAACCTACCTGAACCTGGAAGGCATATTCCTGGCAAGGTTTTCCCTGAGTGTACGTGTAGCTGAGATGATCCATGCCCAGAGTTGCCTCAACAACACCATTGACAAAAACTTTGTAGCCCGTGACCAGAGCATCACCGTATGTTGTTGGCTTCTCCCATTGGACAGCAATGTAGCGGAAGTTACAGGCCCTGAAATGACATTGTCAAGACCTCATTGGTTCTCAAACTATTGATATGATCACAATCAATCAATCAATCAATCATGTGCCATGCCGGAAAGCGTGGGCGGTCATGACTCACCATTTCACTCGATCACCATAGTCGTGGATCAGCTCAGTGTTCCTGTCTCGCCCATGCCATGTGGCCAAGACATCCAGGTATTTTCCTCTCGGTCTTCCTCTTGGTCTGTTCCCTTCGATCTTGCCAGTTGTCACTAAGTTCTCCAATCCATTTCTTCTCATAACATGTCCTAAAAAATGTTGACTGTCTACGTCTAATTTCTCTAATCAATTTACGATTGTCATTTGTCTCCTGTAGTACTTTGTCAATCACAATAGAGTAAAAAAAAAAACATGGTAAAAGTTGACCTAAAGCAGATATTAATGATTGGGTGTAAAATGTTAGGCCTTCACATATGTTAGGTCATGACATATAAGATTGGGTGACCAGTTCCCATACTCATTACCTTTTATTTTCATAAAATCCCATACAATTCTGAAAATTGTTTAATACCGATTTTTATGAGGCTGATCAACGCAAGATCCATACTGATTGGGACTCTTTGCTGGCTGTGAAGATGAGGACAGAGCACGTATGGGAATGTCCCGTGTGCTGTGATATTGGATCTTGACTCAGCTCAACTGTCACGAATTGGCAGCCTTAACTTCCCAGAACAATTTTCGGTTCACTTTTGATGGGCCATGTAGAGGATGAACAGACGAACAAAACTGTTTTCTCTATATCCAAGGCTATACTGTCTTGACGTAAGCTTGCAAAACCTGCAAGTAAACAACCACCAGGAATGGCTTTCTATTTGGGAAGTTAATTTGACACCAGTACCAGTCACCCATAGATCAGTTGCACAGTCTTATCAATCCAGCCAGACGGGAGGGCAGACTCAGGGGACGGAATAGTAATTAAAACCAACCAGCCATGACGTAAGCTTGCAGATGGCAAGTAAAATGGCAACTAGATAATTAGTATACACCTTGGGAAACTGCTGACCCAGACATGCTGAATCAACAATGAACTGGGCCATGGACTGTGTAATTAAAACCGACCAGGCATGACACCTGATAAGAATAGCTAGGAAATCGCCCAACCGCGATGGATGACCCCATCTGGTAGAGACTAGAGGCGCAAGGTGTGAAATCACTGATAAGACTTAGTGGGCTAATAATTGTCAGACCCACAGGTGTGATGGCCAATTGCAGTGATAAGTGCAATTACCGTCCGGTGGAGATAAGAAGAATTTATGACGGGAATGCCAAGGAGGTAATACTGTCTGCTTGACTCAGCTTAAATAAGGGTCCCTAGCCTGTTTTATGTTAGATTAAGTTTGACTTCAGAACAGGTAGGCAGCCAGCTCAATGTTTGTAGTCATATGCATGATTTTTATGTTGGCGTCTATGAAGGATTTCTTAGTAACTATGCAACAGTCTTTTAGACATAGTGATTTTCAGTCTATATCTGATCTAGGTTATTGCAAGAACTATCATTGTCATAGGTTACTTGAGTGTTCTTTCTGAGTTCTGTGTCCAATATCATTGTGCTGTAAGTGCTACTCTTCTGAGAAGTAGAAACTTCTGGAAGGCAGGTCTTGTCTAGATATACTTGAGGTGTCGTAGCAGATGCTTGCCATCTCTTTCTAAACTAGACTAGTTGCTTTTTGGTGTGTGCATTTGTTGTACAGAATATAGTCAACTGACTATTTATTTAATTCTTACAACAGCAGTAACTAAGTGTGATTAAACCGGGCAGCTCAGCAAATATGGCTGGTCTGTGTGGTAACTTCAATTAGACTTGTTGTATATCTCATTTTGTAGCTATACAATATTAGTACTCATTAATAATGCCTGATGCTATGATGTTAAAGTATCATAATATGTCTAGTTTAATTAATGTTTTATGGGTATTTCATGTTTGGTATATTGATTTGTCATATGCAAGCCTATCAATATAAAGTGTTATATTATGGTGTGCGCATTGGCACACTAACCATCGATTGTCTGTGCATTGGCACATTGGCCAATGATTGTGTTGGAAGCAGAGGTGTAATGGTACAGACCTTACCCACAATTGGTATATGGTGCTAAACTTTCTCAGTGTATTGTGGGCGTGCGTCCACGGTAATGCATGGAAACCTGGCACAACTACTGGTCACGGCTTGTAAGCCCGGATGACCTGGCATTGTTATAATACACTTACCAACCCTGTGAGCTGCTAAACTAACATTGGACGGAGCGGCTGTATGACACAGAATTTCTGTATTAGCGACCTGGACATGGGGCGGCAGAAATGTAATCATTACAGGCGTGTGAGACAATTGAAAAGCCCGTCCCAGACTAAAGACAGTAGGGAGAAGGAGGATGGTGAACACAGTAGAGCTGGAAGATAAACTTGGCCAGACTGGTCATTGTATATGTTTGTGTTATGATATGTTTTAATTAGGATTGCGCTGATGTAGAACTGATATAACACATTCTTGACTTTCTTTCAAGCTCTCACAAGGAGCCCTATGTTATAGATCTCAAGACTAGAGACTACTGACTAGGAGTGTCAGGACTGACAGGATCTCAGAATACCGGCAAGCTGTTCTTTTTCTTTTGTTGAGTCTACTGGAGAGTGGGGATCTGGACCACAGTTCCAGATAGATGAAGTAACAAGTAAAGTTACGTAATGTTTCTCATCACAATATGTTATATGATTTTATCATCCTCATATTGACAATCATCCGATGTCTATTGTTATGATTAGTAAATAAATGTTGTAGTATTGTAACTCATAGTTCTGTCATTATATTTTAATTCCAATTGTGCATACGTGTTGTGTGTGTACATTGGTGGGGGTTCACTTACACACCAAGGAAGGGAGCAGTCAGGGAGAAAAACCTGTACTGGAATAGTTGTCTTTACACTTTAATTCAGACGTAAAAATCTATTCTAACTAACCTTCTCCTTCCCATCCTTGGCGAATATTCAGCACAGTTCATTTCAATTTTGTAACGAGCCACTAGGAACTGTACGTTGGATATTCAAGGGCTTAATCTGTAGTTCAGCCATATAGATTTTGTCCCTAGTCAGTTTCTGACTATCTGGGGTTGCTCGCCAGTGAAGAATACTTTCATCTAGCCGGTGGGGCACCCCGACTTCTGACATCAACTCAACTCCACACCGGATAGAAAACAAATATCCTGCTTCTGCTGAGGATTGAACCCTAGCCACTGTCTTGACAGGCACGTCCACTATCCACTAAGCCATTGCAGCTCCTACAATGCGATAAGAGTTCTAAATTTTCTGAATCTGTTCTGTTAAGACTTGCTTCTTTGGATATTCTGTCCATGTAGATATTAAATAGCAAAGGAGAGAGCACACATCCCTGTCTCACTCTTGTATTGACTGTGAACATATCTGATATACCCATTACTTAGTACATGACAAAAACACTGCAACATTTCTGAACTCATTCTTCAATGAGTACATCAAGATGAGTTGATTAGTTACTTACTCCACTGTGTACATGACCACATCTTGAAAAAATAAAAATTGCAACAGATTGAGAGGTGTAACAACATAGTACATGAAATTATACATTCTGTTTAAGATCATGAAATGTAGAGAAGAATGACGAGCCATTCCAATTGGCAAGGATGTCTTGAGTGACAACCACTGAATCAACAACAACAACAACAACAACAAATACCTGAGAGAGAGACGAGGAGCATCAGGCGGGGCTGAAGTCTGGATAGTCAGCTGTCTAGATTGTTCTATTATCTGTCCGCTGGCACTGTAGGCGACTAATCGAACAAAGTGGGTGGTCCCTGGCAGGCACTTGTTGATGACACAGGTCGAATCCTTTTCTGACAGTTTGACTTCTCTTTGCTAGAAGACAAGCAGAACTGATAACAATGTTGCTACAACACAAATAGAACATGTTAGAATGTTACTAAAATATAAACATTACATGTAGCTATGTTGCTAAATTGCACAAAAAATGTTACAATAATGCTAAAACACAGGTACATGTTAAAATGTTGCTAAATATAGTTAAAATATATTGAAATGTTGGTAGAACACATACTTAACATGTGGCAGTGTTGCTAAAATGCTTGTATTATATGGAATTAAAATCAAGTACTGATGATTGAAATCTTTGATAAATATACCTACCTATGTCTCAAAAAGTTGATTACTTAAGAAAATTGGCACAAGCACTGCTATATACACTCTAAAAACATTAATTTAGAGGGTCACTGACCTGCAGGCAGATTTTTATCTCTGTCTGCCTGCATGGGTGGGTGTGTGTGTGTGTGTGTGTGTGCGCGTGCGTGAACGCGCGCATTTGCACACATGCATGCCTATGTGTGTGTGTTAAAAATAGTAAGCAAAAGAGCCTGTCAAGAATCATCTTTCACTGTCTTCTTCTGTCTCTCTTTGCATATATCTTTTCAGTTATCACAATATGTTAGAGTGTTTTTTCTTCCTATAACTTTCCAAAAAATGTTGAGTGCCTCTTTCTGATATTTGTGATATGTTATCTGTGTTTTCTTTCACAACAATTAGAATACTCATTTTGGCTGCAAAGGATGTTTACTCCATTCTTCTGTAAAATCAAATTTATGTAGCTTCAATGTGTGTTTTTTGTTTGCTTGTTTACTAGTTGTTCAGGATTCACAGGCATATTTAAAAAAAATTTTTATTCTATGTAACAAACAATCATTATTTTTCTAACTTCCTATTACAGGGCTATGTATAAAAATCAATTTTTGCTTGTCCTATCTGATTCTTTATCTCTGTAATACACTTCTTATCTTATGTCATTAAATTTTTTTTTTCCGCGATTCCATTCTGTTTCAGGATATTGCGGTCAACATCAGCATCTTTCAGCTGTATGCTGATTCCTAGGCCAGATTACGCTCATCAGCAAGCCACAACTTTCTGAGCGACCGGCTCCATACTCTCATAAGTCACTGGTGCGACTCGAACCACTTCCAATTCTCATGCACTCATGTCAACCATGAGAGTATTCGGGATTACGGAGAAAGCTGCTAACCCCTTGGCCAGGGAGCCAGCGTTATGTTATTAATGCATCTAAATAATTGTATTTCTGTACTTGACCCAAATAAAGACGGAATAAGTATCTTTTAAAAATATTAGACTGAATGAGTAAACAATTTGATGATTATTTTGAAGCACCATTTTTCAGAACATAAAATTAGTCACATGTGAAAGTTAGTTAGTCACATGTCAAAGCTAGTCACATGCCAAAGTTAGTCACATGTCAAAGTTAGTCACATGTCAAAGCTAGTCACATGTCAAAGTTAGTCACATGTCAAAGTTAGTCACATGTCAAAGTTAGTCACATGTCAAAGTTAGTCACATGTCAAAGTTAGTCACTTGTCAAAGTTAGTCACATGTCAAAGTTAGTCACATGTCAAAGTTAGTCACATGTCAAAGCTAGTCACATGTCAAAGTTAGTCACATGTCAAAGCCAGTCACATGTCAAAGCTAGTCACATGTCAAAGTTAGTCACATGTCAAAGTTAGTCACATGTCAAAGTTAGTCACATGTCAAAGTTAGTCACATGTCAAAGTTAGTCACATGTCAAAGTTAGTCACATGCCAAAGTTAGTCACATGTCAAAGTTAGTCACATGTCAAAGTTAGTCACATGTCAAAGCTAGTCACATGTCAAAGCTAGTCACATGTCAAAGTTAATCACATGTCAAAGCTAGTCACATGTCAAAGTTAATCACATGTCAAAGCTAGTCACATGTCAAAGTTAATCACATGTCAAAGCTAGTCACATGTCAAAGTTAATCACATGTCAAAGTTAGTCACATGTCAAAGTTAGTCACATGTCAAAGTTAGTCACTTGTCAAAGTTAGTCACATGTCAAAGTTAGTCACATGTCAAAGTTAGTCACATGTCAAAGCTAGTCACATGTCAAAGTTAGTCACATGTCAAAGCTAGTCACATGTCAAAGCTAGTCACATGTCAAAGTTAGTCACATGTCAAAGTTAGTCACATGTCAAAGTTAGTCACATGTCAAAGTTAGTCACATGTCAAAGTTAGTCACATGCCAAAGTTAGTCACATGTCAAAGTTAGTCACATGTCAAAGTTAGTCACATGCCAAAGTTAGTCACATGTCAAAGTTAGTCACATGTCAAAGTTAGTCACATGTCAAAGCTAGTCACATGTCAAAGCTAGTCACATGTCAAAGTTAGTCACATGTCAAAATTAGTCACATGTCAAAGTTAGTCACATGTCAAAGCTAGTCACATGTCAAAGCTAGTCACATGTCAAAGTTAGTCACATGTCAAAGTTAGTCACATGTCAAAGTTAGTCACATGTCAAAGCTAGTCACATGTCAAAGTTAGTCACATGTCAAAGTTAGTCACATGTCAAAGTTAGTCACATGTCAAAGCTAGTCACATGTCAAAGTTAGTCACATGTCAAAGTTAGTCACATGTCAAAGTTAGTCAATGTCAAAGTTAATCACATGTCAAAGTTAGTCACATGTCAAAGTTAGTCACATGTCAAAGTTAGTCACATGCCAAAGTTAGTCACATGTCAAAGTTAGTCACATGTCAAAGTTAGTCACATGTCAAAGTTAGTCACATGTCAAAGCTAGTCACATGTCAAAGTTAATCATATGCCAAAGCTAGTCACATGTCAAAGTTAGTCACTTGTCAAAGTTAGTCACACGTCAAAGTTAGTCACATGTCCGTCACAGGAGAATCACAATCAACAAAATTATTTATTCGCTCTCTGTGATTTTCTAGGCAATTTTACGTTCAATAAATGCCATTACTTTCTGAATGGAGATGGCTCATACCATTGTGAAAATCATAGCAAAGCAATCTGATCCCAAATCGTCTGTGTCTGGCCTTGAACCTGGTATGTTAGGATTGTAAAACCTCAGAACAGGACACAATAGATTACACAACCACATGTATACAAAATTCAAGATGGGTGAAACAGCCATGTGCACATGTGGATTGGCGTCGCAGTCAGCAGAGCACATACTCCAAGACTGTCCAAAATACAACATATCTAGGCAAACCATCTGGCCTAGAGAGACGACAGTGGAAGATAAATTCTATGGACTGCTGAGTGAACTAAAAAAGAGTTAAATTCATACAAGAGCCAACATTGCAATTATAGACATATTTCAAGTGAACAAAAGAAGAAGGATTGTAAGACCTCATTCACAACCTCTATGCCACAGATGAACGAACAAACTTTATTTTCAAAGGGTCACAAACTGGGCACGCAGGCTTGGATAATAATCAATGTCTTGCACAAAAAACAATGAACTCCTCACCTCTGGCTGAGCCACACTGCTCCACTGCATCTTGTAGAACGCTACACCGTCAGTTTCCATAAATCTACTCCAGTCCAGGTTAATGCTACTTTCTGTCACCTTTGCAACCTTAACAGGTATGCCAGAATCTTCTGAAGGAGGGTCATCCACGACCATGCTGGCAGCGGCGTGACCAGAAGGACTGACCACTAATGTGTTGGATTTGTGAGAGTCCCCGTGCTCAGGCTGTCCACTCAGTGCCACCACGTTGACTCTGTATGTTCTATAGACAAGTGAGACTTGAAGATATTAGCACAACAAGTGAACATGGTCTCTTTCCTTGTTATGTGTCTTAAAAAGCATTGTATCATTACTGACTAATGACTCAAACAGCTATATGTTCTGTATTCTTAACTCTTTCATTATCGACTCATGACTCAAACACCTAAATCATCTATATTCTTATCTCTTTCATTCTTGACTCAATCAATCAATCATGTGCCATGCCGGAAAGCGTGGGCAGTCATGATTCACCATTTCACTCGATCACCAGAGTCGTGGATCAGCTCAGTGTTCCTGTCTCGTCCATGCCATGTGGCCAAGCCATCCAGGTCCTCTCGGTCTTCCTCTTGGTCTGTTCCCTTCGATCTTGCCAGCTGTCACTAAGTTCTCCAGTCCATTTCTTCTCATAACATGTCCAAAACATTTTGACTGTCTACGTCTAATTTCTCTAATCAATCTACGATTTTCATTTGTCTCTTGTAGTACTTGGTCATTGGTTTTTCTATCTGTCCATGGTATTCTTTGCATTTTCCTCAGAAACCACATTTCTGCAGCCATCAGATGTTTTCCAGCTTGAATGCACATTGTCCAAGTTTCACATCCATACAAAAGAACAGGCTCTATGTATCCCCTCAACACTCTTTTTCTCGTTTCAATTGACATCATTTTATTGTTTTTCATCTTGCTAAAGGCTACTTTCGCCATGGCGATTCTTGTTCTAATCTCTTCAAGGCATCTGCCATCAGATGTTATGACTGTTCCGAGATAATTGAACCGATTCACTTGTTGAAGAATATTCCCATTTACTTGTATATTACATTGTGGTACTTCGTTCTTCCTAGTGACGACCATAACCTGTGTCTTCCTACAATTTAATTCCAACCCCAGCTGCTCACTGTGTACAACAACAGCGTCTACTAATTGTTGCAGATCCTGTGCATTGTCTGCAATCAATACTGTATCATCTGCATATCTAATGTTATTTATGTTTCGTCCTCCAATGCTGATTCCATTTAGGTCTTCTACATTTCTGAAAATATTTTCACTGTATAGGGAAAAAAGATCTTGAGACATTACACATCCCTGCCTAACACCTCTCTTAATAGGTTGATATTGTCCTACTTCATTATCAATCCTTATGGCAGCTTGTTGTTTCCAATATATGTTTTTTATAAGTCTAATGTCTTTCTCATCAATTTGTAGATCTGCAAGCATATCCACAATGTTGACATGTCTAACTCTATCAAAAGCCTTTGTGTAGTCAATAAAGCAAAGATGTATATCCTTGTTTACTTCTAAAGCACGTTCAATAACTGTTCGCAGCATATACACAGCATTTACTGTACCCTTTCCTTCTACAAACCCACATTGTTCTTCCCCTATTTCAGGTTGTATTTTCTTCCTCACTCTTTGCATGATAATTCGTAACAAAATCTTTGTGATGTGACTCATTATACTAATTGTTCTATGTCTTGACTCATGGTTCTGTATTATTAATTCTTGCAGTCTCGGACAATGTGTGATGTGTTCCTTTACATTTACATTTAGGCTAGAGCACACTGAAGAAATATGGCTTCCTCAGTGGCCACTTCCACTGTGTATCTAGCTTCTTTTAAAGAAATGCACTCATAATTTTTCATAGTGGTTACAAGTATTTCCTCCCCTTGGTCATCTCTTGTGAAACGTTCGACTGAAAGATGTCATAATTCATGGAAACAGTTTTCTTTGGAAGGTTGATGAAAACTGATGTCATGCATGTGTCATTATTGTTTATTTCATTTAAAAGATTTGTATTTCTTCAAAATCAGTTCCCCAAGTGCATCCAGTTCTGTTATTATTGATGTTTCCGGTTTTTGTTTCTTCCTATTTTCATTTAATAGACTGCTTTTTTTTACTTTTGCTGCTGTACTAGATGATCATTCTTAATTGTCTGTGAAGATTATTTCTGTTCAATTATTGTTGATGTCTTAGATATATCATGTCTATGATACTATTATTTCTTCATTTCTCATTACCATTAGTCATTGTATTTCAGACATCCAATGATTTTTTGTGTATCTATGCTTAATCTAGTTAATTCATTTATTTAACAAATGAATAAGAAGAAGATAAACATAATAGCAGGAATACACTTGCCTGTTTGGCCTACAAGGAATAGTTGCTTTGTTTTGGGTAGCAGACAGTTCATTTCCTGCTTTCTTGTCATTCAGGTATACCTGGAAACAGAATGAAATGGCAGCAAATAGATTAGCTCATGAATGCAAGCTACCTGGGAATGTGTTACTGGGTCTGTCAGAGAAGAAAAAAGCAGTGACAGACCCAAACCAACAAATCATGCCATATAAGTCCACTATGGGGAGTTGGTCTTGTGTGGCTGATCCACAACATGCAGCCAAAAGGATAAGATGAAGATGAGCAGTAGAAGAAGAAGAAATACTATTACCATTAATGAAACTGAAACATTGATTTATTTGGTTGTTTCGGGGTTTGAGATTTAAATATTGAGCACAACCCACTACTGGCAACACTGATCGTATTCTGGTATGAACCTAAGGCCTATCCACATCAATGTGGAAGCACTAGACTCGAGTTTCACTCTCGTTTGAGCTCGTCAGTAGATAAAAAATCTTACTTTCTGGGACCAGAGCAAAACATTAGGAGATCACATGTGCACACTGTGCACATTCAAAGTCCCTCGACAGTTTGACATCATAAAGAGTTTGCTATAACTAACTGCTGCAGTAGAAACATGCTAAAGATGGAAATGAGAAAAGCTACTCACAACAGAATTTTGGTAACATGTACATCTCTTATCTTGATGTGGAAGTTTAGGGAAAGTGACTACACTAATTTTTCAAGAATACTTTTCATGGGCAGCCACAAAGGTAGATTTATGGTAGAGTAATATGAAGTCAGAGAAAGAGGAAAACCAAGGCAATGATGAATAGACAACCTTAAAGTTACACTAAATAAATACAGATGTGACGCAGTCTAGGCAACAGATCTGGCCTTGGAACATAAGCTGAGGCTCCCCAACTCTACACTTAATGGCATGAATGGATTAAGAGAAGAGACATTATCCACCAGGGGACTGGATAATAAATAATAGGCAGGCAAAAATACCAGTGTTCCGACTGAATAACTTGGGAAATAAACACTTACTGAGAAAATATACAAACATTTCGTGATTTAAAAAAAATACACTGACTATTTATTATTTTAATCTGTCCTCGTCCACTTTAGTGTGTAAAGGGGCCTTACCATTTGTATTTGAACTGTCATTAACATGTCATGAACATGTCACCAGCATGATATGACAGAGTGATGTCCCATGGAGAAATGGACATCTCTCCCCCCCCCCCCCCCTTGCATATCCTATTTACAGGACATCGCTGTCAACATTAGCATTTTACCACTGTTGTTGATGTCTTGGCAAGATTACGCTCAGTAGTTTGCCATTGCTTTCTGAGCGACCGGCTCTTATTCTTCTGTAAGTAACCAACACGACGCGATCCGCTACCGAATCTCGTGCAGCTGTGTTACCCCACGTGGATATACAGGATTACGGAGTAAGTCAAAAGTCAATAACTCCTTCACCAAGGAGACTGGCAATGGACACTTACTGACTTGATTTAACAATGTCAAGACAGAGTGATGTCCCATAAATAACTTGATACTTCTGGCTTGGTTTGACAATCCAAAGACAGAATGATGTATCATCAAAAACTGGCCCCACAACTCACTGGCAGTAGTTTTATATTATCATTATAATATAAATATTGTTCAAGAATTTCTATCAAAGGATACAATTCAAAATTATTTTTTTAAAAGCTATAAGTTAGAGAGTTAATAAGACATTTATGAAAGCTTTACCTGGTAACCTTTGACTTGCACCCCTCCATAGAGTTTGGGCTCTCCCCATTCAACACAGAATTCATCAATATCCACAGACTTGAGGAAGATTTCAGGGGGATCAGGTGGGCCGGGAACTAGGACTTGTACCTCTTGAGAATGCTGTGGTAGAATCTCTGTGTAGTAGGCAGGTTCAACTTTGATGACATAGATAGCCCTGTGATAGAATGTACAAGAGCAGCATCCCATTGTGTTAGACTTTTCTGAGTTACAATGAGGATATATCATACCAAATACCTCTTTTCCATATAATCATAGCATACTGCTGGATATGGTAAGACACCAGTAAAAGTAAAAGACACCTTTTCACCCCAAGAGGCGTACAGGATATATGATGCCATCCCCCATATTCTTTAGACCAATCGACACTTGATGGGTGATGAGGTAAACACTTTACTTTCCAGAACTTTTCCTGGTACTCATTCTAGGGAGCTCAGGTCTATGAAACAAGTTCCCTGTTTCAAAGAGGATCTGAACATGTGACCACCGGGTTGGTAGGCAAGCGGCTAGCCACTGATCTACTGCAGCTCCTGATCTGAGAGATGGCAAACCTTACTCGCTGACACTTGTCACCATGGCACATGATGATGATCATGGAGGCTTTGATTGGATGGTCTTGTCTGGATGTCAATGAGTCAGTCATCAGGAACGAGGGGAAAATTACACCCTTATTTGTACCAACCTCTAATATGAGAGGTTATTAGACCCACTGTTAGGAAGGGATCCATACATATAACCAGCCTGATCAAGAGGTCTTAGTATAAAATAAGCTGAGAACACTTGAGACTGAAATGTGCACACATGCTACCCACTGCACCACTGCTCCCATACCAGAATCGTAATTGCTATCCATATTTTTGTGAGTACGCTTTTTTCATTTTGAAATTTGGCCTAATTGGACACTCTTTTCAATTTCCAATTGCCTAAAATGTCTAATGCACTTAACATGCATATGAGTCCTCCAAAATCTGTTTGCCCTTGTCCAAGAAGACTAAATGTCTAATTCAAAATCCCAGGTTTAGGTGGAGGTTATATTATACGTTATATTTTATAAAAAAATCCACAGTCCAGGCAGTGGAACAAACCAGGTCTGCAGGAGTCATAGGTGGACATTTTAACCTCTAAGTCATTTGGCCTCTGTTTATTTCTCCTCATAACGCCCACAAAAATCTGTACTGTTTTTGCCTAATTTCTCTAAAAATGTATTTTTTCTATTTTCATTTTTCTCAGAAACAATCATTTTCAGCTGCCATTAAATGTTTCTCAGCTTGTTTGCTTATTTTAGATGTTTCACATGTATACAACAGTTAAGGATCTATATAGCAATGTACCATGACTTACTTAATCCTAGTGACTGGAACTGTGGCCTTCCTTTCCTCAGGACCCACATATTTGGTCTGAATGACTCTGTCGTCCATGCAGTACCAGACAATGTTGAATTGCTTCAGCAGATTTGTCTTCCCTTGAACTGTCCATGTCAACTCAATATCTCCAAATGAGTGGTCTCCCCCTGCGGGATATTGGTACCTGGCCTCCAGGGTTTTCAGGTACCCTGCAAGGGAGACAACATCAGCATTTGACATTAAGGGAGACAACATCAGCATTTGACATTAAGGGAGACAACATCAGCATATGACATTAAGGGAGATAACTTCACCATTTGACATTAAGGGAGACAACATCAGCATTTGACATTAAGGGAGACAACATCAGCATATGACATTAAGGGAGATAACATCACCATTTGACATTAAGGGAGACAACATCAGCATTTGACATTAAGGGAGACAACATCAGCATTTGACATTAAGGGAGACAACATCAGCATTTGACATTAAGGGAGACAACATCAGCATTTGACATTAAGGGAGACAACATCAGCATTTGACATTAAGGGAGACAACATCAGCATATGACATTAAGGGAGATAACATCACCATTTGACATTAAGGGAGACAACATCAGCATTTGACATTAAGGGAGACGACATCAGCATTTGACATTAAGGGAGACAACATCAGCATTTGACATTAAGTTTTCAGATATCCTGCAAGGGAGACAACATTAGCATTTGACATTAAGGGAGACAACATCAGCATTTGATATTAAGTTTTCAGGTACCCTGCAAGGGAGACAACATCAGCAATTGACATTAAGTCATTAAAAGGATTAAAAGGCAAAAGGTTCGACTTCATTGCACCTAGTTTTATCCCACATGGCTCAGTCTCTTTCCACAGGGTGTCCTTCCCGAAAGTGTCACACAAATCTCAAACTTCATAGCTCCAGCAATGACCCCCAGGAGTCTCAGAGAAAATTGCACTCATTAAATGAATGATATAGCCTGTAATTGAGCACACAACCTTCAGAACATGAGGCAGGTGACATAACTACTTCACCACAAAGACTCCCTATCAAGTCAGGACAACCCAACAGTAGACAGTGTTATAAAAGTAGTTTGATAAAGGACTTGTTTCTTGCCTTGAGCTGTGTTGGCCATACAGTGCTAGTTCCAGATTTCTAGACCAATCAGCACTCAACGGGTGACATGATCAACATTCTGGTGGCCCCCTTCATTCCCCGGGAGATTTCCTGGTTCCCCTGTCAGGCTGGGTTAACCCAGGAGCCCAAGCCAATGAAACCTAATCCCCTCAAATTCTGTTGTGAAATAGTTTGTTTCATGTCCTTGACAGGATGCCACAATCAACAACATTGTTTGGCTGTTTGTTTCCAGTAAAACATCACAAGACATCCACACAATCATTCACCATCTTCTTCTCTACATCTATCAATGGAGGACATCACAAGACTCCACACATCCACTCACCATCTTGGTCTTTGGGCAAGCTGATCTCCACAGATTCCGAGGGCGATCTATCCAGATATTCCTCATCCTGTAGCAGTGTCATGTAGTCGGATTCCTGGCCATCTACACTTGTAGAGTAACTCTTCAACTATGTGGGAATGAGACACCATGTCACACATTTACATCATTGTATTAGAAGTACTCGTGTGTGTTTGGTTGTGTCACTTAAAAGTGCGACATGCTTAAAAGTCGACAGGGTCGACTTCATTGCACCGGGTTTTTATCCCATATGGCTCGGTCTCTTTCCGCAGTGTGGAAAGCATCGCAGAAAGCACGAACTCCGTAGCTTCAGCGACGACCCACAGGAGTCTCCGAAAAAATTCACCCATGAACCGAAGGACACGGCCTGGAATCAAATCCACAACCTTTGGAGCCCGAGTCAAATGGCTTGACAACTTTGTCACAGAGACTTTGGTTGTGTGCAAGCATACATGGGTGCAGCTCTCTCTCTCTCTTTCTCTATTTTCTCTCTACAGTAGTGAAAGGGTTACTAAAGTCTTTCAACAGTTACAGCCATCAACAAATCTTTGATGATAATGATGGTGATGATGTTGATGATGATGATGATGATGATGATGACAATGATGATATAATCATGTAATGATGATGTGATAATGACGTAGTGATGATGTGATAATGAGGTATTGATCAAACCCAGTATCATGTCACTCCTGTTTGTGTTGCCACACTTTTCCTGCCCATGAGAACCAAAGTAAAATAAGAGCAATCCTTGTGATTGAGAGAATAACAATGACAGAAAGAATAACACTTAAATGATCTTCAGGGCAAACTTTGTGACACAGAGAATAACATTTATCTGATCATGACAGCAAACCTTGTGACACATAGAATAATACTTTACTAGTTAGTTAGTTAGTTAGTCAGCAAATCCCGCAGCGTGTAGCGGCTGACGACACAGTTCTGTGTTGGTTAATCAATCTTCTTTGGCTTCCTGCGTAGTGTTCTTGTTTGGCAACACCTCTTTTAATTTGCAGTTCTCACAGTCTGACCATGGTTGTAGAATCACAGTCATCGCTTGGTTCTCGCAACAGTCTTATTTCTCGTAGAGCATTCAGAATGTCAGCCTGGTCCATAGCGTGTCCGCCTTCCACAGTAGATTACCTGCGAGCTTGTCAGCCCGCTCATTTCCTTGTACTCCTGCATGCCCTGGCACGAAGATGAAACTAATCTTTGCCAGCCGAGACCGCTCCAGAGACAGCAACCACTCTCTTCAGATCCACCCCATCTCTATTATAATACTTTACTGATCAGCACAGCAAACCTTGTGACACAAAGAACACTTTACTGATTATCACAGCAAGCCTTGTGACACAGAGTATAACTTAATCAATAACACCAAGCATGGCCTCATACCTTTTGCTTTCTGGCTGTCTTGCCCTCCTCCGTACATGTCATGGCCACTAAAACAACACTGTATGTCCGGCCTGGCTTGCATCTGGTTAGAGTGCAAGAGTTGACATCCGGCCCTAGACAAGACTGAAGCTTTCCGTTGATCTCCAGCATGTATCCTTGGAGGTATCTAAATTAAAGAAATGACAAAACAGTTGAAAATCAAGGTGGTCATAAAGAAGGCACTAAGTAATATATTTGTCCACTGCCATGTCTGTCGTATTAGTCTTGTCTTTTGGGAACCATACCTTCAATTACTGTTCTTGCTAAATAACTGTGATGTTTGATGTGCCAAATTGTTTCAGGTTCTGAGACATGTTACTGTTTATGAGCAATTTCCTTTGATGCTCTGATCTGACAGAATCTCAGTATTTCTTTTTTCCTGATCCACGATATTCCAAGAATGTTTCTGTAACATTTCAGTTCAAAGCTCTTGATGTTTTTTCTTTAGTGTTTGTCCATGATTGACATCTGTATGTTGCCACAAGAAAGATGCATGTTGCCACAAGAAAGATGCATGTTGCCACAAGAAAGATGCATGTTGCCACAAGAAAGATGCATGTTGCCACAAGAAAGATGCATGTTGCCACAAGAAAGATGCATGTTGCCACAAGTAAGATGCATGTTCTCAAGATCAGTTTTACATTTGTGTGCTAATGTTGCACCATGGGTTTCTAATTCTATCTCACTTCTACATTGCAATAGCCAGTGTTCTTCTGACTTCTTATGAATATCTCCATTGTTGTTCATTATGTAGTCAAGATATTTACAGTTTGTGACATTTTCAACTTCTTCATTATAGATTTTCATTTTTAAAAATCCCTGCCTAGGTGAGAATTGAAACACATTGCATTCCAGTAATTTCCTATGCTTTTTCCCTTGTTTGTAACCCAAACAAGAAGATAGCTTTTAGTTATGACTTTTTCTATATTTGTGATACATACATGAGGATAGATGTTAGTTTTTGCCTTTTTAATTGTTTCTTATGCAAACAAAAAGATAGCTTTGACTTTAGAGTTGAATGTACACAAAACATAGCAATTGTGATGCTATGATTACATGCAAATAAAATAAACAGGAAGTAAACCCTACTGACCTGCGGAGATACCTGGGATTGTTTTCTTCATCCTTGCCCACCATTGACAGGAGAGGTGGCTTCTCCCAGTACAAGACAGCACTGTCCTGCGTGTATGATGTCACAAGAACTTTTGGTGGTTCGATGGGAGCGCGTGTCCGGGCATAGAATGGCTTCGACATGACGTGAGTGGTCCGTCGGTATCTCTCAACGCTGCTACCGTCCCAGCTGTCTGGCTCCAGTGTGGTCTTCACACTGACCACTGCCTCGATAATGACCATGTACTGGACTCCAGGGGAGAGGTCATTAATGGTCAAAGTGTCCTCAGTGGGCAGCACATTGACATGACTGGCAACCTGCAGTTCCTCATGGCCAGAGATGTGGCTCTTCTTGACATCTGACCATCGAATAATCTGTCCGGTGAGTTTGTTGGAGCCATGGACAAGAGGAGGAGTCCAACACAGGGTTAAAGATGTTGTAGTGGCCTTGATCACCCTGATGTTACTGGGAGGTTCAGTGCCTGAGGTTTTGATCAAAATGCTAGAACTGGGCAACCACAGAGACTCTTCCTTGGAAGCTAAAACATCCTGGGGAAAACCACGGTACTGCTTGTGGTGGTGTTTCTCTGGAAGATTATGGAAGTACTCTTCTGTTACTGCGATAACCTTGATGCAGTAGTCTGTCTTTTCATGCAAGCCAGTTATTTCAGCCGTTGTGCTGTCAGGCAAAGTGTCGACAACTACATGGTGCTCTTTCTGTGAGTCCAGTGATATACATTCCACACGGATTCCTGAACAAGAACACAAGAACAACATATATCAATGGAACATGATCTATAGAGAAGCACAACTTAACTGAAGATGAACATATGAAACAATATATATGGACAGAACATACAGAGCATTTGTCGCTTGTGTTGTCTGAAACATTTACATTCAAAAGCAAAAATCATGACAAGGATATCTGCTGTGATTTTATTATGCTGAAATGTACCAATACTTTTTCCTCTTCTTCTTCTGTCCCCTTTATTCCCTATTAGGGAATAGGCACTCAACCAATTCACACCAAGGCGGCCTATCTTTTTACTATCTCTAGTGATTAGCAATTAGTGATTAGTGATTAGTGATTAGTGATTAGTGAGGCTCATCATCATCAATCTCCAGACAGGTCTGTAGTTACTCGGGTCACTTCCGGAACACCTCCACCAGCGTATAGCAACTGATTGTACCAGTTCTGTGTTGGTTAATCAAATGTCTTGAGCTCTTGACAAAATGTTCATATCTGGTGGCTCCCCACTACACTCCAATTTCCTTCACTCTGGACAAGGAAGCAGATTCCCAGGTGTCCTTACAGTCATCTGTTCGAGAAAACATGCAAGAAACACTCCCTTCTGTGTGATGTAACATGTCTTACAGTGTGATGTAATATGTCTGACAGTGTGATGTAACATGTCTTACAGTGTGATGTAACATGTCTTACAGTGTGATGTAACATGTCTTACAGTGTGATATAACACTTCTTACAGTGTGATGTAACATGTCTTACAGTGTGATGTAACACATCTTACAGTGTGATATAACACTTCTTACAGTGTGATGTAACATGTATTACAGTGCTACTGCAGGACTTACCAATAATCTCTGACCCATGCTCTCTGGGTGGGTCCCAGCCAACCTTGAGGCTGTGACAGGTCAAGGCAATGATGCCCACATTTGACGGGGGATCTGGTGGGCTGGCAGTTTTCACAGACAGCTGTCTCGACTTTGAAGACAAGATAAAGGCATTCAGGCCATCTGGTGTCTCAGTCACAGCTGGAATCGAATAATTTCAAGTTTAACTCTTTCTCTACCAAATATCTCTACACATATTTATTCCTTTCTTCTTACAGGATATTATTTTCTTAGCTCCCTCTGTCCCATACACTTATTACATGAACCCATTTTATCTACATTCTTACAAGCTATGAGGCCAGTATTTGTGGCTGATACATCCAAGCACTGGCGACAACTTTTACTTCCATTTTTGTTTCATTTTGAACAGGTTATAGTTTTTAAAAAGTGCATTATTGAAGTCAATATAGTATTGAAAATTATGGAAATAATTAACCCTTATTCTGTAACAGTGAATTACAACCCAGAGAGAAAAATTCTTCACCAATACATCACATCCTGTAAGGGTAAATTATTACTTGAATTCTTTCTGTCCAATTCAGTTGTTATATTAACCCACTCTGGGTCTGTGGTGAAAGGGTAGAGAATGCAATTCGCAAACATGCATATTGTGATTTAAATCAGCTGCAGGCAATTTGAAAGCAGACCACCATGTGTTGATCTTTAACAATGGGGTGAGCATCAGTCATTCAAAAATCATTGGCAAACTGCTGAATGTAAACTGGTCAAGTGAATGACAAACAGTCAAAAGATGCTGGGGTTGATTGCAACTTCTTGTACAGGACATGCAACTAACTTTTTTAACTCTAGGAAGAGGGGGTGGGTGGAGTGGGTTGCATGGAAAAATAATTGATTTAAATAAAATTAACAAAAAAATCACTCGAAAAGCCAAACTAACTGTTTGCATGTCCTTATACAGACGATAATGTGAAACAAACCAGACATATGGCTTTTCCTGGATAGTTGATACATAAACAAATATGGTCATTTATAGAAAATATTATAGTTGGTACATACACAACTATGGTCATTTCTAGATAACACAGTTGATACATACATAAATATGGCAATTTCTAGAAAACTAACACAGAAAACACATAGTTAGATCCACAAGAAGTACAACTTACAAGTGCCTTCATCAAAGTCCTTGTATTTCTCAATTTTACGAGCCTCGACAATAACAGTGTATGTTGTCGAAGGTCGTAGCCCAACTATCAACAGATGGTCACCTGGAAGATAGGGAAAATGCTGCTCTAGATCCGAACATTTTCTACTCAAGGATTAATACATTGTTTATTTAACTGAATGGAGCCACAACCTATGCTAATCTAGTCATAATGTAAAATATTTTAAACCGCAAGACAAATAATTGTAAAAATAAACACAGTTTAGAAATGACAATTAAATTCATAGAAGAGACAACATTTCAGATATGACCAAATTTCAAACGAATAAAAGAAGTAGAAGAAGAAGAAGAACACAATTCAGAAATACAACTTACAACTTTCTAAGGTTTCTGTGATTCAATGTGTCTACTAAAATCTTTTTTTTCCTCTGCTATCTATTTGACTCTTGCATTGTCTAACAGTATCCATAATGTGTGTGTATATGTATATGTGTGTGTTTGTGTGTACCTTCGTGTGTGTGATGTGTGTACACACATATATATGTGCTATCATTATAAATCCTCTTCTTCTACTTTTCTTCATCTTCAACCTACTCAGCTGCCACACCCATCTTTCTTCCTCTTCTTCTTTGTCTTCTTCTTCGGCACTGAAAAATTGACTATTTACATCATAAACTTAAGCATCCCTTGTGTGACATCCTAGCTACAGAATGTATTCACATCAGCTAATATATTATGTGCAGCCTTAAGGAGTTAACAAGTAATAAGAGGGTGGGGAAGATGGTAAGTAGCTGACTGAGTGGCCACATGTTTGGAGTAGCCCAAGAAGTGTGGATGACAGATAGTGCAGGAAAAGGTCATGAAGTGATGATTAACAATTGAACAGTTTTATAATAATTCAAAGGAAATTGAAGAAGAGAGAGAAGAAGAAGGTGGAGAAGAAGAAGAAGGAGAGAGAGAGGGAGAGAACGACAGACAGAGTCAGGGAGAGAGATAGAGAAAGAGAACTGTGAAAGACAACTGTGGGAATTACACATGTTCTCCTGTATTTACTCTACCTGTAGTACTGTCACTCTGTATGTTGTCTTGTGGTCTGTCTCCTGGCCACCATGTGACTTGGTAACTATCTGGCAGCACAAAATGAGCCTTAGAATCACTTGCTGTAAGAAGAAATGGTTTCAAATAATGAAATATTTGGCTATAATAAAATATCTGCACTGTGATAGTGTTTGGAATGCTTGCAATTGTATGCATAATGATGGGTAGTATTTTTTATTTGCTGTGAAAGATTGTTCCAAAGTTGAGTTGTAGTGTACACTGTGTTTGTTTTGTATTAATCTATTCTAGGCTAGAGGTCAGCAGTACCATGGTGCTTAAACTTGTGGTGCGCTGCCGGCGGAGTACAGGGTTCATTCCTTAAGCTGTCAGTTTGTTATCAATGTTGACTTCTTGTTCTGAAAGCAATGGCAAACTACTGAACATAAAATTCTCTAGTAAATTAACATGAGGTTTGGGGTTGATCACAACAACCTGCAAAGGATATGCAAAGATATTTTATCCTAGGCTTAGGCACACATAGCATATTTATATTTCAACAATGACCAAAAGTAATTTGATACACTTGAAGATATGATTTTGTGAATTAATTTTGCTTTATTGAAAAGTAGGCGCCTACGTAATGGTTTCAGTATCCGGACTATCAGACAGATGTCTTGTGTTTACGTGTACATTATTAGAACCGACCAATCATTTCTCTTCTATAAATGTTTGTTCATATATACTCAACAACAGCATTACGGTCTGATGTGTTTGTGTGTTTGTTATTTGACCTATGCTGGTTTAAATATAAATTATGAGACCTATGAAGGTATCTCAAAGGTTTGATACGAATTCTGTCCATATTCCATAGTTGTTTGGTTCATGTGTATGATAGACACGACCAATGAAGACACTTTTTTTGGAGTGTCTAGTTGGTCGTGCGTCGAAGTACACTTGTTCCTGCAGCAAGGCGCCGTCGTCATTTGGAGGCGACAGGTTCGATCCCGGTTGGTAACTATTATAGCTTTCAAATTTTATGTTGTCAAGTGCGTCTTCTAATCTCTATTTCCTTCTTCTTCTTCTGTGAGTGCCAAATAATACTATGTGTGTCCATTTATGTAATTATCAGACAGATACAGGATCAACGAAATTATGACTACCACATTCTTGACTGGCCAGGACGGATCACTCTTCTTCACTCTAGGATGGGACATAGGCTTCATGTCTGCTCTATCAAACTGCCCATGTGGACTAAGCAGACAAACAAAGGATTGTCCTCTGTACTTAGGCTGAGAAAGATATACTGGCCTACTGACTCAGCACTGACCTTCTAGCTGTATGGAACTAAAGAGGAACTCCAAAAACTGGTTGAGTTTATCATGAGAACTTGCCTGACAGTGTAGTAAAGACAGTGATGATTGAAAGGACAAGATGAAGACAAGACAGGCCCAATTGACCTACTTTACTCAGTGTATGATTCTTGATGTCTCTGTCATGTTAATTCCTTCAACCCCTGAGGTATAGCCTAATTTATTATCATGCTTTAAAATTGTTTGAAAAAGAATTCAATTCAAAGAATTTAGAGAAAAACAAAGGAGGCAGTTTTTCGAGAAGAAGATGACAACCACAGGCTGATTAGAGAAATGAGATGTAGACAGTGACGAATTGTTTATGATATTATGGTGAGAGACAAGATTGAAAATTTAGTGATAATTGGAAACTAAATACCACACACCGAGAGCACATTAACTGTTATCTAATATGTTACACACAGTGGAGACATTTTTAGTGTGTTTTCTTATCACACAATATGCCGCAATATGGGGAGTTGTGAAACATTCTTGTTTTCTTAAACATGTTAACTGTTTATTTTTC
Organism: Cepaea hortensis; assembly: GCA_963921405.1. NCBI lineage: Eukaryota > Metazoa > Mollusca > Gastropoda > Stylommatophora > Helicidae > Cepaea > Cepaea hortensis. The sequence goes on along the minus strand of OY992882.1, from coordinate 124,502,613 downwards.
TCAGTTGCTACAAGCCTACCTACCTTTCTCCCACACAATTAGTGCTGAGTGGCCAGTGACCTTCTCACACCAGACTTCTGAGGGTGCACAGACTAAACCTGTGTAGTGCACTATGAGTTTTGGCCCAGGTTTACATCCTGTGTATCGGTCACCGGCAAACACATCTGTAGACACATACAAACTCATAAACAACTAACATTAAAATTACCATGCAGTGATAAACCATACTTACAACATGTAGATAAGGACATTTTCCCACATTAGTCATTCTAACATTAGTCATTCTCACATTAGTCAATCATATATGATACATGTGCTGAAGAATTTAATTATTAGTTCTACATTCCAGAATTGGTGTCACAAAAGTCTAATATCCTAAAATCTGGTCCCAATTTTCATTACTGAAATAACTGAATTTTAAGAAAAATTCATATCTGTTGTCAATATATATGTGAATAATTATTATAGAATTTAAATATAATTGTAAAAATATATCTATTTGTTCGTGTGTATACGAATGTGTAAGCAGGTATGCATATGTGCAAGTGACAGTAATCATTCTCAATGCTACATAATCATAGTTCATGCTGACAATCATTCTTAGTGCTGAACAATCATAGTACAAGATGACAATCAAGAAACTACAGTACATGAATAATTAGTAAGCATTATATACATGTTTAAGTCATGTGAGCAAACGTAAAACATGGATTGACTGTTGTATCCAAGTGGTGGCTCATCATTTAGTTAGTGACAGAAAGAGACAAAAATGTATATAATACCTTTACTTTTCTATAAATGCTGTTTTCTGGTAAGTGTTGCACTCTTGGAAAATGTCTGCTATCACTAACTTTGTTGAATATACAATAAAACTTTTATGGGACAAGAAGGTAAGAAGCAACAGCTACCCCAAATGTTTCAATGCCGTCTTTTTCTTCCTATAGTCCATGTTGTGCTGGTCTCCCTGGCCTAGGGTTAGCGACTTTCTCTGTAATCCCTATACTCTCGTGAGTAATGTGACATGCGCGAGAATTGATGGCGGTTCTCACCACGTCGGTAACTTACGGGGCATGTGAGTTGGTCGTAGAAAGCTATGGCAAACTACTAAGCGTAATCTTGCCAAAAAATCAACAATCAGCTGAAAGATGCTGATGTTGACAGTGATGTCCTGTAGAGGATATGTGAACAAACAAACAAAAAGTCCATGTTGTGTGGTGTTTGTTGTCATCTATGTAAGTTGTCTCCTTCTTGCAAATTGTTGTATAATGTTGGTCACATATATCTACAGACTCCCGTGCTGCGCGTGTTGACTATATTTCCTGTGTATAATGAATAATGTTGTTACAAATTCCGTCATTTTTCCAAGCAGTGTGATTGTTGTGAATCTTGATGTTTAAATGTATTTGTCATGTTTTCATTGTTAAAACTAAGTTCTTAATGAAAAATCAGGTAAATAGACAGGGAGTTGTAACTTTCCCTCCCTCCCTCCCTTCATTCTTTAAAACAGCACTTTCACTACCAAAATGGATGAACCACCGCTTGGATAATCTCTTCAAAACAGAGTGATTACCCTTGAGAAGTGTTGGCCAATCAGAATAGTCTACTGAATCCTCCATGCCTTTGAATTCTATTAGACAAGTGCTAGCAGACTGTATTTTATGTGATGGTGAATTTTCTGCTTTGAGGCAAAATAAAAAAATAAAAAACAACACGCAAACAAGTGATTTACCAATATAAATTATACAGTAAGTTTGTTATCAATGGCATGCACATAACAAAGTTGTGATACAATAATCCTTTAAGTTTGTTATCAATGGCATGCACATAACAAAGTTGTGATACAATAATCCTTCATAATACATGATTTTGTTTTGAAATTAAATGTGTGACAAATAAGTGATATAAAATATTGTACCAAATTCTATTTTTCATATATATATATATATATATATTATATATATAGACTCTGCTGATATATACAGCCATATATCAAACCCCCAGATTCCATCCCACACTCTGTTTTCTTGACATATCAAACCCCCAGATTCCATCCTGCACTCTGTGTTCTTGACATATCAAACCCCCAGATTCCATCCCACACTCTGTGTTCTTGACATATCAAACCCCCAGATTCCATCCCGCACTCTGTGTTCTTGGCATATCAAACCCCCAGATTCCATCCCACACTCTGTGTTCTTGACATATCAAACCCCCAGATTCCATCCCACACTCTGTGTTCTTGACATATCAAACCCCCAGATTCCATCCCACACTCTGTGTTCTTAACATATCAAACCCCCAGCTTCCATCCCACACTCTGTTTAGAAATCCAAATAGTGCCTATCTTGGCATTTCTTGAACCCACACTGAGCCGGCCTAACCTCTCCATTTAAACATATTCTCTCACTTTTCTATTATAGGTGTTTGTCTCTTGCCACACTTTCTGTGTGTTCAAAAAGTGTGATTTGCATGAATTAGACACGAGAGGCAATGATCAACCACACACCCTAATTGATTCTTTGATTCCTAAATTAGGCCTTTGTATTCACATAATCTTTTCCCTAATACACGATTGTTTCATCAATGTATTATTTTTACAAGGTGACAATGAAATGGAGTCTTGGCACATATCATTAGGTACTACTGACTGAGTTTCTTTTCAATTGTAACCATGCTATTTGCTACAAGTCTGATCTTGTATTTGTGACACACTGACCATAGTTTGTCTATCAAACTTGACTGTAAGGTGCTGTGATTGGGTGTTTATTAACTCCCTTGTGCCTCTTGCAACTGACATTGTTGTTGTTCATCAATTTCTTGATCATTTGTTTGAAGTATCAATTTCTTTTAAAAGCCTATGCGACTTTTACAGTTCAACTTCTAGAACTCAATCGGCTGTGTTTAGGTCTTTGACTCTTTCTATCATGCCCTAAACAATACCAATCTTTGTTTTCCTTGGATGCTTAAACTGCACATGTCAATATTGGTGTGGATGCATTTCTGTCCAAGCTGTTGAATGTATTTTGTTTTGTAAGATGGCAGATTAAGATTTTTAGATACCCATATTTGAAGTTTTAAGTTTTACCTAAAACTGGAGAAAGATTATAGCAGTACTAATAAGACATTTCTTAATGTGAATCTTAGTTTTAACATTTGTCAAGGGCACTTTATAAATTTGTGAATATAAATAATACCTAATACATGTCTTATTGTGAATAACACTAAATGTCAATTAATATAAAAATATCACTTTATACATTTATGAATGTGAATGACACTTCATTCACTGTGAATGACATTTTATTAATTTGTGAAGACACTTTAATCATTTGCCAGGGTGAACAACCCTTGAAGAATTTGTGAACATATATTTTTAAACATGAATGCCACTATAAATATTTATTAATACAAATGGCATTGGCACAGTTGTATATGTGAATGACACTTTATACATGGGTGAATAGTTGCAATATGAATGCAAAATTTACACAGATATTGATACAAATTACACTGCACATTTAAAAACATGAGTGAGACTGAACATTCATAATGAACTACACACACATTATTTGACTGTCAGACTAAAGACACAAATGAAATGCTGCATAGGTAAACTTACCTTTGTCTTCTTGCTGCGATGAACCTTTCCCAGAATCCTTGTCAATGTCAGTCTTCCTGTCTGCCTTACCGACAGCATGTTCAGTCAGGGCAATAAGCTGAAGCTCAATCTTCTCCCCTAATGTCACGTCACGTATGTGCAAGCTGGTCACGTCAGGTGGTATCACGGAGCCGTATAGCTTTCCATTCCTCAACATCTGGTACCCCTATACACAGAAAAAGTAAGTTCACAATCAACTGGTTCACGGTAGACAGAATAGCAAAGACAGGAGTAACCATGCATGACAACAACATATAAAACAGTCAAACAAGTCTTGATAGCTGCTACTAACATCTTGTTGTCTTGACATACAATAATTTGTTACGAAAGGCATATTTCAATAGAAGTGAAAAGTATATTCCAGAGATGGTGGGGGACAGTACACAACCTTGCTTAACTCCACTCTTGGTTTCAAACTCTTCTTAAGAGACACCATCAAACTTGATTATATCCTTCTTGCCTGTGTGGAACAATTCCACAATGGACAAAAGAGTTGGTGGGCAGCCAATCTTCTTTAGTGCACTGAACAGACCCTCACAACAGACCATATCAAATGCCTTTGCTTGATAGCAACAATCACAGTATCTTAGCTAAGCATTGGATGAAGGAAAGCATTGGGAAGTCGGTCTACACATAAATGTTCAAATGTTCACTTTACAATAATGCTCTAGACAAAATGCTGGAAGAGAGTGAGAAGGGGTTATCATGAAATTCCAAGTGAGCACAGTCCCATTATGTTTTTTTATATAGTAAAGGATAAAAAGAGCAAGGAAGATATCTTGAAAAAGGTTAACTAATAAATAGAATTGGTTACTCGTATCAGAAGAAGACAATCCACATTCTTTGGGTATCTCATGAGAAGGGGAAGGCTGGAGTATGTCATCACAACAGGAAAGCCAGAGGGGAGGAGAGGCAGGTGGATCAAGAGAGAAAATATGGATAGTTTTACATCATGGCATGGAGGAACATCAGTATCAAAAATTATTGGCAATACAAGAGAAGGAAAACTGTGGACAGACACGATCACCAACACCTCACACAATGACTACTGATGGAAGGTGTAATACAGAGATAGAAAACTGTGGACAGACATGATCACCAACACCACACACAATGACAACTGATGGAAGGTGTAATACAGAGATAGAAAACTGTGGACAGACACGATCACCAACACCACACACAATGACAACTGATGGAAGGTGTAATACAGAGATAGAAAACTGTGGACAGACACGATCACCAACACCACACACAATGACAACTGATGGAAGGTGTAATACAGAGATAGAGAAAAGAATTGCCATGTCCAAAGACTCTTCTACGTGAATGAGTAACGTTATGCAACAAAAACATTAAGATCACAGGTACAAAATCCTCTTACTGAAACATTGTGTGTGGCTTTTTCTTCTGTTTGGATGCACATTCTAAACATGAAACAGTGAAGACGTCAATGGAGATGCAATTTTGGAAAAGAATGTTGAAAATATCATGGACAGAGAAGAAAAACAAATATTGAAGTAGTGACAACTTCATATGTTATAAGATGCTCTATAAAAACCATACTCACAGAGATAACTGCATCACCACACTGCTGAGGCACTTGCCAGGTAACGTCAATCCCATCTGGATGAAGTCCTTCCAGGCGAAGTTTAGGAGAGCGTGGGGCTGCTGGGGCCATGACCGGCACAATGTTGGATTCTGGGCTCTCACTCAAACAGTACACATGCTGGCCAGTTAGGTCAATGTTTCTGTCTCCAGCTACTGCCTGCACATTCAAACATGTTGATTAGGGTATGCAAATGTTAAAGTTCACTAGGTTAAAGTTCACAGGGGTAAAGTTTAGTTTTATTACAGGTGGCATACAAATTATCACAAAGTACACAAGAGTAATTCTTTTGTTTCTAAAACAGAATTAATAAATGTTAGGGGTATCATATAAACTAGGTCACTGCTTAATTAGATAGAGTGATCTCTTCTATTCCTCTCCATGTTTTATTTTAATAGCTCAGAGGAAAATAAGATGTTTATTTATGACTTGTTATTTCTCTAGCTCAAAACTGATTCCGATTCTGATTTGTAGAAAAAAAAAGAAAATGATACTTTCCACCTCATTCAACCTGCCTCAATAGCGTTGGTGCGGGTTGAATGTGGTGGAAAGTTTCTCTTTTTTCTACAAATCTGAATCTGAATCTGAATCGGTTTTGTGCTAGAGAAATAACAAGTCATAAATAAACATCTTACTTTACTCTGAGCAATTAAAATAAAACATGGAGTGGAATAGAAGAAACAAAAACAAGGTCAGATGCTTATTTATGCTTGTTATTTCTTTGGCTAAAAACAAAGTAAGTTTCTCATTTATTACTTGTTATTTCTCTAGCTCAGAACAAAGAAAGATGCTTATTTGTGATTTGTTATTTCACTAGTTCAAAACAAGGTCAGATGCTTATCTGTGATTTATTTCTCCAGCTAGAACAAAGTAAGATGCTGATTTATGATTTGTAATTTCTCTAGCTGGAACAAAGTAAGATGCTTATTTATGATTTGTTACTTCTCTAGCTCAGAAGAAAGCTAGGCTCAAAATAAAGAAAGATGTTTTTCATGACTTATTTCTCTAGCTCAAAACAAAACAAGAATTTCATCTTTCATATTTCACGCACAAATACTATACAACAAATGTTTATAACATGTATTTCTCTAGCCAATAACAACATAAGATACTTATTTATGACATTTCATAATTTCACATTTATTCCTTGACCTATGTCTATGAACATGATGAGGTTAAGTATCTGAACACTTGGCTGAACAAGTGAAACAGTTTTCTAGATTTGTATCTGCCTTGAGTGAACATGACAAGACTGTGCTGGCTGTGTGAGAGAGTCACCAAGAATAACACATAACCAACGACAAGTGAATAAAATAACAGCAAAAATAAATGCACCAGAATTGAATCAACAAAGTGACAAACATGGTGCAACTTCAGACAGTGAAGCTAATTGTTTTTAAATGTCCGAAGAAACTAATAAATTGCTTTAAATGTTGTATGTTAACAATTTAGTTTCTTCTACTTGTTCTCGTTTGCTGTTGTTCTTGTAATTTCTGGGCAAGAAGTCCAGTATTTTTAAAAAATGAATGTTTCTGTATTTGAAGACTTATTGATTACCCCAAAAAGCTTTGTGTTATTGTTTGTATCTGTAAGCCAATGACAGTTTTGTTTTAATTATATTGTAACTAAATAGACCAGAGTTTCTAATATATACTATATCTAACTTGACAAAAATGTCATATCCTTGTTCGGACACGAAGACAGCCAGATAAGCAATAAATAGTTTCATATTTTGTAATATACACTACATCTTCTCTTAAATCTTAAATTGTCCAGAAGCAATTTCTTGTTATGTATCTGCATGTACCTTGACAGAAATGTCATATCCTTGCTCCGACTGGAGGTCAGTCAGGTAGAACTGGTAGCCCTGCTGGTCACTCATCTTGTTGGTCCTGACCTCCCCGTGCCACTTCTCATCAACAAAAATACTGGAGGAAATCAAACCAAGAAACAATGTCAGCACTAGAAGGTCGATGAAATGGAAGTCCTCAACACAACTACCTGGTTACAAATATTCAACATGTCTACCGCTGGCACTTCAGTGCGGTGCATATATTCATGCCCGAAAATTGTCTTTACAAAAATACTCCCCAGCCATAAAGGTTAAAAGGTTAAAGGTCAGAGGACTGACTTCATTGCACTGGGTTTAACCCCATCTACCGCCACAGAACAGCAAGTCACATGACGAATGCTGCACACTCAACAGCAAGTCACGTGATGAGAGCATCTCACTGAACAGCAAATCATGTGACAAGAGAATCACACTGAACAGCAAGTCATGTGATGAGAGCATCACACTGACACACTGAACAGCATGTCACGTGATGAGAGCATCTCACTGAACAGCAAGTCATGTGACAAGAGCATCACACTGAACAGCAAGTCATGTGATGAGAGCATCACACTGAACAGCAAGTTACGTAATGAGAGCATAACACACAGCATGAAATCTGTAGCTCTGATGATGATTCTCACGGGGCTCCGAACACAATTGCATTCATATTCTGAATGACTCAGTCTGAGAAAGAACCCAGGACTTTGAGAGCATAGGGTAGATAGCTTAACCACTTCACCATGGAAACCTGACATGGCAGTGTAGTTGTTAGTGCACTCACCTTTCAAATCAGTAATCTTGCATTTGATGCCTAGTGGCGGCAGCATTGAATTATTTCCTGACAAGTGTGGCTTTGTGATTAACCCAGTCTAGTAAAATGGGTACCTGTGAATTCTCTGGGAAAGTAGCAATGGCTGACGAACCACTGATCATTTCACCCTACAAGTGCTGTTTAGTCATGGAAAATATGTGCCCAGGATCACATCCCTAATATGCCTTCTTCCTCAAGTGCCTGATCTAGCAAAGACACTGGGAGTCATGGCTCTCCACTCCTCTCTGTTATCTTAAATTTTCTAACATTATTATTTGTTTCGCTAGCAGTTTGAACTTTTTACATACATCTTTCTCTATCTTCCTCTGCCTCTCTTGCCTGAAATCATCCTGCCTAAGCTAATTTCTCTACTTCATCTAGTTTGTTGGTGTACCCCTATTTGCTTTTCCTTTATGCTTTTAATGAGTGATTTGGTAACAACTGTTGACATCGTAATATTAATTTTCATTTGTATCCATGGTTTTCTCAGTAATCTTCTCACAATCCATCTTATGGCATATTATCTTTTCCAGGTCCAGAAGATTGGGTTGCAAATTAAAATATCTGGTCAGATTTATTTTGTTCCTCAGACCAAATGTAGAAGATATAATAACACCATGCACTGCTTGATACACGTTGATAATAGCTGATTGCACGTGTGTTGTTTAGATACACAGACAATAGTTGATCACACATTGTGTTGTGCGATACACACAGACAATAGTTGATCATACATTGTGTTGTGTCATATATACAGACAATAATTGATCATACATTGTGTCGTGTGATATGCACAGACAATAATTGATCATACATTATGTTGTATAATACACACAGACAATAGCTGATTACACATGGTATGTTGTGTGATACACACAGACAATAACTGATCACACATGGTATGTTGAATGATACACACAGATATTAGGTCATTGCACATTGTGTTGTATGATACACACAGACAATAGCTGATCACACATGGTGTGTTGTATGATACACACAGACAATAGCTGATCACACATTGTGTGTTGTATGATACACACAGACAATAGCTGATCACACATGGTGTGTTGTATGATACAGACAAAAGCTGATCACACATGGTGTGTTGCCTGGGTCAGAGAGTTTCCAAGTTGGCTTTAATGCAGTGAGACCAAGCAATGAAGGCACTGAGACACTGACCTGTAGTATGAAATAGCTTCTCTGTTGGAAGAGTACGTCTGACCCTGGGGCTTGTTCCAGGAGATCAGCACACATCCTTGCTTGAATGAAGGCTCCTGGGTGATGACCGGAGCTGGCGGTCTATGTGGACATGTTATGTGGACAGTTCTGGTTGGCCGGCTCTCTTGTTCAGCAAACTCTGAGACCGCCTTCAGGAAGATACTTAAAGTCTTCCCTGCAAGAGGACAAAACAAAACATCAGTCAATGCAATTCCAGTGTCTACGATGATGACGAGTGACATGGAGGGTGAGGGCCATTACAGCAAGTGTGACATGAGCGGACATATTAGTGAAGTTGCTAGGGGGCTACACTGATAATGCCATGAGCAGTCAGACAAAGGTAGGATGCCTGCGTTCACTGACCGCTAAGAGAGGGAAGGACTGACCACTGACTCCTCCATGCTTCAGGTCTACGCAATGTGATAGTCCTAGTGTATTGAGTCCACGTGTGTCAGGTCTTAGTCAGATATGACTGAGCTACCGTATAACAGTAGACGGTACTACCTGGTTTCTGTTAGCGCCGAACGTTGGGCGGCGCTTATCAAACCCGACACCCCACATTGTGACAACGGCTTCGGGTGGAAGAGCGCAATTGGGAGGGTACAAGCCTTACCCTGGTGCGAGGAAATGCAAGCTAAAGACAAAATGTCATGGCAGGGCAGACCAGGCCCTAAGCCTTGGTTGGCAGCTGGTCTAGGATCGAAGCTCCGACAGGCGGACAGTTAGAGCATTGCTTTGCTGATCCGGCAGCTTCTGTAGCTTGTCTTGTTCCAGATGTAGGGGTGTTACCTTTCCTCTGGAGTGAACTAGGCAGGCCGAGAGAGGGATCATGCTGCATGGGCAACACATGATCTCTATATTTTAGCCCAGGCTTTGTGCTATGGAGAGATCAGTGGTAAATAGCAAATTATGCCTAGATCAGGAAATCAACATCCAGATTGGTAAGGCAGCAACAACAATGAACAGGTTAACAAAAAGAGTCTGGGAGAACAGGAAGCTTACTGCAAAAACAAAAGTCCTTGTCTGTGTCCTTAGTACTCTTCTTTATGGCAGTGAAACCTGGACAACTTACTCACACCAAGAGAAACATTTAAACAGCTTTCATATGCGATGTCTGCGAAGAATTCTTGGTATTAAGTACCAAGACAAAATCACAAATACTGAAGTATTGGAAAGATCAGGTTGTGTGACGGTTTATTCCATGCTCAGTCTTCGTAGACTTAGATGGATAGGACATCTTAGGAGGATGGATGATGGTAGAATACCAAAGGACATCTTTTTTGGTGAATTACAGATGGGTAAGAGATCTCAGGGTCGGTCTCTACTATGATACAAAGATGTGTGTAAGCGGGACATGATTGATACAGGCATTGATAATGCACACTGGGAGCAAGTCGCAGCTGAACATGTTGCATGAAGGGCAAACATCAGAAATGGAATAAAGACAAAGGAGAAAATTATTGCAGAAAAGTCACACACCAAGCGTTTGAGACGTAAGATGGTGCATGATGGTGGAAATGACCACGTGTTCACATGCACCCACTGTGAACGGACATTTAGAGCGCAAATTGGCCTTATCAGTCACATGCGCTACCGCCATAGGTAAAAGTTATTATGCCTTTTTAAAGCACAAACTATCGTCTGTCAAGACGGCAAGGTGCCAGTGATTGAGTCCATAGTGCAAGCCCACAGTTGTATAGTGCCTAGCATCTGATGGTGATGTGGTCAATAGTTGTATACTGACCAGCACCTGATGGTGATATGGTCAATAGTTGTATACAGACCAGCACCTGATGGTCATGTGACAATAGAATGCTGGCCATCTTTACTTGCCAGGACATTTTCTGGTGCCAACTTGAGGCTGAAGTCGACCTGGGGTCAGTAAGTAGGACAGTAAAGGAACCTTCTACATGCCCTAAGGCACTTTAGGCACGTGGTGCTAAAACAACAAAAACAAGTCCTGCAGCTGGAGCCTACTATGGATCAGTGACATGCCAGGACCATCATATTTTGTAGGCCTGAGTGTGTGGAGGAACAGGTGGCAGTCTTTCCTTCATGTAGTGAACAATGAGGGCAGTTAATGAGCACCAATGCACTCATGTAGTCAACAACGTGGGCAAGTAATGAGCACCGATGCACTCATGTAGTAAACATTGAGGGCAGGTAATGAGCACCGATGCACTCATGTAGTAAACATCGAGGGCAGGTAATGAGCACCAATGCATTCATGTAGTAAACATCGAGGGTAGGTAATGAGCACCAATGCACTCATGTAGTAAACGAGGGCAGGTAATGAGCACCGTTGCACTCATGTAGTAAACGAGGGCAGGTAATGAGCACTGATGCACTCATGTAGTAAACGAGGGCAGGTAATGAGCACCCATGCACTCATGTAGTAAACGAGGGCAGGTAATGAGCACTGATGAACTCATGTAGTAAACACTGAGGGCAGGTAATGAGCACCTATGCACTCATGTAGTAAACATCGAGGGTAGGTAATGAGCACCGATGCTCTCTTGTAGTAAACAACAAGGGCAAGTAATGAGCACCGATGCACTCATATAGTAAACAACGAAGGCAAGTAATGAGCACCGATGCTCTCTTGTAGTAAACAACAAGGGCAAGTAATGAGCACCGATGCAATCATATAGAAAACAACGAGGGCAAGTAATGAGCACCAATGCACTCATATAGTAAACAACGTGGGCAGGTAATGAGCACCGATGCACTCATATAGTAAACAACGAGGGCAGGTAATGAACACCGATGCACTCATATAGTAAACAATGAGGGCAGGTAATGAGCACCGATGAACTCATGTAGTAAACAACGTGGGCAGATAATGAGCACCGATGCACTCATGTAGTAAACACTGAGAGCAGGTAATGAGCACCGATGCACTCATGTAGTTAACAACGTGGGCAAGTAATGAGCACCGATGCACTCATGTAGTAAACAACGTGGGCAAGTAATGAGCACCGATACACTCATGTAGTAAACAACGTGGGCAGGTAATGAGCACTGATGCACTCATGTAGTTAACAACGTGGGCAGATAATGAGCACCGATGCACTCATGTAGTAAACACTGAGAGCAGGTAATGAGCACCGATGCACTCATGTAGTTAACAACGTGGGCAAGTAATGAGCACTGATGCACTCATGTAGTAAACAACGTGGGCAAGTAATGAGCACCGATGCACTCATGTAGTAAACAACGTGGGTAGGTAATGAGCACCGATGCACTCATGTAGTAAACATTGAGGGCAGGTAATGAGCACTGATGCACTCATTTAGTAAACATTGAGGGCAGGTAATGAGCACCGATGCACTCATGTAGTTAACATCGAGGGCAGGTAATGAGCACCGATGCACTCATATAGTAAACAATGAGGGCAGGTAATGAGCACTGATGCATTTATGTAGTAAACAATATGGGCAGATAATGAGAACCGATGCACTCATGTAGTAAACATTGAGGGCAGGTAATGAGCACCGATGCACTCATGTAGTAAACAACGTGGGCAAGTAATGAGCACCGATGCACTCATGTAGTAAACAACATGGGCAAGTAATGAGCACCGATGCACTCATGTAGTAAACAATGTGGGCAAGTAATGAGCACCGTTGCACTCATATAGTAAACATTGAGAGCAGGTAATGAGCACAGATGCACTCATATAGTTAACATTGAGGGCAGATAATGAGCACCAATGCAGTCATATAGTAAACATTGAGGACAGGTAATGAGCACCGATGCACTCATATAGTAAACAACGTGGGCAGGTAATGAGCACCGATGCACTCATATAGTAAACAACGAGGGCAGATAATGAACACCAATGCACTCATATAGTAAACAATGAGGACAGGTAATGAGCACCGATGAACTCATGTAGTAAACAACGTGGGCAGATAATGAGCACCGATGCACTCATGTAATAAACACTGAGAGCAGGTAATGAGCACCGATGCACTCATGTAGTTAACAACGTGACCAAGTAATGAGCACCGATGCACTCATGTAGTAAACAAGGTGGGCAAGTAATGAGCACCGATGCACTCATGTAGTAAACAACGTGGGCAGGTAATGAGCACCGATGCACTCATGTAGTAAACATTGAGGGCAGGTAATGAGCACCGATGCACTCATATAGTAAACATTGAGGGCAGGTAATGAGCACAGATGCACTCATATAGTTAACATTGAGGGCAGATAATAAGCACCGATGCAGTCATATAGTAAACATTGAGGGCAGGTAATGAGCACCGATGCACTCATATAGTAAACATTGAGGGCAGATAATGAGCACCGATGCAATCATATAGTAAACATTGAGAGCAGGTAATGAGCACCGATGCACTCATGTATTAAACATTGAGGGCAGGTAATGAGCACTGATGCACTCATATAGTAAACATTGAGGGCAGATAATGAGCACTGATGCACTCATATAGTAAACATTAAGGGCAGGTAATGAGCACCGATGCACTCATGTAGTAAACGTTGAGGGCAGATAATGAGCACCGATGCAGTCATGTAGTAAACATTGAGGGTAGGTAATGAGCACCAATGCACTCATATAGTAAACATTGAGGGCAGATAATGAGCACCGATGCAGTCATGTAGTAAACAACGTGGGCAGGTAATGAGCACCGATGCACTCATGTAGTAAACAACGTGGGCAGGTAATGAGCACCGATGCACTCATGTAGTAAACAACGTGGGCAAGTAATGAGCACCGATGCACTCATGTAGTAAACATTGAGGGCAGGTAATGAGCACTGATGCACTCATGTATTAAACAATGAGGGCAAGTAATGAGCACCGATGCTCTCTTGTAGTAAACAACAAGGGCAAGTAATGAGCACCGATGCTCTCATATAGTAAACAACGAGGGCAAGTAATGAGCACCAATGCACTCATATAGTAAACAACGTGGGCAGGTAATGAGCACCGATGCACTCATATAGTAAACAACGAGGGCAGGTAATGAACACCGATGCACTCATATAGTAAACAATGAGGGCAGGTAATGAGCACCGATGAACTCATGTAGTAAACAACATGGGCAAGTAATGAGCACCGATGCACTCATGTAGTCAACAACGTGGGCAAGTAATGAGCACCGATACACTCATGTAGTAAACAACGTGGGCAGGTAATGAGCACTGATGCACTCATGTAGTAAACAACGTGGGCAGATAATGAGCACCGATGCACTCATGTAGTAAACACTGAGAGCAGGTAATGAGCACCGATGCACTCATGTAGTTAACGTGGGCAGGTAATGAGCACCGATGCACTCGTATAGTAAACAACGAGGGCAGGTAATGAGCACTGATGCATTTATGTAGTAAACAACATGGGCAGATAATGAGCACCGATGCACTCATGTAGTAAACATTGAGGGCAGGTAATGAGCACCGATGCACTCATGTAGTAAACAACGTGGGCAAGTAATGAGCACCGATGCACTCATGTAGTAAACAACATGGGCAAGTAATGAGCAACGATGCACTCATGTAGTAAACAATGTGGGCAAGTAATGAGCACCGATGCACTCATATAGTAAACATTGAGGGCAGGTAATGAGCTAAGATGCACTCATATAGTTAACATTGAGGGCAGATAATGAGCACCAATGCAGTCATATAGTAAACATTGAGGGCAGGTAATGAGCACCGATGCACTCATATAGTAAACAACGTGGGCAGGTAATGAGCACCGATGCACTCATATAGTAAACAACGAGGGCAGGTAATGAACACCGATGCACTCATATAGTAAACAATGAGGGCAGGTAATGAGCACCGATGAACTCATGTATTTGACCAAGTAATGAGCACCGATGCACTCATGTAGTAAACAAGGTGGGCAAGTAATGATCACCGATGCACTCATGTAGTAAACAACGTGGGCAGGTAATGAGCACTGATGCACTCATGTAGTAAACATTGAGGGCAGGTAATGAGCACTGATGCACTCATGTAGTAAACATCAAGGGCAGGTAATGAGCACTGATGCACTCATGTAGTAAACATTGAGGGCAGGTAATGAGCTAAGATGCACTCATATAGTTAACATTGAGGGCAGATAATGAGCACCAATGCAGTCATATAGTAAACATTGAGGGCAGGTAATGAGCACCGATGCACTCATATAGTAAACAATGTGGGCAGGTAATGAGCACTGATGCACTCATGTAGTAAACAACGTGGGCAGATAATGAGCACCGATGCACTCATGTAGTAAACACTGAGAGCAGGTAATGAGCACTGATGCACTCATGTAGTTAACAACGTGGGCAGGTAATGAGCACCGATGCACTCGTATAGTAAACAACGAGGGCAGGTAATGAGCACTGATGCATTTATGTAGTAAACAACATGGGCAGATAATGAGCACCGATGCACTCATGTAGTAAACATTGAGGGCAGGTAATGAGCACCGATGCACTCATGTAGTAAACAACGTGGGCAAGTAATGAGCAACGATGCACTCATGTAGTAAACAATGTGGGCAAGTAATGAGCACCGATGCACTCATATAGTAAACATTGAGGGCAGGTAATGAGCTAAGATGCACTCATATAGTTAACATTGAGGGCAGATAATGAGCACCAATGCAGTCATATAGTAAACATTGAGGGCAGGTAATGAGCACCGATGCACTCATATAGTAAACAACGTGGGCAGGTAATGAGCACCGATGCACTCATATAGTAAACAACGAGGGCAGGTAATGAACACCGATGCACTCATATAGTAAACAATGAGGGCAGGTAATGAGCACCGATGAACTCATGTAGTAAACAACGTGGGCAGATAATGAGCACCGATGCACTCATGTAATAAACACTGAGAGCAGGTAATGAGCACCGATGCACTCATGTAGTTGACCAAGTAATGAGCACCGATGCACTCATGTAGTAAACAAGGTGGGCAAGTAATGATCACCGATGCACTCATGTAGTAAACAATGTGGGCAGGTAATGAGCACTGATGCACTCATGTAGTAAACATTGAGGGCAGGTAATGAGCACTGATGCACTCATTTAGTAAACATTGAGGGCAGGTAATGAGCACCGATGCACTCATGTAGTTAACATCGAGGGCAGGTAATGAGCACAGATGCACTCATATAGTAAACAACGAGGGCAGGTAATGAGCACTGATGCATTTATGTAGTAAACAACATGGGCAGATAATGAGCACAGATGCACTCATGTAGTAAACATTGAGGGCAGGTAATGAGCACCGATGCACTCATGTAGTAAACAACGTAGGCAAGTAATGAGCACCGATGCACTCATGTAGTAAACAACATGGGCAAGTAATGAGAACCGATGCACTCATGTAGTAAACAACGTGGGCAAGTAATGAGCACCGATGCACTCATATAGTAAACATTGAGGGCAGGTAATGAGCACAGATGCACTCATATAGTTAACATTGAGGGCAGATAATGAGCACTGATGCAGTCATATAGTAAACATTGAGGGCAGGTAATGAGCACCGATGCACTCATATAGTAAACATTGAGGGCAGATAATGAGCACCGATGCACTCATATAGTAAACATTGAGAGCAGGTAATGAGCACCGATGCACTCATGTAGTAAACATTGAGGGCAGGTAATGAGCACTGATGCACTCATATAGTAAACATTGAGGGCAGCTAATGAGCACCGATGCACTCGTATAGTAAACATTGAGGGCAGGTAATGAGCACTGATGCACTCATATAGTAAACATTGAGGGCAGATAATGAGCACTGATGCACTCATATAGTAAACTTTGAGGGCAGGTAATGAGCACCGATGCACTCATATAGTAAACATTGAGGGCAGGTAATGAGCACCGATGCACTCATGTAGTAAACATTGAGGGCAGATAATGAGCACCGATGCAGTCATGTAGTAAACATTGAGGGCAGGTAATGAGCACCGATGCACTCATGTAGTAAACAACATGGGCAGGTAATGAGCACCGATGCACTCATGTAGTAAACAACGTGGGCAGGTAATGAGCACTGATGCACTCATGTAGTAAACAACATGGGCAAGTAATGAGCACCGATGCACTCATGTAGTAAACATTGAGGGCAGGTAATGAGCACTGATGCACTCATGTAGTAAACATCAAGGGCAGGTAATGAGCACTGATGCACTCATGTAGTAAACATTGAGGGCAGGTAATGAGCACTGATGCACTCATGTAGTAAACATCAAGGGCAGGTAATGAGCACTGATGCACTCATGTAGTAAACAACGTGGGAAAGTAATGAGCACCGATGCACTCATGTAGTAAACATTGAGGGCAGGTAATGAGCACTGATGCACTCATGTAGAAAACATCAAGGGCAGGTAATGAGCACTGATGCACTCATGTAGTAAACAACGTGGGCAAGTAATGAGCACCGATGCACTCATGTAGTAAACATTGAGGGCAGGTAATGAGCACCGATGCACTCATGTAGTTAACATTGAGAGCAGATAATGAGCACCGATGCAGTCATGTAGTAAACATTGAGGGCAGGTAATGAGCACTGATGCACTTATGTAGTAAACATTGAGGGCAGGTAATGAGCACGGATGCATTCATGTAGTAAACATTGAGGGCAGATAATGAGCACCGATGCACTCATATAGTAAACATTGAGGGCAGGTAATGAGCACCGATGCACTCATATAGTAAACATTGAGGGCAGGTAATGAGCACCGATGCACTCATGTAGTAAACATTGAGGGCAGATAATGAGCACCGATGCAGTCATGTAGTAAACATTGAGGGCAGGTAATGAGCACCGATGCACTCATGTAGTAAATATCGAGGTAGGTAATGAGCACCGATGCACTCATGTAGTAAATATCGAGGTAGGTAATGAGCACCGATGCACTCATGTAGTAACCATCGAGGGTAGGTGATGAGCACCAATGCACTTATGTAGAAAAAATCGAGGGTAGGTAATGAGCACTGATGCACTCATGTAGTAAACGAGGGCAGGTAATGAGCACCTATGCAGTCATGTTGTAAACATTGAGGGCAGGTAATGAGCACCAATGCACTCATGTAGTAAATGAGGGCAGGTAATGAGCACTGATGCACTCATGTAGTAAACATTGAGGGCAGGTAATGAGCACTGATGCACTCATGATATTTTCAGTATAACATTGTGGAAAATGATCCTTGAAGTTGTTTTTTAAAATAAGTAGAATACTTTTACCTGGAATTATATTCTCAATGACCATCTCTCGGACATCCGGACTGCGCTTGCCTCCAAGCTGTTTCCCATTCACAAAAATCAGATAGCCCTTCAGTTTCTGTCCACTGCCCAGTGCTGACCCATCCCACTGTACACACGCCTACAGTACAAAGATTTGTGAATCACATGTTGTCAGTACAAATTTGAGATAATTACTGTTAAATTTAATGTCTATATCAAACAATACTAATCCATGAAATATAACACACAATTGTTTTATTTATGAGAAATATAAATGCAACTGTTTAATTTATGTGAAATATAACATGTAACTTCTTCTTCTTCTTCTTCTTCTTCTTCTTCTTCTTCTTCTTCTTCTTCTTCTTCTTCTTCTTCTTCTTCTTCTTCTTCTGCGTTCATCTGGAGTGTTTTTTCAGACGTAATTGCGTTGTGCCAATTTTATTTGCAACCTTAGGCCAGCACATCCGACTTCTGGGGCGTTTGTTGACTTGGTTAGCCTTCCCGGGTTAACATGTAACTATTTTATTAATGTGAAATATAACATACAACTATTTTATTCATACGAAATACAACACGCAACTGTTTCATTCACGTGAAATATAACATATAACTGCTTTATTCATATGAAATATAACATGCAACTGTTTTATTCATGTGTGAAAAAGTATTATACACATTTGATTACAGACTGGAATATAATAATAAAATACTTTGTAATTAATTAATTCATTGGTATTTCTACTTATAACCCTGGGGTGTAGAGGTTTAGTTTTTTTACTGCTAAGATGTGGTATCTTATTTACTCTTTTGTCCTCCAACCTAATGTTGTTGTTTGTTAATCTTCTGGAAGGTTGCCAGTTTTAACATTAAGTTTAATGCATTGGTGTTCAGGTTATCTGAACCTTAAAAAGGGTTGGCATCTGTAGGAGTGAGGTTGCCCTGTAGACTTTTCTCCCAAGTGTCAAACCACCATCTGTAGGAGTGAGGTTGCCCTGTAGATTTTTCTCCCAAGTGTCAAACCACCATCTGTAGGAGTGAGGCTGCCCTAAAGACTTTTCTCCCAACGAAGTGCCCAACCACCATCTGTAGGAGTGAGGTTGCCCAATAGACTTTTCTCCCAAGTGCCAAACTACTCGGGGACTGTGCTACAG
Source organism: Cepaea hortensis (assembly GCA_963921405.1). NCBI lineage: Eukaryota > Metazoa > Mollusca > Gastropoda > Stylommatophora > Helicidae > Cepaea > Cepaea hortensis. The sequence goes on along the minus strand of OY992882.1, from coordinate 124,483,102 downwards.
AGACCTCCTATCACTCTCTAAGCTCAGAAACCAGTGATGTACAATGACAAAATTGGTAGGAACTTCAAATCTGCAGACATAAAAAAATCTTAATATGGTTGGCATAATACTAACCAATGCACATCTGACCATAACACATGAAAAATATGGGCCTTACATTTTTTATCAAAAATGTAAATCGGATTCACAAATCTCTACTTACAGAATACAAGTCAACTTTTGCAATCCAAAGTTTTGGACTTTCCGGTGGTCCTTGAATGGTGTAGTAGAGGACGCTTGAAGTTGTCTGTGCCTCACAGGGTTTATTTCCTTTCATCATGACATAGTTAGCAACAACGTACACTCGATAAGTAACTTCAGGAAGTAGACCTTTGACCTCACAGACATGCTGTGGTCTTTCAGGGTCACACTGAATATTCCAGCAGTGCTGAACACCCTGAACTTGTTTGTCTTTCTCAACCATCTTACATTCAAAGCTGCAGAACAGAACAACAAATGATCATCAGTTGTAAACTAACTTGTCTTTCATCTTTCACAACCACCTTACATACAAAGCTGGATATCAGAGCAATAACTAGCTCATTTACAAACTAACATCATTTATAAACTAACATCATATATGAACTAACATCATATACGAAATATACTAACCTGATTTAAAATCTAACATCATGTATGAACTATCAACATTTATAAACTGACATCATTTATAAACTGTGTGGTTAAAAAATCATTTCTGAGGTTTCACAGAACACTGCTCACATAGCCCAGTATAAAGCAACCATTATAAATAAATACATGTTATACAACATTAACCCATAATTCATTATGCTGTTGACTAAAAATATGGATAATAAAATTGAGCCTTTTTAAATGTGGGTCTACAGTAGACGGGGGTAAGTTTATTGGATGGAAAAATAGACAAATAATGAGGTTCTAGAACAAATCAGTAAACCATGGCACTGCAAAACAGTTGTTGTTGTTTACTTTGTAAAATTATTATTGACAACATAAGTGTGCATGGACCATTTTGGCATGCTCACATGGCAGAATCGTTATGGAAACCAGCAGAGCACCTATTGTGACCGGCAGTAGAGGCATTGCTGGTAGGAATAGCTCAACTTTGGCTTGAGTCTTACAGCTACACGCCAGCTTTCTCACTGAGTGATTCACTGAGCATGACCCAGAAAGCTGAGGCAGATTGTGAACACAGGTATTGAGTTGCCTCCCTGAGAAGGGTCACAATTTGTAGAGTTAATTCCTCTTTGCACTGGGACATGAAGGGGCTTGTGGGCAATGAAAGAGCAGATGGGTTAGCTGTCGCTGTGATGATATCAGAGACTCAGGCAATGGATCGAGCTGACATTGTCAACACCCTGAGAGATTTTGGTGGAAATGTGGACTTTAAACTGAATGAATCAATCTAGTTAGAATGCAAATATTTGGATTGGTGTGTCAGCACACCGAGCACATGAGGAAATTGATCAATCAGCACTGAGATGGCACAATAAATCGTTGTACACTAGTGAATTTATTATGGATATCAGAGCACATACGTACTTGTCCAGAGTGCAATGATGATAATCCACACTAAACTGAACTGAACAGTTATTATTTGTATGGTGGGGGTTTAAATCTGAAAGTTGCCAGATATACTACTGGTGTTGAATTAAATCAAATACAGAGAAGAAGGTAATGCAGCAGCTATTATAGGACACGTTAGACTATGGAAATGTAAATCAAACATCCAAATAATGCTCTGGTCTTGGAGGAAACCTGGCCAATCTTATATAGGACACGTTAGACTACAGGGAAATGTAAATCAAACATCCAAATAATGCTCTGGTCTTGGAGGAAACCTGGCCAATCTTATATAGGACACGTTAGACTACAGGGAAATGTGAATCAAACATCCAAATAATGCTCTGGTCTTGGAGGAAACCTGGCCAATCTTATATAGGACACGTTAGACTACAGGGAAATGTAAATCAAACATCCAAATAATGCTCTGGTCTTGGAGGAAACCTGGCCAATCTTCTCACAAGCTTGTTTCCTTGAACAAGACAAGAGTGTGGTATGAGGAGGGCAAAAGAGCTAGAGGGTATCAAAGATTTAAATGGCAGTATGGTCAGAATACAGTCTAGCAAAATGTACAATGAAGGCTTGGAACAGAAACTGATGCAGATCCATTACCGGCAACTTACAATTTGAAAACTACTATATGATGATGATGATGATGATGATGATGATGATGATGATGATGATAATTATACTGGTGATGATGATTAAAAAAACTGCCTGATATCACTGCTGTCATTAAATGATGATGATAATGATGATGGTGATGATAATGATGATGGTGGTGATGATCATGATGATGATGTTGGTGATTCTGATGATAATGATGATGATAATGATGATGGTGGTGATGATGGTGGTGGTGGTGGTGATCATGATGATGATGTTGGTGATTCTGATGATAATGATGATGATAATGATGATGTTGGTGATGATGGTGGTGGTGGTGGTGATCATGATGATGATGTTGGTGATTCTGATGATAATGATGATGATGATGATGATGTTGGTGATTCTGATGATAATGATGATGATAATGATGATGGTGGTGATGATGGTGGTGGTGGTGGTGATCATGATGATGATGTTGGTGATTCTGATGATAATGATGATGATGATGATGATGTTGGTGATTCTGATGATAATGATGATGATAATGATGATGGTGATGATAATGATGATGGTGGTGATGATGGTGGTGGTGGTGGTGATCATGATGATGATGTTGGTGATTCTGATGATAATGATGATGATGATGTTGGTGATTCTGATGATAATGATTATGATAATGATGATGGTGATGATAATGATGATGGTGGTGATGATCATGATGATGATGTTGGTGATTCTGATGATAATGATGATGATGATGATGATGGTGGTGGTGATGGTGGTGATGATCATGATGATGATGTTGGTGATTCTGATGATAATGATGATACTGATGATGGTGATGATAATGATGATGGTGGTGATGATCATGATGATGATGTTGGTGATTCTGATGATAATGATGATGGTGATGATAATGGTGATGGTGGTGATGATCATGATGATGATGTTGGTGATTCTGATGATAATGATGATGGTGATGATAATGATGATGGTGGTGATGATCATGATGATGATGTTGGTGATTCTGATGATGCTGATGATGATGATGATGGTGGTGGTGATGGTGGTGATGATGATGATGATGATGATGATGATAATGATGATGCTGATGATAATGATGATGATGAGAAAACTACCTGATATCACTGCTGATGTCGCTGGAGAACTTAGCACCAACAACATTGACCACAAACAGCTGCAGCTTGTATTCACTATCCTTCTCAATCTCTGTCTTCCAAGCCACTCTCATGGCATCTCTACCATCAGACTGTGCCATGATGGAAGGCGAGGGAAGAATTCCATCTGTGCCCACAGAAACATACTAACAAAACAAAATACAATATAGCAATAAGCTTACAGTGAAAGAAAGTAATCAAATATGTTCTTTAACATAAGACTATCAAGAATTGAAATCAATCACACTATTTGCCTTAGATAATCTTCTTTCTAACTTTCTGTTACCGCTAAAATTTGGGCGGAGCTCACTAAACTCAACACCGCACATTGTGTCAATGGCTTGGTGAAGGAGCTCTATTGGGAGGGTACAAGCCTTATCCTAGTGTAAGGAAATCAACCTAAAGATTAAATATCATGGCAGGACAGATCAGTCCCTAAGCGTTTGTCAGCAAGCGGTCTAGGATTAAAACTCTGAAAGCGGACAGTTAAAACATTGCTTTGCTGATCCTACAGTTTCTGCAGCTTGGAGTAAATTAGGCAGGCTGAGCTAGGGATCATGCTTCATGGACAACACATCATCTCTACAATTCAGCTCAGGCTTTGTGCTATGGAGAGGTATAACTCAATCCCTGGTCTCTGTCATAGGTTGTAGGTTTTATAACCTTTTTTAAGAATGATGGAACAAACTATCGTCTGTCAAGACGGCCAGGTGCCAGTGAGTGATGTGGTGAAGGCTCTCTGGGATCAAGAGGAAAGTGCAGTAAAACAAGCATAGGGCCCACATCTGAAGAGACTGATTCAGCTGGGGATGAACAGAGGGTCTGAACAACACACATTGTGTAGATGAAAACATAAGCAGACATTCAATTAGGCTACTACGTGTACCATCAACATGGCTGCCACTTGTACCATCAACATGGCTGCCACTTGTACCATCAACATGGCTGCCCCTTGTACCATCAACATGGCTGCCCCTTGTACCATCAACATGGCTGCCACTTGTACCATCAACATGGCTGCCACTTGTACCATCAACATGGCTGTCACTTGTACCATCAACATGGCTGCCACTTGTACCATCAACATGGCTGCCACTTGTACCATCAACATGGCTGATACTTGTACCATCAACATGGCTGTCACTTGTACCATCAACATGGCTGCCACTTGTACCATCAACATGGCTGCCACTTGTACCATCAACATGGCTGCCCCTTGTACCATCAACATGGCTGCCCCTTGTACCATCAACATGGCTGCCACTTGTACCATCAACATGGCTGCCACTTGTACCATCAACATGGCTGCCACTTGTACCATCAACATGGCTGCCACTTGTACCATCAACATGGCTGACACTTGTACCATCAACATGGCTGCCACTTGTACCATCAACATGGCTGCCACTTGTACCATCAACATGGCTGTCACTTGTACCGCCAACATGGCTGCCACTTGTACCATCAACATGGCTGCCACTTGTACCACCAACATGGCTGCCACTTGTACCACCAACATGGCTGTCACTTGTACCACCAACATGGCTGCCACTTGTACCATCAACATGGCTGTCACTTGTACCATCAACATGGCTGCTCCTTGTACCATCAACATGGCTGTCACTTGTACCATCAACATGGCTGCCACTTGTACCATCAACATGGCTGTCACTTGTACCACCAACATGGCTGCCACTTGTACCATCAACATGGCTGCCACTTGGACCACAAACATGGCTGTCACTTGTACCATCAACATGGCTGCCACTTGTACCATCAACATGGCTGCTCCTTGTACCATCAACATGGCTGTCACTTGTACCATCAACATGGCTGCCACTTGTACCACCAACATGGCTGTCAATTGTACCACCAACATGGCTGCCACTTGTACCATCAACATGGCTGTCACTTGTACCACCAACATGACTGCCACTTGTACCACCAACATGGCTGTCACTTGTACCACCAACATGGCTGCCACTTGTACCATCAACATGGCTGTCCCTTGTACCATCAACATGGCTGCCACTTGTACCATCAAAATGGCTGCCACTTGTACCACCAACATGGCTGTCACTTGTACCACCAACATGGCTGCCCCTTGTACCATCAACATGGCTGCCCCTTGTACCATCAACATGGCTGCCACTTGTACCATCAACATGGCTGCCACTTGTACCATCAACATGGCTGCCACTTGTACCATCAACATGGCTGCCACTTGTACCATCAACATGGCTGACACTTGTACCATCAACATGGCTGCCACTTGTACCATCAACATGGCTGCCACTTGTACCATCAACATGGCTGTCACTTGTACCGCCAACATGGCTGCCACTTGTACCATCAACATGGCTGCCACTTGTACCACCAACATGGCTGCCACTTGTACCACCAACATGGCTGTCACTTGTACCACCAACATGGCTGCCACTTGTACCATCAACATGGCTGCTCCTTGTACCATCAACATGGCTGTCACTTGTACCATCAACATGGCTGCCACTTGTACCATCAACATGGCTGTCACTTGTACCACCAACATGGCTGCCACTTGTACCATCAACATGGCTGCCACTTGGACCACAAACATGGCTGTCACTTGTACCATCAACATGGCTGCCACTTGTACCATCAACATGGCTGCTCCTTGTACCATCAACATGGCTGTCACTTGTACCATCAACATGGCTGCCACTTGTACCACCAACATGGCTGTCAATTGTACCACCAACATGGCTGCCACTTGTACCATCAACATGGCTGTCACTTGTACCACCAACATGACTGCCACTTGTACCACCAACATGGCTGTCACTTGTACCACCAACATGGCTGCCACTTGTACCATCAACATGGCTGTCCCTTGTACCATCAACATGGCTGCCACTTGTACCATCAAAATGGCTGCCACTTGTACCACCAACATGGCTGTCACTTGTACCACCAACATGGCTGCTACTTGTACCATCAACATGGCTGTCACTTGTACCATCAAGATGGCTGTCACTTGTAACACCAACATGGCTGCCACTTGTACCACCAACATGGCTGTCACTTGTACCATTAACATGGCTGTCACTTGTACCATCAACATGGCTGCCACTTGTACCATCAACATGGCTGCCACTTGTACCATTAACATGGCTGTCACTTGTACCATTAACATGGCTGTCACTTGTACCATCAACATGGCTGCCACTTGTACCATCAACATGGCTGCCACTTGTACCATCAACATGGCTGCCACTTGTACCATCAACATGGCTGCCACTTGTACCATCAACATGGCTGCCACTTGTACCATCAACATGGCTGCCACTTGTACCACCAACATGGCTGTCACTTGTACCATCAACATGGCTGCCACTTGTACCATCAACATGGCTGTCACTTATACCACCAACATGGCTGCCACTTGTACCACCAACATGGCTGTTACTTGTAACACGAACATGGCTGCCACTTGTACCATCAACATGGCTGTCACTTGTACCATCAACATGGCTGCCACTTGTACCATCAACATGGCTGCCACTTGTACCATCAACATGGCTGCCACTTGTACCATCAACATGGCTGCCACCTGTACCACCAACATGGCTGCCACTTGTACCATCAACATGGCTGCCACTTGTACCATCAACATGGCTGTCACTTGTACCATCAACATGGCTGCCCCTTGTACCATCAACATGGCTGCCCCTTGTACCATCAACATGGCTGCCACTTGTACCATCAACATGGCTGCCACTTGTACCATCAACATGGCTGCCCCTTGTACCATCAACATGGCTGCCCCTTGTACCATCAACATGGCTGCCACTTGTACCATCAACATGGCTGCCACTTGTACCATCAACATGGCTGCCACTTGTACCATCAACATGGCTGCCACTTGTACCATCAACATGGCTGACACTTGTACCATCAACATGGCTGCTCCTTGTACCATCAACATGGCTGTCACTTGTACCATCAACATGGCTGCCACTTGTACCACCAACATGGCTGTCACTTGTACCACCAACATGGCTGCCACTTGTACCATCAACATGGCTGTCACTTGTACCACCAACATGGCTGACACTTGTACCATCAACATGGCTGCCACTTGTACCACCAACATGGCTGCCACTTGTACCATCAACATGGCTGCCACTTGTACCATCAACATGGCTGTCACTTGTACCATCAACATGGCTGCCCCTTGTACCATCAACATGGCTGCCCCTTGAACCATCAACATGGCTGCCACTTGTACCATCAACATGGCTGCCCCTTGTACCATCAACATGGCTGCCACTTGTACCATCAACATGGCTGCCCCTTGTACCATCAACATGGCTGCCACTTGTACCATCAACATGGCTGCCACTTGTACCACCAACATGGCTGCCACTTGTACCATCAACATGGCTGCCACTTGTACCATCAACATGGCTGCCACTTGTACCATCAACATGGCTGCCACTTGTACCACCAACATGGCTGCCACTTGTACCATCAACATGGCTGCCACTTGTACCATCAACATGGCTGTCACTTGTACCATCAACATGGCTGCCCCTTGTACCATCAACATGGCTGCCCCTTGTACCATCAACATGGCTGCCCCTTGTACCATCAACATGGCTGCCCCTTGTACCATCAACATGGCTGCCACTTGTACCATCAACATGGCTGCCCCTTGTACCATCAACATGGCTGCCACTTGTACCATCAACATGGCTGCCCCTTGTACCATCAACATGGCTGTCACATGTACCATCAACATGGCTGCCACTTGTACCACCAACATGGCTGTCACTTTTACCACCAACATGGCTGCCACTTGTACCATCAAGATGGCTGTCACTTGTACCACCAACATGGCTGCCACTTGTACCACCAACATGGCTGTCACTTGTACCATTAACATGGCTGTCACTTGTACCATCAACATGGCTGCCACTTGTACCATCAACATGGCTGCCACTTGTACCATCAACATGGCTGCCACTTGTACCATCAACATGGCTGCCACTTGTACCATCAACATGGCTGCCACTTGTACCATCAACATGGCTGCCACTTGTACCATCAACATGGCTGCCACTTGTACCACCAACATGGCTGTCACTTGTACCATCAACATGGCTGCCACTTGTACCATCAACATGGCTGTCACTTATACCACCAACATGGCTGTTACTTGTACCACCAACATGGCTGTTACTTGTAACACGAACATGGCTGCCACTTGTACCATCAACATGGCTGCCACTTGTACCATCAACATGGCTGCCACTTGTACCATCAACATGGCTGCCACTTGTACCATCAACATGGCTGCCACTTGTACCATCAACATGGCTGCCACTTGTACCACCAACATGGCTGCCACTTGTACCATCAACATGGCTGTCACTTGTACCATCAACATGGCTGCCCCTTGTACCATCAACATGGCTGCCCCTTGTACCATCAACATGGCTGCCACTTGTACCATCAACATGGCTGCCACTTGTACCATCAACATGGCTGCCACTTGTACCATCAACATGGCTGCCCCTTGTACCATCAACATGGCTGTCACTTGTACCATCAACATGGCTGCCACTTGTACCACCAACATGGCTGTCACTTTTACCACCAACATGGCTGCCACTTGTACCATCAAGATGGCTGTCACTTGTACCACCAACATGGCTGCCACTTGTACCACCAACATGGCTGTCACTTGTACCATTAACATGGTTGTCACTTGTACCATCAACATGGCTGCCACTTGTACCATCAACATGGCTGTCACTTGTACCATCAACATGGCTGCCACTTGTACCATCAACATGGCTGCCACTTGTACCATCAACATGGCTGCCACTTGTACCATCAACATGGCTGCCACTTGTACCATCAACATGGCTGCCACTTGTACCACCAACATGGCTGTCACTTGTACCATCAACATGGCTGCCACTTGTACCACCAACATGGCTGTCACTTGTACCGCCAACATGGCTGCCACTTGTACCATCAACATGGCTGCCACTTGTACCACCAACATGGCTGCCACTTGTACCACCAACATGGCTGTCACTTGTACCACCAACATGGCTGCCACTTGTACCATCAACATGGCTGCCACTTGTACCATCAACATGGCTGCCACTTGTACCATCAACATGGCTGTCACTTGTACCATCAACATGGCTGCTCCTTGTACTATCAACATGGCTGTCACTTGTACCATCAACATGGCTGCCACTTGTACCATCAACATGGCTGTCAATTGTACCACCAACATGGCTGCCACTTGTACCATCAACATGGCTGTCACTTGTACCACCAACATGACTGCCACTTGTACCACCAACATGGCTGTCACTTGTACCACCAACATGGCTGCCACTTGTACCATCAACATGGCTGTCACTTGTACCATCAACATGGCTGCCACTTGTACCATCAACATGGCTGCCACTTGTACCACCAACATGGCTGTCACTTGTACCACCAACATGGCTGCCACTTGTACCATCAACATGGCTGTCACTTGTACCATCAACATGGCTGCCACTTGTACCATCAACAAGGCTGTCACTTGTACCACCAACATGGCTGCCACTTGTACCATCAACATGGCTGCCACTTGTACCACCAACATGGCTGTCACTTGTACCATCAACATGGCTGCCACTTGTACCATCAACATGGTTGCTCCTTGTACCATCAACATGGCTGTCACTTGTACCATCAACATGGCTGCCACTTGTACCACCAACATGGCTGTCAATTGTACCACCAACATGGCTGTCACTTGTACCATTAACATGGTTGTCACTTGTACCATCAACATGGCTGCCACTTGTACCACCAACATGACTGCCACTTGTACCACCAACATGGCTGTCACTTGTACCACCAACATGGCTGCCACTTGTACCATCAACATGGCTGTCCCTTGTACCATCAACATGGCTGCCACTTGTACCATCAAAATGGCTGTCACTTGTACCACCAACATGGCTGCCCCTTGTACCATCAACATGGCTGCCCCTTGTACCATCAACATGGCTGCCACTTGTACCATCAACATGGCTGCCACTTGTACCATCAACATGGCTGCCACTTGTACCATCAACATGGCTGCCACTTGTACCATCAACATGGCTGACACTTGTGCCAACATGGCTGCCACTTGTACCATCAACATGGCTGCCACTTGTACCACCAACATGGCTGCCACTTGTACCACCAACATGGCTGTCACTTGTACCACCAACATGGCTGCCACTTGTACCATCAACATGGCTGCTCCTTGTACCATCAACATGGCTGTCACTTGTACCATCAACATGGCTGCCACTTGTACCATCAACATGGCTGTCACTTGTACCACCAACATGGCTGCCACTTGTACCATCAACATGGCTGCCACTTGGACCACAAACATGGCTGTCACTTGTACCATCAACATGGCTGCCACTTGTACCATCAACATGGCTGCTCCTTGTACCATCAACATGGCTGTCACTTGTACCATCAACATGGCTGCCACTTGTACCACCAACATGGCTGTCAATTGTACCACCAACATGGCTGCCACTTGTACCATCAACATGGCTGTCACTTGTACCACCAACATGACTGCCACTTGTACCACCAACATGGCTGTCACTTGTACCACCAACATGGCTGCCACTTGTACCATCAACATGGCTGTCCCTTGTACCACCAACATGGCTGCCACTTGTACCATCAACATGGCTGCCACTTGGACCACAAACATGGCTGCCACTTGTACCATCAACATGGCTGTCCCTTGTACCATCAACATGGCTGCCACTTGTACCATCAAAATGGCTGTCACTTGTACCACCAACATGGCTGCCCCTTGTACCATCAACATGGCTGCCCCTTGTACCATCAACATGGCTGCCACTTGTACCATCAACATGGCTGCCACTTGTACCATCAACATGGCTGCCACTTGTACCATCAACATGGCTGACACTTGTGCCAACATGGCTGCCACTTGTACCATCAACATGGCTGCCACTTGTACCACCAACATGGCTGCCACTTGTACCACCAACATGGCTGTCACTTGTACCACCAACATGGCTGCCACTTGTACCATCAACATGGCTGCTCCTTGTACCATCAACATGGCTGTCACTTGTACCATCAACATGGCTGCCACTTGTACCATCAACATGGCTGTCACTTGTACCACCAACATGGCTGCCACTTGTACCATCAACATGGCTGCCACTTGGACCACAAACATGGCTGTCACTTGTACCATCAACATGGCTGCCACTTGTACCATCAACATGGCTGCTCCTTGTACCATCAACATGGCTGTCACTTGTACCATCAACATGGCTGCCACTTGTACCACCAACATGGCTGTCAATTGTACCACCAACATGGCTGCCACTTGTACCATCAACATGGCTGTCACTTGTACCACCAACATGACTGCCACTTGTACCACCAACATGGCTGTCACTTGTACCACCAACATGGCTGCCACTTGTACCATCAACATGGCTGTCCCTTGTACCATCAACATGGCTGCCACTTGTACCACCAACATGGCTGTCACTTGTACCACCAACATGGCTGCTACTTGTACCATCAACATGGCTGTCATTTGTACCATCAAGATGGCTGTCACTTGTAACACCAACATGGCTGCCACTTGTACCACCAACATGGCTGTCACTTGTACCATTAACATGGCTGTCACTTGTACCATCAACATGGCTGCCACTTGTACCATCAACATGGCTGCCACTTGTACCACCAACATGGCTGCCACTTGTACCATTAACATGGCTGTCACTTGTACCATCAACATGGCTGCCACTTGTACCATCAACATGGCTGCCACTTGTACCATCAACATGGCTGATACTTGTACCATCAACATGGCTGCCACTTGTACCATCAACATGGCTGCCACTTGTACCATCAACATGGCTGCCACTTGTACCACCAACATGGCTGTCACTTGTACCATCAACATGGCTGCCACTTGTACCATCAACATGGCTGTCACTTATACCACCAACATGGCTGCCACTTGTACCACCAACATGGCTGTTACTTGTAACACGAACATGGCTGCCACTTGTACCATCAACATGGCTGTCACTTGTACCATCAACATGGCTGCCACTTGTACCATCAACATGGCTGCCACTTGTACCATCAACATGGCTGCCACTTGTACCATCAACATGGCTGCCACTTGTACCACCAACATGGCTGCCACTTGTACCATCAACATGGCTGTCACTTGTACCATCAACATGGCTGCCCCTTGTACCATCAACATGGCTGCCCCTTGTACCATCAACATGGCTGCCACTTGTACCATCAACATGGCTGCCACTTGTACCATCAACATGGCTGCTTCTTGTACCATCAACATGGCTGCCCCTTGTACCATCAACATGGCTGCCACTTGTACCATCAACATGGCTGCCACTTGTACCATCAACATGGCTGCCACTTGTACCATCAACATGGCTGCCACTTGTACCATCAACATGGCTGACACTTGTACCATCAACATGGCTGCTCCTTGTACCATCAACATGGCTGTCACTTGTACCATCAACATGGCTGCCACTTGTACCACCAACATGGCTGTCACTTGTACCACCAACATGGCTGCCACTTGTACCATCAACATGGCTGTCACTTGTACCACCAACATGGCTGACACTTGTACCATCAACATGGCTGCCACTTGTACCACCAACATGGCTGCCACTTGTACCATCAACATGGCTGCCACTTGTACCATCAACATGGCTGTCACTTGTACCATCAACATGGCTGCCCCTTGTACCATCAACATGGCTGCCCCTTGAACCATCAACATGGCTGCCACTTGTACCATCAACATGGCTGCCCCTTGTACCATCAACATGGCTGCCACTTGTACCATCAACATGGCTGCCCCTTGTACCATCAACATGGCTGCCACTTGTACCATCAACATGGCTGCCACTTGTACCACCAACATGGCTGCCACTTGTACCATCAACATGGCTGCCACTTGTACCATCAACATGGCTGCCACTTGTACCATCAACATGGCTGCCACTTGTACCACCAACATGGCTGCCACTTGTACCATCAACATGGCTGCCACTTGTACCATCAACATGGCTGTCACTTGTACCATCAACATGGCTGCCCCTTGTACCATCAACATGGCTGCCCCTTGTACCATCAACATGGCTGCCCCTTGTACCATCAACATGGCTGCCCCTTGTACCATCAACATGGCTGCCACTTGTACCATCAACATGGCTGCCCCTTGTACCATCAACATGGCTGCCACTTGTACCATCAACATGGCTGCCCCTTGTACCATCAACATGGCTGTCACATGTACCATCAACATGGCTGCCACTTGTACCACCAACATGGCTGTCACTTTTACCACCAACATGGCTGCCACTTGTACCATCAAGATGGCTGTCACTTGTACCACCAACATGGCTGCCACTTGTACCACCAACATGGCTGTCACTTGTACCACTAACATGGCTGTCACTTGTACCATCAACATGGCTGCCACTTGTACCATCAACATGGCTGCCACTTGTACCATCAACATGGCTGCCACTTGTACCATCAACATGGCTGCCACTTGTACCATCAACATGGCTGCCACTTGTACCATCAACATGGCTACCACTTGTACCATCAACATGGCTGCCACTTGTACCACCAACATGGCTGTCACTTGTACCATCAACATGGCTGCCACTTGTACCATCAACATGGCTGTCACTTATACCACCAACATGGCTGTTACTTGTACCACCAACATGGCTGTTACTTGTAACACGAACATGGCTGCCACTTGTACCATCAACATGGCTGCCACTTGTACCATCAACATGGCTGCCACTTGTACCATCAACATGGCTGCCACTTGTACCATCAACATGGCTGCCACTTGTACCATCAACATGGCTGCCACTTGTACCACCAACATGGCTGCCACTTGTACCATCAACATGGCTGCCCCTTGTACCATCAACATGGCTGCCCCTTGTACCATCAACATGGCTGCCACTTGTACCATCAAGATGGCTGTCACTTGTACCACCAACATGGCTGCCACTTGTACCACCAACATGGCTGTCACTTGTACCATTAACATGGTTGTCACTTGTACCATCAACATGGCTGCCACTTGTACCATCAACATGGCTGTCACTTGTACCATCAACATGGCTGCCACTTGTACCATCAACATGGCTGCCACTTGTACCATCAACATGGCTGCCACTTGTACCATCAACATGGCTGCCACTTGTACCACCAACATGGCTGCCACTTGTACCACCAACATGGCTGTCACTTGTACCATCAACATGGCTGCCACTTGTACCACCAACATGGCTGTCACTTGTACCGCCAACATGGCTGCCACTTGTACCATCAACATGGCTGCCACTTGTACCACCAACATGGCTGCCACTTGTACCACCAACATGGCTGTCACTTGTACCACCAACATGGCTGCCACTTGTACCATCAACATGGCTGCCACTTGTACCATCAACATGGCTGCCACTTGTACCATCAACATGGCTGTCACTTGTACCATCAACATGGCTGCTCCTTGTACCATCAACATGGCTGTCACTTGTACCATCAACATGGCTGCCACTTGTACCATCAACATGGCTGTCAATTGTACCACCAACATGGCTGCCACTTGTACCATCAACATGGCTGTCACTTGTACCACCAACATGACTGCCACTTGTACCACCAACATGGCTGTCACTTGTACCACCAACATGGCTGCCACTTGTACCATCAACATGGCTGTCACTTGTACCATCAACATGGCTGCCACTTGTACCATCAACATGGCTGCCACTTGTACCACCAACATGGCTGTCACTTGTACCACCAACATGGCTGCCACTTGTACCATCAACATGGCTGTCACTTGTACCATCAACATGGCTGCCACTTGTACCATCAACAAGGCTGTCACTTGTACCACCAACATGGCTGCCACTTGTACCATCAACATGGCTGCCACTTGTACCACCAACATGGCTGTCACTTGTACCATCAACATGGCTGCCACTTGTACCATCAACATGGTTGCTCCTTGTACCATCAACATGGCTGTCACTTGTACCATCAACATGGCTGCCACTTGTACCACCAACATGGCTGTCAATTGTACCACCAACATGGCTGTCACTTGTACCATTAACATGGTTGTCACTTGTACCATCAACATGGCTGCCACTTGTACCATCAACATGGCTGTCACTTGTACCATCAACATGGCTGCCACTTTTACCATCAACATGGCTGCCACTTGTACCATCAACATGGCTGCCACTTGTACCATCAACATGGCTGCCACTTGTACCATCAACATGGCTGCCACTTGTACCACCAACATGGCTGTCACTTGTACCATCAACATGGCTGCCACTTGTACCACCAACATGGCTGTCACTTGTACCGCCAACATGGCTGCCACTTGTACCATCAACATGGCTGCCACTTGTACCACCAACATGACTGCCACTTGTACCACCAACATGGCTGTCACTTGTACCACCAACATGGCTGCCACTTGTACCATCAACATGGCTGCCACTTGTACCATCAACATGGCTGTCACTTGTACCATCAACATGGCTGCTCCTTGTACCATCAACATGGCTGTCACTTGTACCATCAACATGGCTGCCACTTGTACCATCAACATGGCTGTCACTTGTACCACCAACATGGCTGCCACTTGTACCATCAACATGGCTGCCACTTGTACCACCAACATGGCTGTCACTTGTACCATCAACATGGCTGCCACTTGTACCATCAACATGGCTGCTCCTTGTACCATCAACATGGCTGTCACTTGTACCATCAACATGGCTGCCACTTGTACCACCAACATGGCTGTCAATTGTACCACCAACATGGCTGCCACTTGTACCATCAACATGGCTGTCACTTGTACCACCAACATGGCTGCCACTTGTACCATCAACATGGCTGCCACTTGTACCATCAACATGGCTGTCACTTGTACCACCAACATGGCTGCCACTTGTACCATCAACATGGCTGCCACTTGTACCACCAACATGGCTGTCACTTGTACCATCAACATGGCTGCCACTTGTACCATCAACATGGCTGCTCCTTGTACCATCAACATGGCTGTCACTTGTACCATCAACATGGCTGCCACTTGTACCACCAACATGGCTGTCAATTGTACCACCAACATGGCTGCCACTTGTACCATCAACATGGCTGTCACTTGTACCACCAACATGGCTGCCACTTGTACCATCAACATGGCTGCCACTTGTACCATCAACATGGCTGTCACTTGTACCATCAACATGGCTGCTCCTTGTACCATCAACATGGCTGTCACTTGTACCATCAACATGGCTGCCACTTGTACCATCAACATGGCTGTCACTTGTACCACCAACATGGCTGCCACTTGTACCATCAACATGGCTGCCACTTGTACCACCAACATGGCTGTCACTTGTACCATCAACATGGCTGCCACTTGTACCATCAACATGGCTGCTCCTTGTACCATCAACATGGCTGTCACTTGTACCATCAACATGGCTGCCACTTGTACCACCAACATGGCTGTCAATTGTACCACCAACATGGCTGCCACTTGTACCATCAACATGGCTGTCACTTGTACCACCAACATGACTGCCACTTGTACCACCAACATGGCTGTCACTTGTACCACCAACATGACTGCCACTTGTACCATCAACATGGCTGTCACTTGTACCATCAACATGGCTGCCACTTGTACCATCAACATGGCTGCCCCTTGTACCATCAACATGGCTGCCCCTTGTACCATCAACATGGCTGCCACTTGTACCATCAACATGGCTGCCACTTGTACCATCAACATGGCTGTCACTTGTACCATCAACATGGCTGCCACTTGTACCATCAACATGGCTGTCACTTGTACCATCAACATGGCTGCCACTTGTACCATCAACATGGCTGCCCATTGTACCATCAACATGGCTGTCACTTGTACCATCAACATGGCTGCCACTTGTACCACCAACATGGCTGTCACTTTTACCACCAACATGGCTGCCACTTGTACCATCAAGATGGCTGTCACTTGTACCATCAACATGGCTGTCACTTGTACTATCAACATGGCTGCCACTGGTACCATCAACATGGCTGCCACTTGTACCATCAACATGGCTGCCACTTGTACCACCAACATGGCTGTCACTTGTACCACCAACATGGCTGCCACTTGTACCATCAACATGGCTGCCACTTGTACCATCAACATGGCTGCCACTTGTACCATCAACATGGCTGTCACTTGTACCATCAACATGGCTGCCACTTGTACCATCAACATGGCTGCCACTTGTACCATTAGCATGGCTGTCACTTGTACCATCAACATGGCTGCCACTTGTGCCACCAACATGGAAACTGAACAAGTGGACGGAGCATACGTGGGAATGTCCTCAAGTGGAATGTTGCTGATTCATGATTTCATGTTTATATTCAACAGAAGAGGTGGAATACAGAAAGCAGCCATTTATGGGACAATAATAGGCTAGTGAGGCAGAGGAACACAAGGATTTGGTGTAGCAATCACAACCAGGATTTTTAGTAGTTATCGTCATTATGTACCATGCCGATAAGCATCTCACATGATCACCAGAGTCGTGGATCAGCTCATTGTTCTTGTTTTGACCATGCCACATGGCTAAGCCATCAAGATATTTATATCTCTGCCTTCCCCTTGTTCTTTTTCTCTCAATCTTGCCAGTTTTTACCTAGTTCTCTAGTTTAATTTTTCTCATAATGCACCCAAAATATCTTGACTGTCTAATTCAAATTTCTCTAATCAGTTTACGGTTTTGCCTCTTTTAGGAGTAAAATAGTAATAAAATATCACATGACATTGTGGTGTAATAAAATATCACATGACATTGTGGTGTAATAAAATATCACATGACATTGTGGTGTAATAAAATATCACATGACATTGTGGTGTAATAGTAATAATAATGTTTCTACTATGATACAAAGATGTGTGTAAGTGGGACATGATTGATACAGGAATTGATAATGCACATTGGGAGCAAGTCGCTGCTGAACGTGTTGCATGGAGGGCAAAGATCAGAAATGGAATAAAGACAAAGGAGAAAATTATTGCAGATAAGTCACACACCGAGCGTTTGAGACGTAAGACGGTGCATGATGGTGGAAATGACCATGTGTTCACATGTACCCACTGTGAACGGACATTTACAGCATGAATTGGCCTTATCAGTCATGTTCGCTACCGCCATAGGTAAAAGTTATTATGCTTTTTAAAGCACAAACTATCGTCTGTCAAGACGGCAAGGTGCCAATGAATGAATGAATGTTTCTGGAAGCAGTGTCCTGCCGTGTGTCAGTGATATGATAGCGCCATCACATGTTGAAGGCCTGAGAGCAAGGGGGGATGGGTGGTCAGTCTTTACCTCACTTTGGCAAGCGACACCAGAGAATAGAACAACATGGCTCCACCTCAATGACAACGCGAAAAGAAGAAGGCACCAATGAGGTTATTACCAAAGAGTGTACAATTCACATGCACAAGAGGGTCTTTGGCATTGGCTTCAAAAAGAGGGCTCCATGTGCCATCAAGGAAATATGCAAATTTGCAGAAAAAATGGTGGGCATTCCTGATGTGCATATTGATATTCGTCTGAACAAACATATTTGGTCTCAGGGTATTAGACACGTGTCCCACAGGCATATCTGGCTCGTAAATGTAATGAAGATGAAGACTCCACACATAGATTATACACGCTGGTTACAGACGTACCGTGTGCAGCCTTCAAAGGAAAACAGACCATCAATGTTGATAATGAATAAAGAATGAAACATTTGTCTAATACACTAAATAAATAAACTATGGCAAGCAACGAGCCAAGGCGCCGTGCATGTGTCCGATCGTGCTCGTGACATTACCAGCACACTAGGCTATCAACTTGGCAAGCTGGCCAGCTACATGCAGGTGTGGGGAGTCATTGTTGCCATGGCCAGCTTCAGATCAGATGCATGACGAATCATCATCTCCTTGTTTCCTCACTGCTTCTGACAATTCACTCACAACCAGGTTCAATGCCAGCACATTTTTCATATGGGGCAGACGCCTACTTTGAAGTCACTCCGCCCTCTTTGACCGCAACGTGTGTACACACAAGATCTCCTGGAAAGTTAAACGTGCCAAGGAAGGCAGCTGATCACCCCATCTCATTATTAGTGATGAAATAAATATCAAGTATGGATACTTCACACATCCTACAGTAAGTGTCTGACCTGGATGTACAATCAACTTTAACCAGAATTGAAAGACAAGATGTATGCATTACCTCCCCTTCTCCAACTTGAATCATGGACGTCTTCTCCGTGGACACATCCTGTTGGCCGATTTCCCCCATTGCCAGGTCACTGCTGTCCAAGGCCAAGGCTTTCTCTACTTCAATAACAACAGGACCTGTTATCCTTGGATCGAGTTCATCTTGTGAGTCACCCAGCTCATCGAAGTCAGACTACACGTGAAAACACAAACACTACAGCCATTGTATAACTGATTCAGTGCCATGGAATGATAAACCATCTTATTCAAACTTCCTGTAACTGCCAAGGGCTTATAAATCAAATATAGTTAAAATGTTGATACAGTATTTGTCCCTATATGACATCCTTTACTTTGACATATAATACAACATGTCTGCTACCATATTATCAACTTTTAAGTCATTATGTGACACACTCCCACTTCCCATTTTCCGCCATCCATTTTTGTTTGGTCAAAATCTACTTTTTGCTTGGCAATGAATCTGTTACTTGTAATAAATACTCAAATATTAAGTAGAAGACCCTTCTACACACCTTCAGGGTTATGGTGCCAGACCCATATTTGTATAGAACATCAGCACTCGCTGGGTCGTGGTGCCTGACCCATATTTGTATAGAACATCGGCACTCGCTGGGTCATGTTGCCAGACCCATACTAGTATAGAACATTGGCACTTGCTGGGTCATGGTGCCAGACCCATATTTGTACAGAACATCAGCACTTGCTGGGTCATGTTGCCAGACCCATACTAGTATAGAACATTGGCATTTGCTGAGTCATGGTACCAGACCCATACTAGTATAGAACATTGACACAGGGTGGGTTATGGTGCCAGATAAATACTAGTATAGAACATCAACACTGGGTGAGTCATGGTGCCAGACCCATATTTGTATAGAACATCGGCACTGACTTGGTTATGGTGCCAGACCGATATTTGTATAGAACATCAGCACTCACTGGGTCATGCTGCCAGATCCATACTTGTATAGAACATCGACACTGGGTGGGTTATGGTTCCAAACCCATATTTGTATAGAACATCAGCACTCGGTGGGTCATGGTGCTAGATCCATACTTGTATAGAACATGGACATTGGGTGGGTCATGGTTCCAGACCCATATCTGTATAGAATATCGGCACTCTCTGGGTCGTGGTGCCAGATCCATACTCGTATAGAACATCGGCACTCGTTAGGTCATGGTTCCAGATCCATACTTGTATAGAACAGCGGCACTCGCTGGATCATGGGTCCAGACCCATACTTGTATAGAATATCGGCACTCGTTGGGTCATAGTGCCAGACCCATACTTGTATAGAACATTGACACTGGGAGGATCATGGTGCCAGACCCATATTTGTATAGAACATCGGCACTTGCTGGGTCATGGTGCCAGACCCATATTTGTATAGAGCATCGGCACTTGCTGGGTCATGGTGCCAGACCCATATTTGTATAGAACATCGACACTGGGTGGGTCATGGTGCCAGACCCATATTTGTATAGAACATCGGCACTCAGTGGGTGATGACATCAGTATCATGCTGGCTGGCCACTTTTACTTCTCAAGACGTTTCTTGGTACCAATTTTAGGGTGTCTGGTCTGGGACCCATTTTAGTGCGTCTGACCTGGGAGCTCAGGTCAATTTTTTTAAATATGAACTCGACCAGATGTGGATAAAATTCTTTGAAATCTTTGACAGCTGGTAGGTGTCTAGCCACCGGTGATATTTAAACTGTATAACTGCATGCTGAACAAAAGTGTCCCAGTCTTACAATGTCTGTTCGATCAGTCGCAATTTTAAAGCCATGACAAACTGTCTCAATCTTACAAATATCTCAAAATCACTCTTATACACTTTTAGAAATATCTCCCCATCTAATCCGTCTATATGAACCATTCATATATCTCACCCAAAAATATATCACATACTTCAAGTATGTCACCAACAAAACTATTCCATACAACAAATACCTCACCAACCAAACTGTTATAATCTTACACTTACAGTATTCTTTAGTTATGTAGATGGCTACTATGCATGCATACCAACATATATTTATTTTTATTTAAAAAGCAGGCACTATACCTTCCCAGGCATTTTATTTTCTTGTGAATTAACAATTTCATCTTTGGATGCATCATAGTAAAGTGTTTGTTTTTCAGACCCTTTGTTTTTGTCTGAAGAACTGTCCAGTAAAGAGTTGTTGTTATCCAAACTGGCAATGACTGGAATGGAAGCTCCATTTTCAGCACCTCGATGAGCATCATCTGCATAACCTGGCTGAGTCTCATCTGTCAGGTGAGAAATTTATAGTTATGTTAGCTTAGAAATAAAAGGACAGCAGAAAAACAGACATTTATGGTGCAGGTTATTCTTTTCTAAATAGGGAGCTGCCATATCATAGTGGCTAGATTGGTGAAAAAGAGAGTTAATCAGTTGTCACGAATCTCTGACAATCCCTGTGCAGTTGACTGGCCATAAAACTACAAGTGTTTCCATCTCTCAACAAATGCTAAATTGCAGAAATAAATTTAACAAAGAAAGGCATTTCATATATTGCCTTCAATGAACAATAAATGATGCTCAAATATATCATGGCTTTAGCCATTAGGTGGATCCAACCACTTTAGCACGGACAGAAAAACTGTGTAATAAAATGTTGATTACCATGTAGATAACAAATGCTCCAGATTCAAACAAATATTAGTGTCTGTGTTTTAAGTATTTCAGCCAAATTATAATGCATCTATTCACTTCATATGATATATACTTCTACAGTATGCACCTGATGAGATGTTGTGAAATATACCAGGCAATAAATTGTGCAACTTATTGTTCGTGGTTTCTGTGTTTAAAGAGAAGGACATTATTGATGGTGTACACAATACTTATCACTGAACATGCAGATGAGCAGACTGGAACCACAGGTCACTCAAGAGTGTCAGTCAGTCAGTCAAGCAGACTCGAACCACAGGTCACTCAAGAGTGTCAGTCAGTCAGTCAAGCACACGTCTACATGTCTTAAGGTACATTGGGCATTTGGTGCTAACCCATATTTTTACAGAACAGCGGAACTTGCTGGGTCATGTGATCAGTATCACGCCTGCCACCTTTTCTTCCTACGACATTTCCTGGTACCTATTTTGAGCCAGGTTGATCTGGCAACACAGGTCAATATACAAAATCTGCCTCGGTTTGAGTTTGAACCTACGACCATCGGGCTGGCAGGCGAGCATCAAGCCACTAAGCTGCCGCGGCTCCCTATTTTCTTTATATCCTGCACTACACACGCCTGGTTTGCTTGTCTGTGGACGTGTCAACTTTGCTGTGTTACATCTTATTACGTATAATAATAGATCAGAGAAGTCACAGCTGCAGCAGGATATAACAATACGAAATGAAAACATTTAGGTATGTGTGACGCTGGTAAAAATGTGAGAGATAATAAAAATAGACAGTGTTTGTCAGATTTGTTTTAATTGTAAGGTATGTACACTGTAATGTTATTATGTATGTTGATTGTTCATCTTCACTGAGAAAATATTGCCTAGACATTTCACTGTGAATATGCCAAAGTTGTTAATCTTCTTCTTCTTCTTCTTCAGCGTTCCGAGCCATTGAGGTTCTTTGCTGCAGATACAATCCGTCTCCATTCGTCTCTCTGGTTGACCTTCTCTTGCCAGTCATTGATTCCAAGTGCTTGTAGGTCTGTATGTATATTATCTCTCCACCATCTTCTTGGTCTACCTCAGGGTCTACGGTCATTTATGTCCTGAGTGTAAGCGAGTTTTGTTTCCCTATTATCTTCCCTTCTTTCTATATGCCCCAGCCATTGCAGTCTATTAGCCTTCATGATACCAGTGATTAGATCATAAATCTCTTTGTTGCTTCTTCTTTTCCACTCTCCACTTTGTGTATCCCTAATGGGCCCAAAGATGCGTCTTAAGACTTTGTTCTCAAAAGTTTGTAACAAGGCTTGTCTCCTTTAGTTGTACTCCAGGTTTCAGAGCCATACAGCACAACTGGTCTGATCAGTGTTTTGTATATTGTGATCTTCATGTTACGAGATAGCGCATTTGATTTTAGAAGATGTTGTAGTGCATAGTATATCTTATTTCCAGAGTTGATTCTAGCTTGTATTTCTTCCCTTATTATGTTGGAGCAGTTGAAGATTGTACCCAGGTATTTGATATTTCCGTTCTTTTAATGGTCATATTATCTATTTGTATGTGGCCAGAGTTTTGTTGTTAATATATACATAAATAACAGAATAGCCACAAATGTTTATTAATCAACAGACCTAATTGTTGTTTTAGTAGACCTAATTGTTGTTTTAGTAATGAAGTCTGTAACATTTTAAAAACTGCAAACACTGATTACAAATGACACTCCAAACAACATGACCAGAGAATGAATGAACAAAAACTGTGATCACACTCATGCTGTAACATAAAAGGATTATACAATATTGCTAGAAGAGTACAGTTTGGATTATGGCAGACAAAAAAGCTGGCACACAATAGATCTCATTTGCATGCGTTATTCTCTGGGCCAGAGGATTAAATATGTTCCAGAAGCTCCAACACAAAACAAAATTGCAAAATCAAATCTTGAAAAAAAAAACTTATTAAAACTCAATATTAGCATTCCACAATGGAAGAAAATGAAATTAACAGGGAAAAAAAGACAATATTCCATAACAGATTAGAAAAACTAAATGTCATGCATATCCATCCTTGTTTTATATGTGAAGTATAGGACCAAAATAACTGTTGAACATTAAGTTCTAAACTGTTGTCTTCAACCTAGCCTTGTAATACATAATAATACATTATGCACAGTGTATCTGTGCGGGCTGTTGTTTGTCGAGACTCCTGTCTTTTCCACTTTTCACATTGGGCAGTGGGGAGCATTTTGTGTGATATTCACTGGCACAGGAATGGAGCATAATGGGGACGACCCGTTGCTGTGAAGTTGGAACTGCGACTTACTAACTAACTAACTAACATAATTCTCTGCTCTCCTCTCTAGTGGTTTTTCTCTATGTACTGCTTGGACAATCCAACTTCTCTTTCTTGATTTGGTCATGTTTAAGACAATTTATTTATATGTGTCTGTTCTTTCTTCTGTAAAAGATGCATTTGTGGCTTCATTAAACTCGTTTCTATTTAGCACCATCCAAGAGTTATAGCAATATTTTAGTTAGCTCTGTGCTACCCTTGAGAATAACATTTTTTATTTTGTCAAGTCACACACTGATTGCCATTTCTTCTGGCTACTTGTTGCCAATTTGTGGTAAATACTATTCCCTTGATCTCAGCGACCTGATTTTATTAAGTTTTTCATCTTCTGCTGTCTTTGATCTCCCAATGAAGCACAGGTCAGCAACCAACTCACACCAAGTTTACTTTAGTTTAGTTTAGTCAATGGATCAACATCACGGCACACTGATGTAACCCATAAGTGCTCCGCTATCCACCTAACTCAAACCTGAGTCTGGAGAAACTCAGCTCAGTGCATGAACTTCGTAGCACCAGCGAGGATCCTGAAATACTTTGGGTAGATTTTAACTCGAAATTTTGCCCGGGCAGCGCAGTTAGGCTACTATTTTTTCAATTTCCAACTGCCAATGAATTTTTTATGTGTGCAACAACAGACACAAGCGTCCGATCTCACTACCCAGAGACCAGGGGAAATTTTATTACTAGAAGTCCACGTGAAAAATCCTGGCCCTCACCGGGGGTTGAACCCGGGACCTCCAGCACTCGAGGCGGACACCATACCTCAAGACCATGCAGCCCCCTCAACTCACGCTAAGTCCTTCTATATGAAGACTTGATCACGATTGGTTGAATTCTGTAGCTAAAGTATCCAATGAGATGAGGAAGCCAGCCCCATGCCAAGCTTCCTTCGTCACATCTTACAACACGCCTGTACGTTATTGTGTAACTATTCATTGCTTCCTGTATAAGTCCGGGTAACAATAGGTGAATCTTATATGATAACTGTGTATATTTACTAACATAAATGTAAATTAATGTAACTTTAAATCATTCTATTGCCTTTTTCAAAGTATATGGTAAAAGATTTATATTGTGAGTATAGATTGCCTTCAATGTGATACATAATTCAGTGACTGAACAAAAATAATGCCCAATGTGAATAGTTTAAGTGCAGCAAGCCATTCAGGTGATATGCTACAGTGAGATCTACCCAGGTACAACTTCTACCTTGTGAGACCTTCACAGCCATTCCCACATGTCTGGCCCGGCTGACTGAAAATGGTGCTCTTCCAGTGGTGACAGTTGGAATATCCTCCATTCCCACACCAAAATAGGCCAAGTATCTCTCTAGCATATGCCCTTCTTCTTGTGGGAGAGGCTGAGGTAGTGGGTCAGACCGTTGTCTGTATAATGGATGGTTTCTGTATGATTCCTGCCAAGCAGCCTCATCCAATAGTCTTGAATCATCAACTGAGGTCACCAGTCTAGGTATCCCGTGTTTAAATCTGTGCCGTTTGTGATCATAATAACTGACACTCCTTGTTGACCCATCTAACTTGTCTCGACAACTGTTGCAGTAATTACCATGGTCATTTTCAAACTCATCAAACTGTTCCTCTGGTTTATATTTAGACCTACGTATATTGTCTCTCCCAGATTTGTCTGAATAATTAAAGCTGTTGGCCAAATTTGATTTAGCATATTGTGGAGACCGATATAAATGCTCAACGCTTGTGTCATTGTCTGAAAATGAAGATTCAGGAGTCAGTTGATATCTTTCAGACCTGACTGACTCTGAGAATCTGACCTGCTTTTGTAAGTTCCTGCTGCTTGTTCGACCAGAATATGAATCATTTCTGTGACTATGAACTGACCAATCTCTATCTGCAAGCACCCTGGACTGAGCTTTTCTGTCATGGCTGTCGTGAAGAACTGAATCAAAGGTTGAAGTGCCAGTGTGCCATTGGTCAGAGACTTCTGTGTCTTCCCCATAAGTCTGGTCCTGGCTATCAGTTGTTCTGGATACGTAAGATCTCAGAAGTCTGTCAGATCCTTTTCTTCTGCTGTCCTGCTTCTTCACAAGTTGAATCTGATCAACAAATCCTTCTTCAGGCTGTCTTCTCTGACATGTATTCTGGGGTTGGCTTCTACTATCATCATTCACAAAACTTTGTTCCTCAGTATTGTTCATCTGTCCTCTCATTCGAAGATTCTGCAGAATGCCACGTGTCTTCATAACACTGCCAATAGACATACTCAAGGATCTTCGGCCATCAATATAATCACTCCCAGGAGCTGTCATCCCAAAATGAGTGGTCCTGTTGTCCATTGATGTTCTCTGATCTGATTTAACATGCATCCCTGGAACTCTTTCTTCTTGTTCTACGGTTTCATATTCATCATCATCATACCCACTGCTATCAGTGCTGACACGAACAGACTTCAGGGTTGATAAAACTCTCCCCACAGCTCTAGAAGCAGCATAAAAACTCAGTTTTCCCCTGGCACATGACTTTCTTTCAAGTAGAGCCAGCGAGTAAGCTGCAGCTGTTGAGAACGATGTCAAACATTGTTTGTGACTGGACAAGGGGACACAATCTGCATCGAGATCTGCTGAATTCACTGGAAGATGAGTAAAAGAAGAATGACTCTTTGACACTTCAGAATAATCTTAATGATTGATGGCATTTGAACAGCTACAAATTAGGTACAAGTATTTCAAAGATAAACTATAATTTGACCATATTTTTGTATAATATACACACATTTTACATAACCTGATAGACTTAATCAAAAGACAAAGTCATTATTGACAGACTCATGAAAACAGAAAAGCCAAAAAATTTAATTTTTTTTTCCCAACCAAATCCCACTACAGTCTAAAACCACTGAAATGGTGTCAGGTCCCAGCTAGCACCCCTGTGCTGACACTATTATCAACCTTATGAAACACCACACCACCTTCTCACTGAATGCTCTAAACTTTCAAATGCCAGGGAAAAATTATACAACGGCCACTTTCAACAACTGCCAACTCACTGCACAGATTTTTGCACCAGCCACAGAAAATTGTGCCTTTATAAGAATGCCACTGGATTGTCAAGGATAGATAACTCAGCAGCATTGGGATAACAGTAGCAACAATAACAACACATTACATAAGCAAACTGAATATCCAGACCGATTTTGAACTGCTTTATAGATGTGTTTTTATTATGAATTACAGATGGGGAAAAATGTAAGTAGTGTGGCCACCAATTAATGGTCAAGGGTAGAGAAAGGAAGGAGAATGTATTTTCTTGACACCTACAATAAAGTCAGATTGAAACGGCTGATGGACACTGGTTAGTTATAAGGGGGTGGAGTAGTCAGGAGATATGACATCCACAAAGTCAACTTATTACCAGCATCAGAAAGAGGTTATCATCACTGTTGGCCAAATTCTTAGAAGAGAACAACTGGAACATGTAGTGACAACTGGAAAGATTTATGGAGGGAGATACAGAGATAAACAGTGAGAGAAGCTTGTTGACATTGTTTCATTATGCCATAGAAAAGTATCAGTTCATGAATGAACTCATTCTGTTGCAGACTGCGAGATGTAGAGGAGAAAGATTGTGAGATGAGAAGTAAGATTGATGATGTTCAGCTGCTTTGGTGTAAATTCTGAATGTGTATTCATGATTGATTGTAGCTGAATGTCTAAATGATGTGGCAGCCATAAGCAACAGTCCATAAGTACCTCACAAATCATGTTTGGTAATTTTTTGCTTTACTACATTTGGCTCCTTTTCACATCTCAATGAAATGTAGACAGAGCAAATGTTAATGGGACAAAATATGTACACACAGAACAAGAGAAGCAGGCAGACAGGAACAGTGTGGGAGACAGAGAGGAACAGTGTGGGAGACAGAGAGTAACAATGTGGGAGACAAAGATGCATGGGTGTTTGAACACAGATGTCAGAAATCATGAGGAAGATGAAGACAGATAAACAGTCGTAGATGTCAGAGGGAATGAAAGAGACAAGACAAATAGTGAGTTAAAACAAAGTGAGAATGAAAAGATATTTAGACATTTAGACTTAGATGTCATCATCATCATCATCTTCTTCCACTTCTGCCGTCAAGTGTCGTGGGGAGGAATAATAATGTCATTAAAACTAATAAATTGTGTTACCTGAGTTGCCAAGCGGTTGAGGAATACCTGCAGAAATGCAATAAAGATGTATTTTCAACTCATGAACATAGCAGTTTATTACTAATCTTCAAAATCTAGCAGTTACCAACTTGTTTCTGAATCTCAGCTTCAGCATAGACAAAAATATCTCAACTTGTGTTACACCCACATGTCTCAACTTGTGTATTGACCCACATGTCTAAACTTAATCAGACCCACGTGTCTCAACATAAGCATAAAATCACACTTCAACCTGTGTATACAGTATAGTATAGAAATTCTAAACAATAATACACTAATCATATTATAGTATACATGTGTGTATATCACATATGTCACAACAGTCATGAATACATGTGGACCACAATATATGGGTATCAAATAGTAAATAAATCATGTCATACAAGAATGACTAAGCACCATTTCTAAAACTAAACAATTTTTATTAAAAAAAACTACTATTTTACCACAACTCAAGTGTGATGTTGAACTCTGTCCCAGAAAGTTACTGCTAAGACTGTTTATCTCAAACATTGTTACATACAATAATACATCTTTGGATGTTTACATACAATAATACATCTTTGGATACGAAGGTGTTACAATAACTGAACTATGGGCCAGGAGGAATTACAGGAACAATTGTGGCAGGGTGGGTTCATGGTAACATTGAGTTGGGACAGAGGGTGTGAAGAAAATGTGTTTGTATGGAGAAGCCAGTAATCGTGTGGTGAGTTGTATGCTGCAGAGTGAGTTAACTCAAACCTATTTTTGTAGTCAAATCCACTATTTAAGTCAAACCCATTAGTGAAGTAAAACCCACTTTTGAAATCAAACCTATTATTTAAGCCAGACCCACTATTGAAGTCATATTCACTGCTGAAGTCAAACCTGTGGTTAAAGACAAATTTATTGTTTTAGTCAACGCAATTACTTATGTCACCCCAATTTTTGAAGTCAAATCCACCACTGAAGTCAAATCCACCGTTGAATCAAACCCATTGTTTAAGTAAAACCTACTGCTGAAACCAAACAGACTGTTTAAGTCTGACCTCATGTTTAAGTCACATGTTCTGTATAAATCTAGTGCACTGTTTAATTCGTGTGCATTGCACTAAGTGTACTTTATTTAAGTCAAGCCCGGTGTGAAAGCTCAGACTAGTTTTTAAGTCATGTAAACATTTTAAACCAATCCTTCTGTTTAAATCAACCCCACTACTTAAAGTAAATTTATTGTTTAAGTTAAGTCTAGTGTTTATACCAATCCACTTGCTTTTAAGTCAAACGCATTGTGTAAGTACAGTATGCTCTTCAACAAAGGAGGTGGAATGGAGAAAATGACCTTAAATAAGGTGTATTATTATTGACTGTGGGGTTTTTGAAAATATTGCTGTTCCAAGTTTTGTATTTACCTTCTGTGAACTCATTCAACATAAAAGGTAAATACAAAACTTGGAACGGCAATATTTTTAAAAACTTCACAGTCATTAAAAATACACCCTGTATTAGAGGATGCTGGACAGAGAAGCAAGAGGAAGATGGAAAGGGATGTGCGTGAAAGAATTAAACATCGGCCAATAGATAGCGATATATGCAACACCAACTTCATCAAATTTCTAAATGACAGAGAAGATTTCAAAGTCATGATCACTGATGTCTGGTCCAGACCAGGCACCTGAATAAGAAGTGATTTTTGAGCCAAGAGTACAGCTTCAGGAAAGAACACTGTTTAAATCAAAAGCATTTTTGTTGCTATCACAATTCAGCAGCAGCCTTACATCTAATACAATGTCAATTTCAAAGATTTGAAATTTAACATATTAAATATAAGTAGAAAAGTTTGAGGAGAACAAAATAACAGACTCAACACAACCACCCATTTATAAGAACATTATTGAAATATTAATAGAAAAGAATATATCAAAAAATGGCACAACAAATGACTAAAGGTTAGTATTGTTTAGTGCACAAACAGGCAATAAATTGTAACAATAAATTACCTGTGTTAGTTCACCACACAAATATATCGAGAATAAAACAAAGCTGTGTAACACACCGGATGTTGACACCGTTGCTAGGCGATGGTGTCAAGGATCAATAATTGGAACCCATCTTCAATTTATGAGCCACATTTTCGCAAAGACTCACTCTCATTGAACGATAGGTTAGCACACTTTGTTTTAAGATAAATAATTAATAACTAACCTATTTCTAGGCAAAAAATACCATGGACAGAAAAACCAATAAGAAAGTCCGACAAGAAACAAATGTAAATCATAAACTGATTAAAGGAATCAGATGTAGAGTCATGGTTTTTTGGGCACGTTCTGAACAGACATAAACTAGAAAACTTGGTGACAACTGGTAAGACTGAGGGGAAAAGAATAAGGAGAAGGCAGAGAATCTCATTTCTGTTGTGGTTTTTTTCTTCTCTTTTTCTGTCATTGTCCAGGTTTGGCATTGGTAGCATAGAATTGGTAGGAAGATTGTGTTGCTACAACACAAGCTGTAGAGTGCTTGTTAGTAACTATTGATACATTTGTTCTTTAGTATTGGTGTCATTTATCCAATGAGTTAGTGTGCCTCATTGCATCTATTTTTGATCTCGTCTTCTTATTTGTCATCTGATGATATTATATTTCCTAAGTACTTGAAGCTCTTTACTTGTTTCAGGAAGTGTTTTTTTTTTACTTTCAGGGGGGTGTTCAGGTTTACAAATACACAATAACATAAAATGGAGGATTTGAGATTATAAACCTTCATCAGAAAAGAACTGTAAGAATGTGGACTATTTCCCCATGATGTGATGAAGAATACAAATTAATACACTCTGTTGGAGATGACAAGATGTGGAGAAACATGCTTGCTCATGCTATTTGCAAGGCATTAATAATCAGTTATCAGTTGGGGTATCGTCATTGCACTCCGGACCTGTCCATAGGTGTTCAGATCCTCCCCCCAGCATATGCATCAGCGTCCGGTGGCTAATAGTGCCAGTTCTGTGTTAGTTGATGAGGCCACTCATTTTCCCAATGTACCTCTCGTGTCTGGCTGTGCCAATTCTTACTCCTAAGTCTCTCATCCTGGACAATGATGTGGATTCACTGACGTCAAAGTCCGCTGTCCTCGACATCTCTTTAAGGATGTTAATAACATTGGCACGATCCATGGGCTGGCCATCTGCAGAGGATGCAGAGCCAGCCAGTTTATCAGCTCGTTCATTTCCCTTGACCCCCACATGTCCCGGGACGAAGATGAAGGTGACCCTATGGACAACGGACTTCCGCAGCGAATCAGTCCACTGTCTATGCATAGATCCTGCATCGACCTTCTGAATCATGCTCATTGAATCACTTAGTACACACACGTTGGTATAATGCTGTGATTCTAGCCAT
The DNA here is from genome assembly GCA_963921405.1 of Cepaea hortensis. Lineage (NCBI taxonomy): Eukaryota > Metazoa > Mollusca > Gastropoda > Stylommatophora > Helicidae > Cepaea > Cepaea hortensis. The sequence continues at coordinate 124,450,692 of OY992882.1, read as the reverse complement.
ATGAAAGCCTGTGTTACTGCCATCACTTCCATCATCATGCTGCTCGTGGTCATGGAGTGGGCACCACTGGATTCTTGAATGGTTCGGCCCGCTGAATGGGCTGTAAATGCCCACAAACTTCTCTGCTGCTTTACAACAGATCCATCTGTATAGATGAGCACTTCGGGGTTGTCTGAGTGTTCATTGATGAGCGCCTTGACCTCTGCATTGACAGTGGCAGGGTTCTGCTCTCTGCACCGTCTGTCAAGTGTGATCATGCAGGAGAAGGTGCACTTAAAAGATGGAGGCACAGGCACCCATTCCTTGCCAGGGTTGATACTGGTAGAACTGCAGACCTGTCTGACGACATCTTCCGCCCGACCCATCCATGATTTGCCCCTCTTTAGCCTGTTGCCCTTTTCTCTGAATATATCTTCATGCAGAGGGCGCTGCTCATCAGCACTCATTTTTAAGTATACGTGAGCTCTCCAGATCTTGATCCTGTGGTTCATGGTAGTGAAGTCAAGGAGGTATTTCATTGCTACACATCTGGTGTCTCTCGTGTAGCCCAAAATGATGCGCATGGCTTCGTTTTGTACCTTTTCAAGTCTTCCAATCTATGTAGGGCTGACAGTGAGGATGGCCAGGGCATACTCGATTGGTGAAAGTACCAGTCCTTGGAATAGAAGTAGGGCATTAATAATGAAGGCAGTTACCAAGAAAATAGACTGTTTCGTTGAGATATGGCCAAGAATGTGGATTGTTTCTTCAGGTTGTGACTAAATACCGGACTGTTTCCTTGAGATGTGGCTTAGTATTGAACTGTTTACTTAAGATTTAGCTAAGTATTAGAATAGTTTTTTTAATATGTGAATAAATATTGGAATGTTTCCTTGAGATGTGGCTAAATATTGGACTGTTTCCTTGAGATGATGTCAAGTATTGAACTGTTTCCTGAAGTTGTGGCTATGTATTGGACTATTTCTTTGATATGTGGTTAAATATTGGACTGTTTCCTAGAAATATGGCTAAATCTGTAGACTGTTTTCCCATGATGCAACCAAGAATGTAAATTGTTTCTTTGAAACGTGGCTAAATATGTGGACTGTCTACTGATGATGAATGTGATAGTCTTCTTTGCAGACTTTTACAAAATCCCCATTACTCATTTTGGAGATAGGTATTATGTAAAGATTGTGTATACAGCCATGTTTCTGTGCATTCAAAACCTCTGAGAGATAACAAAGAAAAACATTTTATTTTCTGTGGGTTAAGAATTGCTCAAGGTGGGACCTATAACATTGTATTATTCTTATAACTAATATTTAATGTGTTATGTCTGTAGTTAACATGTTTATATTCAGTCCTTATTTAGTGGGATCAAATACTAGAGTAGTATAGTAGTGGGCAAGTGCTCTATCACTATCACAGAGGCAGCCAAACCTCATGAACATACACACACACACACACACACATTTGTTGCATATCCCTTACGGGATGTTGCAGTCAACACCAGCATTTTTCAGCTGCTATTGATGTACTAGGCAAGTGTTACGTTCAGTAGTTTGCCATTGCTTTCTGAACGACCGGCTCCCATACCAGCACGTTATGACACAATGCAACACGATCTGCTACACAAATCGGTCACAGCTGAGCTTCAAACGCCTGGTACCCAGCTCACGAACCGCGTTCGCAAGCCTTTGGCCATGGAGACCGGTGAACATACACAGCATAATTACAAATGATTACAGAGCAAAATTATTCACCACAACAATGACACAAACTCTGGGAAATAATTATGTTAAGTGTACAACAGCGAGTTAGTTACAGAAAAATTCTAGATGCAGTTATTAACAAATTTTGTTCTGTGTACAACAATGAGTTAGTTAAAGTAAAATTTTAGATATACTTATTAATAAATTCTGTTAAGTGTACAACAGTGAGTTAGTTACAGAAAAATTCTAGATGCAGTTATTAACAAACACAGTGAAGAATGTACAGTTGAATCCACCTGATAAAATCACTGAATTGTCAAACTCATGCCCACATCTGGATATGTTATTTTATTCTGCAACTTTTGTGCTAACATTAAGATAAGAGATAAATTATGAGCTGTAAAATTTGTTCATCAACAACAGCAGTCAGTCTGCCTTCTTGAAAATTTAACCATTTATTAAAATAAGTATAAGATGCTTCATATGAAACACACGGGTAAACAAATATCAGTCCAAACAAATGGTTGTCAAAACAATCATATATTGCTTTATGTTCAAACTAAAGCTTGCCTTTATAAGCTACCTAAATTATTATGGGTATATATGCCTGAAAATGCCTGCCACTATAAAAGAAATAGAGAAATAACTATATATGCAGTTTTTGGAATCTTTAGTTACTGGTGTAATTAGTAATCAAAACTAACAGAAAAATCAAATTATAACAGTTTAGCCTCAAGTGTTAGTAGTGTAAACAAACCCAGCGGGGAATACAGGTTTAGATAAGTCTAGGCTATCAACACTTAGGAGTAAAAGACACTAAAGATACACCCCAAATATAAAGTATACAAGCCTGGTTATAAAGCCCAAGTGGACAAAAAATGACCTTAAAAGTACCTAAAACTTTTGTTTTCTTTTTTCTTCTTCTTTTCTTCTTGGGTCCATCTTCTTCTGAGACACCAGAACTTGAATCTGTTTCTGTTTCCCAAATGGGGTTGTCAGGGTCTATTTATAAAGTGGCTCATGTGATCATGCATATCATATACACACACATATACACATGTGGCAATGGAGAACAGTGACATGAGATGTAAAATGTATGGTGAACGGTGACTGAATTTACAACAATAACTGGTGGTGGCTTTGAAAATATAATCACAACAGACGGTGACTAAAGTTAGAATAATGAATGTATCTTTGAATTTTCAAGGACAAGAAGGTGATGTTAAATGTATCAATCAATCAATCATGTGCCATGCCGGAAAGCGTGGGCGGTCATGACTCGCCATTTCACTCGATCACCAGTGTCGTGGATCAGCTCAGTGTTCCTGTCTCGTCCATGCCATGTGGCCAAGCCATCCAGGTATTTTCCTCTCGGTCTTCCTCTTGGTCTGTTCCCCTCGATCTTGCCAGTTGTCACTAAGTTCTCTAATCCATTTCTTCTCATAACATGTCCAAAAAATTTTGACTGTCTACGTCTAATTTCTCTAATCAGTTTACGATGTTCATTTGTCTCCTGTAGTACTTGGTCATTGGTTTTTCTGTCTGTCCATGGTATTCTTTGCATTTTCCTCAGAAACCACATTTCTGCAGCCATCAGATGCTTTTCAGCTTGACTGCTCATTGTCCAAGTTTCACATCCATACAAAAGAACAGGCTCTATGTATCCCCTCAACACTCTTTTTCTCGTTTCAATTGACATCTTCTTATTGGTCAGAATGTTTTTCATCTTGCTAAAGGCAATGTATAATGACAATATATTGTGATCTTGGATAGCCATGACTTTCAATATACAAGGGAGCTTCAAATGAAAAGTGATAGAAATGACAATAACCATGCCATTGTCTTGTCACCTGTCAATATTGTTGTTAAGGATGTCAAGAGTGATAAGCACATGACGTCACAGCACAGATTAACACGGTGACGTCATGATGACAGTTTTTGACATACACCAAAGAGGAGCAGTGAAACCTATAGAAATTCATCAGTGAATGAAGGTCCAGTATAGTGATGTATGGCTGTCAACCCCAACAGTGTATGAGTGGAGCAGGAAGTTTCAAAACGGCATGACTTCTGTGACAGAATGTTTATGACCGGGTCAGGCACATCAAGTAGTGACTCCAGCGTCAATTTTTCTACAGGAATCCAAGGTTGTCATATGAAGCTCCCTTATATAATTATAAAAGAATGCCACTTTGACTTGACAATGAAAGATGGTGTCTTTACCAACATCACAACAATACACAGTGGAGAGAAGATGGCAACAGCAATGAGAAGTGATGCTACAGTCTGAACAAGTGAGGCAAAGTGACTGTGATTGTGTGAATAAAGTGACTGTGATTGTGGGAACAGTAAATTAAGTAAATAAAGGACATCATTTCACACCATGAAGGATTGGGTATATGGTCAGACAAGATAACTGTGCTGACCCCCCCCCCCCCCCCCCCCAATCTCGGGTCAGTGTGTACGGTTGAGATAAGATTGCAGCTGACATAGTGGGGGTCAGTATGCACTGACAGGAACATCTAGCTGTACCTATAAAGTGATGGTCATTATGTACTGACAAGAACATCTAGGGTACCTATAAAGTGATGGTCAATATATACTGACAAGAACATCTAGCTGTACCTATAAAGTAATGGTCAATATGTACTGACAAGAACATCTAAGGTACCTATAAAGTAATGGTCAATATATACTGACAAGAACATCTAGCGTACCTATAAAGTGATGGTCAATATATACTGACAAGAACATCTAGCGTACCTATAAAGTGATGGTCAATATGTACTGACAAGAACATCTAGCGTACCTATAAAGTGATGGTCAATATATACTGACAAGAACATCTAGCGTACCTATAAAGTGATGGTCAATATATACTGACAAGAACATCTAGCGTACCTATAAAGTGATGGTCAATATGTACTGACAAGAACATCTAGCGTACCTATAAAGTGATGGTCAATATGTACTGACAAGAACATCTAGCATACCTATAAAGTGATGGTCAGTATGTACTGACAAGAACATCTAGCGTACCTATAAAGTGATGGTCAATATGTACTGACAAGAAAATCTAGCGTACCTATAAAGTGATGGTCAATATATACTGACAAGAACATCTAAGGTACCTATAAAGTGATGGTCAATATATACTGACAAGAACATCTAGCGTACCTATAAAGTGATGGTCAATATATACTGACAAGAACATCTAGCGTACCTATAAAGTGATGGTCAATATATACTGACAAGAAAATCTAGCGTACCTATAAAGTGATGGTCAATATAAACTGACAAGAACATCTAGCGTACCTATAAAGTGATGGTCAATATATACTGACAAGAACATCTAGCGTACCTATAAAGTGATGGTCAATATATACTGACAAGAACATCTAGTGTACCTATAAAGTGATGGTCAATATATACTGACAAGAACATCTAGCGTACCTATAAAGTGATGGTCAATATATACTGACAAGAACATCTAGCGTGCCTATAAAGTGATGGTCAATATATACTGACAAGAACATCTAGCGTGCCTATAAAGTGATGGTCAATATATACTGACAAGAACATCTAGCGTACCTATAAAGTGATGGTCAATATATACTGACAAGAACATCTAGTGTACCTATAAAGTGATGGTCAATATATACTGACAAGAACATCTGGCGTACCTATAAAGTAATGGTCAGTAATGTAATGACTATGCAATATATATACTCAATGATTGTCACACATCTGAAACCACAAGTACTTACCATCCATATCCGACAAATATCCGGAACCTTCTGCGATTTGGATATACTCCTTATACAGATCCTCTTCATCCTCCATCTTCTCCGCTGTTGGATACTGGAACTGGCTAGTGTCCAGGGGTAGAAACGCCTCCAAGATATTGGACATTCGAGTCTCGTCTGAGTCTAGATCAAACACAAACATATCATTCATTATTATTGCTACCACTGACTTGTAACAATGTGACATATAACAATGTAACATATAACAATGCGCCTGAACTTTTACAAACCCACAGGTTTGCCTGTCTGTCTAATGGTCATTCATTCATTCATTCATTCAGTAGCATGTCCTTTGCAGAACCTTACTCCCATAACAACCTTCCGGAAAAACCTCTCGATCATAAGCAAGATACACCCATCTGGAGATCATCCGCCACATCCTGCACCCATCTTCTCTTTGGCCTTCCTCTTCCTCTCTTCCCAGGCATATACCCCTCCATTATTGTTCTCTCCAAACTTTTGTGACGTTTCAAGTGACCAAAATATTTCAATTTTCTTTGTTTTATCATTTTTAATAGCCAACCTTCTTCAATATTCAGCTCTTGAAGTATTGATGCATTTGTTCTTTTCTTTACCCAAGATATTCTTAGAACATATGGCTGGAATCACAGCATTATACCAACGTGTGTGTACTAAGTGATTCAATGAGCATGATTCAGAAGGTCGAAGCTGGATCTGTACGTAGACAGTGGACTGAGTCGCTGCGGAAGTCTGTTGTCCGCAAAGTCACCTTCATCTTCGTCCCGGGACATGCGGGAGTCGAGGGAAATGAACGAGCTGATAAATTGGCTGGCTCTGCACCCCCTGTAGATGGCCAGCCCATGGATCGTGCCGATGTTATTAATGCCCTTAAAGATATGGCGAGAACAGAGGATTTTGACGCCAGTGATTCCACATCGCTTTCCAGGATGAAAGACCTGGGAGTAAGAATCGGCACAGCCAGACGCGAGAGGTACATCGGGAAAACAAAGCGCCTCGTCAACCAACACAGAACTGGCACTATTAGCCACCGGACGCTGATGCATATGCTGGGGGGAGGATCTGAGCACCTATGGACATGTCCGGAGTGCAACGAAGATACCCCAACTGATAACTAACTAACTAACTAACTAATTCTTAGAACTCCTCTATAACATTTATATTCAAAGGCATTTATGCGCTGCTCAGCTTGTTTAGTAAGTGTCCAGGTCTCACAGGCATATGTTGCAATGGGAAAGATGCATGCTCTTAAAAATCTAATTTTTTTTTGGTAGTTCTGTCTGTCCCATTCCATAATTTATTCAGTTGTTTTAGTCTTTGAAGAACAACTGATAGTCGTCGTTTAATTTCTTTCATTGTGTCACCGTTGTTGGTAATCAATGACCTAAGATATTAAAATTTTCCACGACCTCCAATTTTTCCTCATTAACATATAATTCTTTCTCCATAGTGGTTTTATCTGTATGCATTATTTGAATAACGAAGACACAAACAATAGATTGCATGATTTATTGCCTGGCATATTTCGCTGCATCTCGTCAGGTACATACTGCAGAAATCACACAACTTACATGAATTAATTAGATAAATCCTTCAAACTGAAATATACACATGTTCGCACAGTAATGTCGATAGTCTACCACGGTAATTTTAAACTGACTAAAATGTCTTTCTGCTTGCACAAGGACGGCTTACGAAGGTTGATTAGTATAGCTTCAGCAAACTTTAACAATCGACTACTTTGTGTGTTGAACAACACAGTAAGGCACTGTCTCTTTCAACCACGTGACCACTCTCGAACACATGTCTCCCGACCGATGAAGCCGGACTGTTCCGGTGTGTCGGCCTGCCTAGGCTACCATCTTCTGTGTGTAGTATCTTGTCCAACCAATTCGGAATATGTTCCGAAACCCTGCAATGTAACTGTCGCTCAGTTCTGCCTATGTAGATGGCCTCGCATCTGCATGTAAATTGGTAAATACAATTTGATTTGGGGTACAAAGCTACAGGTTCTTTTACTGATGGGACTGGGATCGGTGTGTTTCTGTACCTGATGACTAGAGCTGCAGCACAGAATGTTCGCTCGACTGCTGTGGTGAGCTGGTCCCGCAGACGTTGCATTACGTCATCTCCTCGGAAGGTTAGCTGGATGAATACTTTGAGTTTAGGGACTGTAGTTACTTCTGATTTCGGTTTGGGCTGTTGGCAGTGGCGCTTTATAAATCCTGTGGAGTACCAATTCAGGTGTAAGGCATTCTTCAGAGTTTTAAATTCCTCTGTCAGTGTGTCCTGGGTGCATATCTTCCTAGCACGGTCAAACAGGGTCCGTACTAAGCCCCGTTTGTACTGGACAGGTGCGAAGCTCTGAAAATTTAAGTATTGGCCAGTCCATGTTTCTTTGCGGTACACCGATCTTTGAATTGTGCCGTCTGCTCTACGTCTCATTAGGATGTCTAGAAACGGCAACGCTTCGTTGTGTTCGTGTTCCATAGATAAAGAAATGTTTATATGTGTCTCGTTCATTATGGCCTGGAACGACGTTGCTTGTAGCTCGTCTGTGGTGATAATTAGTATATCGTCCATGTAACAACGGTAAAAGGCCAAGTTATTGATTTCTGAGGATCTCTTTTCTTCTAAGTGTGCCATGAAGATGTCCGCTAGAATAGGTCCAAGTGGACTCCCCATGGCCACTCCGTCCATTTGGCGATATGACTTGTTTAGAAAGTTGAATTGAATGTTGGCGGTACATAATTTTAATAGCCTCTCTAGAATAGCTGATGGTATGCCTAGTTTTAGTTGTTTGTCTCTAATGCGTTCGCTTATTATATTCACGGTCTCATCTAATGGAACGTTAGTGTATGCATTATCTTTGTTTTTGCAATGTTAACATACAAGTTGTGATTTTCACTATTCAGTTGGGTTGAGGCTATTAGGTTATATATGTATGTATATATATATATATATATATATATATATATATATATATATATATATATATATATATATATATATATATATATATATATATATATATATTATATACCAGTCTGTGTATGGTCATGGGTTGGCATTATATCGAGGTCGATTTAAGAAATTGTTTTTTGGTTATTACGGTTGATCCAGAATAAAATGGTTACGAGGAACTGCTTGGAAAGTAAAAGCGATACTGATCACATCACCCCTCGTGTGCTGTCTGGTCGATACAAATATGGAGGTGGCACCATATTCCCAGCATCCCTCAAGGTAGGTCAAAAGGTTGCTTAATTTGATTGACTTGTTTGGGAGCTTATTTCTGTTATCTTATTATTAATTATAATCATAGATTTGAGAAACTATTGACTTCTACTTCTACTTGTTATCCTTCATCCTCCACCTCCCCTTGCTCTTCCTCATGCTACTCCTCCTTCTCTTCTTCTTTTGCTTTCTCTTCACCTTCTCATCTACTGCTTCTTCTTGTTCTCCTCCTCTTGCTACTACTCCTATATCATCCTCTTCTTACATTCTTTCTCTTTATTTTAATCCAGTTTCAGATATGAACTTATTTGTTGTGTTTAGTACTCTGAGTTCTCCAGATTATTTTCACCAAACTATTGACTTATTCCCATGTCCTTCCATTTGCTGTTACTCTCACAACAGTATTAATGGCAGCTGATATCTGTGATGAAATGGGAAGATTTTCACCATATGGAAAATGGCATTATAATGAGCAAGTACGCTGGTAACTCCAACTAATAAAACTATGATCTAGTATATGAAAAATCATTAGCATTTTCTGCAGAATTAACTGCTTTGGAAATATGTTGGCCTTTAAAAAAGGTCAGGCAGTCTCATGGGAGACACTGATGTTCTGATAGTGTGAAACGTGAGGCCTGAAGCCAAGTTGGCATAGAGGTGGAAAGAATGAGATTGCGGGGGACTGGCAGGGGTTCTGGAAGAATCTCAAAACTGAGAGGGAAGACCAGGAGAACTTTTAATCAGATAGCGGTGGGAATGATTAGTAGTATGACTCTTCGCTGGCTGTTGAACGAGGGGACGGAGCACATATGGGAATGTCCTGAGTGCAGTGATGTCGGGTCTTAACTCAACTCAATTCAACTGGTATAGATGTTAATGTGCTTGCCTGCCAGACAGTGGTCTGCATCTTAATTCCTCTTTTGAGGAAAGTGCCTCATACCCAATTATGCACCTCAGAGGTCAGTGTGTCCGACTTCAGTATGCACTTGTTTCAGGTCTGTTTCCTATAAACAGAGTCAATTAAAGGTCATGGGGTTCAATCCCCAGCTGAAGCTGTATAATTGTTTCTGACCAGTACAGCAAACCCATGATAAATGCTTGCTGAAGTTGGATATAATGAGTCACAGGTTTGACAAAAACAGTCCAATGCAATTCACCAAATGATGTCACATGATGAACCCAGACCACTGTTTTGGCAGGCAAGTGTACTAGCAACTTTGCAACTATAGTTCTGTTGATCGTACCATGCTTAAATGGAACATACAGCAGTAACAGCGCAGTGTTTCAGAAAGTGTAGCAGCTCGGTGTCTCAGAAACTGATATACTATGGCCATGTTAACACAATGAATGAATCACCAAACAACGAGATGCAGGCAATAAGCCCTACTTGAACATGATCACAAGTAACCAAACAGACATTGCAACCAAAGCCTTTGTCATCACACAAACAACAAACTCACACCAATACCACCACATGAAAATATATATGAAAACATTAGTAATTTGTTTCCTTGTTGTGGAATAGACACTTGTTTAATGGAATCTGCACGTATGATTCTAACAAAGTGCCTGAACTAGAAATTTGGTTATGGTCATATTAAATACCACAGTGGTTAGTAAAGAACAGTATTGGAAAGACAGTCTTTGGAAGAAGAGTCAAGGGTTGCCAACACGACAGGGGACACAAGACATTGAAGACAACTGGGACATGATAATGCACGAGGCAGGGGAAATTGGTGAATGATCAAGTCTCTCCAGTGGGCTGTGATGAGAGCAACTTTCTGCAAAGATCCTGCTACACGGTTATTTTTTATTTTTTTTTTTTAATTTGCATATCCTTTTACAGGACATCGCTGTCAACAGCAGCATCTTTCAGCTGTCTGTTGATTTCTTGCCAAGATTATGCTCAGTAGTTTGCCATTGCTTTCTGAGCGGCCGGCTCAGTTATCCCGCAAGTCACCAGCGGGGATCGAACCTTCCCAGCTCTCGCCCGCTACGAGACTCTGTGTGATAAACGGGATTACGGAGAAAGTGTTGTAACCCCTCGGCCAGAGAGACCGGCACATGGTTATGAATAGCTCAATATCTTTCTTCTTATATCCATGCGCCGGTCTCTCTGGCTGTGGGGTTACAACACTTTCTCTCTGTAATCCCGTTTATCACGCAGAGTCTCGCAGCGGAGCGAGAACTGAGGTGGTTCGACCCCCGCTCGTGACTTGCGGATACTGAGCCGGCCGCTCAGAAAGCAATGGCAAACTACTGAGCGTAATCTTGCCAAGAGATCAACAGACAGCTGAAAGATGCTGCTGTTGACAGCTAAGTCCTGTAAAAGGATACGCAAAACATTTTATATCCATGCCATGTGATCTTGATGACCATTTCTGTCCACAGCTTTCCATCTCTTGTACTGCAAATATTCTTACAGTCCATGCCCTGTGGTATTGGTGACGATATCTGTCCACAGCCTTCTGTCTCGTGTACTGCCAATCTTCTTATAGTCCATGCCGTGTGGTATTGGTGATGATGTCTGCCCTCAGTCTTCTGTCTCTTGTACTGCCAATCTTCTTATAGTCCATGCCGTGTGGTATTGGTGATGATGTCTGCCCTCAGTCTTCTGTCTCTTGTACTGCCAATCTTCTTATAGTCCATGCCGTGTGGTATTGGTGACCATGTCTGCCCACAGCCTTCTGTCTCGTGTACTGCCAATCTTCTTATAGTCCTTGCCGTGTGGTATTGGTGACCATGTCTGCCCACAGTCTTCTGTCTCTTGTACAGCCAATCTTCGTATAGTCCATGCCGTGTGGTATTGGTGATGATGTCTGCCCACAGCCTTCTGTCTCGTGTACTGCCAATCTTCTTATATCCATGCCATGTGATCTTGGTGACCATGTCTGCCCACAGCCTTCCGTATCTTGTATTGCCAATCATTTCTGATACTGATGTGTTTCCATACCAAGACATCACAGGTCTATGTGGTGGCGTGGTTAAACCATTTGTCTAATTGTCAATTATTCTAGAGACTCCTGGAGATGATTGCCGAAGCAACGGAGTCCATACTTTGTGTGATGATCTCAGCAAATGGCTTGACGTTGTGAGGGAAAAGACTGAGTGAGATGGAGCAAAAACCCAGTGCAATTAACTCAACTCTCTTGACTTTAGTATGTCTTTATGTCAAACTGTCAAGTACCTTCTCTCTCAGTCTCCCCCTGTCTCTGCTCCTTTTCAACTCTCCTGCAGTGACAAGGGACATAATGTTGAAATCTTTACCTATGATAGCAAGACTACAGCTGATAACATAAGAATCACTAACCTTTCAACAAAGCCTGGACATGAATTTTGTAAGTTGTGTTCAGTTCACAACTGCTGATGACTACTTTACACCTGTTGGACTCAGGATCAGGCACTAGCTGAAAGTATATAACAGGTTTCATATTGTTTATATAACAGTCTCTACATTATTTATATAACATTCTCCACACTGTTTATATAATATTCTCCACATTGCACATTCAATGTTGTTTATATAATATTGTCCACATTGTTTATATAACAGTCTCTACATTGTTTGTGTAACAGTACCCATATCTATATATATAAAATGCAATGTCTGTCTGTCTGTATGTATGTGATTTATGCATTCGCAAACGGTCCATCCAATTGAGATGAAATTGTCTACACGTGTTCTTATCATTCCCGTGCAGCAAACTGTCATGGCTTGTTAGTTTACAAACAGCTATTTACATAATAAAACTTAATTTTGTAATTTACATTATAATTTATATATAGCGAGGGGACTTAACTTAAGAAAAGTTATATCAACGGACAGAACTTTTAGTAGCATTGCTATATCTTAAGTTAAGTTTCCTTGCTATATGTACGCCACAGACAGACAGACAGACAGACAGACAGACAGACAGATAGATTGATCCCAGCCCTATTTAGTAATTGGGATGAAGATTGTTCTCTTCCAATCTGTTCGCCATATTTCCGGGAATGGGAACGGGAGCTTAAATGACTACTAATATGAATTAAATGAGACGCTCCCCACCAGGGACTGGGCGAAGCCGGGTCGGGTCGTCTTTTTTGGGAACGGGAATGGGAGCAGGGGCAGAATATGAATTAAATGAGACGCTCCCCGCCAGGGGCTGGGTGAAGCCGGGGTGGGTTGTCTGTTTTGGGAACGGAAGCAGGGGCCGAATATGAATTAAATGAGATGCTCCCCACCAGGGGCTGGGCGAAGCCGGGCCAGGTTGTCTTTATTGGGAACTGGAACGGGGGCAGGGGCCGAATATGAATTAAATGAGATGCTCCCCGTCAGGGGCTGAGCGAAGCCGGGCCGGGTCAGCTAGTTGCTTATATAAAAGTTTTCACGTTTTTACATCTGTATATAATATTCTCTACATTGTTTACGAACTCAGTTTCTTCTACTTATTTAACTGTTTACTTCTAAGGTAATACACATTTTTTCATAGCTGACATCTTGAATGTGTGTGTCTGGTGTGTCTCCTATTCTTTACTGACATACTATCTCTGTGATAATAATGGCAGGTGTTCTGTCTCCAGAAATATAACCGTCTTCAGTAAAAAATAAAAAATAAATTTAAAAATATGAAGAATTATCTGAAAGTAATGCACCACAACTTTTCTTCAGAAACTTTTTGTTCTAACTGAATGAACTTTACAAACAGTATAAATGAATAATTCCTCTAAACATACTATTTTTCTATATAATCCCCATCAAATTGTATGCCTTATGCCAGCGCAAAACAAGTGCATGTATGTCTTGAGTATACCAGATTTTGTAATGCTCATATAGTCATGTCTTTACTGCATGAATCATACCCTCATCACCATCACACCTTGCTCCATAGAGTGCATTTTTAAGTGGACTAACAAGATAAAAATCAGAGGGAGCCAGCTCAAGGCTATAGGGTGGATGACGGAGTACAGTCCAGCCAGTTACGCAACTGCCGTCTGTCTTTTCTGACTTGTATGAGGGTGAGCATTGTTGTGTTGGAGAAACAATTCTGCTGGATTCTTGTTAAGCTGTTTGGAATCACTGAATCTTTGAGTTTTGTTAGTGTTTTGATGTAAGTTTCAGAATTGACTGCCAGCTGCATGGCCAACTGTTGACTTGTAATGTGTCTATCATCACGAGTAATGGCATTAGTATGGTTCATTCAACATGTTTGGGCTAGTAGCTGTGGCAAAACGTCCAGTGTGCGGAAGATCATGCAGATCTATCTCTTCACTTTCAGAAGTTTAACTCTCTGAGCCTAATGACTGCTGATGCTCCTGTCAACTGCACAGCGTCCATACACAACAACAAACATTTGTGGATGTTTCTCACAGTTTCTTTTTCTACAATCAGAAATTCTTTCACAATTCTGTTTGTAACGCAAGTTGTTCACACATGCCATTTTAACAGATTACTGTAGCTGTTTTAATTGTCCAAATGTGGTGCAATCTCGTACAAACAATAGAGATATTCCAAATTTTAAGTCTGCAAAATTTCATGTTTCTACTTTTATTATTCGCTGACAAAAAACATGTGATGCGTTACTTTCTGACTGACCTTCGTAGTGTGAACATAGTGACATGCTTGACCTTACCTTTGGACCACACTGCTGGTCATTAAGATAGATCACATAACTATCCACAGATGTATCAGGCTTATCCACTGACATCGAGACAATGGATAGGTTATCCGGTTTATCAGACTTGACCAATGAAATTAGAGGCCCACCACTCTCTGTCTCAATTGGACATTGAAGATTCTATTGTTGTAAACAAATATTCTCAATTATATGATGTTGCATAAAATATGCAGCATTACAAAGCATATAATTAACATGATTTTAATGTTCTAACTTTACTTCTGCTTCCATTACTAAATTATAAAGGTCATGTAAAGCTATATTTGTAAAACAAATTCTGCCACCAGAAGATGCTCATACATCAATATCCACCTTCTGTTTCCTCTCCCTTTATATCTCCTCAACTAACAATCACTACTGTTACATCTTCCTTTCAATCTCCTCAATCAACAACTACAATAGTTTCATCTCCCTTTACATCTCAACCAACAGTCACTACAGTTTCATCTCCCTTTACATCTCCTCAACCAACAGCCACTACAGTTGCATTTCCCCTTACATCTCCTCAACCAACAGCCACTACAGTTTCATCTCTTTTTACATCTCCTCAACCAACAAATACTACAGCTGCATCTCTTTTACATCTCCTCAACCAACAGCCACTGCAGTTGCATCTCCCTTTACATCTCCTCAACCAGCAGTCGCTACATTTTCATCTCCCTTTACATCTTCTCAACCAACAGCCACAACAGTTGCATCTCCCTTTCCATCTCCTCAATCAACAACCACAACAGTTTCATCTCCCTTTACATCTCCTCAACCAACAGCCACTACAGTTTCATCTCCCTTTACATCTCCTCAACCAACAGCCACTACAGTTTCATCTCCCTTTACACTCCTCAACCAACAGCCACTACAGTTTCATCTCCCTTTACATCTCCTCAACCAACAGCCACTACAGTTACTTTTACTCTACCTCCTTTTTCTCGACTTCAACTTCTACCTGCTCCTGCTTATTCGTCTCTTTCTCCCTTCTCCATGTCTACATTCTTTCCCTTCTTCTTCTCTCCATATATCTCTTCTTCTCTCTTTTTCTCCTCCTCATATTACTGCTTTTGCCACTCCTGTTGCTGCATATTCTTCTCATGCTGTTGTTTCCTATTCTTTTCTGCTTCTCCATTCTCGTCTTCTTAAATTGTACTACTTACTTTATACTGAATTAGTACAAGCATACTTGGTTTTACTTAGGATTATCTTTGTATGCTCTGCTTTATGTATGAATGAGCATATTTGAGTATGAAAGAGAGGGTGAGTATGTATGTATGTATGTATGAGTGTTAGTGAGTTTGCGATTGTGAGTGGGTATGTCTGTGTGTGAAAGAGTGTGTGTGGGTGTGTTATTGTGTGGGTATATGACTGTGATGTATGTATCTATGAATAAATGTGTGTATGTATTTATGTATGCATAAGCGTCTGTGTGTATGTGTGTGTGTGTCTGTCTACCTGCCTACCTGTCTCATAACATTGTAATATGCATTTTTTATGTTCACAGCATTCATTTTACAATATTTTCTCCGTGTGAATGTTACATGCACAATAGGTAATTGATGTGCAAAAGATAAGTGATTGGAAGGGCTGAATATCAGACGGACTTGCAGGCCCATTGTGATCCTTTGAAAATAAAGTTTATTGTTCTTCTTCTACATCGTCTTTTTCTCTTCTTCCATCCCTTCCTCCTCCTTTATCTCTTCTTCTTTACAAATATTATTTTAATAAAACTCCTATAAACAAACCAAATAAAATCTTTAGCTCCCAGAACGACAGTTCTGCCAAATGTGATTTGTTGTGGCTTTTGTGTTCAGTATTTCTAACAAAGATGACAGAAATTCTCTCTGAAACATCTTATGTACATGTTTACTTGTTTATTTTACATTAAAGTTATTGAACTGTGAAAGAGTGAAATAGAGGGAGAAGGAGAGAGATGAAGGGAGGAGAGAGAGAGAAGGGAAAGAAGAGGATGTTGAGGGAAATGATTTAAATAATGCTAAGCCTAAGCGGTCGTTCCTCAATCGAACTCTGCCTACAACGCACTATCTTTTGTAATAAGGAAAGAGGGAGAAAGAGAAGGAGATGATGGAGATAAAGGAAGATAGATAAGGGATAGGACAGATTTAGGTCCGTTGTTCCTCGTGAGAACAATAGTTAATTATACTATTGCACCATCGATGTCGCACGGTGTATGTTATCAGGTTATAGAAGAGATGTACAGCCCACCTCACAATGTCTCTAAACTACTCTAACCTACACAATCCCAGACTGACAAGTCGAAATGAAAGGCAACTCAAAAGAATATTTATTTACTCTTACAGTATAACAAGGTTACAATCATACAAGGTTACAAACATAATCGCATAGAGTAATCAGTACATACATTGCAGACACATAATGCATAATCAACTCTAAGAACAATACAATACTGCATGACCTCACAAGGGAGAGATAGATAATATAGTAGGCTACACAACTGGATGTTAGGGACATGCTACCTATGACCACCTACTAACCGCATGAAACAAAGAACTAAAGCTAGGAATTACACTGGCCGTCGTCTATCTCGTAGTAACCGTTCCGCAGGTAGTCCATTTATACATTGTCAGAGTCTAAAGTATTGCCAGCAGAGAGGCGAATAGTCCCTAGCGGGGATGCTGTAACATCGTTACGCCCGCCAAGCGAGTATTAGTTACCTGCCTGCGAGGTTGCTGGCTGACAAGACAGCCAGCGGTCGGGCAAGGACAAAGCAGGATGCACGCAGGCCTCGTGAAGCCATTTCAGGTGGGCAGGCGCGTTGCGAGATATAGCCAGACAGCTCTGGGACTCGGACTCGACTGGACGTATGATGGGAGAAAGGCTTGTGTAGTTCTGTGGCCAAAAGTCGAGTGCTTGTACATCTTGTGAGATAGACTGTAAGCTGTGGGTTGCTTGTAAGTGTATTGTTATAACTTATGTATTGTGATGATCATCTCTAGATCGTGATCTGTAAATAAATCCATCGAAACTTCGTGTCGTTGAGTCTCAAGTCAAATCACGTTGTACTTGTACTGTCTCACATGTGTTAGGTTAACGAGCCAGGTTTAAGACCCTGACATGTGTGGACGTGGTGGCATTCGTCCGGCTTTAAAATGAACGTGGTTTAAGTAATTAACATTTAAAACCTAGATTTGTGAACTTAGAAATTGTTGTCCAACTTTAGAGTGCATTTAAATGTGATTGTGAAGGCTCATTTTGATATAGTATTACATTGTTTGAACATGGAGACTAAATGTAAACGTACAGTGCATACATATTGTTTGATCTTGTAAACGTGTAAAACATTTGTGATTGTGGAACTTGTCACCGTTGTGACCTTGTCGACATTGTGAAGTTGTCGCCATTGTGACCTTGTCGCCATCTTGGAAACTTGATGTCTATGTCCTTACTGAATGTCATCTTGATGTAAGTGATGTGTCATCAATGTTGTAGAGTGTTGAGATATAGTTAGATTGTCTTTGAAAAGTGAATTGTAGAAAGCACAAAGTTTCAGAAAGAAAGTGACTTGTGGTTTTGAAAAAAATTGTTGACTGACAACATTACGACCTACAATTACACTCAACGCCATACAAACCTAACCAAAACTTAGTGACAAGCATACACACCACATCAAATAGACGCTAATTTATTTTCTCCAAAAAAAAAAGCAGGTTTTCTGTGCCATCTGAAACCCTTGCCCGTAGAGGTCATTTGTGTTTTGAAGTAGCGACCCTACAGTTCCTAGCCCAAATTTCAACCATTCTTCACCGCATCCAGGACACTTGAGTATATTTTTTCTTTTTATATACTTTCGGATGCAAATTTAGGCACATATTGTAAATAGAACACAATTGTAAATTGTTCACGTTACTAACAACTTGTAACAATTTGTGTGTCGGATATTTCATTGGCATTTTCCATCATGTCGTCATTAAATGATTTCATCGATATGGGGTTGAAGTTAAAGTTAACAGGTGATGAGTTAATGAAGTGGAGTGAGAAGAAATACTCTGAATACCACGAGCGTGAAGAAAGAGTGGCTGAAAGAGCTGCCAAGCAATTAGAGGCAGAAACAGCATTAAAGCAGGCAGAGACTGACGCAGCTTTAAAGCAAGCAGAGATAGCAGCTCAAAGTAAACGGGAAGAGCTGGAAGTGCAATTAAAAATCAAACAACTTGATACTGAGACTGCCATAAACAAAGAGTCCAAGAAATCTGAGAGACTGGAGAAAGAAAACCAGTACAAGAAATATCAAGGTATCGTAAGAAATTATACCTCGGGTGACTGCATTGCAGCCTTCACCCACAATTTTGAGACTTTAATGGACCATTACCAGGTCCCATTGTCTGAATGGAATATAATTTATATGAGAAGTTTATCAGGGGAGCCTCTGAAAGACATAGAGACTATCCCCAAAGACCTCAGAAAAGATTACCATTATCTAAAATCAAAGATTATGGCACATTTTATGTTAGATGAGGCAGGTTACAGAGAACAATTCAGCAAGTTGAGCCCCAAACCGACTCAAACGTTCTCTGACTACCTCTGCTTAGTCCGAGATATATTTTCCAAATGGACTTCAGCAGCTAAAATTGATAAGAACTATCAAAAGTTAGAAGATCTTATCATCAGAGATAAAGTCATTTCATCCATTCCATCAGCATTTTCAAAGTTTTTGCAAGAGAATGAATGTACGAGTGTAGAGCAGATTGAAAGACGTGGATCGGCTTATTACACAGCCAACAAACATTGTTTTGCCAGTGAAGCTACTGAAACCAATTTTGTAGCAGCGGCTAACTATGACAAACCCTATAGTAGGCAAAAACCTTATAAGCCTACATCTGAGAAGTACAACCATTGTAACTATTGTAGATTTTCACATCATCAAGGTGAGATGTGCGAAAAGAACCCCGCATATCTTACATATTTACAGAACATCGTAAACAGACAAGATAAAGAGCGTAAATCCTTTAGAAATTTGCGTAAATGTTTCCTCTGTAAGGCGTATGGACATTATCGCCATGATTGTAAAGGTAGGCAAATGACCAAGAAAGCCAATGCTGCCTTATTTGATAGTTCATCATCAGATGAAGAACAATCAGAGAAACACCCTGTGAACTCAGCACAGGCTTTTGATATGTTTAACGCAAATAAATGTACTGTCTGTAATACCTTTTATGAAGATGGTATTTTAACATGCGGCCACTCCATCCCTATTGCCAATGAAGAAGCTAATTTGGTGGTAGACTCCAAAGGCAGAATAAACATCCATCAAGGATATGTGAATGGCAAGCCTGCTACAGTCCTTCGGGACATGGGAAGTTCACTGATTGGACTGAAGAGAACGTTCATAATGCCTACAGACTATACAGGCAGGCACGTAACATGCAGAACATTCTCTGGCAATATTGAAAAGTACCCACTAGCATGGGCATATATTCAAACACCTTTCCTCACTGGGAAAGTAAAATGCGCAGCATTAACAAACCGGGTGTGTGATATTATAATTGGGAATTTACCAGAGGTGAATGATATTTGGGTAGCGGGGTAGGGGTATCCCCTATCAAAGGAGAAGTAAGGCGCCTCCTTCCCTCCGCTAGCCTACGGGACACCCTTGGGCAAGGTGGAGTACCCGTTTAGCCCCCCGATCAGGGTTACGTGAAGCCATGGGTGCAGGTGGTGGATGAAGATGGAGAGCAGCCGACAGATAGTTGTAGGTTATGGTCTACACCTTCACGACGGTAGGCAGAGGATCTCCTTTTTTGAGGAGACAATGGCTACGGTCACTGACCAGTATGGTCACTGCTGGGAAGGAAAGCAATGGCAAACTACCTTCTTTACACATGCCAAGAAAATCATGTTGTGAGAAAGTCCTTCAAGAAACAAATGAAGATCGTAAACTGATCAGAGACATTAGACGTAGACAGTCACAATTTTTTGGGCATGTTATGAGAAGAAATGATTTGGAGAACTTGGTGACAACTGGTAAGATCGAGGGGAACAGACCAAGGGGAAGACCTAGAAACAAGTATCTGGATGGCTTGGCCTTGTGGCATGGTCGAGACAAAAACACGGAACTGATCCACGACTCTGTTGATCGAGTGAGATGGCAGAACATGACCGCCCACGCTTACCGGCATGGCACATGATGGATGGATGGAATGATATGCCTCATGACATAACATCTCTTTGCATCAATGAGATCACAACATCACCATCAAATGTCATCATTGATAATGTTGTACCACCTAATGAATGTATGGTAGCTAATGTAGCACTAAGATCTCATGACATCATTGATAACACTATTTCATCACCATCTGATATCATTGAATGTGTGAACGCAGTAACTAGATCTACTGCTAGAATGCAAGATGAAATTAATCAAACTGAGGCTATAGAAATGCTTAGCCCAGTATTACTACCTCCTAAAACCATGAAGGAGACTTTTGTAACAGCCCAAAAGGCTGATCCTTCATTGTCAAAATATTTTAATCTGATCGGCAAAAAGCCAAAGTTAACCAAAAATGCAAGATGGCATTTTGCTTTGAAAAATTGTATCCTCACCAGGTATTATACCAGAGGTGACACCACAACAGAGCAAACTGTTTTGCCAATTGAGTATCGTAAGCAAGCCTTACATCTTGCCCATGATATACCTCTTGCAGGGCATATGGCATACGCTAAGACCAGATCGAGATTATTATTACAGTTTTATTGGCCCAAATTCTGCAATGATTTTAAGCAATATTGCAGGAGTTGTGACATCTGCCAAAAACTTGTAAAGAAAGGTAAAAACCCACAGGCAAAGTTACAAGTTACTGACTTAGCCAGTCAACCTTTTGAGAAAATATCTGTCGACATAGTGGGCCCTCTGAATCAGATTACAACAAGAGGGAATAGATATATATTAACTATTATTGATCAATGTAGCCGCTGGCCTGAAGCGATTCTGCTAAAGAACATTACTGCCAATGACATAATGGAAGTTTTCTTCCATATATTTTCACGGATAGGATTTCCAGACACTATCCAATCAGACAGGGGAACTCAGTTCATCGTCGCATCTACGCAAGCTTTCACCAAAATGTTAGGAGTGAAGCAATGTTTCAATTCCCCGTACCATCCTCACTCGAGCGGAATTATAGAAAAATTTAATGGTGATTTAAAGCATATGCTTGCTAAAGTCACGCAAGAGCACCCCAATAACTGGGACGTCTATTTACCTGCTATTCTCTTTGCTTATCGCGAGGTGCCACATGCTAGTACAGGTTTCTCTCCTTTTGAACTTATCTATGGTGCCAAACCACGTGGCCCATTAAGCATCTATCACCAAATGTTAACTGAATCCACTCCTTTACTCAAACCCATATCATCATACGTATACGTTACATCATTGCGTGAAAGAATCATCAAATCTTGTATAATTGCAAAGGATGCACTAAAATTATCTGGTGCTACATATAGACAATATGCTGACAAAGGTAACAGGACAATAACGTTGACACCTGGACAGGACATTCTTCTTCTTCTACCTAGTGACAGACACTTATTGACTGATTCTTGGCAAGGACCATTTAAAGTGACGAGACAGATTTCACCTGTAGACTATGAGATCCAAATAAAAGACAAACACAAAATATTCCACGTCAATATGCTAAGACCATATTACAACAGAGACAACGAACAAGACGATACAACAGCATGTACAGTGATAATAGACCATGAAGATGACGAGGCTAGTGACGAAATTCCAACACCTGCATTAGACACGACGAACTGCTTGAAGGAAATTAAGATCAACCCAAAGTTAACTCAAGCAGAAATAGACAGTTGCAAACAGCTCATACAACAGTACAACACCATTTTCTCCAACAACCCAGGACAAACAGAGTTAGTACAACATCACATCACACTCACGTCAAATACACCCATAAAATGCAGACCATACACCATTCCATTGCATTACAAAGAACACTTACATCAAGAGATCATCAGCTTAGAAAAAAACAACATCATTAGACGATCCCAATCAAATTTCTCATCTCCAATGGTCATAATACGCAAAAAGGACAACACAATAAGACTCTATGTCGACTATAGGAAATTAAATAAGATAACTCTTTTAGATTTAGAGCCAATGGCAAACTCTGAAGATCTATTGACAGAACTGACAGACGCTAGGTTCTTTACGAAGGTAGACATGACGAAAGGTTACTGGCAAATAGCAGTAGACGAACAGAGCAGACATCTGACAGCTTTTGCCACACCTTGGGGACTGTATGAATGGTGCAAACTTCCATTTGGGCTTGTCAATGCCTCAACAACATTCGTACGTATGACACGACTTCTACTAGTAGACATACCGAATATTATCTGTTACATAGACGACATTTGTGTTCACACAAAGACAATGACAGACCACATAAAGACATTAGAACAGACATTTGAACGCATTAGACAGCACGGACTGACGGTAAAGCCTGCAAAAGTAGACATAGCCTATCAGGAAATATCCTTCTTGGGGTACAAAATATCTAATGGCTTTGTCGCGACAGACGATAACATTGTGTCCAAGATACTAAAACTCTCACTTCCGACTACTAAAAAGCAAGTTAGAAGTTTGTTGGGACTTATAAATTATTATAGGCAGTTCATACCAGATTTTGCTGAACTGACCGAAGTATTTACTAACTTACTAACAAAAGATCAACCCGAGAAAATTGTAAGCAATGAATGCCTAAAATTTGCATTCCATAAAGTATTATCTTATTTCTCTGAGAATAGTTTAAAGAATCCCATTCTCAAATTGCCAAATGTTCTTATTTCTTTCAGATTACGCACAGACGCGAGCTCCGTAGCGATTGGAGCAGTTCTGTTACAGGAACATGATAACATCCTACATCCTGTATATTACTTCTCGAGAAAATTAAAACCTAGAGAACGCTCTTGGTCGACACCGCAGTTGGAAGCCCTTGCTCTAGTTGAGGGTATAACTAAATTTTCGAGATTCCTTCTGGGACGTCATTTTATTGTGGAGTCTGACAGTAGTCCGTTGAGATTTATCAATTCAGGTGTACCTTCCAACCAAATGATAGCTCGCTGGTCTCTTAAGCTTCAAGATTACAGCTTTGAAGTGCGACACATCGCGGGCAGAACCAACACGATTGCCGATCTTTTGTCCCGTTGTCCGACCGACCCAGTAAGCACCAATGTCTGAGTGCAGTGTGTAAAATACACTCAGACCAACACAGCCATGCATCAGTGAAGTTTTTTTTCCACGAAAGCTGTGTATGTCTATATGATGTGATAGGGTGTATTCCCAATATATATAGTTTTTCTTATTTTATTATTAATATAGTGATTGTCGTTGTCACGAATTGGCAGCCTTTACTTCCCAGAACAATTTTCGGTCCACTTTTGCTAGGCCATGTAGAGAATCAACAGACGAACAAAACTGTTTTCTCTATATTCAAGGCTATACCGTCTTGACGTAAGCTTGCAAAACCTGCAAGTAAACAAACCACCAGGAATGGCTTTCTATTTGAGAAGTTAATTTGACACCAGTACCAGTCACCCCCAGAGGTTATCAATCCAGCCAGACGGGAGGGCAGACTCAGGGGACTGAATAGTAAAATGGCAACTAGATAATTAGTATACACCTTGGGAAACTGCTGACCCAGACATGCTGAATCAACAATGAACTGGGCCATGGACTGTGTAATTAAAACCAACCAGGTATGACGCAAGCAAACCTGGTTTACCAACAGAGTTGTAAACTGGCTGTTGACCATGAGAACCTAATTGTTCCCTTGACATGACACCTGATAAGAATAGCTAGGAAATCGCCCAACCGCGATGGATGACCCCATCTGGTAGAGACTAGAGGCGCAAGGTGTGAAATCACTGATTAGACTCAGTGGGCTAATAATTGTCAGACCCACAGGTGTGAAGGCTAGTGTGCATGCAGAAAGAATTTTATGACTGGACAGACTTGGAGTTAATTGCAATTAACGTCAGGAGGAGATAAGAAGAATTTAGGAATGGAATTCCTGGGAGATAAGTGTCTACTGCTAGGCTAGGTATAAAAACCCACAATAGACCTTTTCCTTTTAGATTAAGTCTGACTTCAGAACAGGTAGGAACTATCTCAATGTCTGTAGTCATATGCATGAATATTATATTATGTTGGCTTCTAGGAATTATTTCTTAGTAACTAGTCCCTTAGTAAGTCTCTTAGTTTCTTAGATGGATGGACCGATTTTCAGTCTATATCTGAGCTAGGTTATTGCAAGAACTATCATTGTCATAGGTTGCTTGAGTGTTCTTTCTGAGTTCTGTGTTCAATATAATTGTGCTGTAAGTGCTACTCTTCTGAGAAGTAGAAACTTATGGAAGGCAGGTCTTGTCTAGATATACTTGAGGTGTCGTAGCAGATGCTTGCCATCTCTTTCTAAACTAGACTAGTCTCTTTTTGGTGTGTGCATTTGTTGTACAGAATATAGTCGACTGACTATTTCTTTAATTCTTACAACAGCAGTAACTAAGTGGTAACTTCAATTAGACTTGTTGTATATCTCATTTTGTAGCTATACAATATTAGTACTCATTAATAATGCCTGATGCTATTATGTTGAGTATCATTAGATGTCCATCTTGAAGTAATATAATGTTTACGGATATGTTGGATGTATGTATGTGTAATTTCATAAACTAACTAGTGCATTATTCTATGATGTTAAAGTATCATAATATGTCTAGTTAATCAATATGTTTATGTGCATTGGATGTTTGATATATTGATTTGTCATATGCAAGCCTATCAATATGAAGTGTTATATTATGGTGTGCGCATTGGCACACTAACCATCGATTGTCTGTGCATTGGCACATTGGCCAATGATGGTGTTGGAAGCAGAGGTGTAATGGTACAGACATTACACACAAATGGTATATGGTGCTAAACTTTCTCAGTGTATTGTGGGCGTGCGTCCACGGTAATGCATGGAAACCTGGCACAGCTACTGGTCACGGCTTGCAAGCCCGGATGATCAGGCATTGTTATAATACCCTTACCGACCCTGTGAGCTGCTAAACTAACTTTGGACGGAGCGGCTGTACGACACAGAATTTCTGTATTAGCGACATGGACATGGGGCGGCAGAAATGTAATCATTACAGGCGTGTGAGACAATTGAAAAGCCCGTCCCAGACTAAAGACAGTAGGGAGAAGGAGGATGGTGAACGCAGTAGAGCTGGAAGATAAACTTGGCCAGACTGGTCATTGTATATGTTTGTGTTATGATATGTTTTAATTAGGATTGCGCTGATGTAGAACTGTTATAACACATTCTTGACTTTCTTTCAAGCTCTCACAAGGAGCACCTATGTTATAGATCTCAGGACTAGAGACTACTGACTAGGTAGAGCCAGGACTGGCAGGATCGTCAGAATACCGGCAAGCTGTTTTCTTTTTTGAGTCTACTGGAGAGTGGGGATCTGGACCACAGTTCCAGATAGATGAAGTAACAAGTAAAGTTACGTAATGTTTCTCATCACAATATGTTATATGATTTTATCATCCTCATATTGACAATCATCCGATGTCTATTGTTATGATTAGCAAATAAATGTTGTAGTATTGTAACTCATAGTTCTGTCGTTATATTTTAATTCCAATTGTGCATACGTGTTGTGTGTGTACATTGGTGGGGGTTCACTTACACACCAAGGAAGGGAGCAGTCAGGGAGAAAAACCTGTACTGGAATAGTTGTCTTTACACTTTAATTCAGACGTAAAAATCTATTCTAACTAACCTTCTCCTTCCCATCCTTGGCGAATATTCAGCACAGTTCATTTCAATTTTGTAATGAGCCACTAGGAACTGTACGTTGGATATTCAAGGGCTTAATCTGTAGTTCAGCCATATAGATTTTGTCCCTAGTCAGTTTCTGACTATCTGGGGTTGCTCGCCAGTGAATAATACATTCATCTAGCCGGTGGGGCACCCCGACTTCTGACAGTCGTGAATAATTGTGTAGTGTGTGGTAGAAAGAGAACTTTATTAATTGTATATATTACGAAACAAGAACAGTGCCACATTCGCTCTGAACTTACCGCAAGCGAACTATCCAATTTATCCGTGGTATCTGCATTTGGAACATATCCAGTGATATTTTAACTCCGTGTGTGAAAGTGTGACCTGAACATTGACATCTACACCACTTCAGTCAATCGAAATCCAGAAGTTTTTCCAGTGAAACAACCAACACATGAACAATCAGAATTTTGCACATTCCGTTTTACTACATCAGACCGGAACAAGTGTGTTCTACAAATTTTCGACATCAGCTGTTTCGTGTGTACTTCCGGATGATTTAGAAATTTAGTTTAAAAGTAGCAGACGACAAACAAAAGCTTAAAAAGTTATAACACTTCTAAACTATTTACGATTCAATAATTTTGAATACACAAATTGTGTATTAAGATTTTTCATTTAGTGTAATCTTAGAATCATATCTTGATTAATTTATTCATACTACCGACATTTTTTCGCTAGTATGGAGAAACATCAAGCTATGACGCTGAGAAATAGAAGAATTATTGTAAGATATTATATTTCTTAATTTTTGAAGTTATGTCCCTTTCATTTAATTGTTATTACATTATTACACCAAGGGCGTTAATTGAAATGTATATGATGATGTGTTGTATATAAATAACCATGTTGTTGCCAGATTGTTAACACGCCAAGAAGCCATCTACTGGGCATGGTAGAGTGTTACCGACATTGCAGACCGACACAAGAACTCCTGGCCAAATGAGGTCAGAGTTTGAGCGTTGAATGCGGCTTATATACAGCCGTATTACAGTCTTGCCAGATGTTTTTTGTCTCAAAAAGCATATTATTACTTTTTTTTGAAAGGCTGCAAGGTAGTTGCTTGGGAAGCTGTTACTACCGATCTGACTGGGTCAATAATGCAATTAAGGTAATCAGCCATCGAGAGGATGAAGCTTGACGAGTGTTAAAGGTGGAACACCACATGTCTTTAGATACAATGTCCATTTCTTATGTGTTTCTATGCCAAGATATGTGTTTTTGTATTTCTACACCAAAATAATTGTATATAACAGAAAGGTTGACTCTGACAGGTTAAAAATATTAACCCAGTATTGTATATAGAGTGTACATGAAAGATAACATCTTTCATGAAGAAGCCCCGGGGGGAGCATGTCAGAGTCTAAAGTATTGCCAGCAGAGATGCAGGGACATCGTTACGCCCGCCAGGCGAATAGTCCCTAGCGGGGATGCTGTAACATCATTACGCCCGCCAGGCGAGTATTAGTTACCTGCCTGCGAGGTTGCCGGCTGACGAGACAGCCAGCGGTCAGGCAAGGACAAAGCAGGACGCACGCAGGCCTCGTGAAGCCATTTCAGGTGGGCAGGCGCGTTGCGAGATATAGCCAGACAGCTCTGGGACTCGGACTCGACTGGACGTATGATGGGAGAAAGGCTTGTGTAGTTCTGTGGCCCGAAAGTCGAGTGCTTGTACATCTTGTGAGATAGACTTAAGCTGTGGGTTGCTTGTAAGTGTATTGTTATAACTTATGTATTGTGATGATCATATCTAGATCGTGATCTGTAAATAAATCCATCGAAACTTCGTGTCGTTGAGTCTCAAGTCAAATCACGTTGTACTTGTACTGTCTCACATGTGTTAGGTTAACGAGCCAGGTTTAAGACCCTGACATACATTTATAACCCATTGATAACCCAGGGAGGCAAGTCGCTCCCATCCATCTTGTTCAGATGAATGTCTGTTTATTCAGATATGCCCGGTATGCTTAGGTATCTCCAATCTACCCAGGCAATGCGTGGAATTTGTCGTCCAGTTATCAGCTGGTTGTTCTTCTAGGTTTAACAGTTGATATATTCTGCTCTTCTCAACTATTCACTTGTTGTGGATCCTATCTAACTTCTCTGTCCTATCTGACTTTAGTCCTGTGCGTTTCCAACAATCTCGTCTCCTCTCTGGCTAATGTACGTCGTGTGCGACTTTTAGCCATATACTACGAATAAAGAGCGGTTCCCTTAGCTAGCAGTCCTACTCAAATGGCTTGCACGCCATTTAGTGATCCTTGGAATAAGTGTTCAATTCCGTCAGGCCTCTCTGCCTGGGATAAATTGGTCCACAGATCCTTGATCATCTGCTTGTCTTCGGCGGTCCAGATGGAACTTTGATATGTGCATCTTTCCATCTTTAGTACCCCCTCATCATCCTCCTGGACACTAAACAGCCTGGGATATGGACATCACCATCGCCGAAGTTCTGAACCTATACCTCCTGGACTGGGCGATAGCCCAGCCCTCAGCTCAAAAGAGCCCTGCTGCTAAACCGTACTCTTGTTCCACTCTCTTGAAACTGACTGGATCCTAAAGTATATATCACTTCTACCAGTGCTGTCGCTGTCCCGCGGACTTGTCTTCCCCCAACGCCGTGCAGGGAAAATCTCCAATCAGCTCACAGCATGCAGCCTGGCTAATCTGCATGTATACCAATCACCTGCCAGTTCCTCTAGTCCTCCCCATCGGAATTTAAGGTTAACACTCAGTCCTGAGTTCACTTGTGTTTTCCCACCATTCTGAATCTGCCAGCCTTGGTATCTGCTATTGTTCCTAGACAGCCTCCGTTTATTTCCGATCTCGTCTGCACCTATAAACTATGTGGCATCTGTTGTTTTCTGACAGCTCCAGATTAATCCTGAACTGTTTGTAACTATAAATTCTACTGCCTCCAAGGTTCACCGTTGTCCACCTGACAGCTCGAACCCAAAGTATATATTACATCTGGCATTCCTCACCCTGAGAAGCCAGTAGTTAACAATGGAAGGTGACTTAGCGGCTATTCGGTCACGTCTCTATTTCAATACTTAAACTTCCTAACTGTTTTAAAGATATCCTGGACAATGAACTTTACTTGCAAACTCCACGACCGGTTTTGGTGGCACTATTATCCTGTGTCGCATCAGGTGATCACAGAACAAAGAAGATTTCTTCTACACATCTACAATTGAACAGTCACTGAATTTTCATAATCAGTGACTAAGCTGACCTGGAAACCCTGGTCAATTTTAGAAAAAAAAAATCCCTGCCCTGATAGAGATTTGAACACATAGCCAACACAGCTCTCGTATGAGACTGTACAACAACACATTCACACGCATCACATCTGAAATAAAGATGAAGACTTACGAGACTGTTGGACTCTATTTCCACGTTCTGAGGATCCTTGGGGTAAACCAGGACAACAATTCTGTAGTTGCGACCACCAGCGAGACCTTGGATGTTGAGGCTGTTGTTGTGTAGTGGAAACATGTTACAGTAGCTGACACCATTCAGGAGTATTTGATACCTGGGTAACAAACATGATGATGCTTTTAAACCATACAGGAGTACTGTATATCTAGGCAACAAATATAGTGGTGCTTTTATATAATTCAGGAGTATTTGATACCTGGGTAACAAATATGATGATGCTTTTAAACCATTCAGGAGTACTGTATATCTAGGCAACAAATATAAGGGTGCTTTTATATAATTCAGGAATACTTTATACCTAGGTAACAAATATAATGACGCTTTTAAAATATTCAGGAATACTTGATATCTGTTACAAATATAATGATGTTTTAAACCATTCAGGAATACTTGATTCCTGGAAACAAATATAATAATGTTTTTAAAGCTTTCAAGACTACTTAATACATGAAAAAAATTTTAATTTCTATTTGTTTTTCTTTATATCACTGAGGAACATGTGGCTTCTAGCAATAATTTTTAATGCTGTTTCACTCCATTCGTGATACCTATAAACAATTTTAAATGCTATTTCTACTTCATTCAAGCATAATTGGTATCTGTCAACAATTTTTAATTGTTTTTTTTTCACACATTCAGGAAAACATATCTGGTACAAATGTTTAAAATGCACTCACAGATTTCTAAGTATACTTTGTACTTTTCAATATTGAAAATGTTTTCTCACCAGTCAGGAATACATGTTACCTGGCAAACAATGTTAATGATGAAATTTAAAAAGGAAACAAGCAGCAGACTGCACAACTGCGAATAAATGAATCTGGTAAGCTGAAATGTATACACGCACACACATATTCACAAACAAAGAAAAAAGACTAAAGTACCACACTTCACATCATAAGACACACATCGTATATGGTTCTAGCCACGTTTTTAGAACATTTAGTACTGAATGGGTGACAAAAGCAAGTACATCACCCCAGCTCATAATTCTGTGATCTAGTACATGTCAAGTCATAAAATTTCACATGTCTATAATAGTGCGGTAGCTTGGAGGCCACAGAGATGTAGTTTCTGAGACGTCTGTTGTGGATATCTTGGATTGCCAAGATACAATCAGTGTTCTTTGGTCATGTAATGACCAAACAAGACTATGAAAAATATTGTAATGACTGGAAAAATCAGCAGTAGAAGAGGCAGGGCAGACCAAGAGAAATGAGGCTGGATGGACTGAAATGGTGATATGGAGGAGGAGTATCATCACTAAAAGTAACCCAGAAAACTCAAGCCCAAGATCTGTGGAGATACATTATTGCCTATACCAGTTGGCAAAGCACACTCTGATGACAATGACGATGGTAGTACATGTGATGGGAAGAATTAATCAAGCACAAATTTACTGTTATCTTTTCATAAAAACAAAAGATAAACATAATCAGAGACTAATAACCATACCCTTTGATCTGATCTCTAGCAGACTCAGCTTCCGGAAGATCCCAGAAAATATTGACACTTCCTGGCCCGGTGAAACAGCCCTTGATGTGAGGTCGACAGCTCCACCAGTCCCACGAGGATAACCCTTGCTGGAAGAAAGGCCAACAATTCAATCTTAACAGATAGAATGACAGTATTTCAGACAATATTTCCAAGCATCTTTGATGGCAGGGCAATATTTGTGATGGTAAATTTTACGACATGTTTTTTTTTTTAAAATGTCCTAATTTTAAAATTACTGCCACCTGGCCATCTTGAAGATGATATTTTGTTACACTGTGCTTAAAACAAGGCATAACTACAACTATAACCCATGGTAATTGCAAATGTTAATGGTAATTTTAAAAGTAAAACAAAATAAATCAACACTTTTACATCTTGAGGCATGCTGGGTGTAAGCCCCATGTTTGTACAGATGCTGGGTGTAAGCCTCATGTTTGTACAGATGCTGGGTGTAAGCCTCATGTTTGTACAGATGCTGGGTGTAAGCCCCATGTTTGTACAGATGCTGGGTGTAAGCCCCATGTTTGTACAGATGCTGGGTGTAAGCCTCATGTTTGTACAGATGCTGGGTGTAAGCCCCATGTTTGTACAGATGCTGGGTGTCAGCCTCATGTTTGTACAGATGCTGGGTGTAAGCCTCATGTTTGTACAGATGCTGGGTGTAAGCCTCATGTTTGTACAGATGCTGGGTGTAAGCCCCATGTTTGTACAGATGCTGGGTGTAAGCCTCATGTTTGTACAGATGCTGGGTGTAAGCCCCATGTTTGTACAGATGCTGGGTGTAAGCCCCATGTTTGTACAGATGCTGGGTGTAAGCCCCATGTTTGTACAGATGCTGGGTGTAAGCCCCATGTTTGTACAGATGCTGGGTGTAAGCCCCATGTTTGTACAGATGCTGGGTGTAAGCCCCATGTTTGTACAGATGCTGGGTGTAAGCCCCATGATTGTACAGATGCTGGGTGTAAGCCCCATGTTTGTACAGATGCTGGGTGTAAGCCTCATGTTTGTACAGATGCTGGGTGTAAGCCCCATGTTTGTACAGATGCTGGGTGTAAGCCCCATGTTTGTACAGATGCTGGGTGTAAGCCCCATGTTTGTACAGATGCTGGGTGTAAGCCTCATGTTTGTACAGATGCTGGGTGTAAGCCTCATGTTTGTACAGATGCTGGGTGTAAGCCTCATGTTTGTACAGATGCTGGGTGTAAGCCTCATGTTTGTACAGATGCTGGGTGTAAGCCCCATGTTTGTACAGATGCTGGGTGTAAGCCCCATGTTTGTACAGATGCTGGGTGTAAGCCTCATGTTTGTACAAATGCTGGGTGTAAGCCTCATGTTTGTACAGATGCTGGGTGTAAGCCCCATGTTTGTACAGATGCTGGGTGTAAGCCTCATGTTTGTACAGATGCTGGGTGTAAGCCTCATGTTTGTACAGATGCTGGGTGTAAGCCCCATGTTTGTACAGATGCTGGGTGTAAGCCCCATGTTTGTACAGATGCTGGGTGTAAGCCCCATGTTTGTACAGATGCTGGGTGTAAGCCCCATGTTTGTACAGATGCTGGGTGTAAGCCTCATGTTTGTACAGATGCTGGGTGTAAGCCCCATGTTTGTACAGATGCTGGGTGTAAGCCTCATGTTTGTACAGATGCTGGGTGTAAGCCCCATGTTTGTACAGATGCTGGGTGTAAGCCTCATGTTTGTACAGATGCTGGGTGTAAGCCCCATGTTTGTACAGATGCTGGGTGTAAGCCCCATGTTTGTACAGATGCTGGGTGTAAGCCTCATGTTTGTACAGATGCTGGGTGTAAGCCTCATGTTTGTACAGATGCTGGGTGTAAGCCCCATGTTTGTACAGATGCTGGGTGTAAGCCTCATGTTTGTACAGATGCTGGGTGTAAGCCCCATGTTTGTACAGATGCTGGGTGTAAGCCTCATGTTTGTACAGATGCTGGGTGTAAGCCTCATGTTTGTACAGATGCTGGGTGTAAGCCTCATGTTTGTACAGATGCTGGGTGTAAGCCCCATGTTTGTACAGATGCTGGGTGTAAGCCTCATGTTTGTACAGATGCTGGGTGTAAGCCTCATGTTTGTACAGACGCTGGGTGTAAGCCCCATGTTTGTACAGATGCTGGGTGTAAGCCCCATGTTTGTACAGATGCTGGGTGTAAGCCCCATGTTTGTACAGATGCTGGGTGTAAGCCCCATGTTTGTACAGATGCTGGGTGTAAGCCTCATGTTTGTACAGATGCTGGGTGTAAGCCCCATGTTTGTACAGACCACAAGCTCAATGAGTGACATATCAGTATCACTCCAGCCATCTTGACTTCCCAGAACATTTCCTGATATTCATTTTAGGCAGGGTCGACCTGGGAGTCCAGGTCAAAAAACTCGACCACCAGGTTGGCAGGCAGACATGCTAGCCATTACGCCACCATGGCTCCTTGTTCCAGTCCATATTGTTATATCCTGCTGCAGCCACTGCTTCTTTTGTTCAATATCATTTACCTCCCTGACTGCTACCTCTTTTCGTTGCATGTCTAAGCCGTTTTGTTTTATACTTTGAAATAACTCAGATGTTACGATGTCCATCTCTGGTTCATGCAGAGCTGGTTCAGTGCACAGCAAGGACAATGTGAATTTTACAAATCAGAAAATGGTGGCACACTCACTCGTGATCCTGAAGTGTGGGTTAGATAAATAGCATTCTCACACAAGGGCAAACAAAGTTGGAGACCCCACTGCATGTTAAAAATGCCTCTACGGTTAAAAATTAAAGAAGCAGATTGAACTGGCTGCTGACCAGGCTAAATTTCAAATTTAGAAAACCTATTTAATCATCATCATCAAGTGCCTTGCCAGTTGATGTTGGTGATCATGCTTCTCGACAAATTGCGATCTCTAACGGCATGGATCAGTTCATGTGTTGACTCCCTTCTGTGCCATGACACAGTACTATCAAGAATTTTCTC
This sequence comes from Cepaea hortensis, assembly GCA_963921405.1. Lineage (NCBI taxonomy): Eukaryota > Metazoa > Mollusca > Gastropoda > Stylommatophora > Helicidae > Cepaea > Cepaea hortensis. The sequence goes on along the minus strand of OY992882.1, from coordinate 124,416,533 downwards.
TTGCTGTCTTCCTCTGTCTCTCTTCCATAAACCTTTCTGGTTGTTATAAATGACTATTTATAACGTGTATGATTCTGGAGTGTACACATGTGGATCCACACCGGTGCTACAAAGTCTGTGCGTTCTGCTGGATTCTCTTTGTATGATACATGGAAGGAGACGTAAGTCTACAATGAAAGTTATTCTTTACCAAAAACAAAACAAACAAAATAAAACTAAAAACAATTCATTTAAAAGGAGGTTTAAAGATAGAGTATGGCTCAGTTTCTTTTAGGCACTTCAGTGCCTTGAAATTGTCACACAGAGCATGAACTCTCTCTGTAGCTCCGGCAATTACCCCAATGAGTATATGAGAAAATAACTGACTAATTGTTGGTTCAGGTGAATGATAGAACTGACTGATTGTTGGTTCTACGTGAATGAAAGACTTGGTTAATGGTGACATACTTCGCAATACTTCTTGGTATATAAAAGACCTGTCTAGTGATGAATGCACTGGTGGAAAACAAATAATGAAATGCATGCCCTGAAACCAACCAATGAAATAAATGCTCTGATGGAAACCAGCCAATGAAATAAATGCTCTGATGGAAACCAACCAATGAAATGCTTGCCCTGATGGAAATCAGGGCATGCAATGAACTATTTCAAATCTACTTGAATCATTTTACAGAGTGCCCCAATTAGTAAAGACTCAGTCTGGTTTGTAGGATTTACCTGTTTGTCTTCAATGGGAAGAGAACTGGATGCTTCATCCATAGATTCATCTTTGTCCTTCTCTCCAGATAATACCCAGTAACATCTGTAAAAGAAGACAAGTGAAATAGACAATAAACTAGACCATTTTTCTTTTATTCTAACAGTACCATCATTTATTCATTAATTTGTTTTTCACTGACTAATTAACCAACCAATCAGTCAATCAGCCAACCAACCATCCAGTCAGCCAGCCAGCCAACCAACCAACCAACTCTTGCACATTTAAATCTTGTATATATTTACCTTGATGTGAACACATGACTGTAGACTTGCTCAGGTTTGGTGGCCATAGCTCTGACAAAACACAGACCTGGCTCCTTCAAGAGGATTCCCTTGTCCTTCTTGTAACGCTGGAGACAATAAAATGAATGTCTGGATATGCTCATGAAAACATTTTGTAGTGCTGGAGACAATAAAAAGAACCGACATGCTAAAAAAATGTCTGTTGTAATGGTAATTATATACACTCCTGTGCACAATACTGCCATGCATAATTTTGCAATCACTAAAGAAGAATGTTGGGGCTCAGAAGCTGAAACGTTTCAGAAAAGTTCTAAGAATATCATGGACCAAGCAGAAGAAAATTATGGACATTCTACAAGATGTGAATATTGAAGAAAGTCTGGCTGAAACTGGAATACTTTGATCATATTAAACATCACAGTGGCCAGGAAAGAACAGTGACAGAAGGCGTGGTTTCTGGAAAAAGAGGTGGGGGCAACCAGCATGAAGATGTACACAGGACATTACAGACACCTCGGGCATGAGGGTGCATGAGGTGGGGAAAGTGGCAAGAGATGGAGGAGCTTGTTCAGTGGGCCGTGATGAGGGCCACGTTTTGTACCTGGTACATGATGATCTGTGTGAGAAAGTGTGTGTGAGAAAATGTGTGTGTGTGTGTGTGCATGTGTTAATGTGAGTGAGCACGAGTGTGTGTGTGTGTGTGAATGTGAATGAGTGTGTGTGCATATGTTAGTATGAGTGAGCATGAGTGTGTGTGTGTGTGTGAGAAAGCATGTGTGTGAGAGTGTATGAATGTAAATGAGAAACAAGAGTTTTTTGTGACCACAAATTAGTGTCTAATTGTGTGTAAGAGTGAGAAAGTTATATGCGTGAAAGTGTGTTTATTGAGAGCATGAATTAGCGTGTTTAAGTATGTATATGTGTGGTGTGTGTAAAAGAGAGAGAGAGAGAGAGAGAGAGAGAGAGAGAGAGAGAGAGAGAGAGAGAGAGAGAGAGAGAGAGAGAGAGAGAGAGAGAGAGAGAGAGAGAGAGAGAGAGAGAGAGAGAGAGAGAGAGAGAGAGACTGGTGACAGAATTAGGTACTGATTTGAAGCATGGCCTTCTGTTGCACTCTGACTGCCTAGGCCCTCGTTCTGCTTGCTACATGTGGGCATTTCTTCAAGTCATACGAGTCAACAACTCAAATCAATAAGGTTTGACAACAACAACAACATCAGCAACATCAACATGATATACTCAATCCAAATGATGCTACAGGCTGGTCAAAACCAAATAACAAACACATGAGAGACAATACCCACAGCATCAGGTCTGCACACACCCTCAACAACACATCCCACCAATCAGTACTGGGCCAGCAACAGATCAGAATTACCTTGATTGTGTAGTGATGCAGTCCAGGCATGGAACCATCAGTGGCATAGTAGATCTCTGCCCCTTCTGTCTTACAGCCCAAGTCTACCCTGTAGTGACGTTCAACTGTACCACCTTTTTTTTCAGATATGTTGTACGGCTCAGCTGTCTGCACAACTATGGGTATTAAAGCATATATTTGCTGGTATCTTTCAAACTTCTCTAAGATTGCAAAGACACAAATCAACCAACCAATTGATTAACAAGCATTTGAAACAAACAATAGTTCTCCAACTTACTAATCGAAAACTGTACAGCAATTGAATATTCCGACTGAGAAACCAACATTCCAATTAGTTAATCAACATTCCAACCAAAACTATATTTCAACCAACAAAATTCCACCCAGTCAATATACTAGCCAACCCATCAATTAATCAACCCAGCATCCAACTAATCAACATTATAACCATCCAAACAACCAACCAACAATACAACAACCAAGCAAACTTCTGAAAATTAACCAACACTCCAACTAACATGTCTATTTTGCTGGCTGGTCAGTTGGAATGAATCGATAGCCTCATCTTGAACTCGCTGAAGCAGCATCATAATCTTGTCCTTGACAGTTAGCAACTAGTCAGCAACGAGTCAGTTAGTTTTGTATTCTTTACAGGACATTGTGATCAACCCCAGCATGTTTTGGATATTTGTTATTTACTAGGCAAGATTATGATCAGTAGTTTGCCATTGTTTCTTGAATGACCGGCACATGTATGTATACACATATGTATAGACTGTTGGCCCAGTGGTTATTTGTTCGAATCCCCGTCTAATTCAAATGAACCAGGGCTCTCAGTTCAACCAAGCCTTGAGTGGCTACCTGAACATATCCTGGGAAGTAAAGGTGATTGGCATGGTGTTAGCCACATCACCCGTCACATGGTGTTGGCCACATCACCCATCACACGATGTTAGCCACATCATATGTCACATGGTGTTAGCTACACCACCCGTTACATGATGTTACCAACATCACCCGTCACATGATGTTAGCCACATCACCCGTCACATGGTGTTAGCCACATCACCCGTTACACGATGTTAGCCACATCACCCGTCACATGGTGTTAGCTACACCACCCGTTACATGATGTTACCAACATCATCCATCACACGATGTTAGCCACATCACCCGTCACATGATGTTAGCCACATCACCTGCCACATGATGTTAGCCACATCACCCCTTACATGATGTTAGCCACATCACCCGTCACATGATGTTAGCCACATCACCTGTCACATGATGTTACCAACATCACCTGTCACATGATGTTACCAACATCATCCATCACATGATGTTAGCCACATCACCCAACACATGATGTTAGCCACATCACCTGCCACATGATGTTAGCCACATCACCCCTTACATGATGTTAGCCACATCACCCATCACACGATGTTAGCCACATCACCTGTCACATGATGTTACCAACATCACCTGTCACATGATGTTAGCCACATCACCTGCCACATGATCTTAGCCACATCACCCGTCACATGATGTTAGCCACATCACCCGTCACATGATGTTAGCCACATCACCCGTCACATGATGTTAGCCACATCACCCATCACATGATGTTAGCCACATCACCCGTCACATGATGTTAGCCACATCACCCATCACATGATGTTAGCCACATCATCTGCCACATGATCTTAGCCACATCACCCGTCACATGATGTTAGTCACATCACCCGTCACATGATGTTAGCCACATCACCCGTCACATGATGTTAGCCACATCACCCGTCACATGATGTTAGCCACATCACCTGCCACATGATCTTAGCCACATCACCCGTCACATGATGTTAGCCACATCACCCGTCACATGATGTTAGCCACATCACCCGTTACATGATGTTAGCCACATCACCCGTCACATGATGTTAGCCACATCACCCGTCACATGATGTTAGCCACATCACCCGTCACATGATGTTAGCCACATCACCCATCACAATATGTTAGCCACATCACCTGCCACATGATCTTAGCCACATCACCCGTCACATGATGTTAGTCACATCACCCGCCACATTATGTTAGCCACACCCCCCATCACATGATGTTAGCCACATCACCCATAACATGATGTTAGCCACATCACCCGTCACATGATGTTAGCCACATCACCCCTTACATGATGTTAGCCACACCACCCGTCACATGATGTTAGCCACATCACCCGCCACACTATGTTAGCCACATCACCCATCACATGATGTTAGCCACATCACCCATAACATGATGTTAGCCACATCACCCATAACATGATGTTAGCCACATCATCCATCACATGATGTTAGCCACATCACCCATAACATGATGTTAGCCACATCACCCATAACATGATGTTAGCCACATCACCCATAACATGATGTTAGCCACATCACCCATAACATGATGTTAGCCACATCACCCATAACATTATGTTAGCCACATCACCCTTCACATGGTGTTAGCCACATAACACAATGTTAGCCACATCACCCATAACATGATGTTAGCCACATAACACAATGTTAGCCACATCACTCATAACATGATGTTAGCCACATCACCCATAACATGATGTTAGCCACATCACCCATAAGATGATGTTAGCCACATCACCCATAACATGATGTTAGCTACATCACCCATCACATGATGTTAGCCACATCATCCATCACATGATGTTAGCCACATCACTCGTCAAGTGCCAAGTAATTATAAAAAATACCTGGGACTAGAACTATTTACCCAATACATTCTGAGTCGTATAAAATGGCCCTTTGCTTTTATTGTTCATAACATTTGTTTTATTTGTGATTTTAATAGCATTTTCTTTGTCTCTAAGTTGTACAAGCACATACTCTCACTGACATGTGTACAGCACATACTTTCATCTCTGATGTGTACAACACAGGAGTAGCCAGGTGCTCCCTGGGAGGCCACAGGGTAGTCGCCAGGCTCGTCAAACGTGTACACAAAACAGTTGTTTTCTAGTGGCTTGCCGCTGTTGAATGCCTTGGGTCCAGATATTGGGTTCAGGGGAGCCTGTGGAGAATAGCACAAGAGAGTCATTCCAAGGCAGATGTTGCAGTAAAGGCGTAAACTGTCAAGTCTATACATTTACTAGGTCATAGTATAAAGTCAGGAGACCGGCTACCTGCCTCACCAGTTTTTTAATCAGCTCCCTGCGTCATCAACTTTAGAAAGTTCATGTGTTCTTTCAGTAAGGCATTGTCAGTAGATGGTGCATATTCCAATCCTGTTGTGCCTATAGCTTAATTTTTCTGTTATCTAGAATGTCCTTGGCTTTTACTATTTCCTTTGCTTGTCGTCTGATTGACAATTGATTGATTTAAAAATCAACATCATAGCATACCAGGTAAACCCACGGATGTTCTGTCTGCTGCAGCACATTATGGTAAGGTCTAGATCTGTGGTTTACAACCTTTTTTGGCCCGTGCCCCCCTTCACCATATTTTCAGAATGTCATTCTCCCCCTTTCGTATTTCCTACCAAAAAATTTGGCCCGTGCCCCCCTTCACCATATTTTCAGAACGTCATTCCCCCTTTTCGTATTTCCTACCTAAAAATCTCGCCCCCGCCCCTACACAGTATGCGTAATAATGGAAGCTAAATTTAATAGCACATACTAAAACAAGTCTAGATGTCCACATAAAACATGATTTATGGGTCTACTTACTTTATAAATTGAATTTTAGAAGGATGAGACGTACAGAACCGTACAGTATGAAGGGAAAAACAATATCAAGTAATCGGTTCTTGTATTAACGCGATCTTGAAATAATCTTAATTCCCTTCCTGGAAACCCTAAAATTCCCCCCTAGGGGGGAATTCCCCACTGGTTGAGAACCACTGGTCTAGATGCTGATTGTTCTGGTATCTGGTTCAAAACACATCATACACTTTCTCTCATGCTTCCTTCCTTGCCAGACCCAGACTTAAATCTAGCTTCACACAACCTTAAGTCCTTGTCTTCTATGAGTACTTATCAATACCTGTGTGAATTTTTGTCTCGTAATTTCAAGAGAACTGTAGGCAGATTAATAGCATTGTCAAGAAAACTGCAGGCAGATTCATAATATTTGTCAGGTGAACTACAGACAGATTCATAATATTTATTATGAGAACTACAGACATAATTATACTTGTCAAAAGAACTACAGACAAATTACTAACATATGTCAAGAGAACAATGAGATTAAACTATTTGTCAAGAGAACTACAGACAGATTAAGTGAAGCTTACCTCACTTTTTGGATCAGTGACATGAATGATGTTATGTTGCTCACTTGAACCTCGCCAGGTCCACATAACCGTCTTGCCCTGTCAGAGTTAAATGAATTGTTGGGTTTCAATCAATCAATCAATCATGTGCCATGCCGGAAAGCGTGGGCGGTCATGATTCGCCATTTCACTCGATCACCAGAGTCGTGGATCAGCTCAGTGTTCCTGTCTCGTCCATGCCATGTGGCCAAGCCATCCAGGTATTTTCCTCTCGGTCTTCCTCTTGGTCTGTTCCCTTCGATCTTGCCAGCTGTCACTAAGTTCTCCAGTCCATTTCTTCTCATAACATGTCCAAAAAATTTTGACTGTCTACGTCTAATTTCTCTAATCAATCTACGATTTTCATTTGTCTCTTGTAGTACTTGGTCATTGGTTTTTCTATCTGTCCATGGTATTCTTTGCATTTTCCTCAGAAACCACATTTCTGCAGCCATCAGATGTTTTTCTGCTTGACTGCACATTGTCCAAGTTTCACATCCATACAAAAGAACAGGCTCTATGTATCCCCTCAACACTCTTTTTCTCGTTTCAATTGACATAATTTTATTGGTCAGAATGTTTTTCATCTTGCTAAAGGCTACTTTCGCAATGGCGATTCTTGTTCTAATCTCTTCAAGGCATCTGCCATCAGATGTTATGACTGTTCCGAGATAATTGAACCGATTCACTTGTTGAAGAATATTCCCATTTACTTGTATATTACATTGTGGTACTTCGTTCTTCCTAGTGACGACCATAACCTGTGTCTTCCTACAATTTAATTCCAACCCCAGCTGCTCACTGTGTACAACAACCGTATCTACTAATTGTTGCAGGTCCTGTGCATTGTCTGCAATCAATACTGTATCATTTGCATATCTAATTTTATTTATGTTTCGTCCTCCAATGCTGATTCCATTTAGGTCTTCTACATTTCTGAAAATATTTTCACTGTATAGGGAAAAAAGATCTGGAGACATTACACATCCCTGCCTAACACCTCTCTTAATAGGTTGATATTGTCCCACTTCATTATCAATCCTTATGGCAGCTTGTTGTTTCCAATATATGTTTTTTATAAGTCTAATGTCTTTCCCATCAATTTGTAGATCTGCAAGCATATCCACAATGTTGACATGTCTAACTCTATCAAAAGCCTTTGTGTAGTCAATAAAGCAAAGATGTATATCCTTGTTTACTTCTAAAGCACGTTCAATAACTGTTCGCAGCATATACACAGCATTTACTGTACCCTTGCCTTGTACAAACCCACATTGTTCCTCTCCTATTTCAGGTTGTATTTTCTTCCTAACTCTTTGCATGACAATTCTTAGCAAAATCTTCGTGATGTGTCTCATTATACTAATTGTTCGATGTTGATCACATTCCAAGGCTCCTGATTTCTTTTGGATTGCAATAAATACAGAATTACATAATTCATGAGGTATATCTCCAGTATCATATATGGTATTCAGGAATCTGGTAACTTTATTTATTCTGTACTCTTCTAAAGCATTAATCATCTCTGTTGTGACGCTGTCTGAACCGAGGGTCTTGCCAGATTTCATATGGTTAAGAGCATTCTAAACCTCCATCTTCAAAATTGATGGTCCTTCATTATTATTTTGAATACCATACTGTTCTTCTGTAAATATGTTCTACTTAATGAAAGTACGATCCGATTAATGTAAATATATTCTGTTTAATAAAAGCATGAAATTCTTCATGTAAATATGTTCTACTTAATGAAAGTATGATCCAATTAATGTAAATATATTCTGTTTAATGAAAGTATGACCCCTTCATGTAAATATGTTCTACTTAATGAAAGTACGATCCGATTAATGTAAACATATTCTGTTTAATGAAAGTATGACCCCTTCATGCAAACATATTCTACTTAATGAAAGTATGATCCGATTAATGTAAATATATTCTGTTTAATGAAAGCTTGATCCCCATAATGAAAGTATGATCCCCTGCATATATATATATATATATAATTCCACTTATGCATGAATGTGATTCCATGTACGCCATTATACCACACGCGTGTAAAATGGAATTAAGAAGCTGATGGCTTGCAGGCTAGGCTACTGCAGAAAGGGAATGAGCAATGGTCCTGGCTGATATATTGAATACACTCAGAGAGACAGGGTGATTAAACAAATTAAGTAAATAATAGATTGTTTCATAAAAACTAATATTTGTTCATTGTAAATATAATCCTGTTTATCCAAATATGATTAGTTGAAAATATATATTTAACATAAGTATGCTTTCTTTTAAATGGAAAAGATTAATTTCATACAAACAGGATCAGTTTCTTCTTCTGCTGCGTTCATCTGGAGAGTTTTTTTTGACGTGATTGCGTTGTGCCTGTTTACAGCAGAGCTACATTCTTGCGACGTTAGGCCGACATCTTGACTTCTGCGGGCATTTGTTGACCGGTTTAACCTTCCCGGAGATCAGTTTGATTCAGACAACATTTTTTCCATTAAAAAGTAGTGCAAATTAATGTAAGATACAAGTGTGATGAATACGTGGGCATTATAATACATCTATTTCTAACCTTTTCTAAAAATATCTCTTGTGGATGGAATCCTCGCTTTTTTGTGACTTTGATAACGGTAAAATCACTTCTCTCATCACACACGGCACTGCTCAGTTTCATCTCATCCGTAACCTACAAGATCATGCAGATACAGTTTTAGGTCCTGTTTTTTTTTTCAATTATTGTAAAAATATTTCAACATCATAAAAGCAGAACAAATTAACCTATAACTAAATTGTGGGACATAGTAAGTAAATAAAGGAAACGATCCCTTTGCATGCCTGAAGGGGCATCGGGCCTGCTGGGCTAGACCAGACCCACGTTGTTATAGAACAATCAGCACTTGGTGTGTATAGCAAAGTCACATGTACGCTAAACATTCTTTTGTGGGTTAAAGTTAGTTGCATATCCTTTACAGGACGTCGCAGTCAACACCAGCATTTTTTTATGCTGTGATCTCTTGGCGAGTTTACGTTCAGTAGTTTACCATTGCTTTCTGTATGACCGGCACCCATACCATTTCATAAAAAACTAACGCAAAGTGGTCTTCTGCCAAATCGCCCACAGCTGTGTTTTAAATGTGGGTATACAGGATTACGAACTGCGTCCATAACCACTTCACCACGGAGCCAGCCTTTTGTGGGTAGGTTTTCTAATTTAAAAATATCCTGAGTAAAGGCTTATTTACCTTGTCCTTTTAAATTTCCAACTGCCAAAAAATGTGTCATGAGTAAAACATACAGACCTAGTGTTTTTGGCCCTAATCCAAGAAGGCTAGATATTTGCTTGCTTGCTTGCGTTCGCTGGCTGTGAACTCCAGCGTGAAGTCCTGTATGTTGGATGGTGACATCCTGTTGTCCAACATCAGTGTGATGTCATACCGGACTGAGGTTTGCGTGAGTATCCGTTATCCCATGTCTGGTTTATTGGTGTGCAGACTGATGGTTCCTCGCCGTGCAGGCAGATACTCTCCGACTTCAGAGAAATCAGCGATCCTACTATGTTAGCCAAGACCCAGAAGGGACCTGTTGCCCAGGACGCACGACTAGGACGTGTTAGTAGGACTTGGCCAGTATAGAACCTGGCCCTGGTGCCTTGGAAATACCTCTGTTCCCGCTAGATAGTTGATACTCTAATCCAGGATCAGGGGGAAATAAACCATCCTTTTCTTACTGTGTAAAACTACACGGTGTGAATCAAACCAGGTGTGTACCAAATAAATCCAATTTAATTAGGTTAGTAAAATTATGCAAACTACATAATATTTTATTTTTTAAATAGAAAGAGCAATCTTGGAATAAAAATAATAACATATATACAAGTATAGGAGCGTCTGGCCGAAGGGCTTTGATGCCGGGCTCCCATTCAGGAAATCTGGGTTCAAATCCTCGGTAAAGTGATGGATATCTTTTGTCTGAGAAAATAAGGAAACCCTAACCTGCATAGTTCGCGATGACTGCAGTAGCTAGGCGGCAGTAATTCCTCAGGCTCAAGACACTTCCCTCCTCCCCCCACCCCATCCTACACAAAAAGTTACTATAGGCAGTGATGAGCGTTTTAGTTTATACAAATATAGATGTAAAAAGAAAACAACATAAAAATAAAATAAAACACACGCATAACCAATTATCATAATTATAGCTTAATCCATGTTGAACAGAGCAACATATTTTAATGTGCTTTCTCATACTCTCAACCCGGCTCCATGGTGAAGGGGTTACAGATGCAGTTTGTAATCCCCACATTTGAAACACAGCTGCGGGCAATTTGGCAGCAAACCATCTTGCGTTGGTTTTTTTTTTTTTTTTTTTTTGGCAAAAAATAATGGTGTTGACTTCAACGTCCTGTAAAGGATATGCAAGTAACTGTTTTTTCTCATACTAAAGCAAATCTGACTCTTGAATGATGACAAGATGAGGCAACATTCTAAAACTTCTGGAATGTTTCCTCAAATGTGGTACTGGGTGGACAGAGTGCATGAGACAGTAGCACAGATATACAACAAGACAACAAACATAAATACTCACAAGATAAACAAAGCAAACTGATGGTAATGAAGACATATTGAACACACTAACACTGAGGACACAGCCAGAGTAGATGAATCTGAAGAATTACTCTACATGTAACCACTCAACTTGAATCAAATATTAAACTGAGTCCAGACAACTTCAAGAAGCATAGCAAAAGAGAAGGTTAAATAAGGAAAACATGAAATAGAATGTGGAAGTTAAGATGAATACAATTGTACAGAATGATGACCTATGACTGCTAGCTAAAGATTCAGCAAAGTGGAAGGAGATTTTTGCTTGCTGCTCACTGCACATGATTGTTATTGATTCCTTCGTCATTAAACAACTAAGAATAGGAAAAGAGTGGCTCCTTTATTCTTTGATCATCTTTGTTCGAGTCTGCAGATATGCATGTTCTAACCGAGGGAACTTACATTTGTTTGTTTCTTGCCTTTCTGAAACGATTTGCTGTAATAGTGTGTCAGTCCCAGTTTTGTAATAGCTTGGGCAATGCAGCACCTGTGAGGAAATGTATGGTTTGTATAGTGGTAACGATAGTGGTGGTGATAATGATGGGTGGTGGTGGTGATGATGATGGTGGTGGTAATAATGGTGGTGATGATGGTGATGGTGATAATCATGATAATGATGATAATGATGTGACGATGATAAATATGAACATGGTTGTGTTGAGACAGAAGATGGTGATGATGATGATGATGATACATATGAACATAGTTGTGTTGAGACAGATGGTGGTGAGATGATGATGATGATGATACATATGAACATGGTTGTGTTGATACAGATGGTGGTGTGATGATGGTGTTGATGGTGTTGATGATGATGATGATGATGATGATGATGATGATGATGATGATGATGATGATGATGATGATGATGATGATGATGATGATGATGATGATGATGATGGTTGTGTGGAGACAGATGATGGTGGTGATGAATATGAATATGAATATGATTGTGTTGAGACAGATTATGGTGATGATGATGATGATGATGATGATGATGATGATGATGATGATGATGATGATGATGATGATGATGATGATGATGAATATGGTTATGTTGAGACAGCTGATGGTGATGATGATGAATATGAATATGGTTGTGTTGAGATAGATTATGGTGGTGATGATGATGAATATGAATATGGTTGTGTTGAGACAGATGATGGTGTGATGATGAATATGAATATGGTTGTGTTGAGACAGATGGTGGTGTGATGATGATGATGATGATGATGATGATGATGATGATGATGATGATGATGATGATACATACAAACATGGTTATGTTGAGACAGATAGTGGTGTGATGATGGTGATGATAGTGATGAGGAATATGAATATTGTTGTGTTGAGACAGATGGTGGTAATACTGATAAAGATAATAGTTATGGCAATGGTGATGATTAAAGTTATAGTATTTATGGAAATAATGATGATGTAATGAGGATACTGGTCAAGATGATGATAATGATAATGGTCACATTGAAGTGGTGATGATATTGTCAATGATAACAATAAAGGATGCTGATAATACCAGTAATGGCAAGGATGGTGATATTGATGTCTTGATTTTGGATGAATATGTTCTGAAAAAGTAAAGAACAAATGTATCATTTTTCGATGTAGTCACCACTGCGTTCAATGCAAGTCCTCCAGTGCCGATAAAGTGATTAGATTCAAGTAGAAAAAAATGCTCTTGGTCGAGTGTGTAACCACTCTGGGGGTCAGTACTCAGCGTGCCTTACACTGCCATGAAAAGTCTGTCACAGAAGTCATGCCATTTTTAAACTTCCTACTCCACTCATACACTTGCTGGACTGACAAGCATGCATCACCATATTGGACCTTCATTCGCCGATGAATTTCTATAGGTTTCACCCCTTCAATGATCAACAAATGGATAACAGAACACTGCTCCTCTTTGGTGCATGTCAAAAGTGTGGCGGCCATCTTTAAACTGTCCTTATGACATCACTGTGTTCATCTGCACTGTGATGGCATGTGTACAGGTTACAAGACAATGGCGTGGTTATTGTAATTTCTATCTCACTTTTAAGGTTTTCATTTGAAGCCCGTTCATACTTTTTGTTTACCTCTCGCTCTCTCAGATTTGAGCCTACAGCAAATCAGTTTATGCCAATGTTTACCTCTCGTTCTCTCAGATTTGAGCCTACAGCAAATCAGTTTATGCCAATGTTTACCTCTCGTTCTCTCAGATTTGAGCCCACAGCAAATCAGTTTATGCCAATCTCTTGCATTCTTTGTGATGTCTTCATTTAATTTGCTGGGAATATATCTGCAGTTTTGTTGCCTATATGAACTGCACTGTATTCTTGATGACAATTTAAAAAAAAAGCTTTTTTGTGTAAGGATGAACTTTGTTACACACAGATAACTCCATCTGTTGGATCTTTTCTCCAGGATATGCTGGTATGTTGTGGGAAACAAGTGGGTGGATAGATAGGCTAGGACTGCACCACTGGGTGGGGTAGTGGTGTACAAAAAGGCAGACGTCAGAGACCTTTGGAATCGTGTGTATAGTGCGGAAAAACAGATAGATCATCGTGGCCTGGAGAGAATGGTGCTGCAGGGAGTGACTAGAGGATCTGGATGACACTCAGGACTCCAAGAAAAGGCCAGACGGACATATAATCAGACTGCTACTGGTACCATTAGTACTGGAACTCTTTGCTGGCTGTTTAAGATAAAGACATAGCACATATGGGAATGTCATGCGAGCAATGATGTCAGTTCTTGACTCAACTTCTCCATACTTCAGTCTCTCTTCACAGGTCACGCAAGGACCATCAGTGTGCATGAACAATGTAGCACTGTTGAGGACCTAAATGTGCATACATACCATCATCTCAAATTAGGAAGAACTTGGAGGCAACAGAGATGTGGTTCCTGGGACGAATGTTGCAAATTCCTTGGAATGTCAGAGTAACTAACAACAACTGCCTGAAGGAAGCTAATGAAACTAGAACATTATCAGTTATCAGTTATCAGTTATCAGCTGGGGTATCTTCATTGCACTCCGGACATGTCCATAGGTGCTCAGATCCTCCCCCCAGCATATGCATCAGCGTCCGGTGGCTAATAGTGCCAGTTCTGTGTTGGTTGACGAGGCGCTTTGTTTTCCCGATGTACCTCTCGCGTCTGGCTGTGCCGATTCTTACTCCCAAGTCTTTCATCCTGGACAGCGATGTGGATTCACTGATGTCAAAGTCCTCTGTTCTCGCCATATCTTTGAGGATGTTAATAACATCGGCACGATCCATGGGCTGGCCATCTACAGGGGGTGCAGAGCCAGCCAGTTTATCAGCTCGTTCATTTCCCTCGACTCCCGCATGTCCCGGGACGAAGATGAAGGTGACTTTACGGACAACAGACTTCCGCAGCGACTCAGTCCACTGTCTACGTACAGATCCAGCTTCGACCTTCTGAATCATGCTCATTGAATCACTTAGTACACACACATTGGTTTAATGCTGTGATTCCAGCCATATGAAAGCCTGTGTAACTGCCATCACCTCCATCGTCATGCTGTTCGTGTTCATAGAGTGGGCACCACTGGATTCTTGAACGGTTCAGCCCGCTGAACGGGCTGTAAATGCCCACGCACTTCTCTGCTGCTTTATAACAGATCCATCTGTATAGATGAGCACTTCGGGGCTATCTGAGTGTTAATAGATGAGCGCGTTAACCTCAGCATTGACAGCGGCAGGGTTCTGCTCTCTGCACCGTCTGTCGAGTGTGATAATGCAGGAGAAAGTGCATGTAAAAGCTGGAGGCACCGGCACCCATGCCTTGCCGGAGTTGATACTGGTAAGACTGCAGACCTGTCTGACGACATCTTCCGCCCGACCCATCCATGATTTGCCTCTCTTTAGTCTGTCACCCTTTTCTCTGAATACAGCGTCATGCAGAGGGTGCTGCTCATCTGCACTTATTTTTAAGTATGCACGAGCTCTCCAGATCTTGATCCTGTGTTCCATTGTCGGGAAGTCAAGGAGGTATCTCATTGCTACACAGCTGGTGTCTCTCATGCAGCCCAAAATGATGCGCATGGCTTCGTTTTGTACCTTTTCAAGTCTTCCAATCTGTGTAGGGCTGACAGTGAGGATGGCCAGGGCATACTCGATGCGTGAAAGCACAAGTCCTTGGAACAGAAGTATTAGCAGTCTTTGCTCGATATTGGCAGTCGCCATGACTCTCATTGCCGACAAACCTTTTCGAGCTTTCTTTATGACATAATCGACATGATCTCTGAAGGACAGGCTACGATCAAGCCTCACGCCAAGATATGTCATTGACTGGGTTCTACTCAAAATGCTCCCATCCATTCTTACTGCCGGCAGGTCTGTGTTCACAATATGGTTGTTTAGGGAGAACCATGTAACCGATGCCTTTGCAGGGTTGACAAGGGCATCAGCATCAGCACACCATGAGGAAATTCGATCTAGTTCGCCCTGCATATCATTGGCAACCGCCTGTCTATTTCGACCCTGTCGATACACGAGAACATTATATTCGACAATAAGAATGAGACAAACATCTGTCTTCGGTCATGTGATGAGAAGAGAGGCATTGGAAAACATTGTGATGACTGGAAAGATTAATGGAAAAAGAAACCAGGGCAGAATGGGAAGAGAGGCAGGGACAGACCAAGAGAAATGAAGCTGGATGGATCAAGACGGTGGCATGGAGGCATATCATCAGCAGAGTTGATCCAGAACACCAAAGACCAAGATCTGTGGAGACACACAAAAGCCTATGCCGGATGGCAAGGCACAGGATGATGATGACCATTATGACACATGCTATAAATATTCCTTTATGGGTAGGTTTTCTCATTTTGAAATTTGTCTCTGCCTCTACCATTTCAGTGGTCAAAGCTCCACCATGGAGCAAGCATGACAGGTTTCTGATTATCAGGAAAAGCCCCCCTCACCAAATTTTTTTTCCCCTTTACCTTCCTGACATTATCAGAAAACGGCCTGTCTGGGTTATGACTATCGGCCATTTTTCTCCTGTCTTGCATGGACAACTTTGAGACATTTATGATTGTACACTTCCCTAACAGACATTGCTAAGTGTGTCTGCCCAGAAACCATGCCACCCTTGGAGGGCAAACACTGGGCACCCGGCGCATCTACCAGCATTGACACTGCACCATAACTGACCATGGAAAAGCCAGCTTCTATCCCCGGCACTTGGTCTCAGTCTTCACTTCTGCCTTGGTGGCTAGCTATCATAGATGTCATTGCTGCCATGTTGCCTTCTTTGTACCTCGTTCACAGCTTGCGGATCAACCCTCCTGCATGCTTCCAGCAGAAGCCAGCTCTTCCACTGGGCTACTTATCGCTGCGGGGTGAGTCCTTGCAAGACATACTATTTCATGGTTATCCTCTTAGTCACAAATTTAGACTCACCTCCCAGAGACAGGCACCTCGGCAAATGTGGCATCTAGAAGCTTATCCAGAGATGTCACCTCCACAACACCATGCCTGATAGGCTGCTTGAACACCCAGCAGATGATGTCATACAGCTGAACTGTCACTGGATTGGGTAGAATTTCCTTGCCAACTGTAACTATGTGGACCTAATTAGCAATAAAATGACTGAATTACAATCACAATATATTCTTTTAGACATAAACCCTACAGTTTTTAATCAATCCTATGAAATTATAAATCTTAAAGTTTTACAGAATTTTAAATCTCTACAGTTTTTATAAACCCAACATAACTGATAAACCTTACAGTTTGTTGTCTAGGATCTTAGTTTACAATTAATAGACTATACACTTACAACAAAACTCCCAAAGTGAGAATAAAAAGTAATGAACATTCTCGGACACGGCACTTCTAAAGTTACAGGCAGATACTGCAATTCACTCTACTCTCAGCAAAAATAAAAATTAATTCCCTCATACGTAGGATAGAAGTGGTGGGAGTTGGAGTGTTTGATATATACAAATATACTCATATTTTGCTTAACCTTAAAATGCAGGGGTGGCTTTTGGTATACATAGTCTGAAATTGTACCACTGTAACTGACTTGTAGTTTAGAAAGAGTGAAAAGGAACTTATGTGATAATAATGAAAACAGTTTGTTGAATCCTTTAACAGCTGGTTATAAAATACATGCATATACCACATACACTTAACTCTTTCACTACCAAACAAAAACTGGGCTGTGACCAAACAGAAATTTATGGCAGAAAATTGGAACTAGGGGTGTGTTACAATAATGCTTTTAAAATGGTTAAGATGGTAGCAGATCTATTGTATTACATATCAAATTAAAGAGGATTGCACAAGGAACATGACAGGGTTAATAATTAATTGATAGGTTACAAATATTATGACAATAATGAGAGGTTTAATAATAACAACTGAAATTAAAGAGGTAAAAATTATTTTAAAAACTGCACTTATAAGGTGTTTTCTACACTCCTATACTGCTAATCATGTTTAATTTACTGAATAATCAAACAAACACCAATTGTCTTCAAGAATATAAACAGTATTGCTCATTAAAGTAACCCAAAAAGAAGTTTTGGTTCATATTCTGAACCATGTCTTTTTAACAAAAAATGACAAAAAATAATGGCTGAAATCTGGAAGGTGGGGTCTCTCACAGTAAAGTTATGAAAATGGTTAAAATTGTAGAAGAAATGTTGTATTATATATCAAAATAAAGGGGATTGCACAAGGAATATGTTGGTAGGAGAATTTCTGCTTTAGGTTGTAAATAAAATAAAAATAATAATATAATTTGTAAAATAATTGGACAAAAGTAGGTAAAAATAATGTAAACATTGCACTTAGAATGTGTTTTCTACACTCCTATACTGCTAATAATGTTTAATTTACTGAATAATCAAACAAACACCACTTGTCTTCAAGAATATAAACAGTATTGCTCATTTAAATCAACAAAAAGGAAGTTTTGGTGCATATTCTGAACCATGTCTTTGTCACAAAAATGAAAAAAACTAATGGCCGCAATCTGGAAGTTGGTGTATGTCGCAATAATGTTATGAAAATGGTTAGAATTGTAGCAGAAATGTTGTATTATATATCAAAATAAAGGGGATTGCACAAGGAATATGTTGGTAGGAGAATTTCTGCTTTAGGTTGTAAATAAAATAAAAATAATAATATAATTTGTAAAATATGTGGACAAAAGTAGGTAAAAATAATGTAAACATTGTACTTACCAAGGGGGCGTTGTTATCCAATATCCTGATCACTGCTAATCCTGTTGAATTTACTGCACAAACAACACTTTTCTAAACTATAAATACAATTGCTCCGAATCAATCATCCGAAAAGAAGTTTTGCCGCAGATTCTGAATCATGTATTTTTCTTTTTTCAGACAAAAGTTAGGAGAACACTTGGCAGATTTACATTTAATTGTCATGTCTGTTTGTTTTTATTTACTATATGTGGCAGTCTATTTGTGATAGGCTGCAAAGCAAACTTTGGCGCACAAGTCTGGTCTATTAGTGCAGCCGGAGCAAACAAAAGATGATATGTGTCGTTTAGTTCGAGTGCTACAAAAAACACAGTCTCTATTGACACCGACAAATTCTATTATTTATATTATATTATTTCTATTATAATTCATTAAATTAAATGCTTGGCTCATGTAAATCTTTCGGCATAATTTCCTGCAACAGACTGAAATTCTTCGGCAGGCAGAGTGTCAAACTTTCAGGAATACTCTGAGCTACTTTGCGATGAGCACTTTCCTTTACTTGAAATCCTTCTATAACAATTTTTATCCTCCTTTCTCTGTTTGCCATATGGAATGTAGGATGTGAGCATTGATCTGTGCAATTTCAAAGATCTAGTAGTAGATCTTCTTCCACCACTTAATGGTTTTCCTATCATGGATATTATAATATCCAACCATTTGGTCCATTCTGTCGCAGCCATTCATCGCCGTGTTATTTTCATGGAGACCATCTTCGGCTTGCTTTGCGGTTTTCGCAATCCACTCTCAACAGTTCTCAACAATGCATGTTTGTTTTTTAGCTTTATTTAGCCCTTCCACCAAATAATCATTTCATCAATGGACACATTTTCAAATGGGTAAAATGCTTCCTGGATATTCTTCAGAATCATGTCAACAAGAGGATCAATTTTTTTTTTTTTTTTTTTTTTTTTGGGTACCCTCAGGTTGACATACATGAAACATGGTGTGATAAATATATTATAATTTTCTAATTGATTACTGGGAAACGTAGTGGCAGTGGCATACCAAGGAGTATATAAATGTGCACTTGTACACCAGTAGTCTTTGATACATGGTCTTGGATCAAGTCCCATAGCAATAATGACAGACGTAAACTTCAGCCATTCGTGCTTCGTTGTCAAACACTCAGCTGTTGACGAACATTCACTGGTTTTTCTTTATCACCACGTGCTAAAACTTTAGACACAACTAAAAATTCTTTCTAAATATTCACTGATAAGGGAATCACTATTGTTTAAAACAGTTATAAACAATAATCTAGCTTGATCTCAAGTCATACTACGTGGACGCAAACTGGTGGGCGTTTCCATTGTGAAAAAACAAATTAACACTACCTTAAAACTGAAAATTCACAAGAATCCAAAATTATAAAACGAATGACCGCACCAAAATGGCGTAGAGATCTTTCGGCTGTACGACTTTTTAGTTTACTGTAACTTAAAATTCCGAAACGGAGCAGAAATATGTGAAATAAACCACTGATCATTTTGTGGCACTAAAACGGCGGACTGCCATCTCGGGAAATACATTGTGCCGATAGATGGGTTCACGGTAGCGAAAGAGTTAAAGATTAATTAATGGAGCCTGACCCCTAATGGTTTCCTCAATGTCCAAAGAACTCATATATCATACAAATGAATGGCAAAATAAGAAACACCACACATTAAACATGCAATCAAAGGACTGCTCTCTTACCTGTGGCTCTGTGCATACAAATATGGCTCCATAGACTTTCGGAAGTCCATTACTGGAGGAAAACAGAAAACCAGTTTACACGATGAAAGCTGCTGAATATGTACGATCATTGTTAAATAGTATTTTGAGTGAATTAATTCACTTTTGTTTGTGATCATCTGTGGGTCATCAGCCTACAATCACAGTAATCCAAGATTTGAACTCTAAGGACCACTGAGCGAACTAAAAAAGACAGTTAAATCCATACAAGAGACAAAACTGCAGTTATAGACAAATTTCAAGCAAATGAAAGAAGAAGAAGATCTGAACTCATGTAAGGCATCCTACTCAACACTTGGTTTCACAAATCAAGATAGTGTATGTGTGTAATTGTGCCAAAATAAAACCAGACAGCAGAATAACTCAACATTTTAGTTTAAAAGATAGTGTCTGTGTGTAACTGTGCCAAAATAAAACCAGACAGCAGAATAACTAAACATTTTAGTTTAAAAGAAGAGCAAAAGCAACATAAGATGCTGCAGGAGGTCAGCATGGCCGAATGGATAAGGAGCTCGTTCTTAAACATCCGGTGTGCTGATGTTGAGATAGGAGGTTCAACCCCTACACTGGTCACTTGGGCTAAAACTTCTCGTCTAAGACTTGGGGACATAAATTACAAGTACCTCTGAAGTTGGAGTGTGTCCGCCTGATGGCGAGAGACACTGGTAATAGGAAAAGCTAATCCACACACAAAATTCAGTCCAGTGCTATTAGAAGGAGCACGTATGGGCGACACTGGAGTTCAAAGTGAGTGGGTGCAAAAAAAAACAACCCAACAACATAAGATGCTGACAGATTTCAAACATGCAATACAAACTGCAGAATGAGCTGTGACTATGTATTTATTCTTTTTTTAAAGTGTGACTTCTAACAGAATACCTCCATAAAAAATACTCCATAAAGAATAATTCTTTATTCGGAATTACTCCATAACAATAACTCAAAGAGGAATTACTCCATAATGAATTACTATAAGGGGACATTACTCTATAAAGAACAACTACAAGAGGAATTACTCTTTAGGAATATCTCCAAGAAAAATGCATACATATAGAATATCTTGTCTTCCTTGAGAACCTATGAAATCATTGGAGCAGCCTCCCATGGTCCATTATGTACATCTTATTTCCACATGTGTCTGCCTTTTGCAGCATTTCATTTAAGTTTCTGCCAAGGTTGTTGCTGTTATTTTTCTGTGATGTGTCCAGCACAGTTTATTCTATTTTATCGAGGGACTGTTCGAGTAAGTACACTATGCAGTTGGAAAATATAACCGATCTTGACATATACTCAAAACATTGGATTTTGCATTGTTTTATAATTACAAGGACTTTGTATGGCCCCACATATTGTCTGATGATGTTTATACACTGATACTTGAAATATGTTAATCCAAGAATTTGTCTGAAGCATCTCTTTTCTTGAATGTTTATTAAGAATTGTTTGCATGAAAAATGATTTTTTTTTTTTTTTAATGACTCAAAAAAGATAATCTTTATGAAGAATGATGCTAAGAGGAACGACTGCATGAATAATAATTAAAAATGAGGTTATGATGATCAATGACATTAAAAAAGAGTGATTGGAAGAATATTAACTCAAAATATGAAATACAGAGAATGACTCCATAGAGAATAACACTAAAATACAGAGAATACAAGAATATTAACTAAATGGGCTAGTTTACTTCTGGATTATCCGGGGATTTTATTAATTCTCACTAGAACGAACGAACGAACAAACAAACTTTATTTTCAAAGGGTTAAGAATTGGGCACGCAGGCCCGTCTAACATTCTGCCCTTCTATCACTCTCTTTCATACATTATTTCATTCACACATCATTCAAGGCTAACAGAGAACAGCAACAATATAAAAGATATGCATTATAAAGGCATGGGCAAAATGCGAACATCAAAACTACACGACACAGTAACATTAGATAATGGTCTGACACTTGTTATTAGCCATGTGGAATATAATGGCCTATCAAAAGGGGACTGGCTGTTATACTAGGGTTTTGTTATTATTATTATTATCTCTATTATTAAGGGGGAAGATAATCCGTACTGAGATAGTGTTCGAGTAATTTGCGATTATATGAATAGGGATTGGTGATGTCTTTGATTTCTTGTGGAAGATTGTTCCACAGCTGTGCTGCAGAGTACGTTAAGCTTGTTTTGTATAAGTCAATCCTAGGCTTCGGAACGTGTAATATATTTAAACATTTACTGTGTCTAGCATTATATTTAAACAATGGCCAAAGGTAATTTGGGGCATTCCGATGCAGGATTTTGTGAATTAGTTTAGCTTTATTGAAAAGCAGGCGTTTGCGGAGTGGTAGTAACTGAAGGCGTTTATACAGGCTAGGATTGTCAGATAAATGTTTGTTATAAATTAGACTCATGGCCCGTTTCTGGAGTGAGTAAAGTCGCTTGGTGTTTGAATTAGAACAACCGTCCCAGATTGTAGAGCAGTAATGCCTAGAAGAAGCATTAACCCCAACTTTACTTACTCTGATCAGGAGTGCAGGGGAATTGAACACGCACATATCACTGAAGACCGGAATAAACTAATAACAGTGCAACACTCTAGAAGAATAGCACAGAGAAGAATCATTTAAAGATGGATGATTAGACATAGAATCTAAAGATATAATGATTGTAATGATGATGATATACAGTTAGCTGTGGCGTCTGCAGTCACAATATCATCTCAACCAATCAGGCATATAGGAATATTTGCACAAGACGTGTAATCATAATTAAACATTTATCTGATCAAGTTAATCAATTACTGAAATAACCTTTACATTTATAAACATAAACATTTATCTGATCAAGTTAATCAATTACTGAAATAACCTTTCAAAGTAGAACACTCCAGGGGATGTAAACTGGTAATGAAAGGCTGATGGACTGTCACGAGGCAGGCCACTAGAGAAACCGTTTGGGACGAGCACTCCTTCATGGGAGACCTGAAATACAGGAACCGGTGACTGATTCAGACTTGTATGTTACAGTTCAACTTTGGACACAAATAGGTGACTGGTTCAGACTTGTATGTTACAGTTCAACTTTGGACACAATCAACAGTTAAGGTGCTACAATTTTTTTTTTACAGTAAAATAAATAATAAAAGCTCATTTGCACACCATAAGACATATTGTGGGTACACTGCTAGGTACACCTTTTGCATGATAGCATTGTATAGAATCAGCGTATAAGCTAAAATAATATACAGACACTGCCAGATGAATGTACAATCGTGCAGATTCATCTGCACCAGGCCAAAGCATTATGAATGAGATGAGGTGAGTTGCTCTGTTCGCCATTACCTTTCCTTCCCACAGAAATTGATGGTGTCCATTACACTAGGTTAGCTCAATTGCCAACCATGTTGTCAGACAAAATTCCTTCTCAGCTGGGAACTGATCACAGACCTCCATGCTGATATGACAGTACACTGTACACTATCCTATTATAGCTCCACATTACATCTTAGTTCTGATCCAATCTGATATGTAGTTTTAAAAACAAGCTTCCACCTTGTTCAACCGGCCTTTTCAGCCTTGATTATAATTGTGGTGGTTCACAGTGCAGTCTTAGTTTCTTTTTTTCTTCTGTGTCAATTTTTCTGTGCAGCAGATTTTATGCCTGTGTGGCCAGTTGGGGGTGTGGTCATTGGGGGTGTGGTCATTGGGAGTGTGGTCAGCTGGGGGTTTGGCCAGTGTGGTTTCCTTAGTGTTTGCCTCTTCTTGCTTTCCCTCTGTCAGTGAAGGCTCATTGCCAGTCTGTTTTAGTGGATGTAGTCCTCAGAAGGACTCATAAACTGGTTTAGTGCTTTGTTTCCTTTTGTGCCCTTTTTCTGTGCCTCTTCAATTTTTTATCATCTAACTTTTATCAACCAATAGAACATTGGATCTCAACAATCTCACAACAAATGCTGCCTTTCTTTGCTATCTCTCATATCTATTTCCATGTCTTTCCCATTCTCCAAATCCCTTCCCTGTGTGTTTGAGGTCTTCTTATATTTCTTTACCTTGTGGACTCCAGGGAAAGGACTTTCAGCAAGAATATTTCAATCTATCAGCCCCAAATTCTGGCCTCTAACCATGAATACTTCAATCTATCAGCCCCAAATTCTGGCCTCTAACCATGAATACTTCAATCTATCAGCCCCAAATTCTGGCCTCTAACCATGAATACTTCAATCTATCAGCCCCAAATTCTGGCCTCTAACCTTGAATACTTCAATCTATCAGCCCCAAATTCTGGCCTCTAACCTTGAATACTTCAATCTATCAGCCCCAAATTCTGGCCTCTAACCATGAATACTTCAATCTATCAGCCCCAAATTCTGGCCTCTAACCTTGAATACTTCAATCTATCAGCCCCAAATTCTGGCCTCTAACCTTGAATACTTCAATCTATCAGCCCCAAATTCTGGCCTCTAACCTTGAATCTATCAGCCCCAAATTCTGGCATCTAACCATGAATACTTCAATCTATCAGCCCCAAATTCTGGCCTCTAACCTTGAATACTTCAATCTATCAGCCCCAAATTCTGGCCTCTAACCTTGAATACTTCAATCTATCAGCCCCAAATTCTGGCCTCTAACCATGAATACTTCAATCTATCAGCCCCAAATTCTGGCCTCTAACCTTGAATACTTCAATCTATCAGCCCCAAATTCTGGCCTCTAACCATGAATGCTTCAATCTATCAGCCCCAAATTCTGGCCTCTAACCATGAATACTTCAATCTATCAGCCCCAAATTCTGGCCTCTAACCATGAATACTTCAATCTATCAGCCCCAAATTCTGGCCTCTAACCATGAATACTTCAATCTATCAGCCCCAAATTCTGGCCTCTAACCATGAATACTTCAATCTATCAGCCCCAAATTCTGGCCTCTAACCATGAATACTTCAATCTATCAGCCTCAAATTCTGGCTTCCAGCCATGAATGCTTCAATGTATCAGACTACAGCAATGTCCTTCTTCATGACTATTTAAATCTATCAGCTAGCAGTTCTGCCATTCTGCTTATGGCTGAGAGTCAGGATTGCCATTGCATACTCCAAAACAGACATGACCAGCCCCTCGTACAGAAGACATAGATGGCGCTGCTCACAGTTTGCTGCCGCCATCACCCGCATCGCTGCCAAACCCCGCTTGGCCTTTGTTATCACCTGGTCTATGTGCACATTATAAGCAAGGCTTCGATCAAACCGTATCCCCAGGTAATTCATTGCCTGCGTTCTTTCCACCGTCCCTGAACACAGCATTACAGTTGGTGTTGGATTGTTGACAATATGATTATTCAGCGAGAACCAAGTCACTGTTGCCTTTGTTGGGTTGACCATTGCCCCGGCTTTATCACACCAAGTACTTATGCGATTGAGTTCGGTTTGTAGTTCCACAGCAACTTGATCTCTATCCTTGCCCTGACGATACAGGTGTAGGCGTTGAACAGTACCGGAGATAATGGTGATCCCTGTGGTAGGCCAGGATATATTGTTGTTGGTTCCAAAGTCCAACTGCCACATCTAAAAACTACTTTCCGTTGGAAGAGGCCTGCAGCGATCCAACTAAGGAGGAATGGACTTACGTTTAGTTCGAGAAGCTGAAACATTAAAAAATCCAGTGGTACTCTGTTGTATGCGTCCTCAAGATCAATCGCTGCAGCAACGGTTTCAGTGCCTGAGTGGAAACCTTCATAGACATCATGGGCAAAGACTGCTGCATTGGTCGTCCAGGTTTCTCTTTTTGGACGGTACCCACCCAGGGTAGGTGGGAAAACACCTTGCCTCTCTAGTTGGCTTGATATTTTCCTGGCAATTACCTTCTCCAGCAGCTTGCCTATTGTATTCTGCATGGTTATAATTCGATATCCGTGAATTTTTTTGTGGTCTTTGTCAGGCTTCGGCAAGGGAATCAGATAGCTGTGTAACCATTCCTCCTTGATGCTAGCACTCCCTATACTGTTGTTGTACATGTCTGCTAGTTTCTCTAGCTCATTGTCGGTACACCTATTTATGTCGTCGTATCTTATGCCATCAGGACCTGGAGCACTGTTTTTTGATCGTCGAAGCACAGCCTTGATTTCTTTCACTGTCACTGTGTCTTCATCCGAAGTGTTCTGGGCCTTGCATCTGTCTGAAGTGACCTCCTTGGCCAGATTTCGGCCTCCCATGTCTGTCTGGTTGCTTTGCTCAAGGTAGCGTTCAAAGAGGGCTTTGCCCTTGTCCTCGTCAGTCCTCTGCCAGATGAGGTCAGCACCTTGGAAGTCTGAAATGCTCTTATTCTTGACTACACCACTCATGCTTTTATTATTGTCGCCAGAACAATTTCAGTGACTTGTCTGTGCTTACTCTTTGACACACCTCTGCCCATTTTTCGCTTTTAACAACCTTGACCAGTTTTTTGAAGTAGCTTACTTTTGTGTGCATCTCTCTTTCTAAGTGCAAGCAGGGACTAGGATGACCAGCTCTGTTCTTCTTGGCATTTTGCCATCTCCTCACAGCACTACGCTTATCCACCCAAGCCTTCTCCACCTCGAAACTCCACCACGGTGGCTGCTCCCAGCTTTTTTTCCTGCCCTGAAACGTTCTGCGCTTGTTGCGTCTTATTTTACTCACCACATCTTGCCCTGTACTGTCATACTGGAACGTCTTTGCCTTTAGCTTGTGCTGCCTGGTTCTGCCTTTCTCCACCAGTATGCTGCACGGTCGCTGCCATGGTGTCCTAGGACACCCCATCTACACACTGTAGTGAGTGAAGGTGAAACTAGCGCCAGATCAATAGCACTGTCCTCATCGCCCGGACGGCTTGCTGTCCTGGTGACACAGCCACTGTTGATACAAACCAGGTCGATGGTTTCCAGTGCAGTCTCGAGCTCCTCCCCCTGTGTATTGAAGGAAGTGTTTCCCCATGATCTGCCTTTAGCGTTGAAGTCACCACAAAAAATAACATTTCTCTCGTGGCCTAATATGCCACTTAAGCACTTAACTGACCTGTTTTCCTGTTAAATACAAGTGAAATTAGCTACAACACACAATACACACACAGCAGATAGAAAGGATGGAAAGGATACAGAATGAAGCTATGCGCATTATTCTTGGATGTACAAGAGATACAGCATTCAGGGCGATGCGCTACCTTCTTGGTTTTCCACCATTGAAGAGAGAATACAAGGTTGCAGAGCACGCGCCTACCTCAGAATTAACGCAAACACACAACATCCACTGCATAGTGAAATTAGGAAGGTGAAGGGCAGCAGGTTAAAAAGAGGACGGTCGTGGATGGGTCAAGCCGAAGACATTCTTCAACAGGTGTGTTCACTTGAGGACTTAGAACCTGGTGAGGAGTGGGTGCAAGTGCCAACAGACTTCTGCACATCCTTTTCAGTTTGCATCCAACTAGATAGAAGATGCAGACAAGAAAATCCGGCTGCTGTTGAGGCTGAAGTACAAGCGTTGATTTTCGAGAATTCGCTAGACGGTGACGCGGTCATCTACACAGATGGGTCGGTCGTCCGACATGTGAGAAGCTCATGGGCCTTTACAGCTCGGGCCGGAGGGAGAATTGTGAAGGAGGACTCTGGTGCTTTCACTGAAACCACAAGTAGCCTGAACATGGAAGTCCTGGCAGTAAGTAAAGCAATAACATGGCTCGAGACACAGACATTCACTAGGGCTTGTTTCCTTAGCGACTCAATGAACATGATCAAGAGGATAGAGGAGGGGTCGATCCGAAGAGATTGGTTGCTGCCTCTGGAGCGGTCTTGACTGGCAAAGATTAGTTTCATCTTCGTGCCAGGGCATGCGGGAGTACAAGGAAATGAGCGGGCTGACAAGCTCGCAGGTGAGGCTACTGTGGAGGGCGGACGCGCCATGGACCAGGCCGACATTCTGAATGCTCTACGAGAAGTAAGACTTTTGCGAGAACCAAGTGATGACTGTGAATCTACAACAATGGCCAGACTGCGAGAGCAGCAAATTAAAAGAGGGGTGGCCAAACAAGAACACTACGCAGGAAGCCAAAGAAGATTGATAAACCAACACAGAACTGGCGTCGTTAGCCGCTACACGTTGCAGGATTTGCTGAGGAGGGGATCCGAGCACTTATGGACTGAATGGTTCGATGTGCAATGAGGATGATCTGTCGACTAACTAACTAACTAACTAGTTCTGCCATTCTTTGTGAATACTTAAATCTATCAGCTTACAGTTCTTCCATTCTTCACGAATACTTAAATCTATCAGCTTACAGTTCTTCCATTCTTCACGAATACTTAAATCTATCAGCTTAAGTTCTTCCATTATTCATTAATACTTAAATCTATCAGCTTGCAGTTCTCCCATTCTTCGTGAATACTTAAATCTATCAGCCCTAAATAATGGCTTCTAATCATTAAATGTTTCAAACTGACCTGTTTTCCTGTTAAATACAAGTGAAATTAGCTACAACACACAATACACACACACACAGTACATGCACACACCTGTCGGACATTGTGCTGCTTCTTTCCACTCTGCCACACCCACCAGACTCTGTCATTAGGCCTGATCTTGACCACCTTGGGCTCCAGGCCAGCATCTGTCAGGTGCACTGTGTGATTCTGTGGAAAATACAATCATTCATTCTTTCCTGGTTGTTCCAAGGAAACTCAGTCATGATTCGCATAGTACATGACACAAAGATCTCAAAGTTATTATAGCAAATGTATTGAAATAACAAGTGGTGGGTGGATTGGTGTGTGCATGGTGTTTAAAAAAATAAGTTACGTAAACACGGGTACTCCACCTTCCTAACGTGTGCCACAAGTGAGTGGAGGTTTCTTACTTCTCCTTTAATAGTGGATACCCCTACCCCATATTTTTTAACTTCTACCTTAGGCCGTAATTTAGTTATGTCTTTGTGTCCTTCAGACACACATGGCTATTTCTGTAACACATTCGTCATATTACTTTTATACTTATTATAGATCTTATATCACTTGTTATATTCCTTCAGCCCATTATACTTTTTACAGAACTCATATTACTTGTTATATTCCTTCAGCCTTTTAGCTTATTAAAAAATAGTTAGTTGCATGTCCTTTACAGGACGTAGCAGTCATCCCCAGCATTTTTTGGCTGTTCGTGATTCATGGGCAAGTTTACGTTCAGTAGTTTGCCATTGATTTCTGAATGGCCGGCACCCATACTATTTCATAAAAGAACCGACACTGCTGTGTTTTGAACGCTGGTATACAGAGTTACGTAACCTCTTCGCCACGGAGCAGACTTTTACTTATTACATAACTTATATTGTTTGTTAGGAACGTAACCTGCGCGAGAATCGGTAGCGGTTCTTGCTTCTTTGGTAACTTACGGGGTATGTGAGCCGGTCGCTAAGAAAGCAATGGCAAACTACTGAGCGTAATCTTGCCAAGAAATCAACAATCAGCTGAAAGATGCTGATGTTGACAGCGATGTCCTGTAAAGGATATGCGGGAAAAAAAACATATTGCTTGTTATATCCCGTCAGCCATTAAAAATATTCTCCAGACACACACCAGGAATTGACCTAACTGAGGTAAGGATGGTTTAAAGTTGTAGCCTGATATAAACAGCTGTACCCGTGGTCCAGGATTGACAACAACACTGCAGGAATCTGTGGAATTGTTGGCGTCAGAGACTCTGTACGTGTAGAGGCCAATGTTTGCCAGGTGTGTAGTGGCGTGCCCTGACCTGGCCAACAGTCGACCCGCGTCTTCATCAATTGTCTGCAGCAGCTCTGAGATAAAGTTAAAAACACAGGTTTGTAATTTACTTATTCAATGTCTTCACTTTTCTAATCTGAGGTAATATAAAATAACACAACGTAACTGCAACTTTTATGCAGGTCTTAATCAGATGTGACTGAGCTACTGTATGACAGTAGATGGTATTACCTGCTTTCTGTTAGCGACGAATGTTGGGTGGCAGTCACCAAACCCAACACCCCACATTGTGCCAACAGCTTTGGGTGGATGAGTGCAATTGGGAGGGTACAAGCCTTACCCTAGTGTGAGGAAATCCAACCTAAAGACTAAATGTCATGGCAGGGCAGACCAGGCCCTAAGCCTTGGTTGGCAACTGGTCTAGGATGGAAGCTCTGACAGGCGGACAGAGTATTGCTTTGCTGATCTGGCAGCTTCTGCAGCTTGTCTTGTCCCAGACGTATTGGTGTTACCTTTCCTCTGAAGTAAACTAGACAGGCCGAGAGAAGGATCAAGCTGCATGAGCAACACATGGTCTCTAAATACAGCCCAGGCTTTGTGTTATGGAGAGGTATAACTCCATTTTACAAACTATCGTCTGTCAAGACGGCGAGATGCCAGTCAATGCAGCTTTACAGAACACAGTTACGGAAAACACAGGATGCTGCAGTGACTAGCCTTCATCAGTGAACAAATACATACATAATCTGAGATAAAGAAGTATAGTTGGTTCATTGATTGGTTTATTTATTGATTGGTTGGCTGGTTGGTTAGCTGGTTGGTTGGTTGGCTGGTTAGTTGCATGGCTGGCTGTACAGCTAGCTGGTTTGTTGCTTGGATGGCTGGCTGACAGGCTGGTTGGTTGGATGGTTGGCTTGTTGGCTGGCTGGTTGGTTGGATTGTTGGTTGGCTTGTTCGTTAGTTGGTTAGTTGGTTGTTGGTTGGCTTGATGGTTGGTTGGTTGGTTGGTTAGTTTACTGGCTGGTTGACTGGCTGGCTGGTTGACTGGCTGGCTGGTTGGTTGGTTGGTTGGTTGATTAATTGGTTGGTTGATTGTTGGCTGGCTGGTTGGTTGGCTGTTTAGTTGAATGGCTGGCTGAACAACTGGCTAGTTTGTTGCTTGGATGGCTGACAGGCTGGCTGGTTGGTTGGTTGGCTTGCTGGTTGGTTGGCTTGAAGATTGGTTGGTTAGTTGGCTGTTGGCTGGCTTGATGGTTGGTTGGTTGACTGACTGGCTGGTTGCTTGGTTTGTTAGAAAATCTCTGGAAGAATGAATTCTAATTCCTGAGTCCAGTGCTTTGATATTCAGGTCACCTGATCCCTGAGAAAGCTTGCATCTATTAGGGTGAGTTTGGTGAGTTCACTATCACTACAGATCCTCTTCTCCTTACTCTTTTATATTGAAAAGCACAGTAGCTTCAATTTTCAGTTAAGTATTGATATAAGAATGCTTGTCACATTTCTTCCATCTACAGACAAGCTGTGATATAAATGTCTGTTGGCCAGCACATCTGACTGCAGCATAGCATGTTGATTGCCAGTGGCAGATGCCCTGATTCAAGTCAATTCAACCTTACTGGAGACACAACCATGAAGCTGCACCACAGCAGAGCTGTGTGCTACCACTCAACTATAGTAATACCAGCAGGTTAGAGCTGTCAACACGCACCAGGTGACAATTCGTGACCCAGATTAGAAACGTATCAAGAGACAGTGGAACAAAGCCAGGTTTTATAGCATAGCTACAGTCATCAGTGTATTATCAGGGCCCATAAGCGGAGACAATAATAGTAACTTAAAGACTTTTAAAGGCTTCATGCATAGATGTTCATTTTTAAAAGCTGCTTGTACAAATGTTCATCTTTAAAAGACTTTAAATGCAAATTTTCTCCTTTTAGATGCTTCATGCTCAAATGTTCATCTTTTAAATGATTCACAAACAAATGTTTATCTTTTAAATGATTCACACACAAATGTTCATCTTTTAAGATTTCATACACAAATGTTCATCTTTTAAGACTATACACAAATGCTCATATTTTAAATGCTTCACACACAAATGTTCATCTTTTAAGACTTCATACACAAATGCTCATCTTTTAAATGATTCATACACAAATATTCATCTTTTAAGATTTCATACGCAAATGTTCATCTTTTAAGACTTCATACACAAATGTTCACCTATAAAAGACTCCATACACATTTTTCATCTTTTAAATGTTTCATACACAAATGTTCATCTTTTAAATGCTGCATGCACAAATGCTCATCTTTGAAAGGCTGTATGCACATATGTTCATCTTTAAAAGCTTCATTCACAAATGTGCATGTCAAATTTGATGCGCAAATGTGCATCCTTTAAAATATCATGAGTTCAATTATTTCTACTTCACAGAGTGGATTGCCACTAAGTAATTCAGCACTCGACCCCACCCCACCTCAGTCGCCAAGCAAATGAAACAATCTTACTGTCATCTTCTGCTGATGTTGATGCGGCCTGAGATTCCGGGTTCGTGACCTTATCTTCCTCCAAAATCAGAAGATTGCCTCCATCTCGGAGTGCAGCCTGGCCATCCCACATCCAGGAGACTCGATCACCAGTCTGAGCGTACAGGACATCTGGTTGGAAGAAACAAAGGCTCTTTCAATGTTCTAATTGGATAATACCCTACGGATGTTGACTGGTCTGTGGAAATGTTGGGCTGGCCTCATGTACCCAGTACACCTGGATGTGTGTACATGTGTCTTACAGTTTTGTTTGGTAACTTACAGGATACAACTAAAGTCAGCAGGAAGATTAAAATAACTGGAGTGGATGATAATCATCATCATCACCATCATCATCATCATCATCATCATCATCATCATCATGTGCCTCACCACCTGGAATGGCTGTCTTGTCTCTCCACTGATCTTCGTCCTGTGTCTTATGGATCAACTCTGCTGATGATATTCCTCCAAGCCACCAACTCAATCCATCCAGGATCATTTCTCTCTGCCTCTGCCTCTGTTCTCACTGATCTTTCCAGTTTTCACGATGTTCTCCAATGCCTCTCTTCTCATCACATGACCAAATAAAGCTGTTTGTCGTCTTCTTATGGTCGCATATAATGTTTTATTTCATTAGCATCTTCTAGGCCACATGTGTCAAACTCAAGGCCCGGGAGCCTCATCCGGCCAGCCGTACAATCATATCAGGCCTGAGAGATCTCAACCAACGTACAAATATATTCGCCCAAGAGAGAATTTGAGGCAAAAATATTTTTTTATGGTCACGATATAAAGTGCAAATCAAATTTCCTAATTAGCAGCCTTCTGAATGATAAGCTACCTGAGAGCGTTCTCGCTTCGATCAGAATAAGCGAAAATAAAAGTTGTGTAGTGAATTAGTGTTCGTCGTTATAGTTACCTAGCAAAGTTCAGTTGCTCGTTTTGGATATGCGCATAAAAAATGAAAGTAGTGTAATGCCTGGATATTACATCACCTTCTCCCGTCAACTTTATAAGAGCCAAAGGTTTAAATCACCGTCAATTTCAGTCTTTTTTGCAGGAAAAAGAGTCAGCGTTCAGCGACATGCCTTATACAGAGGTGCAGTGGCTAAGTAGGGGGAAAGTTCTCAATATATTTTTCCAGCTGATCGAGGAAATCTCTCAATTCATGGACAGTAAAGGAAAAGATTCCAGTTTTTCGTGATAAAAAGTGGAAATGTGACTTGGTGTTTCTGTCTGATATAACCACTCATCTCAACATCTTGAACCTGCAGCTCCAGGGACGGGATCACATTATCACTGACATGCATGATGCAGTCAAGGCATTTCAAGTGAAGCTGTGCTTATTCCTGAAGAGATGCCCCGGCTTCATCTACATGAACCTTGAGTATGTTTGGTAGCACATATCTGTGGGAGCAGCTGTTTTCTGTGATAAAGATTAACAAAACATCACACAGGAGTCATCTCACTGGTGAACACTTGCAGTCCATCATGAGAATCTCAATGACACAAAACAATACTCCCAGCATAAACGAACTTGTAGCTAAGAAAAGATGCCAAACATCGTGCTCTGACAAACTGACATATGAGTGAAAATGTGTATACCAATGATGTTTTAATATTGAAACTTTTTTCTGTTTTAATTTATATTAATGTTTAAAAAAATGTTTAATGTTCGGTTTATTGAATGTTTATTCTGTCCGGCCTGCAACCTCATGTGTGATTTGAGTTTTGGCCTGCTGAGCGATTGAGTTTGACACCCCTGTTCTAGGCAATTGTAGTTAGTTACTCTGGCAGTCCAAGGTATTCACAACATTCATCTCAGGAACCACATCTCTGTTGCTTCTAAGCTCTTCCTAATTTGTTCATTCACAGTCCATGATTCACTTCCATACAGCAAAATAGGTTTTAAATA
Organism: Cepaea hortensis; assembly: GCA_963921405.1. Lineage (NCBI taxonomy): Eukaryota > Metazoa > Mollusca > Gastropoda > Stylommatophora > Helicidae > Cepaea > Cepaea hortensis. The sequence continues at coordinate 124,382,064 of OY992882.1, read as the reverse complement.
ACATTTGAGCACTCTCTTTCTTACTTTCAGTGATTTATTGCATGAGATACTTTTCATTTTCTGAAATGCAGTTTTTGCTTGACCTTTTCATCTCTTAATCTCTGTCATGCTTCTTCCATCTGAAGGTGTCAATTCTTGCAATCTTAAATGTGTAAACATTGAATAACACAGGTGAGAGAAAACAGAGGAGAGGAATGCCACCAGTAGGTACATGAGTCAACAGGTCAGTATAAACCAAGCTGAGACAAAAACCTATGTCGAGATCCTGTGGAGGAAAACAAATTCAAACACATAAACTGTCTTCTACCTCTTCAGGTCTGGAGCAGGAAATGTTGATGATAACTCTCCGGTCCCTGCTTTGATTTGATATTTTGGTGAACTTGACGTTGCTTATATTATTCTCTGTCACCCAATCGTTGAAGCTGCACACATATATCTTTTTGTCACCCAAACATTGAAACTTTCTGCGTACATCTTTCTGTCACCCAAACATTGAAACTTTCTGCGTACATCTTTCTGTCACCCAAACATTGAAGCTTTACACATACATCTTTCTCCATCACCCAAATGTTGAAGCTGTCCACATACATCTTGCTGTCACCCAAACATTGAAACTTTCTGCATACATCTTTCTGTCACCCAGATGTTGAAGCTTTCCACATACATCTTTCTGTCACCCAGATGTTGAAGCTTTCCACATACATCTTTCTGTCACCCAAACATTGAAACTTTCCACATACATCTTTCTGTCACCCAAACATTGAAATTTTCTGCATACATCTTTCTGTCATCCAAACATTGAAACTTTCTGCGTACATCTTTCTGTCACCCAAACATTAAAGCTTTCCACATACATCTTTCTGTCACCCAAACATTGAAATTTTCTGCATACATCTTTCTGTCATCCAAACATTGAAACTTTCTGCGTACATTTTTCTCAGTCACCCAAACATTGAAACTTTCTGCGTACATCTTTCTCAGTCACCCAAACATTGAAACTTTCTGCGTACATCTTTCTCCGTCACCCAAATGTTGAAGCTGTCCACATACATCTTACTGTCACCCAAACGTTGAAGCTGTCCACATACATCTTTCTGTCACCCAAACATTGAAACTTTCTGCATACATCTTTCTGCCACCTAAACATTAAAGATTTCCACATACATCTTTCTGTCACCCAGATGTTGAAGCTTTCCACATACATCTTTCTGTCACCCAGACGTTGAAGCTTTCCACATACATCGTTCTGTCACCCAAACATTGAAGCTTTCCGCATACATCTTTCTGTCATCCAAACTTTGAAGCTGTCCACATACATCTTTCTGTCACACAAACTTTGAAGCTTTCTGCATACATTTTCTGTCACCCAAATGTTACAGCTTTCCACATACATATTTCTGTCACCCAATCATTAAAGCTGTCCACATACATCTTTCTGTCACTCAAACATTAAAGCTGTCCACATATATCTTTCTGTCACCCAAACGTTAAAGCTTTCCCCACATACATTTTTCTCTGTCTTCCTCTGCCTCTGTTGCCAGATATGTTAGCACATTCGATTCATTTCTCTAGTCCACCACTTCTGTTGCTATGCCCCAGAAAGTGTATGTCTTTTCCTGCTGATTTTGAAGATCTTGTAACTCCTGCACTTCTCAGTACCCCAGTGTTTGTATTTGTCTGTACCTGATGGTTTTGAAGATCTTGTAACTCCTGCAGCTCTCAATACCCCAGTGTTTGTTGTGTTCTCTGTCCATCTTTATGCAAATTCCATTCTACTATTACCCTTACCCTGTACAACCCCAGAACAGAAGTTACATTAGGGTCTGTATCCAGGTATCCTGGCTCAGATGATACACCCAATATTCTTCTCGAAGGCTACATCGCCACGGCATCCATTTCTTCAGCATTCCATTACTTAATGCCAAGTATTCACATCCTTACAGAACAACACATCTTCAGTAAGTGAATGTTTGTACTTGTGATATTTCTTTGTGTGCTAAATACACGTACTTTGATGTGTAGCCATGGGATAACCTGTTTTGTCCTGAAATAATGTATGAAAGGAGAGGGAAAATAATGGCAGAATGTTAGATGGGCCACCATGCTAAAGTTTTGATCCTTTCAAAATAGTTTTAATTTTCCTTAATTCATTCAGCATTCATTTGCAGTGCTTACCTGGGCTGAACACTTTTCCTTTGATCTCAACCTTATGTTCTTTAGGCCGTGGTTTGACAATCACTGTTCCAATATAATAAGCTGCTTCATCGTAATTTTGGTCAGAGTAATAGTATACCCCAGGTTGTCTAAATTCATGGCACATCAAACCTTGGTTGCTGAAACAAACAAATAAATGCAAAAACATCAGAGGTGATGATAGTGCCAAGCTCTTCAATATTGCTACAGTGATAGTTCATTGTAGGCCTAAAATTAAGGCATATGAAACCACAACATCCAGCTTAAGAATTGAGGTGGAGGCAGTCACTGCGGCTCTCCGCTGGATGGAGAATACGACACACACACACATCGTGATGGTAACTGACTCAGAAAGCATGCTGACGAGGGTGAGGACGGGCAGGCTTCGTGCGGAGTGGCTTGCTTCGCTTCAAAGGTCACGGGTGACACGCATCGCCTGGATCTTTTCTCCGGGGCATGCCGGTGTGCTGGGAAATGAACAGGCGGACAGATTGGCTGGCTGTGCAGAACTTGGTGGAGTATTGATACATGACAAGGCAGACGTGGTTGCGGCCTTGTGGGAGCACGTGCACACCTCGGAGGAGCAAATGGATTACCATGGTCTGGCAAGAATGAGACAGCGAGGAGTGACGAGGGGATCTGGCCGACGCTCAACGCTCAGAGGAAAGGCGAGACGGACTTATAATCACATTGCTACTGGTACTGGTACAGCTTGGAACTCTTCGCTGGCTGCTGAGGATGGGGACAGAGCACATATGGGAATGCCCCGAATGCTGTGATGTCGATTCCTAAATCAATCAATCAATCAATCAATCAATCATGTAGGCCTAAAACTGCAAACCCTACAGTAGTAATGTCATAAACTCACACAATTATATTACAAACACTGGCTGATTTTACCTCGGATTTTGGTGCCACCTGAAACCATTCACAGTTGGCTGAAAAAGAGAATTTAAAGTTCCTTATTAGAAAATTAGAACATTCTAGTGAAAAGTAGATTTTTCAGTCACTTTTATATAAGGAAGATTGATTACAAAATATTCCATAGGGAAAGTAAAATTTAATCTGGAGATTACCAGAGACACAATCTATATTTAGGTGTACTCAAGCTGAAGATGGGAGCCAATCAGAACCCAAATCTTGCATTCATAATGTGGAGAGTGCTGGGAATTAGTGTTTTGTTTGCCTACCGAGATAGAAGTTAAGACATCACCATCTTCCAATTCTTAAAGTCATGAGGAGTGTTTGCATTCAACAACAACTCTGCTACTTTTATCCAAATAACATGAACACATGTTTACGTTTGTAGTATTCTTCTTCTTCGTTCTTCATCCCAGTGGAGTATATCACACCTAGCTATGCACCTCAGAGGTCAGTGTGTCCATCTTCGGCATGCATTTGTGTCAGCCTTACTTCCTCTTGACACATTCCATTGAAGGTAATGTTAGGCATTCTTTTCTAACAATTTTGCTAAGGTACCAGCCTTCTTCTTCTTTTTCTTTGTTGATCATCTGATATTTGTTTTGGACATTAGTGTATTGTGCCTATTTACAGCCGAGCTACGATATTTGTGCCTTTTGGCTGACCATCCGGCTTCTTCAAATATTTGTTGACCGGATTAGCCTTCCTAGGTGGACAGCAGCCATATGCCCTATTATTTGTGATGTCCTGCCGCCATGATATGTTCAACATACATATCTTTCACAAATGCCCTACTATTTGCAATGTCCAACAGCATGAAATGCCTTTTGCCCCATCCAATGGTATTATTATTGTATCTTTTGTAAACTCAAGGGATGATTCATTTCATATAATAATATCCTTGAACGCAATGAGTTAAAGTAACTGCTCCTTGGGACAGAAGTGTTAAGACTAATAGTAACATATTCATCAAAAATGTAACAAACTGGTCACTAAACTTTGCCAGATTATACAATAATCCAAGTTTTCCTCCTTTTCTGCTGTCTTCATCTCCTCCTCCTTTTCTGCTGTCTTCATCTCCCATTGAAGCACAGAGCCTCAACCAAGTCATGCCCTGCCATCCTATCTTTGATATCTCCTGCAGGTCCCTCCATGTGCTCCCCATATTATTAATCCAAAAATGCTAATCTTACAAAATTTCATTTCCTTCTACCACCTTTGCTGTTTTCCCAACTCATAAACAGTACTAACATTTCAGGCCCCAATACTGGTGATTTTTATAGATGAAGGGAGGTAAGTCAGCAATCCAGACACCTGACTTACTCCCAACTGCATCATATCTCTTTCAGACGAGCCCCTTTCATCTTGGTTGGCTGAGTTATTCTTGTCTTCTTTTTGTCAGATTTGTTCATGATTGGTTGGCTTTTGTTAGACTTGTTAATGATTGGTTGGCTTTTGTTAGACTTGTTAATGATTGGTTGGCTTTTGTTAGACTTGTTAATGATTGGTTGGCTTTTGTTAGACTTGTTAATGATTGGTTGGCTTTTGTTAGACTTGTTAATGATTGGTTGGCTTTTGTTAGACTTGTTAATGATTGGTTGGCTTTTGTTAGACTTGTTAATGATTGGTTGGCTTTTGTTAGACTTGTTAATGATTGGTTGGCTTTTGCAGCTACAGTTTTCTATGGGATGGGTTAGTCAGCTTTGTGCCAACCCTCCTTGGCCACCTCTTATGTCAGGCATGCCAGGTTGCACTGTTAACATTGTATGCTACCCTTACCACGGTAATATACAGACATATCTTTTGGGTAGTTCTCTAAAACAAAGCCACAAGTTCTCATGTGTGAAAGACAAGAATATTTCAACTTATGACAGAAACCGTACCTCGTATGGAGAATCCTCTTTATGGTTGTCTCCAGGTGCCTCTATCTGATAGACATGGTGCAGCTTCTGACACTGGCAACAGATAAAAGTTGAAATCTAAATATCTACGAAACAAATATCAAAATAACTAGTTAATATATTAATACATGTCCTCTGCAGTACAGGAGAATATGGGAAATACTACCATGTTCTCAGCAGGAGACAGACTCCCAAATGCACTCCCAGTAGTTGGGAATAAGCAATGCACTAGAGTGCAGCAAACACAGTTCAGGGGACAAGGTGCCCACCAGGTGGACAAATCAGCACCTAAGAAGAGCTGGGCACCCACTCACTTGTCCTCATAGCCAGAAATTGCTGTAAAAGGTAAAGGTCACAAATAACCCATGTGGATATAGAATTCAAGGGAAAACCATCACATAATGTTCCCAAGAGTAAGTTTATTCATGCCACAAATCTCCAATGAAGGAATGAGGGGGGGGGGGGGGGGGGGGGGGGGGGGGAAATTGAGGCATCGATTAGGATGTTATGCTGACAATGGCATGCACATGATCAGACAAGGGTTTGATGCCAGCTCTCTTCACTTGCTAAGGGAGGGAAAGACTGATCACCTAAAAATGTGATGATCCTAACACTTCACACAACCACTGCAGACTCCTGCTATTTGACTTGTTTATTTTTATGTGTAGAAACTGTATGCCAGCCTTTGGGTTGACCAACCTGGCATGACGTGACATAATACAAGGTGCCGAACAGAACGTAATAATAGGTACTGATTAGCACATATAGACATAGGGCAAAGCAACGAACAAGCATATCTTAGAGGAGATTGATAAAAACAAAATAAGGCATAACAGAACATAATAACAGATCATAATTGGTACACACAGAGCTGGAGCAAAAGCAATGAACAAGAATATCTTAGAGGAGACCATGGTAAGAGCAAAGTCACGTAATAACACTTGCCTTATTTTTGTCCCACCTCCACCAGACCCTGTCCCCTTCCTCGATGAGAAGGATCATTGGACTGAAAGTTCGGTCCAGCACTTCCACTCGGTGCTCTCTGTACAAGACAGCCAATGAGAACACTGGTTACAAACATGCCTGTGTATCACATGATATGTGTGTACGTGTCACACAGTGGAACAGTATTACATTCCTCATCTATGTATGTTTGTATGTTGTATTATGTATAGCATGCATATGCATAAGACCAATGCTAAACAGCTAAACAAGGCTTGGCATAAAGTGAACAATCAAACGGTACAATAATGCGAGACATTGTACAACTGGAGGCTCATACTTTACAAGCAATGATAACATTACACAAGTCATTGTACAACTAGAGATTCCCACATTTCCCACAAAGTTAGTTGCATATGCTTTACAGGACACTGCAGTCAACCCCAGCATTTTTTGGCTGTTTGTGATTTCTTGGCAAGTTTACATTCAGTAGTTTGCCATTGCTTTCTAACGACTGTAACGGAGTGTTTCGGGTTCACCTTGGGTAGTGAGAGTGAACCACACCCGAGGTGTCTCTAGCACTCCCGTGTATTCTAGCCCCAGGGGTTGGACGAGCAGATACACTTTTTTTCTCTGTGGTTGATCTCAGGTTATTTAGTTACGTCTACACACCCCTCCAGATTCTAGACCCCTACTAACTACCTACACCTGTTGAACAATGAACACTTAGGCATCGTCCGAGACCACACTCAATCATTATACAAAGAGCAAGTCAACTTACATAAAGTTTATTCTACCCTTGAGAATATAGAACTGAAATGAACATCCTGATAGAAGAATCTATTTACACAAATAGAAGATAGAGTATAGACAGAATTAGAGATGTAGGTGTCTTCATCGAGTTGAGAAGTAGAGTGGATGCAGATGTCCCGTCCCGTCGGTCCGCCACTCACCCGGCTTCCTTCCAGTGAGATGACTAGAACCTTGGAGACCACTCCGTCTCCCGAACGTGGAACCACAACAATAGAGTCACTGCTGGACCACACTTCACTGGACCAACTGCATCTATAACACTCCCACGGAGTCACTGGTAATACAGTTCTCGGACACAACCGAGTTGGAGACAATCTTCCTGGACTTGGCTCCAAGTATTGTTTACTTCGATGAACTAAATAGTCACGGACCAATCGAATGGTCTGTCACTCATAGCACAGTCCCACTGCAGAACCGATATGGCATTGACCAATTCAATGGTCTCTTACAGTCACACTTTGTAGGATCAGATATGGCTACTGAAAAGTTACTGAGTCCTTCTAGAACACAGTTGATAATCTGGATACGGAAACAGTACATTAATAGAATCAGACATCTATTTTACGGAAACAATTCAGGTTGGACTATAATCCCATAGTCCCTTCCACCGTGTTACACTTGACACACGTCAATGCTGGTGTAGTTCTTCTCAAGACCTGCCACTCGAGCTGTCCAACGAACCATTCAAGTGTCTGAAGATTAGTTACTTCTGCGTTTAGGCAGAACCCCCGTCAAACCAGACGGACCGGTGTTCCCTGTCGAGCATGATTACTCCACATGCTGAAATGTTCCTGGCAAAACCAGAGTATCTTCTATTTTAAACGATCACAAACCATCCCTTCCCACACGTGCACCTTCAGGGCAGTTGTATGTCTTGAAGCAAACTTCACGCATGGTGAATCACCTTGGGTACCTGGTGTGATGGAGTCTGGCGTGATAAGTAAAGAACTGAACCCTTCGCTCTGTCACACGAAGTGGTTTCCTGCCAACAGCAATTATAGTTGACTGATTCCTCAACAGGCAAACTCCTGGATGGTAAAACCAGCTCTCCAGTCAGCTTCCGAACTGTTCAAGGGCTTCTCAGCTGCCTTCTCATAACAGTCAGCCGAATCATGGTTGAGGTGAGACGCAACACAAAAATGGCTCACATTCAGGCCAGCGTCTGTTCTCTTCGAACAAAAGTAAGTGAATCACTGCTGTAGCCAATTTCCCGCTTCGTGCCAACTCAATGCGCACAAGAAGCGAGTGCTTCTCGAGAAAAGATACTTTCTCGGGAAAACGTCATTCCCCGCCTAGAGTTTCTAGATCTCTCTGCACGGGAAGTTAGAGCGATACCCAGCATCACGGGTTACTCGAATTCCGGTGTTTCGAGACGATCCTAGATAATAAGTCCTCCATCGGCTTCCCTCAGTCTATTTTTAGCTGGGAAAGTCCCCGATGACGCGCCAAAATAGTGCGGGAACTTGACGACCCAAGACAGATAAACGCGTTTCGTCACATAGGCCCCCACTTTAAGAGGATCGACCCCGTCGTTCCACTTCTACGCAGAAGCTGTCTATGTCGTTCGTTCTTCCTTCTAAGAGACCGGATGGCGGGTGAGGAAGTCTAACCCGTCAATATTGTATAGAATACTTTTACCACATTCGGTGGGGTAACAAGCTATTCCGTATCACGGGTGATCAACGCCTACTCCGCTACTGCGATCGGGCATCTCGCAGTATCTTGCGGACCAGAGCTCCCGTCTCGACCTGATTTAACGATCGTTCCTGCCAGAGTTTACTGGACTTCTGCAACTCCAGCTTCCCCTTTCGAGGACCCAGCTGGACTGCAGTCGGTCGGATTGAGGGACCAAGGGTCTGTGTCCGTTCCGACACAACCCACCTCTTCCTACCTCGGTTCTCAGTGTAGCTAGCACTGCGGGGGTTCTTTTGGCCGGTCATGTTCCCCCGAGCACCGGGCTGAACCGAAGAAGGTACCTGCACATACATATAGGACTGCCTATGGTGTGACAGGCTTTCCGCTACCTGACCTGAACCCCGAACCGTTATTTCAGCGAATCTCTGCGCCCTTGGGCTGGTGGACTTATCATCGGGCTTCCCATCATAGCGCATGAGGAGACTGGAATGGAAAGTAGTAGACTTTCCCAGGATCACCACTCCATAGTGCTTGTGGAGCCCCACTTTATCCACTAGGAATGGGCCCTGCCACCCGATTTCGAATTCGTTCCCCTCGATTGGGAGGAGTACTAGAACTCGGTCTCCAACCTCTAAGGATATCTTCGTCTTCGTCCGTTTCTCAGGTGTGCATTTACGGCACTCCGGACAAGACCTAATATACCTGCGCACGTCGCCTGTCATTCCCGGCCACCAATAGTACCGGGATAGACATTTACTGGTTGTCCCTACAGTCAGATGTCCGGTTGGGGACCTGACATGTACCGTTCGCAGCAGATTAGCTCTGAAGCTCTCAGGAACCAACTTACGTTCCCTCTGCCTTTTCTCTGTCCCAGTCTGAATTAACGGTGACTGGTTATCAGAGTTGAACTTACCCTGAGTTAACGGGTTTTCATTGTTGGGCAACGATTCCGAACAAGGACACTCCGTCGCATCCTTGCTCCGAGCATTACTCATTCTATCCGGGTGAGGATTTCGGAGACTTACCTTTTCGAGACCCTCTTCCTCTGTATCTCTGACCTGCCTAGACTTATGGATGCTAGGGTGTTCTGGTTCGCCCAGAAACACGTACTTCCGGCCTAGAATTAGGGGATAGAGAGGATCCGGTACGACTGCCGCCTGAATGCGTCCAGTAACGTACTTGCTCCGAATCTCCACATTGGCAATCGGGCAATGTAACGCCACAGCACTCCTACTGGCTGGCTGTATCTCCGTCATCTCCCCGGTGAGTTGCTCTGGGCCTGTCAGGTGGGATGCAATTACAGCTGAAAATTGCAATCCCGTGTCGTAGAGGCACAACACCTGTCGCCCATTCACTTCTACTTCCTCAACCACTGGAGGTCGTCTAGTTTCTCCATTCCCATCAACCGACTTCACTTTCCTGCAAGATCTATCCCTAACCTCTGCAAGACAAGCAAAGTGAAAGTCCTTGGGCTTACTCTTACACTCACTCGTATTGTGAGTGCTGGACTTGCAGAATTTGCACCAACGTTCACTCCACTTCCTCTTTGGAGAACTAGGTGGGCTATTCTTACCTTGGTTGACGTTAGAGATCTTCTCTAAAGAGCCTACCTGTTTCTTTGGTTCATCAGAACCTTTGGTCTTCTTTGACTTCTTCTTTGACTTACCTTGATCCGGATCTTTCGATCTCGGATCTGTTGGACTGGTGTCCCCAGTCTCGCCATAGACTTCAACGTATCTTTCGGCTAACTTGGTGACTATATCCAATCTCTCAGCCCCATTCTCACCTAAGAAGTTTCGCAAGGGTTTAGACATTTGCATTCGCATCTGATCTACAACCATCAACTCACGCAAACTTTCATACTCCTCCTTAAATCCGGCCAAGGCCATCCATTTAAGAAGGTATGAGTTCAATCTCACACTGTATGCTGAAAACAGTTCACCAGGTTCTCGCTTCGCCGTTCGAAACTTCCTTCGGTATGAGTGCGCTGTGATCTCGAATCTCTTCAAGAGAGCCGCTTTCAATGCCGGGTAATCATTCTGTAACCCCGGTGGTAAGCGTGCATACACCTCATAACCTTCGGCACGGAGTCCCTGGGAGAGTTTCAAACACCATTTCTGTTTGTCTAGACCCATTGCAATAGACATGGCTTCATACTTCTCTAAGTATTGGTCTATCCGCTCCTTCTCGGGTTCGAACGGCTGCAAAGGCCATTTCATAGCCTGGTAGTCCCGTCTACTGGTTGACTCTGAGCCAGGAGGTACACCTCCTCCCATAGCTCCATCAGTTACACCTGTAGCAGGCACCTGTGCCTCAAGTAGCTTCATTCGATACTCATGGTCACGTTTTTCTTTCTCGGCTTCCAACTCAAGCCGTTTCATTTCAGTATCAGCCGCTATCCTCTTTTCCTCAAGAGCCACTTTACTGGCTTCCAGTTCTCTTTCTGCTCTCCTCCTCTCTCTTTCCTCTTGGCGAAAATTTCTTTCCACCTCTTGGACATAAGATTTCAAAGCATCTCCTTCAAGACCAGACTTACGTCCAGTTTCCTGAACTTTGTCCAAGTCTATCTCTTGGGTAGTCATGTTGACTATGATAGGTGGGTACTCAAGTATGTGTGGGTGAAGCAATACAATGAATCAATAATCAATAGTACTAACTAATCACCACAACACAAATGTCCGTCAGACAGTTAGGAAATAGGTAGAAGTAGTAGAATCTTATGTAGACTGTAGTAGAGGATAAAGACAAAGTCCCTATCCCTATGTGAGAGGTCTACAACACACAAAGATCTTGGAATAATCCCGGACGGGCCCCCACTCTGTAACGGAGTGTTTCGGGTTCACCTTGGGTAGTGAGAGTGAACCACACCCGAGGTGTCTCTAGCACTCCCGTGTATTCTAGCCCCAGGGGTTGGACGAGCAGATACACTTTTTTTCTCTGTGGTTGATCTCAGGTTATTTAGTTACGTCTACACACCCCTCCAGATTCTAGACCCCTACTAACTACCTACACCTGTTGAACAATGAACACTTAGGCATCGTCCGAGACCACACTCAATCATTATACAAAGAGCAAGTCAACTTACATAAAGTTTATTCTACCCTTGAGAATATAGAACTGAAATGAACATCCTGATAGAAGAATCTATTTACACAAATAGAAGATAGAGTATAGACAGAATTAGAGATGTAGGTGTCTTCATCGAGTTGAGAAGTAGAGTGGATGCAGATGTCCCGTCCCGTCGGTCCGCCACTCACCCGGCTTCCTTCCAGTGAGATGACTAGAACCTTGGAGACCACTCCGTCTCCCGAACGTGGAACCACAACAATAGAGTCACTGCTGGACCACACTTCACTGGACCAACTGCATCTATAACACTCCCACGGAGTCACTGGTAATACAGTTCTCGGACACAACCGAGTTGGAGACAATCTTCCTGGACTTGGCTCCAAGTATTGTTTACTTCGATGAACTAAATAGTCACGGACCAATCGAATGGTCTGTCACTCATAGCACAGTCCCACTGCAGAACCGATATGGCATTGACCAATTCAATGGTCTCTTACAGTCACACTTTGTAGGATCAGATATGGCTACTGAAAAGTTACTGAGTCCTTCTAGAACACAGTTGATAATCTGGATACGGAAACAGTACATTAATAGAATCAGACATCTATTTTACGGAAACAATTCAGGTTGGACTATAATCCCATAGTCCCTTCCACCGTGTTACACTTGACACACGTCAATGCTGGTGTAGTTCTTCTCAAGACCTGCCACTCGAGCTGTCCAACGAACCATTCAAGTGTCTGAAGATTAGTTACTTCTGCGTTTAGGCAGAACCCCCGTCAAACCAGACGGACCGGTGTTCCCTGTCGAGCATGATTACTCCACATGCTGAAATGTTCCTGGCAAAACCAGAGTATCTTCTATTTTAAACGATCACAAACCATCCCTTCCCACACGTGCACCTTCAGGGCAGTTGTATGTCTTGAAGCAAACTTCACGCATGGTGAATCACCTTGGGTACCTGGTGTGATGGAGTCTGGCGTGATAAGTAAAGAACTGAACCCTTCGCTCTGTCACACGAAGTGGTTTCCTGCCAACAGCAATTATAGTTGACTGATTCCTCAACAGGCAAACTCCTGGATGGTAAAACCAGCTCTCCAGTCAGCTTCCGAACTGTTCAAGGGCTTCTCAGCTGCCTTCTCATAACAGTCAGCCGAATCATGGTTGAGGTGAGACGCAACACAAAAATGGCTCACATTCAGGCCAGCGTCTGTTCTCTTCGAACAAAAGTAAGTGAATCACTGCTGTAGCCAATTTCCCGCTTCGTGCCAACTCAATGCGCACAAGAAGCGAGTGCTTCTCGAGAAAAGATACTTTCTCGGGAAAACGTCATTCCCCGCCTAGAGTTTCTAGATCTCTCTGCACGGGAAGTTAGAGCGATACCCAGCATCACGGGTTACTCGAATTCCGGTGTTTCGAGACGATCCTAGATAATAAGTCCTCCATCGGCTTCCCTCAGTCTATTTTTAGCTGGGAAAGTCCCCGATGACGCGCCAAAATAGTGCGGGAACTTGACGACCCAAGACAGATAAACGCGTTTCGTCACAACGACCAGCACTGATACTATTTTTATAAAAAAACTTATGCAAGGCGGTTGGTCTGCTGCCAAATTGCCTGCAGCTGTGTTTCAAACGTAGGTATGTGGGACTACGAACTGTGTCTGTAACATCTTCGCCAGAGCATTGATACAATTACACAACTAGAGATTCAGACTTCAAAAGCGATGATAAAATTACACAAGACATTGTACAATAGAGGTGTATGCTTGACAAGCAATGGCACAAACTGGATAATCAAAAGGTACAATTACACAAAACACGGTACAATTACACAAAACACTGTACAACTAGAGGTGAGTACTTTACATGCAATGATATTTTCAGTCTCTCTTTAAAGATGCCCTCTATTGTAAACATTTCTGTGTTTATTTAAACAAAACAGCTGTTTCAGATAGCTCTGTTAATTACTTTACTAAATCACATTTCAAATTGTTACCTGGCAACTGCTCTCACGTGCACAATACACAAGTGATATCTGCCAAGTTGGGAACTCTCAGTCCTAAAGTAATATGTGCCAGGAGTTCTGTGACAATACAGATATAAATGAATGGAAATTTTTATATAGAAAAGTATCCATGCATGTTATAATAACATTTAGCACCCCTCCACCCGCAGAGAGAGAGAGACAGAGAGAGAGAGAGAGAGAGAGAGAGAGAGAGAGAGAGAGAGACAGAGAGAGAGAGAGAGAGAGAGAGAGAGAGAGAGAGAGAGACAGACAGAGAGAGAGAGAGAGACAGAGAGAGAGAGAGAGAGAGAGAGAGAGAGAGAGAGAGAGAGAGAGAGAGAGAGAGAGAGAGAAAGAGAGACAGAGACAGAGACACAGAGACAGAGAGAGAAACATGCATACACAGACATCCACATACACATGAAGTGTCTCTTTTTATTGAGCTCAGACAAATTGCTCCTCATGGAGCATAGAATCCTGCAAATTCAAACAGCTGGCATGTTTGCCGCCACTATCAGAGAATCATACAGCAGTAAATCTGACTTTCTTTGTCAGTTCTTTCTACCCTAGGATATAGAGAAGATGAGATCTTGCTGTCTTGCATAATTGTAACAATATAAAATAGCACAAAGTAATGCAGCTTTACAGAATACAGCCTACAGAATACAGAATACAACCGGTATTTTTTTCATGTAGACTTCTAGTAATAAAATTTCCCCTGGTCTCTGGGTAGTGAGATCGGACGCCCGTGTGTATCGTTGTGCACGTAAAAAAATCCCATGGCAGTTGGAAATCAAAATAGAGTAGCCTAACGGCGCTGCTCGGGCAAAATTTTGAGTTATAAATCTACCCAAAGTATTTCAGGATCCTCGCCGGTGCTATGGAGTTTGTGCACTGAGCTGAGATTCTCCAAACTCAGGTTTGAGTTAGGAGGAGAATGGAGCACTTATGGGTTGCACCCGTGTGCTGTGATGTTGATCCGTCGACTAAACTAAGCTAGAATACAGCCTGGTATTCTGAGATAAGTAGCACATTGTTTTCATCTTTTCATTTTCTTTTCATTGTTCTAATTCTTTTCATTTTTCCATTCTTCTAATCCCATTCTTATGCATTAATGTAGGGATGTAGGGGGGGGGGGGGGGGGGGGGGGTCTTGAGCCTGAGGAATTAAGGCCACATGGCTAGTGCAGTCACCGTGAACTGTGCAGGTTAGAGGTTACTTTTTGCCCCAGACAGAAAAAACTCCACACCTAACCCAGGATTCGAACCCGGGTCTCCCGAATGAGAGCCCGGTGTTCTATCCACTCGGCCAGCCACTCCTCCTGGTATAAACACACATTAATACTCATTTGTCAAAATCATGACCTGCACTATGCCCCATAGAGAACCAAACCTTAACCACTGCTGAAATAGGCGATTGTGCTACCAACCCACCACACTCACACAACAATAACAACAAGGGCAGCAACTCTTACTTAAAGTGTTGCTTATGTTTGCCAGTAACCGTGGCAACAACATTTTGATTCTTGTTCTGTTGCCGAGAAAAGCAGCCCCTATCCATGAGGTAGGTCATCTCATTGACGGTGTGTGGGCTGTCACAGGACTTCCATGACCAGCAGATTCTGTGTCCCTGATCTATGTGAATGGTGGCAGGAAAAAAACCGTCATCTGTCACATCAGCTAGTAAGTCACTGCGCGCAGTTACATTCACGGTGAAAGGTGTGCAGCGAATCTTATTTCTGTCATAGAAACATTATAAAATACAAATGGTAAGGCAACTCTGTCAGATATTTTATGTAAGTGTGAAATATTCAAATTGTCTAAAATATTGGGCCTCAGCTTTATGGGGTAAGATAACCAGCTCTCTTTCTCACCATTTCCTTTTTCAAACTTGGAGAAAACATCAAGTACCTATTTAATTACCTGGTGCATCTGTATCATGCCATCACTTGTTTTAAACCATCTCTAATAGTCACATGACATGGTACAAATTGATCAAATCATGGAATGAAATTAAATAACATGCAATCATGTACCAGTTAATGAGATTTTTAGACCCATAAATGCATGTTTACATTTATTTTAGAAAAATTTTTGCATATCCTTTACAGGACATCGCTGACAACATCAGCATCTTTCAGCTCAGTAGTTTGCCATTGCTTTCTGAGCGGCCGGCTCACATACCCCGTAAGTTACTGACGCGATTCGAACCACTGTTGATTCTCACCGTCGTCACGTTACTTACGAGAGTATACGAGATTACGGAGAAAAGTTGCTAACCTCTAGGCCAGGAAGCCGGCTTACATTTATAGCAATTCCTAATTCACACTTTTAATCATCCTCACAAAATGGAGACCTTTGAGCTTAAATATTACATTAAACAATCAAAAATAGTATCTGTGGAATTTTTTCCCAGGACAAGCTGGTGTGGTGGGAAACAAGCAGGCAGACAGATTGGCTGGATCTGCACCACTTGGTGAGTTACTGGTGCATGATAAGATAGATTGGTCGGGGCCCTTTGGAATTGTGTAGTGCAGAAGAACAGATAGTTTCATCACAGCTTGGAGAAAATGGTGCTGCAGGGAGTGACCAGAGGATCTGTCCGACAATCAGGACTCTGAGGAAGGGCCAGGGAGTGACCAGAGGATCTGTCCGACACCCAGGACTCTGAGGAAAGTTCCAGAAAGACACATAATCAGACTGCTGCTGGTACCATTAGTATTGGAACTCTTCACTGGCTGTTGCAGATCAGAACAGAGCACATATGGAAATGTCCTGAATGATGTGATGTTGGATCTTGACTCAACTCAACTCTCATTACATGACAATTCTAAGAACACCATAGACCAAGAAGAACAACAACACTGACATTCTACCAGATCTGAATGTGAAACTAAACTGACTCATAAGCAACATCATATTTTGGAAATCTCACTATGGTGGTTAAAAACTCCGCCGGAGAGCAAGCCCAGCAGGAGGCTTCTGATCATCAGAAGAGGTCCCCTTCACTGAATGTTTCAGCTCCTTTTTCTTCACACTCTCAGGGGGCAGTCCCGTCTGGGTTATGACTCCCAGACATTTTTCTCCTGTCGTGTGTAATCATCAAGATGTTTCCCTTATTGACATTGCTACGTGCATCTGCCAGAAGTCATCCCACCCCCAGGGCACGAACAATGGACAAGTGGTGCATCTACCAGCATTGGCACTGCTCCATGACTGACTGTGGGAATGCTAGCTTCTACCCACGCCACTTGGCCTCAGTCTTCACTTCTGCCTTGGTGGCTAGCTATGAACCTGTCAGTAGAAGTCATTACTGCCATGTTACATTCTTTGTGACCCATACTCAGCTTGCGGATCCACCCACCTGCACGCTCCTAGCGGAAGCCAGCTCTTCCTCTGGGCTCAATCTATTAAGGCTTGAGCCCACCCCTTGACCCTTGCATGATCCTTGCAAGACATACTATTCCATCACAAGGGGTCACAATACTTGAGCAATATTAAACGCCACAATTGTTTAGAAAGATGTGATTCCTGGAAATAGATATAGGAGCTGGCCAATAAGACAGTGGACACAGGACATTCAAAACATCCTCCACATGGAAATACATACAGCATAGGAACTGGCACAAGATCAAGAGTCTTACAGACAGACCATAATGAAAGCGATGTTCTACAGAGGACCTCGTGCATGATGATGATTCATCCACACAAACATACACCTGCATATACTCTGCCACATATTTTAATGTGCATAAATGCTCAAGGGAGAAGTTTCCAAGACAGAACACATTCCAATGTGCTCTATCCGAGGCAAAGATGTAAAAATCTACCTGATCAATCTTTTTAAATATCTAGACTACACAGTGACATTCGATGGACCACATTATCCTAGTTTCAATTGAATCTCCATGAAATGTCCATATTTTTCTCAGAAACCACATTATCCTAGTTTCAACTAAATATCCATAAAATGTCCATATTTTTTTCAGAAACTACATTATCCTGGTGTCAAGTAACTCTATATAAATGTTTTTTATCATTTTCTCAGAAATCACATTATCTTACTTTGAAATGACCCAGTATAAAATGTCTTTATTGTTTCCTAAACAACCACATTATCCTAGTTGCAACTGAATCTCCATAAAATGTCCATATTTTCTCAGAAACCACATTATCCTAGTGTCAAGTAATGCTCTATAAATGTCTTGATTGTTTTCTCAGAAACCACATTGTCCTAGTTTCAACTAAATATCCATAAAATGTCCATATTTTTTTCAGAAACCACATTATCCTAGTCTCAAATAACCCTGTAAAAATTTCTAACTTTTTATAACAAACCCTGTAATCCTAGTCTCAATGAAAGGAATGTGTACACTGATATAACCACTCACATGACAAATTTGTACTCTCCCTCCAAATTAAACAATTGTTCATACTCCCGATTGTGGTCGGTTGGAGAACCACTGAAACCTCCGACTACAGGCTTAAGAGCTTCCCCGTCATACACGACCTGGCCAGGAAAGACATCATGACATATGATATAATACATGATATAATACATGACATAACAAATTATTATATATGACACATGACAAGATGTTGTACGTGATGTACTGCATGGCATGACGAGGGATATGATACAGGAAATATATGACATGGCATATGATATATAATATGATATATGATATGACACATGATACATGACATGGCATATGACACAAGGTATGGCACATGGTACATGAAATGACACATTAAATATGACACATGATGCATGATATGGTATATGATATGACACATGCTGCATGACATGGCATATGACACAAGGTATGGCACATATACATGAAATGACACATTAAATATGACGCATGATGCATGATATGGTATATGATATGACACATGATGCATGACATGGTATATGATATGACACATGATGCATGACATGGCATATGACACAAGGTATGGCACATGGTACATGAAATGACACATTAAATATGACACATGATGCATGATATGGTATATGATATGACACATGATGCATGACATTTGAATGGACACATGACCTGACAAATCATGTATCATATGGTTAAGTTTAGCTGCAAGCCCTTTACAGGACATAGCTGGGTCCACCTGGGAACCGGGGTCAGTTTTACAAATCTGGCCAATGTGGATTTGAACCCATGATCACCAGGCCTCAATCGCGAGCATCCAGCCACTACACTACTGCAGCTCATGTGTAATGACACTGTGTAATTACAACTACTAATACAAACATACCCTAGACATAGTCATTGTCACTTCTATCATGTGACACAAACAGGAAACATTTGCACTTTTATTTTGGGTGTGCATTCGCCCGTTTGAACTCAAACATAGTTCGTACATGTGCTTCTGCTTCTACTGCACTGGACTGATTTGTGGCACATGAATTAGCTTTTCCTATTACCAGTGTCCTCGCCATCAGGCGAACCCACTCCAACTTCAGAGGTACTAGCAATTAACGTCCCCACATCAAAGATGAGAAGTTAACATTTTAGTCCAACTCGGAATCAGCACACTGAATGTTTAAGAACAAGTGCTCTTATCTATTCGGCCCATGCTAGGGGAACATAAAACAAAGAGTTGTGAAAGTTATTGATTAATTTCCATTTCCTTTACAGGATGTTGCAATCAACCCCATAATTTATTGACTATTTGTCATTGACCATGCAATGTTATTTCAGTAGTTTGCCATTGCTATCTGAACAGTCGACAACTCAAACCATCAAAATAAACATTGAGCGGTCTGCTTCCAAATTGCCCGAGCTGATTCCGAACCCTCAACTAGAAATGATGAGAAATATGAAACTGTGCGCCTGATGATCCCCGAAGCCACAGTTCTGGCGGGGACAATATCTAGCAGTGGTTAATGACCTCTTTTTCACAGATCCTACTACTTCTTCTTCATTTGTCCAAAATATTTGTTGTGGATGTAATTGTGTTATGCCTGTTAACAGCAGAGCTGCAATATTTGCATCTGTCAGTTGACACATCCAACTTCTTTTGACATTTGTTGACCCAGTTAACCTTCCTAGGGTTTTTCAGATCCAAATTCTGGTTCTCGATCCTTTAACAAATGATGATGATGATGATGATGATGGTGATGATGATGATGATGATGATGATAATGATGATGATGATGATGATACTGATGGTGATCTTGATGTCTGTGGAAAGTGAGAACTGAACTTAACAACATATATGATGTTGATGGAGCCACACAATCACTGACCTGGAAAATTGACATAACTGGAGAGCAGGTCTCATCCCACATAAAGGTCACCACCTGGGAAAGAATGGAAGATGCTCTTAAGATATCTCTGGCAGAGATATGGCTTCATTCAGTTATCTGACTCCATGTGTACCTCGGTAACCCAGTTTTGATAAATGCTTTAGCTATTCTGTCTCAGATCTTTCAGACTCAAATCTTTCTATTTCAAATCTTACTGTCTCACATCTTTCTATTTCAGATCTTTCTTTCTCAGATTTTTCTGTCTAAGATCTTTCTATTTCAGATCTTTCTGTCTTAGATCTATGTCAAATCTTTCTATTTCAAATCTTTCTGTCTCTGATCTTTCTGTCTCAAATCTTTGTTTCAAATTGTTCTGTCTCAGATCTTTCTGTTTCAGACTGCAATTAGACAAACCAACTCTTCCCCAACTGCTTCTCTTATCATTATTATGTATCAAACACACTGGTGCGGGTGATTTTGTCCCTTCACAAACATCTGCCCTCTGTGATAAGTTTGATCACTGATTGTCTCTCGCTAACATCCTCTGTCCTCCCCATTGTCACAACCTTCTCAGAACTCTCCCATTATGAGACAAAAAAACTGCTTCTTTAGTTCCTGTTATTCCAAAAATGTTACTTTAACTCGTTCTGAAACCAGATGCATGTTACTTAAGCTCATTCTGAAACTAGACGCATGTTACTTAAGCTCATTCTGAAACTAGACGCATGTTACTTAAACTCATTTTGAAACCAGACACATGTTACTTAAACTCATTCTGAAACTAGACACATGTTACTTAAACTCATTCTGAAACAAGAAACAAGTTACTTTAACTCATTCTTTACATCCATCATCCATCATGTGCCATGCCGATAAGCGTGGGCGGTCATGTTTTGCCATCTCACTCGATCACCATAGTCATGGATCAGCTCGGTGTTTCTGTCTCGACCATGCCACGTGGCTAAACCATCCAGGTACTTGTTTCTAGGTCTTCCCCTTAGTCTCTTCCCTTCGATCTTACCAGTAGTCACCAAGTTCTCCAATTCATTTCTTCTCATAAATGCCCAAAAATCTTTTGACTGTCTATGTCTAATGTCTCTAATAAGCTTAAAATATTCATTTGTTTCTTGTAGGACTTGTTCATTGGTTTTTCTGTCTGTCCATGGTATTCTTTACATTTTCCTCAGAAACCACATTTCCACAGTCATCAGATGTTTTTCAGCTTGTCTGCTCACTGTCCACATTTCACATCCATAAAAAAATACAGGTTCTTTGTAGCACTTCAACACTCTTTTTCTCGTTTCAATTGATATCTTTTTATTGGTCAGTATGTTTTTCATCTTGCAAAAGGCTACCTTCGCAATGGCAATTCTTGTTCTAATCTCTTCAAGGCATCTCCCATCAGATGTTATGACTGTTCCAAGATAGCTGTACCGATTCACTTGTTTAAGAATATGCCCATTTACTTGTATATTACATTGTGGTATTTCTTCCTTCCTAGTGACGTCCATAATCTGTCTTCTTACAATTTAATTCTAACCCTAGTTGTTCCCTGTGTGCAACAACTGCATCTAACTAAATGTTGCAGGTCCTGTTCATTGTCTGCAATCAAGAGTGTATCATCTGCATATATAATGTTATTGATGTATCTTTCCCCCAATGTTGATACCTTCCATATCTTCTATATTTCTGAAAATATTTTCATTGTACAGGGAAAAAAGATCTGGAGACATTACAATCCCTGTCTCATACCTCTCTTAATAGGCTTGTTATTTCCAATATATGTTTTTTTACAAGTCTAAAGTCTTTTCCATCAATTTGTAGATCTACCAGCCAACCAACTAATTAACCAGCCAGCCAACCAACCAATCAGCCAACCAACTGATTAACCAGCCAGCCAACCAACCAACCAACCAGCCAACTAATTAACCAGCCAGCCAACCAGCCAACCAACCAGCCAGCCATCCAACCAACCAATTAACTAACCAGCCAGGAAGATAGCCAACCAACCAGCGAACCAGCCAACCAATCAACCGACCAGCCAACCAACAAGCCAGCCAGCCAGCCAGCTAACCAACCAACCAGCCAACCAACCTGCCAGCCAACCAACCAACCAGCTGGCCAACCAACCTGCCAGTCAGCCAACCAACCAACCATCCAGTCAGCCAGCCAACTAACCAACCAATCAACCTGCCAGCTAACCAACCAACCAACCAGCCAGTCAACCAGCCAGCCAGCCAACAAACCAACCAACCTGCCAGCCAACCAACCAACCAGTCAGTCAACCAACCAGCCAGCCAACCAACCAACCAACCTGCCAGCCAACCAACCAACCAGCTGGCCAACCAACCTGCCAGCCAACCAACCAACCTGCCAGTCAGCCAACCAACCAACCATCCAATCAGCCAGCCAACTAACTAACCAATCAACCAGCCAGCCAACCAATCAACCAACCAGCCAGTCAACCAACCAGCCAGTCAACCAATCAGCCAGTCAACCAACGAACCAGCCAGCCAACCAACCAACCAGTCAGCCAACCAACTAACTAACCAGACAGGAAGCCAGCCAACCAACAAGCAAACCAGCCAACCAGCCAACCGACCAGCCAACCAACAAGCCAGCCAGCCAGCTAACCAACTAACCAACCAGCCAGCCAACCAACCTACCAGCCAACCAGCCAGTCAGCCAACCAACCAATCAACCATTCAGCCAGCCAACCAACCAACCAACCATCTAGCCAGCCAACCAACCAACCAACCAGCCAGCCAACCAACCAACCAGCTGGCCAACCAACCTGCCAGTCAACCAACCAACCAGCTGGCCAACCAACCTGCCAGCCAACCAACCAACTAACCTGCCAGCCAACCAACCAACCAATCAACCATCTAGCCAACCAAAGCAATACATTTTGAGCAACTAATGAGCCCTTTGTTGTTATGTTAATGAAGAAACTATCATACTTGTCCTTCCATAATTGTGACATCCATGCTAGTGAATCCATCTTTTGTGATCTGAATGACGTTGGATTCATACCCTTCTGTAGATGAAGCAACACAAGAACAAATAAAGTGGCATCTGTTAATTACAACATAGAGTTTTTATATATGTGACACGAGGAATGGGTGGCCAAGAAGTAAGAACACTGGTCTCTGATATTTGTAAACATGGGTTCCAATAACACAGTCAAGTAACATATTTTTATTTAAACTATAGAAGGTACAAAATGCCAGTCTGTACATCGTATAGATGTGTACAGTAGTTCCATGTCAGATATTGCTGCTGTACGAACATGTCAATTAATTCCATGAACGATACTGCTGTTGTATGGACATAATCAATTATTTCCGTGTCAGATACTGCTGTTGTATGGACATAATCAATTAATTCCATGTCAGATACTATTGTTGTATGGACATAATCAATTATTTCCATGTCAGATACTATTGTTGTATGGACATAATCAATTAATTCTGTGTCAGATACTATTGTTGTATGGACATAATCAATTATTTCCGTGTCAGATACTATTGTTGTATGGACATAATCAATTAATTCCATGTCAGATACTGTTGTTGAATGGACATAATCAATTAATTCCATGTCAGATACTAATGCTGTACGGACATGATCAACTAATTACATGCCAGATACTGCTGTTGTACGGACATGATCAACTAATTACATGCCAGATACTGCTTCTGTATGCACGGGATCAACTAATTACATGTCACAACAATATGACCAGTTTTCCAGCAGTTTTGAATCCAAAATGATATTTCCTATTGTATTTCTTGGCAAGTCAAACATTACTTGTGTGATCAGGCAACATGGTTGTGTAGAGTATGTTCACATAATGCCTAAATGTGTGACTTTGCTTATTCAGATTTTAGTGTGATAATAGATTTGCTACTGTGATGACAGTCAATCAAGGTGAGCAAAAGAATTCTTAAGAGCTTTGTTGAGCCAATCCTCATGTATGGAAGCGACTCATGGACAATCAGCAGTCAAATAAGGATTATGTGGAAGGTGTGAAGATGTGATTTTAAAGGAGAATGATGCAAACACTGTGGACAGATAGAAAGAGTAATGAAGATGTCTTGAAAGAAGTTAACTCACAAAGAGAACTGGTTTCTCACATTAAAAGAAGAGTCCACTAGCCTGGAGGCCTTAATTCCTCAAGCTCAAACCCCACGGCCCTACACTGCAAGGTACTATAGACAGTAGATGACAGTTGGCAGTCATGAGAGGGGGCAAGCTGGAGAACCTTGTGACAATGGCAAGCTACAGGGGGAGACAAAGAGAGAGATGCTGGACAGTTTGACATCATGGCATGGAGGAACGTCAGTGTCAGAAATGATTGGCAGTACATGAGACAGACGGCTAGTCTGCAGACATGATCACCAACGCCACATGGCATGGGCTATAAGAATAAAACATGGATGATAATATCATGACATCAAATATTAGAAAGCTGAAGGAACCAAACCATGAACTTACCGACTCTGGAAATCCTGGAGGCTGCTCTTTCTGTCCGAGAATGTGCATCATGTTTCTGAGACGAGTGACCTTTCTGTCCTTGGCTGATCTCACTCTTAGACTTCTGCCCACTGCTTAAAGTTGCCTCTGACTTCACGTGACGTGCATAATCTGCATCGGCCACCACTTCATCATCTTTGGACACACCGGACCCCATGTCAGATTCTGAGTGTGTGGTGCTATCCGCTAGCAAGAGATTGAAGAGTGAAGTCGACACACCAGACTTCTTGGAAAATGCATTAGATTTTCCTTGGGTAAACCTTCCAACACTTTTTCTAGAAGCATCTGCAGATACTTTTTCAAACCTGACCAGACGCTGTGAATGAACTGTGGCTTGGCTGGACTGCTGCGGACTTTGTTTATCCTGGGACCAACCAGAAAAAGATGTTCTAGCTTTTAGATTTGTATCTTCAGCTGTACCAGATAATAGAAGTGATATTGCTGAAGGTGTAACAGTTGTCAGAGGTGTTTTAGGTGATTGTGAAGTCAGACTAGTTTTGACCTTCTGTACGCTTGACTCACTCGTAGCAATGTTTATCCTATCCCCTGGTTCAAATCCACGTGAGTCAAAATTAAAATGTTGTGTTTTGATTTTTATCTCAGAGTCTCTGGTCTCACCAGCCCAATTTCTGGAAGTTAAACCACTGGCCCAGCCGGGGTTCTGATTGTCTGAGAGATCTTCTTGTTGGATGCGGTCTGTGTGGTGATCCTGGGTGTGTGCCTTTAGCAAGTGAGTTGTGTTTGCTTCTGCTGCTCTTTGGTCTTCATGATGATCTGTTGCTTTCCGATCAGGAGAGGTTGTAGTTTCATCTGATTTAAAAAAGAAAAGTAATGTAATAATTAAGAAAGAAAGAAAGCAAGAAAGAAAAAAAGCAAGAAAAAAAGCAAGAAAGAAAGCAAGAAAGAAAGAAAGAAAGAAAGAAAGAAAGAAAGAAAGAAAGAAAGAAAGAAAGAAAGAAAGCCAGGCAGGCAGGCAGGCAGGCAAGCAGGCAGAAAAGATAATGGTGACCTAACGGTAGGTATGACCAAACAAACCACAGACACATACACAGTCGTGGTTTGATAATATCGTGTGTCAGCTGCCTAGCTCTGACTTCCAACCGTATTCCCAACCAAACTCCCAGTCTAACTTCAACCGTATATCCAACCAGACTCCCAGTCTAACTTCCAACCATATTCCTAATGAGACTCTCAGTCTAACGTACAACAGTATTTCCACAGTAGGCCTACTCCCAGTCTAATGTCCAACCATACTCCCAACCAGACTCCCAGTCTAACGTGCAACTGTATTCCCAACCAGACTCCCAGTCTAACGTACAACTGTATTCCCAACCAGACTCCCAGTCTAACGTACAACTGTATTCCCAACCAGACTCCCAGTCTGACATACAACTGTATTCCCAACCAGACTCCTAGTCTAACATACAACCGTATTCCCAACCAGACTCCCAGTCTGACATACAACTGTATTCCCAACCAGACTCCTAGTCTAACATACAACTGTATTCCCAACCAAACTCCCAGTCTAACATACAACCGCATTCCCAACCAGACTCCCAGTCTAACATACAACTTTATTCCCAACCAGATTCCCAGTCTAACGTACAACCGTATTCCCAACCAGACTCCCAGTCTAATATACAACTGTATTCCCAACCAGATTCCCAGTCTAACGTACAACCGTATTCCCAACCAGACTCCCAGTCTAACATACAACTTTATTCCCAACCAGATTCCCAGTCTAACGTACAACCGTATTCCCAACCAGACTCCCAGTCTAACATACAACTGTATTCCCAACCAGACTCCATAATCATGCTTTGAGCCTGTTTTAGTCAACTATGGCTTTCATTAACCAACTGACCAGGACTCAGGTCCCATCATTGCGCCATGCCATGGAAGTGGTGCTTCGTTCATATCTTCTTCCACACACGTTATTCCATGGAAGGTGATATCATGACAGCCGACTAACACCCAAAACCATCCCCGGTAAAGGTAAAGGCGTGATACAGCTGGATCCCATGTGGTGGCGACAAAATTCACCGAACAAGAGGGAGATTTGAACCAAAACCAATGAAACGTCAATGCAGCACACTAGCCCTACCACAGCGGAACCAAAACAAAGTTGTGACGTGACGTGGTCGCCTGCGATAGTAAATCCGGCACTTCCATGAACAGATGGTGAGTGTCAGGTAACCAATAGTGAGACGGGGACCAGCTAAATAATTTATGGTATCACGATTCAACGATTGTTTTTGTGGGCTTTGCTGACACGGGTTCACGGTTGAGTTGTTTGTATGTGCGCAGACACAAGGAGGGGAAGACAGACAGACAGACAGACAGACAGACAGACGGACGGACGGACGGACGGACAGAGTTATATGAAGAAAGGGTGAAAGGAAGACATTCCTTATGAAAAATGTTTGACAGAATGGCTTAAAAACAACAAAAAGAAACGAAACATGTGAAAGAGAAGGAAAGGCAAGAAGGAACAACCAGGGGTTAAGATTTGAAAACTAGGAAGAGGAGAACAGTGTAAATTTCAAAGGAGAAAGGAAAAACGGGGATGTAAAAAGAAAGGGGAAAAGAAATGTAATATTAAAGCTAACATTCAAAAAGCAAGGTGGCGGGGGGGGGGGGGGGATATAATTTTTTTTTAAATGAATTGAAATGAAAAGGGCAGAAGGGCGATAAAAGACAATAGAGGAAGGAAGGATGGCAGGAGGGTCAGAAAGAAGAAAGGAAGACGGGAAAGGTGCGATAAAGGGCATCATTGCGGCTGTACGAACCAGGAAGGGCAGAAGGCGGGAGTGATCCTGTCATGTGTTATCTTATCTATGGTATTTCTCTGGGGAGGAAACAAGAATGGTTGTCCCAAAGTTACAGAAATTAATTAGCACACGATTGGTAAAACTGTCTCCGGGAAGAATACAACCTGTTTGGTAAAACTGTGGTCACGCACGCGCACAGAGACAGACAGACATGACATAGAGAGAGGGGGAGAGAAATAAACAGACAGACAAAGAGAGAAAGGCACAGAGAGAGGGAGAGAGAGACAAAAAGAGAAAGACATGCAGGAGCAGAGACAAGGAGAGACATATAGCGACAGAAAAGACAAAGAGAAACAGACAGAGACAAAGATGGAGAGACAGTGACAGAGAGAAACACCGAGAGAAAATAGAGAGAGAGAGAGAGAGAGAGAGAGAGAGAGAGAGAGAGAGAGAACGACGGAGAGAGACAGAGACAAAGAGATGTACCCAGAGAAAGAGACACTCAGAGAGAGACAGAGACACAGACGGAGAGAGCGAGAGAGAGAGAGAGAGAGAGAGAGAGAGAGAGAGAGAGAGAGGACGAGAGACAGAACGAGAGAGAGAGAAAGCTTACCTTCGAGACGCTATTCCTAATTCCCGATAACACACTCTAAGAAATCGATGGAGCACATCTCTCCCACACACCAGGTTACTTTCTACAAGCCTTCCCACACCCATCTCAACTCATCTTTTAAAACAGCACGTAGCCACCGCGTCGTTCAGACTGCTCCACTGTTCCCCCCCCCCCCCACCCCCCACACACCAGGTTACTTTCTACAAGCCTTCCCACACCCATCTCAACTCATCTTTTAAAACAGCACGTAGCCACCGCGTCGTTCAGACTGCTCCACTGTCCCCCCCCCCCCCCCCCCCCACCCACCCTCAGATCACCATAGGAAGCCGACGCTAGCGTTGCCGCGTCCTTAGCAACCGACACACGTGCCTTCTCAACATACCAGTGTTGACAATTCGCCGATGATAATGGATTCTCGACCCCTCAACCACACCTTTGTCCAATAAATTACCTATCAAACATCATTTCTCTTCCCCGCTTTCATGTTGACAATTTTATCAATACCAATTTCCTTGGTTCATTCATTGGCTGGTATTTAATCAGGTATAGTCTGTCACACGTTGTTTCAGATTGAATTGCCGCTATGTCCCATCTACCAGAGTCTGAGCTTGGACAAGCAGTTTCACCAGTTTCACATTTCCCCGACATAATGAGGCGAGGGTTCGAAATCAGCGCAGGCGATTTCGAAGCAGCTCGCTTTGCACTGATTTAGGTGATATGAGGCGTGGACCATTAACAAGATGATGGCAAATTCCATAACGTAAAATTTGCCTGGTACATGACAAACAGCACCCCCCCCCCCCCCCCAAAAAAAAAATGATGGGGCGATTTGGAAGCAGATCGTTCTGCGTTGATTTCAATGGTATGAGGCATAGACGGTTCATAAATCAATGGCAAACTACTGAACGGACAGGCAGACGGGTGGATGAAGAGACAGACAGACATAAGGGCGGGCGGGCGGGCGGACGGACGGACGGACGGACGGACGGATGGACGGACAGACAGACAGGCAGACAGACAGATAGATAGATAGAGATAGCTTGAACAGGGGGAGGGGTGGGAACCTGCACTATAATTTTGTTTAAATCTGCAATGTTGTCTCTTGTATAAACTTCACTACCTATTTCAGATCTTTCAGTGGTCCACAGAGTTTACCTTCTACGGTTGTTTCGCTAGGCCAGAAGGATCTGTACAATATATCTCTCCCCCTTCTCCTCCTGTTCCTCAGTTCATCCTACAAGTTCCCTCATGTGAGGCGTAGAGAAGTCTCACCCTCCGTGGATGTGTGCCAGGGAACAGTGGCTGCATGCAGTGTTTCATTGGTATTGGGTCTCTTCGCTTGCTGTTAAAGAAGGAGCACGTATTGGAATTTCCCGAGTGCTATGGCGTCAGTTCTATACTTAACTCAACTCAACTCATTCAGTGTTCCACATACACAATACCGCTCAATATATGTTTATGGCAGGTCACGGTCGATCAGTTTCTGGCATTTGTGGGCACATTTAAACTCCCATTTGGAAGTTTAGTCCTCTACTTTAATTGCACAATACTCATACATGCCGAATGATGGGCAACCCATAAAATCGTTGAAACAGCGTGATAAATACATCCACGGGTATTGATCGACACTCATACCGAAGAAATGATAGAAGTAGAGATTAGACGACAAACTAAACAGTATGTGTACAAACTAAACAGTATGTGTACAAACTAATCAGTATGTGTACAAACTAAACAGTATGTGAACAAACTAAACAGTATGTGTACAAACTAAACAGTATGTGTACACACTAAACAGTATGGCTACAAACTAAACAGTATGTCTACAAACTAAACAGTATGTGTACAAACTAAACAGTATGTGTACAAACTAAACAGTATGTGTACGATCTTGCTCTTCCATCTGTTATTTCCCATTGGGGTATAGGGCCTCAACCAACTCACCGCCAGCCCTTTTATGCCTAGCTATCCCAGTCAAAATATTTTTGGGCATGTTATGAGAAGAAATGGATTGGAGAACCGTGACAACTGGCAAGATCGAAGGGAACAGACCAAGAGGAAGACCGACAGGAAAATACCTGGATGGCTTAGCCACATGGCATGGTCGAGACAGGAACACTGAGCTGATCCACTACTCTGGTGATCGAGTGAAGTGGCAAGTCATGACCGCCCAAGCTTTCCGGCATGGCACATGATTGATTAATCCCAAGCAGCGTCATCCATGTCTTCCCCCATATTATTCATGTATTTTCCTAGGTTTCTTCTCCAAGAGTTTTTAGTTCATTTTCTATTTCTGTCTCTATTTCCCTTCTCCAAGAGCTTTTAGGTTTTCTTCTATTTCTGTCTCTACTTCTCTTCTCCAAGAGTTTTTAGTTCATCTTCTATTTCTGTCTCTACTTTTCTTCTCCAAGAGTTTTTAGATCGTCTTCTATTTCTGTAGAATCCAGAACGTGACATAGAGACATATTTCTGGTGATACCATTCTTAAACCATTTTGTATGATATTCACTTGACCATGAACGGGGCATTATGGGGGTGACCCTTTGCCGTGAAGTTGGAACTGCGACTAACGATTTATGTTCTAATCTGAGCCAGTGATGGGTACGGTGTGCCTACACATTTTTCTATATTGCCTCGTATGCCCTCCAATCTCTACTTCTTTCATGTCCTTATGATGAGTACCAAACCTGTGCATTTAATTCTCGCCCTAATCACGGCAACTGCACTGTCTGTCTAGATAGAACTCAGCCGCCTTCGTGGCCTGGCCATGCACGGTGTTGATTGCTTGGACTTTGCAGCTGAAGTGTGTCTAGGGGATGAAGTAGCCAAGAATAAGCAACATGAGCCATGGATTACATCAGACACAATAGAATTAATAAAACAACGAAGGGAACTGAAACAGAAAGAAGGAGAAACCGATAACAGCAGGTTGAAGTATACATCTTTAACACCAGAAATAAGAAAGAACACAAGAAAGGACAAAAACTAATATATACAAGATTGTTGCACTAGAATAGAAAACTATAATAAGAATGGAACAGATTACGAAATGTTCAAAGATATTAAGTTATTGACAAGAAATGGTCAGCCTCAATTAAATGTTATCTGTGACGAGCTAGGAAATAACCTAACAGAATCTAGAAAAATTCAAAAATGATGGCAGGAATACTACAGTGGAATGTATGACATGAATGACAGTGAGGACATGAATGATATGAACCAATGACAGCAGAGACAGAACCAAAACCCTCGTTAGATGAGATTGCATGGGCAATAAAGAACCCGAAGAGTGGTAAATGAGATGCCAGTTGAACTAATTAAAGCAAGGGGGAGGGGAGAGAGAGAGAGAGAGAGAGAGAGAGAGAGAGAGAGAGAGAGAGAGAGAGAGAGAGAGAGAGAGAGAGAGAGAGAGAGAGAGAAAGCATACAAATCTATCAGGCATTATTTAAAAAAGTAATGGAAATATGGAACATGGCCAAAAGATTGGAAGAGAACTATCTTCATTCCAATACTGAAAAGGGCAACCTGAAAGTATGCACCAACTATAGCACTGTTGCCCTGATCAGTCATGCAAGTAAAAGTCTACTAACAATCATAATGGGAAGACTTCGTAAGAAAATGGAAGAAGAGATTAACATGGTTCAAGCTGGATTTAGACAAGGAAGAGGCACAAGAGATCACATTCTCAACATGCGTTTGATAATGGAGAAGCGTAGAGAATTTAATGTAAACCTATATTCTCATGTTTTATGGATTATTAAAAGGCATTTGACTGTGTACAACATCAGAAACTTTGGGAAATCATGAGGAAAATGGGCTTTCCATTACATGTAGTACAACTTATAAAAATGCTCTGTCTAGACCAGTGGTCCTCAACCGGTGGGAATTTTAGACTTTCCGCGGGGGGGGGGGGGGGGGAGATTAATATTATTTCAAGATCGCATTAATAGAAGAACCAGTTACTTGATATTGTTTTTCCCTCTAAATTTTACGGTTATGTACTTCTCGCCCTAATGAAATGCGTTTTATAACGTAAATAGACCCGCAAATCACGTTTTATGTAGATGTCTAGACTTGTTCTAGTATGTGTTATTAAATTTACCTTCCATTTTTATGTATACTGTGTGAGGATGGGGAATTTATAGGGAGGACATTCGAAAGGGGGGAGGAATGACATTCTGAACATATGGTAAAGGGGGGCATGGGCCAAAAAAGTTGAGAACCACTGGTCTAGACTAACACGCAGCGGTTACAATAGATGGCGAGACAACAGATTGGTTTGACATCAAGCAAGGAGTCCGTCTGGGCTGTGTGCTGTCACCCTATTTGTTTAACCTGTATGCTGAAAATATAATACGAAATGTCAGAGATGATATAAACAGGGAGCTATATGATGCCCTAAATATCGATGGTCATGAAATACCAGAGATTAGATATGCTGATGATATAGTATTACTATCCACATCACAGAATGGTATAGAAAAACTAATAACCTCAACGCAAAAGAATAGTGAAATCAAAAAGTATATCTTAACTAGCAAAAAACAAAGATAATGTATACAGATAAAACTAATATGGAGAAAAAAATATGTGCCAATGAGGAAACACTGGAGATGGTGGAAAATTCTAATATTTTGGGTCTTTAATTACCAACTATGGTGCCACAATGAAGGAAATATATATTGCTCTTTAGAAACTAAAACAAGTGAATAAATTGTGGAGAGGGACTGCTAGAACTACACAAAATTAGATTTTTAAGATCACGCATCTTTCCCATTGCAACATACACATGTGAGACCTGGACACTTACTAAACAAGCTGAACAGCGCATAAATGCCTTTGAATATAAATGTTATAGGCGCGTTCTAAGAATATCTTGGATACAGAAAAGAACAAATGGATCCATATGACAAGAATCAGAATATTGAAGGATGGCTACTAACGATGATAAAACAAAGAAAATTGAAATAGTTTGGTCACTTGACACGCCATGAAAGTTTGGAGAGAACAATCATAGAGGGGTATATGCCTGGGAAGAGAGGAAGAGGAAGACCTAAGAGAAGACGGGTGCAGGATGTGGCGGATGATCTCCAGAGACATCTTGCTTATGACAGAGAACCTTTCCGGACGTTGTTATGGGGGAGAATTTCTGCAAGGGACATGCTACTGAATGAATGAACTGCTTTCTACTTTTCCGTGTAGTTTTCATGTCGTTGTATCATTGTCTGTTTGTGTGTTGACGAAGGCTTTAGCCGCAACGTGCACTCTGTCACTTGTCATTATGTTCTAGTATAAGTATAGCTTACCGATTCTACATCCCGTTGTTGTTGATTCATTCAACACAGGACCAGAACAAGATCACGGAAGCTAATTAATTCGTTACCATAGATACTGGACAAACCGGTTCTGTATACAGGATGTTCTACGGCTATCGCCATAACGGTGACATATTATTATTATTCTCTTTTTTTTTCGGAGACGGGTTTTCTCCTGTGTACTTCTGACTTCTCGCCTTTCAATTACCCAATGTCTGTTTAATATTTAACACTACCGGATGTTGTACAAGTGAAGGATAACAATGAAGACAAATGGGAGACTTGAATTTAGCAGATTCAGTGACAAATAAACAGATACATGAGCCTCGAATTAGGACTGACTTATTTGGACATCGACCTTGGAACGTTAAAGGACTTTTGAGATTTGGAACATGGAATGTACGGACACTATATCGAGCTGGAGCGGCCGAAGAACTAACCCGGGAGCTAGTTGAGTATAAAATGGATATAACAGCAATTCAAGAAATTAGGTGGCCAGGAGAGGGTACTTTATTATAATATATGGAGGAAACACCCAAAATAAACATGAATTAGGACCAGGATTTGTCATCAAAAAAGAGTTATGGGGGAACGTTCTAAACTTTAAAGCTGTTAATGACAGGATTAGTAAATTACGAATAAAAAGTAAATGGAAAAATATAACGATAATTAATGTACATGCACCTACTGAAGAGAAAGAAGATGATATTAAAGAAGACTTTTATAATGATCTGGAAGATGTCATAGAAGAAACCCCCAAACAGGACATCCTGATTGTGCTGGGAGACTTCAACGCAAAAATATGTAGAGAGCAAACTCATAAAAAAGTTGCCGGTATGGAAAGCCTACATACAAATTCAAATGATAATGGTTGGAGAGTCATCAACCTAGCAGAAGCCAAAGGACTGCAGATCAGTAGTACCAGACTGCAAAGAAAAGATATACATAAACAAACTTGGAAATCATGTGACAAGAGAACCTATAATCAAATAGATCACATTTTAATTAACAACAAAAATGCATCAAACATACAACAAGTTAGAAGCTATAGAGGAGCTGAGTGCCACAGCGACCACTTCCTTTTTGGGGCAAAATTTAAAATAAAACTTAAGAGAGCTTTCTATGCTAAACTACAAAGGTTACACCCAACATATAACAGAGAAAAACTACAAGAAATTACAGTCAAAGAGAAATTTGTGGATGAAATAAAATGTAAACTTGAAATTCTACAAAACCCGTTGGAGGAAAGCGTTGACCAAACTTGGTTGAACATCAAGAATACAATTCAATCTACGCAGAAGAATGTCTCGGTGTGTTAACCACGCATAGAAAGAACAGATGGTTCAATCCAAAATGTGAAGAAGCAGTCATTAGGAAAAAGAATGCCAGACAGCTATGGCTAAATGACATCAACAACATCCAAAAGGAAGAGCAATATAGAAATGAATGTAAAGAGGCTACAAAAATAGTTCGACAGCAGAAGCGAGAATATATGAGTAATATAATCAAAGATATGGAAACTAATCACCAGAAAAACGAATCCAGAAAGTTCTTTAGAGAACTGAAGTCAATGAAACGAGGGCACCAACACAACACATATGGTTTAAAAGACAAAAATGGGAATATGATAAATACCAATGAGGAAATGTGCAACACATGGAAAGAATACTTTGTTGAATTACTAAATTGTGAAGTTCCAAGTAACACTTTCCCACAGGAAGAGGTTCTAACGTGTGAACCACAAATTGAAGAACCTACATTTGAAGAAATCCTATATGTAATCACACGACTTAAAAACAATAAGGCAACTGGAGCTGATGGAATTGCTGCTGAATTTATAAAGGCGGGTAACCATGCATTACATCTAAAGCTATACGAACTAATAATAAAAATCTGGAGGACTGAAGAAATACCCCATGACTGGAAAGAGTCATTATTGATACCTATCTTTAAGAAAGGAGACAAGTTCCGGTGTGAAAATTATAGAGGAATATCATTACTGTCCATAAGCTATAAGATACTATCTGCAGTACTACTAAATAGACTAAAACCATATTCAGAATACATATTAGGTGACTATCAGGCGGGTTTTAGACAAAACAGATCAACAATAGATCAGATATTTATCTTACGACAAATAGCCGAGAAAAATTGGGAATATAAAAGAGATCTCCATAACATTTTTGTGGATTTTAAAAAGGCGTATGATAGTGTCCATAGGAATAGTCTATGGAATGCTATGCGGGAATTTGGAATACAAAGTAAGTTAATCAATATGACCAGACTATGCATGGAAGATACTTATAATATAGTAACATATAAAGGCAGGAAATCCGACCCTTTCCAAATAACATCTGGCTTGAAACAGGGTGATGCACTATCGCCGCTACTCTTCAATCTGGCTCTAGAGAAAGTTGTAAGGAAGGTAAAGGAGGAATGTGATATTGGAGGAACATCCAAGCTGCTTGGTTATGCAGATGATATTGATATTATAGGGCAAAGTGAACAAAAAACATTGGAAATATTGACTCACTTAAAGGGAAAAGCCCAACAGATGGGGCTGGTTATCAACCAAGATAAGACAGAATATATGGTAATTTCAAGAGACGGAATGGCTAGAAACTCTGGCCACATACAAATAGATAATAAGACCGTTAAAAGAACTGAAACATACAAATACCTGGGTACAATTTTCAACTGCTCCAACATCATAAGGGAAGAAATACAAACTAGAATCAACTCTGGAAATAAGATATACTATGCACTACAACATCTACTAAAATCAAAGGCGCTATCTCGTAACACCAAAATCACAATATACAAAACACTGATCAGACCAGTTGTGCTGTATGGCTCTGAAACCTGGAGTACAACGAAAGGAGACGAAGCCTTGTTACAAACCTTTGAGAACAAAATTTTAAGACGCATCTTTGGACCCATTAGGGATACACAAAGTGGAGAGTGGAAAAGAAGAAGTAACAAAGACATTTATGATCTGTTTAAGTCCCCACTAATCACTGGTATCATGAAGGCTAATAGACCACAATGGCTGGGGCATATAGAAAGAATGGAAGATAATAGGGAAACAAAACTCGCTTACACTCAGGAAATAAATGACCGTAGACCCCGAGGTAGACCAAGAATACGGTGGAGAGATAATATATATACAGACCTACAAGCACTTGGAATCAACGACTGGCAAGAGAAGGTCCACCAGAGAGACGAATGGAGACGGACTGTATCTGCAGCAAAGAACCTCAATGGCTCGGAACGCTGAAGAAGAAGAAGTGCCAAATAAAAAGCAGGTCTGCACCAAACAAAAATGGATGGCAGAAAATGGGAAGTATAGGTGTGTCACATTTATGACTTAAAAGTTGTTAATATGGTAGCAGACATGTTGTATTATAACACAATGACAATATTTCGGCGATATATGAACCCATGGCAGGCACGTGAAGTCTCTTAAGACGATTAATTATCCCACAGCATTTTATCAGTTAAATGTTACAGTACAGAAAATATCTTAGAACATCGTGAATCATTTTCCCCCTTTTCATATCCTATTTACAGGACGTCGGGGTCAACACCTGTATTTTACTGCTGTTGTTGATGTCTTGGAAAGTTACGTTCAGTAGTTTTCCATTGCTTTCTGAGCGACCAGCTCCCATATCAACACGCTAAAACCCTAGCGCGATATGGTCTGCTGCCAAATCGGTCCCAGCTGTGTTTCGAACGCAGGTAAGCGGAGTTACGAACCGCGGCCGTAACACTTCGCCACGGACACGGCGTGTATCATGTAAGAAGAAGCAAAATAAATGTTCACATTCTAACAGGTCTGAACATCCAAGACAGCTGGCTCACAAACAGCGGTCTGAACATCCAAGACAGCTGGCTCACAAACAGCGGTCTGAACATCCAAAACAGCTGGCTCACAAACAGCGGTCTGAACATCCAAGACAGCTGGCTCACAAACAGCGGTCTGAACATCCAAGACAGCTGGCTCACAAACAGCGGTCTGAACATCCAAGACAGCTGGCTCACAAACAGCGAAACGATAATACTGAGGCGAGATTCACTGTCATATTGGTTTAGAAAAGAACATAAAAGAACACAAAGTAACACAGCTTTACATAACATCATAATGGAAAATAAGTGATGTCGCGGAGACTAGCCTTCATCAGCAAGCAAATACAGGAAAACACAATATATAAATACCGGAAGACACTACAATGACAATATTTTTTTAAAGCGGTTTGAGAAAGTTCGATGATGGAGGGTGGGTGTCGAAACAGTCAACTGTCATTAGCTGCCAATATAATACCTTGCGGTGTATGGTGTATGGCAGGGGGTCTTTGAGCCTGAGGAATTAAGGCCACCTGGCTAGTGCAGTCGCCGCGAACTGTGCAGGTTAGAATTTTCATTTAGCCCCCGACAGAAAAAAACTCCATATCTTACCGAGGATTCGAACCCGTGTCTCCCGAAGGAGAATCCGGCATTTTAGCCACTCGGCCAGCCGCTCCTCTGGGTGGGTCTTGAACATCCTTAATCGTCATCGCTCGGCGAGTAGTTAAAGTCACGATATTTGTAGTTACAGTACCATCTGCCAGGTAAGCCTAGCGACACTCTCGGGAATCCCTAATAATATGGAGAATTCGCGCGTGCGCATGTCAAATCTACGTTTTAATCTACTTTTCATTCCCTTTTCCCCACCCATTTCTTGTCACCAAGAACAAGATGTTTGTATTGTGTTTGTACTGTCACCTTGGATTGAGTTCTGCGTTTATCTCCGGGAGCGGCGAACGCCAATTCCTGTGTCTGCATTCGCCATTCTCTTGTGTGGTATTCAAGCATATAATCAATACATAGTCTCGTACACCAGAGACCGGGTAATTTCTAGAACTATCTAGGCATTGTCAGGGGCGGAAAGGTAACGAGGAAGAGAACCGAGCAGCTCATCCCATTATGTCATGTCCTAGAATGTAAGGAGGGTACGGCAGGGCGGGGGTTAGCACATTTGCCTGCCGACCCCATAGTGATGAGTTCGAATCCCCTTCGAGGCGGAGTTTTTTCCACTGACCCCACTCCCAGATCCAGCCAGCTTAAAATGGAAAGCAGGACATGTTCTGGGAAGCAACGACGGCCGGCGCGTTACTGACAACTTCACTCACCGCGTGTCGGTGGATCTACACACAGAGGTACCCAATACACAGTGAGCCTCATGGCGTGTCGGTGGATCTACACATACAGGGGTACCCAATACACAGTGAGCCTCATGGCGTGTCGGTAGATCTATACACACAGGTACCCAATACACGGTAAGCCTCATGGCGTGTCGGTGGATCTACACACAGAGGTGCCCAATACACGGTAAGCCTCATGGCGTGTCGGTGGATCTACACATACAGGGGTACCCACTACATGGTGAGCCTCATGGCGTGTCGGTGGATCTACACACAGAGGTGCCCAATACACGGTAAGCCTCATGGCGTGTCGGTGGATCTACACATACAGGGGTACCCACTACATGGTGAGCCTCATGGCGTGTCGGTGGATCTACACACAGAGGTACCCAATACACGGTACACCTCATGACGTGTCGGTGGATCTATACACAGAGGTACCCAATACACAGTACACCTCATGACGTGTCGGTGGATCTATACACAGAGGTACCCAATACACGGTAAGCCTCATGGCGTGTCGGTGGATCTATACACAGAGGTACCCAATACACAGTACACCTCATGACGTGTCGGTGGATCTATACACAGAGGTACCCAATACACAGTACACCTCATGACGTGTCGGTGGATCTATACACAGAGGTACCCAATACACGGTAAGCCTCATGGCGTGTCGGTGGATCTACACACATACTCATAGGTACCCAATACACAGTACGCCTCATGGCGTGTCGGTGGATCTACACACAGAGGTACCCAATACACAGCCAGCCTCATGGCGTGTCGGTGGATCTACACACATACTCATAGGTACCCAATACACAGCCAGCCTCATGGCGTGTCGGTGGATCTACACACAGAGGTACCCAATACACAGCCAGCCTCATGGCGTGTCGGTGGATCTACACACAGAGGTACCCAATACACAGCCAGCCTCATGGCGTGTCGGTGGATTTACACACAGAGGTACCCAATTCAAAATAAGCCTCATGGCGTAACCGTAGGATAATTTCCTGTTTCTACTAGCATGTGTGGCAATCTAACACTTTCAGGCCGACTGTAGGTGTCCATCAGAGAATTCCAGTCTGTGAAGGTCATTGTAAGTGAACGTCAGAGAATGCCAGTATGTGAAGTTGATTGAAAGTGTCCGTCAGTGAAGGCCAGTCTGTGGAGTTGATTGAGTGTCCGCCAGAGAAGACCAGTATTTGATGTTGATTATAGGTGTTATTTAAGGCCGACTGTTGTATTTATTGATCATGTGGTTGTTTCGGGATTTGAAATTTAAATATTGAGCACAACCCACTACTGGCAACGCCGATCGCACTCTGGTATGAACCTAAGGCCTATCCACATCAATATGGAAGCACTATACTCGAGTTTCGTCCTCATTTGAGCTCGTCAGTAGTGCATATCCCTGACTGGATCCGGAAACAGTCCCGGATCACGCGTGTGAAGCGGGTGTGTAACCACGCGGCACACACTGGACACACCAAATTATCACAACAGAACATCACAACGCTACCCATCGTAGGCTATGCTCAAGATTGCCCAATCGCCGCGACCGACGTCCGTCAATCGATGGGACCCGAACGATCAGGACTTCTCACTGGCAAGGAACACCAGGCCTCCTAAATCCAGTGAGCAATAATCAATTGATTATGTGGTTGTTTCGGGATTTGAAATTTAAATATTGAGCACAACCCACTACTGGCAACGCCGATCGCACTCTGGTATGAACCTAAGGCCTATCCACATCAATATGGAAGCACTATACTCGAGTTTCGCCCTCATTTGAGCTCGTCAGTAGTGCATATCCCTGACCGGATCCGGAAACAGTCCCGGATCACGCGTGTGAAGCGGGTGTGTAACCACGCGGCACACAATGGACACACCAAATTATCACAACAGAACATCACAACGCTACCCATCGTAGGCTATGCTCAAGATTGCAAATCGCCGCGACCGACGTCCGTCAATCGATGGGACCCGAACGATCAGGACTTCTCACTGGCAAGGAACACCAGGCCTCCTAAATCCAGTGAGCAATAATCAATTGATTATGTGGTTGTTTCGGGATTTAAAATTTAAATATTGAGCACAACCCACTACTGGCAACGCCGATCGCACTCTGGTATGAACCTAAGGCCTATCCATATCAATATGGAAGCACTTGACTCGAGTTTCGCCCTCATTTGAGCTCGTCAGTAGTGCATATCCCTGACCGGATCCGGAAACAGTCCCGGATCACGCGTGTGAAGCGATACTGGGAGGATACTGGATACTCCCACATGTTGTATTTATGACTGAATGCCGGTATCTGGGGCCGACTGTAAGTGTTTATGACTGAGTGTCGGTAGTTCAGGCCAGAGTTTTAAAGCATTCACGAAGAAAGACCAGCAACTATTTAACAATATAGTTTCGTTTTGCCGCAGCCATAATTACAAAGCATGTTAGCACAATGGTGTCAGTAACGTTTAAAAACATAAAAGCTTGCACGTAACTGACCCTGAAATGTGAAAAGTATATAAAATGCTAAAACTCCGAGAGAAAAACATACTGCGCCAAACACAGAAATCTCTCTACTTCTTAAATTGGTATTTTAAAAAAAAGAGTCCTAGTTCCATATCTAGCCGTTCTGGGTCAACCACTTGACACCAACAGTTTGTATTAGGCTCGGTCGTCTAGAAGAGATCCTGCCTGTCTTGTAATAGCATGCCGAGCTTTATGTTGCTCAAATACAGCCCGCCTGGTTCATAAAAGAGCCATAACCCTGGTCTTCACAAACCACGTAACTCTATCCCTAAGTCTTTTCAAAAACCAACAAAAGCCAGTCCTTAACTTTGTAATATATTTGCTATACGTCTGTGGGAAGGATCAGCAGGGCGCGTTCTTTTTATTATGTATTTGGCTTTGAATTTTCCACATGACTGGTTCAGTCCGTTGCAATGTTCAAAGATCGATAAATCCACTGGCAATAACCCATGAACACTTTGTATTGTAAAGTTATCTCCCCCTGTCTCTACAATAGCTTGTAATTTACACACAGAAGCCACAAACAATTTGCTGCACGATTTATTGCCTGGCATATTCCGCTGCATCTCGTCAGGAGCATACTGCAGAGTTGTATGTAATATGAAGTGAATAAATTAATAATACTTAAGGTGAAACAATTAAAACACATAGCCACAGGTATTGTACGAATGTGGAACATTTGTTTGGTACCCCAGAGTAATTTTAAATTTAACACAAACTCTTTCTGTTTGCACAAAACCAGCCGGAACCGCCTA
Organism: Cepaea hortensis; assembly: GCA_963921405.1. Lineage (NCBI taxonomy): Eukaryota > Metazoa > Mollusca > Gastropoda > Stylommatophora > Helicidae > Cepaea > Cepaea hortensis. The sequence goes on along the minus strand of OY992882.1, from coordinate 124,340,614 downwards.
TATGATAACGCCTCATTATATAATATTTGAGCAATCATTTATTATTCGTAGAAAACAGTATACGAAACGCTTTTCCTTAGTTCACGCTATGACTATATTCTATAAAATGTTGAGAAATCAACGAGGACGGCGTTTTATAGCCTTTTGACTGCACAGGGATTCCTAAAGATTGATTAACCCTCTTTTCCAGCCATACTGGTATATGTTCCGCTACTCGATTTGCTAAATGTCTTTCCGTTCTACCTGCGTAAGTTGCTTGGCACTCACACTGGAATTGATAAATGCAGTTTGATTTGGAGTACGGAGACAATGATTCTTCAACAGATGGAGTTGCTATCAGGGTGATTTTATATCTGATCATTGGTTCAGCAGCATGATCAGATATAAAGATGTTTCCTTTGTACACATTTTAGGCAGGGTTCACCTGTCAGGTCAATTAAAAAATTTAGATTGATGCAAATTTGAACCCGATACCTGCTAGCAGGCAGGTCTAGCCAATATGTTCCTGCGGCTTCCATGTGGTTGATGGGCTCTGAAAAACAGGGGTAGGAGGGGAACGAGGAAGAGGGGGAAAAAAGAAGAAGAAGAAGAAGAAGAAGAAGAAGAAGAAGAAGAAGAAGAAGAAGAAGAAGAAGAAGAAGAAGAAGAAGAAGAAGAAGAAGAAGAAGAAGAAGAAGAAGAAGAAGAAGAAGAAGAAGAAAAAGAAGAAGAAGAGGAAGAAGAAATGTAATAAGTTTCTGCATCACAATACTTCTTCTATCATCCTATATTCCCTATGGGTTACAGGCCATCAACCAACCCACCCGAAGTCGTCCCATACCATAAAACCACTGATACACAAAAACCACTGATACACAAAAACCACTGATACACAAAAACCACTGATACACAATTCGTCTTCACTCGCCCATTGGGACATAGACTCTCAACCCACTCACTTCAAGCCATCCCATTCTTAGCTATCCCCAGCAGCTCTGCCCATGTCCTCCCAGTATTATTCACTTCTGCCTCCACTTCTTTTTTGCGCTACAGAGTTTATCTGTTAGTACCAAGGACAGGTAGAAAATGGTGATACCCCAAGAGCACGTTACTTGTATATATATATATATATATATACATATATATATATATATATATATATATATATATATATATATATATATATATATATATATATATATAACATCATATAAAGGATATTCAATTAACAAGATATATATAAGCAACGGAAAAGAAGATGGGAGCTAGAAGCTGCCAGCCAACCTGTACAACTGAAGTTACTGACAGTCATTTATTGCTTCCTAGTGTCAGAACAACGTAAACAGTCAGTCATCTGACAGGTCACTGCACTTTCATAACACTCTTAAAAACATGAATTTAGTGGAGCACAACATCGGAAAGTAGGTTCATGAATCAAAACATTTTAATTTTTCTGAAGGAGATGCCTGAATCTGAACTGACATGACATACTTCACATAGATAGTAGAGATGTGGAAATATAGGAGACATTTTATAAGTTTATTTAGTACAGGTGTTAATGCACTGGCTACATTAGTATAGTGAGTATATTGCACTGGCTACGTTATTATATTGTGAGTATGTTGCACTAGCTACATTAGAACAGTGGGTATATGGCACTGGCCACATTTGTATAGAGAGTATATTGCACCAGCTACATTAGTATAATGGGTATATTTCACTGGCTACATTAGTATAATGGACATATTGCACAGGCTACATTAGTATAATGGGTATATTACACTGGCTACATTAGTATAGTGGGTATATTACACTGGCTACATTAGTATAATGGACATATTGCACAGGCTACATTAGTATAATGGGTATATTACACTGGCTACATTAGTATAGTGGGTATATTACACTGGCTACATTAGTATAGTGGGTATACTGCACTGGCTACATTAGTATAATGGGTATATTTCACTGGCTACATTAGTATAATGGGTATAGTGCACTGGCTACATTAGTATAGTGGGTATACTGCACTGGCTACATTAGTATAATGGATATATTACGCTGGCTACATAAGTCTAATGGGTATATTTCACTGGCTACATTAGTATAATGACATATTGCACAGGCTACATTAGCATAATGGGTATATTACACTGGCTACATTAGTATACTGGGTATATTGCACTGGCTACATTAGTATAATGGGTATACTGCACTGGCTACATTAGTATAATGGGTATACTGCACTGGCTACATTAGTATAGTGGGTATACTACACTGGATACATTAGTATAATGGGTATACTGCACTGGCTACATTAGTATAATGGGTATATTGCACTGGCTACATTAGTATAATGGGTATACTGCACTGGCTACATTAGTATAGTGGGTATACTGCACTGGATACATTAGTATAATGGGTATACTGCACTGGATACATTAGTATAGTGGGTATACTGCACTGGCTACATTAGTATAATGGGTATACTGCACTGGCTACATTAGTATAATGGGTATACTGCACTGGCTACATTAGTATAATGGGTATACTACACTGGCTACATTAGTATAATGGGTATACTGCACCAGCTATATTAATATAGTGGGTATGTTGCAATGGCTACATTAGTATAATGGGTATACTGCACTGGATACATTAGTATAATGGGTATACTGCACTGGCTACATTAGTATAGTGGGTATACTGCACTGGATACATTAGTATAATGGGTATACTGCACTGGCTACATTAGTATAGTGGGTATACTGCACTGGCTACATTAGTATAATGGGTATACTGCACTGGCTACATTAGTATAATGGGTATATTGCACTGGCTACATTAGTATAATGGGTATACTGCACTGGCTACATTAGTATAGTGGGTATACTGCACTGGATACATTAGTATAATGGGTATACTGCACTGGCTACATTAGTATAGTGGGTATACTGCACTGGCTACATTAGTATAATGGGTATACTGCAACAGCTATATTAATATAGTGGGTATGTTGCAATGGCTACATTAGTAAACGGGTATATTGCAGTTGCAGAGTGAACATAGGCATGATTGAATTTCCATCAGTGTCTGCCCTGACCCTTCGTTGTACAATCTGCCAGACTGTATCCTGAAATATCTTAGTGTTGTTGTACAATCTGCCAGACTGTATCCTGAAATATCTTAGTGTTGTTGTACAATCTGTCAGACTATTTACTGACATCTCTTAATGTTGTTGTACAATCTGCCAGACTTTATCCAGAGCTCTCTTAATGTTCTTGTACAATCTGATTGTGTGATCATGTCAATTTCCATCTAAGGCAAGATTGTTTGTTGACCATGTCAAACTATGATCTAAAGTAAAACTGTATGATCATGTCAGATTACCATCTAAGATAAGATTGTGTGACCATGTCATACCACCATCTAAGATAAGATTATGTGACCATGTCATACCACCATCTAAGATCAGATTTGTGATAAGTAACATTATCATTTAACATAAGATTGTGTGATAAGTTACATTACCATCTAAGATAAGATTGTGTGATAAGTCTCATTACCATTTAAGATAAGTTTGTGTGACCATGTCATACAACCATCAATAATAATATTGTGTGATAAGTCTCATTACCATTTAAGATAAGTTTGTGTGACCATGTCATACCACCATCTAAGATAAGATTGTATGATAAGTCTCATTACCATCTAAGATAAGATTGTGTGACCATGTCAAACCACCATCTAAGATAAGATTGTGTGATAAGTCACATTACCATCTAACATAAGATTGTGTGATAAGTCACATACCATCTAAGATATGATTGCATGACCATGTCATACCACCATCTAAGATAAGATTATGTGATAAGTCACATTATCATCTAACATAAGATTGTGTGATAAGTCACATTACCATCTAACATAAGATTGTGTGATAAGTCACATTACCATCTAAGATAAGATTGTGTGACCGTGTCATATGACCATCTAAGATAAGATTGTGTGATAAGTCACATTACCATCTAAGATAAGATTGTATGATCATTGTTATACTACCATCCAAGATAAGATTGTATGATAAGTCTCATTACCATCTAAGATAAGATTGTGTGACCATGTCAAACCACCATCTAAGATAAGATTGTGTGATAAGTCACATTACCATCTAACATAAGATTGTGTGATAAGTCACATACCATCTAAGATATGATTGCATGACCATGTCATACCACCATCTAAGATAAGATTATGTGATAAGTCACATTATCATCTAACATAAGATTGTGTGATAAGTCACATTACCATCTAACATAAGATTGTGTGATAAGTCACATTACCATCTGAGATAAGATTGTGTGACCATGTCATACCACCATCTAAGATAAGATTGTGTGACCGTATCATACCACCATCTAAAATAAGATTGTGTGATAAGTCACATTACCATCTAAGATAAGATTGTATGATCATGTCATACTACCATCCAAGATAAGATTGTGTGATAAGTCACATTACCATCTAAAATAAGACTGTGTGATCATGTCATACTACCATCTAAGATAAGATTGTGTGACCATGTCATACAACCATCTAAGATAAGATTATGTGACCATGTCATACCACCATCTAAGATAAGAGTGTGTGATCATGTCATACTATCATCTAGGATAAGATTGTGTGATAAGTCACATTATCATCTAAGGTAAGATTGTGTGGCCATGTCAAACTATGATCTAAGATAAAACTGTTTGATCATGTCAGACTACCATCAAAGATAAGATTGTGTGATCATGTCACATTACCATCTAAGATAAAATTGTGTGACCATGTCACATTACCATCAAACATAAGATTGTGTGATGATGTCATACTACCATCAAAGATAAAATTATGTGATCATGTCATACTACCATCAAAGATAAGATTGTGTTATCATGTCATACTACCATCAAAGATAATATTGTGTAACCTTGTCACATTACTAGCTAGGATAACATTTTGTTATGTTACATTATTATATAAGATAATACTCTGTGATCATGTGACATTCCCTCTATGGTACGATTATGTGATTATTTCACTCAGCCATCTAAGGTAAGGGCCATGTGATCACAGTAACTATCACACTTGCCTGCCAGTCTTGTGTTTACAAGTTTGAATCGCCATCAAAGTGGATTCTATAATACTAACATTTGCTCCCAGGTCAACAAGGATGCCACAGCAGCACAGCTCACTTGCTGGTCCTGGGGTCATGGGTTCGAATTTGCATTGAGATATATTTGTAAACATGGCCCAGCTAAACGGGTATCAGGATATGTTCAAGGAAATTAAGGCAGTTGGTGTGATTGTGACCACATCACCCATATTGTGCTCATGGGATGATAAACAGATGAAAATAGCACCATATACCCTGTATGCATGAAGACATGAATAGAGCTCTTGTACTGTCTCTTGTAGCCAGGTTGGTCGAAATTAAAATGGGAATATCTTGGGATTGAGCCCTATATTTGTCTAGGCCAATCGGTGCTCGATGAGTCATGCGGTCAACTTCACGCTGTCCACTTGTACTTCCCAAGATATTTCCTGGCAACCAGTTCAGGCTGAATTAACCTGAAGTCATTCAAACAACTGCCTGAATGGCTCTTTAACCAAATGACCTGGGTCGGCAGGCAAGCACACTATTCACAGGGCCACCATAACGAGTCTTTTTTTCCCCTTTTTTTTCCGCATATCCTTTACAGAACACCGCTGTCAACAGCAGCATCTTTCAGCTATCTGGTGATTTCTTGGCAAGATTACGCTCAGTAGTTTGCCATTGCTTTCTGAGCGGCCGGCTCAGTTATCCTGCAAGTCACCAGCGGGGGTCGAACTGCTTCCAGCTCTAGCCCACTATGAGACTCTGCGTGATAAATGGGATTACAAAAAAAGTGTTGTAACCCCTCGGCCAGAGAGACCGGCTTAACGAGTCTGGTTGATACAAATTACTTGCCTACCAGGGATCTAAACTTGGATCTTCTAATGTGTGGAATGTGCTTCCTAATGCCTAACTCAGCAGCAGAGATCTCACAGCAATCGAGACATTCCCATACTTGCTCCGTCTTCATCTCCAACAGCCAGAGAAGAGTCCCAATAATAACGGTACCAGTTGCAGTCAGATAATGTGTCCTTTTGGTCTTGCCTCAAAGTACTGAGTGTCAGCGAGATCCTCTGGTCACTGCTGGCCACAGTATTCTCTCCAGTCCATGATGATTTATCCGTATACTTGTACATGATCATAAAGGGCACTGACCATGACTGCCGTATCATGCACCAATAACTCATCCAATATGCAGACCCTGACAATTTGTCTTCTTGCTCACTTTCTAACACACCAGATGATGCCCTGGAGAAGGGTCCAATAGATGCTCCTAATCTTTTAATGTTATCTGCAGCTTTGTGAGTCTACATAGTACTTCCATCCAAACAATATATAATCACATAATTAATGTATGAATGTAAATATAAATAAAGGTGATACCTGCCATTACAGCTCCTTTCTTAGTGACCTACCTGCTGCACTGTGCCATAAATCAGAAATATCACTAACACTCAGCTGAACCGCTTACTGAGCAATGTCTTATTTTCACGTTTAAATTGCTGCCAACTTTGTTATCAACTTATCAGAGGTGTTAGATTTAATTGATTTAATAGCCAGTGATTGTTCATGAACGGCATTCAGCACTGCCTGGCTGCAGTGCCCGGGGAAAATTGTTTGTTGCATAGATAAACATAATAGTTCTTATCTGAAATCAGACACATACTTAAAAACTTAAAAGCTTTACCCTGCACTATCACATAATAACATCAATCATGATCGATTTGCTGTCAGTCAAGCAGCCACGAAAACAAGTATATAGTTTCATACAGATTCTTTGTCTGCCATGAGAATGCTCTGAGAACTCACTGAACTTTCGCGTAAACTTAAATAATAATAAAAAATAAACTCCTGCCACTGGAGTGAAGAGTGAAGTTAATTCACGTCTGTCTAATGAATTTTATTCAGACTTCACTTTTCAAATGATATGCAATGGTGAATAAATATTCTTGCTATCTTCCTCATGGGCAGTTTGATATCAGTAATATCAGCGGTGAGCTTGAATGTTAATCAGCTTTGTGTTTATGAAAGAGGGGCATTACAAGACAGTGTATAAAGTTGTACAGACTTGACTTACCGTTCTGTGACTGTAACTCTCCAGTGACAACAACTACAACACATCCGCCATCTTGTCTGAACGCCAGGCCCGGTTGTTGGGGGAGACAGTCACGTGACTCATCAACCTGTAGGCGGGCTGTGCAAGAGTGTTGAATATAGACACTTCTCCTTGTGGCATCCAGCATCCACGTCACTGCACTCCGGGCATGTCTGTAAGTGCTCTGTCTCCCTCAGTGTCGAAGGTACTGGATGTGTATAGTTCAGGTGTCTAGTTGCTGTGTGTGACAGTAGACGGATGACGACTAGCATCTCTACAGCCCTGCCCAGCTTAAAACAATCTATGGATGTTATTTAGAAAGTGAACTTAGTTTCACAATTTCCCGATGTACAGAGTCGTGGGCTCGACATCAGCAGTAGGCAATTTCAGAGCTGATCACCTTGCGTTGATTTCCAGAGTCGGCCGTTCAAAAACATTGGCAAACTTACTGAAAGTAGTATTGCCTAATAAATCCCAAACAGCCGCTGGGGTTTTGTGACATTCTGTAAACTGTAAAGGCGACGCAACTGTAATGTGAGAAGGCAATGGTACAACAAAAGCAGTGTACTTGCTGAGAACATGAATAGAGCGTTCGATAGATTTTTTAGAAATAACTAATATATTTGTTTTAAACCTTCCTCTGTGATTTATTGACTACACAAATGCTTTCAACTGAGTAAGAAGTGTTGACAGGATACAGATTCTCGCAGATCTTCAAACTGACCAGAAAACTCTTAGACTTCTGAAGAACATACACCGGGTGTTTTAAAGTCTCACTACACTTTGTATGTAGAACAGCTGTTTTGACAGAGAGTATATTTTCCGTTTGCAAGACAGAAAACATACTCTCCATTAAACAGCTGTTCTACATACAAAGTGTAGTGAGACTTTACAAACACCCTGTATTTGAAACAATTAGTCGCCATTAAGATTATTAGAGTGATGTAGGCCAGTGCCAGGCAATCAACAGAGGTTTGTGACAGAGATGTGTTATGTATTCAGAACTTTCTTTCCTTGATAATGAACAGGCTGCATGTCCTTTACAGGACGTTAATGTCAACCCCAACTCAAGGTTGATTTTCTGGACAATTATACAATCAGTAGGTCGTCATCGCTGGTCTCCGTGGTTAAAGGCTTACGGACACGATTCGTGAGCCCGCTTACCTGTGTTCGAAACACATCTGCGACCGATGTGGCAACAATTTTAACGTGTAGGTATGGGAGCCGGTCGTTCAGAAATCAATGGCAAACTATCGAACGTAAACTTGCCAAGACAACAACAGTAGTAAAATGCTGGTGTTGGCAGCGATGTCCTGTAAATAAGATAGGCAAACAAACAAAAAAAGTTCATCATCGCTTTCTGAACGAGTAGTCAACGTTGAATCTAACGAAGTCTAAACTGACACGTCTAGGGATTGAACCCCTTACGCCGCCGTTAGTGTACCGGAAGTTAACGTGCAAGCGCACTGAGCCCCGTTACGTAGATCTCGACAGTGAACAATAATTGTTTTTTTTTTTGCACATCCTTTACAGGGCATCGCTGTCAACACCAGCATTTAGACATTTTTTCGTCCCGTAAAATGGAACGTGTTTTTTCCGAAATGTGTATGGATTAAGTGTGTTTTTCGTGGTGAAATGGAGTTCGGACCGTGCAACGGAGTTCGTGCACGCGCGTCCGGACTCCCTTCGGCGTATCATCGGCGCCCGGTGGCGATAGTTAAGCCTAACATGACGACCAGACGACCGACAAGAACACGGCGTGGCAAGAGGGCGGGCACATGCAGAAGGCGGTTGAAATGTGACAGATTGGGCATCGGACACGTTCGAGTACTGTACTGGAACTGTGCATCATTTAGTCAACGCCGATCCATTCTTGAAAAACTACTGTACGGAAACGATATTGTAGTCTTACAAGAAACACAGCTCGGCGACGGAACAGCCAATGTCGCGGGATTTCAGGGATTCTTTAACAGTCGGCACCTCGGACAGGCCATTCTGGTCCGCGACAACATACCAGTGTCTGAGATCGATATGTCTTCCTGGAACAGTGATGCCCTGCAAGTGCAGGCATTACGAATAATGACACCAGTGCAGCTGGTAATCGTCAACGTTTATGCGCGAAATGGGAAGGTCGACGTGCGACAATGGCAGAGTTTGTTCGATATGGATGAAAGGCATATCATCTACTGTGGGGACTTCAATGCCAGAGGCAGTCAATGGGGGAATTGCATCACCAATAGACAGGGAATAGATCTGGAGGACGCCCTGGCATCTGCTGCCCTAATCTGTCTGAATGATGGGAAGGTCACTAGAATAGCCACTCGACCAGGTGACTCTGACAGCGTCATTGACTTGGCTCTGGTGTCGCCCACCATCGCACCAAGGTGCCGGTGGGGCACACTGGGATACCACGATAGTGACCACTACCCTTGTGTCATCCTAATCAAGAAAGACGGGGCCATGAGTCAAAGAAACAAGACAAATGCCTTCCCGTACGACAACACTGGTCAAGACGCCATAAGCAAGATCAGAAGAAGAAAACTAACTTCCTCCCGCAGAAGACAAGAAAGATGGTTGCAGCCACCATGGTGGAATGGAGAGGTCGAGAAGGCATGGCTGGGAAAGAGGCAGGCTGTCAAAGACTGGCAAAAGGCCAGAAAGGCTAACATGCCACAGGTTGAGATGGTGAACCTGAAGACTGAGGTCGATAGGACGACGACTTTATTCAAATCCTGCGCCAAACATGCCAAGGCCGAGAAATGAGACGAGTTCTGCAGGAAGGTGTTCTCCGAGCGATCTCTTACGACATTCTGGCGCCTCCACAAGAGCATGAACGGTGCTGCACAACGTAGGGGTATTCCAGACTTTCAAGGCACAGACCTGGCATGTAAAAAGTCGGATGCGGATAAAGGTAAGGCCCTTCTTGCACGCTACATAGAACAGACTGACCAGAAAGACGAGCTCGCCAGACAGAGGACCACAACGACACTCTCTCAGTTGTGCGAGGGGGTCGGGACAGACGAAGAATGGACAATCACAGCTGAGACAATACGTGCGATGCTCAAGAAATCACCTAACACCGCCCTAGGCCCAGACGGCATCCGATATGGTGACCTACTGGTGATATCAGATGATGACATGGAAGAACTGGCCAGAGAATTCAACACCAGTATCCAGGGGGGGTCAGGTCAAAGAAGAATGGCTACACAGCTACTTGCTGCCGCTGCCAAAACCGAACAAAGACCATTCCAAGATAAGCGGCTACAGAATCATTACGATGCAGAATACTGTTAGCAAGCTACTGGAGAAAATTGTAGCACACAGACTTGCTTGTGGCTTGGAACAGCTCGGCTGCTTCCCGCCCACACTTGGAGGATACAGACGCAACAAAGAGTCATGGCTAAATGCGGCGGTCTTTGCTCAAGATGTTTACGAAGGATTTCATGTCAGAGAAGAGACATGTGCGGCCTCCATAGACTTAGAGGACGCATATAACAGAGTATCTTTCGAGCACTTGATGCAAACCCTCCTCAGACTGAAAGTGCACCCTCACCTTGTACGATGGATAGCTGCAGTTCTGCTCCAAAGGAAGGTGGTGCTAAGATGCGGGAGTTGGTCTTCTGAGCCGATAACGATATGTCCAGGATTGCCGCAGGGTTCACCACTGTCACCAGTACTATTTAACGTGTATACGGTGCCGATCACTGAGCAACAGTTGGACGGGAGGGGTAGGACTCTGTCATTCGTTGACGACATCCTCGTGTATCGACAGGGTCGAGATAGACAGGCGGTTGCCAATGATATGCAGGGCGAACTAGATCGAATTTCCTCATGGTGTGCTGATGCCGATGCCCTTGTCAACCCTGCAAAGGCAACGGTTACATGGTTCTCACTAAACAACCATATTGTGAAAACAGACCTGCCGGCAGTAAGAATGGATGGGAGCAGTTTGAGTAGAACCCAGTCAATGACATATCTTGGCGTGAGGCTTGATCGTAGCCTGTCCTTCAGAGATAATGTCGATTATGTCATAACGAAGGCTCGAAAAGGTTTGTCAGCAATGAGAGTCGTGGCGACTGCCAATATCGAGCAAAGACTGCTAATACTTCTGTTCCAAGGACTTGTGCTTTCACGCATCGAGTATGCCCTGGCCATCCTCACTGTCAGCCCTACACAGACTGGAAGACTTGAAAAGGTACAAAACGAAGCCATGCGCATCATTTTGGGCTGCACGAGAGACACCAGCTGTGTAGCTGTCAGAGTCTTGCGTAGAGCAAGATAAATAGCTCGTTTTCTGGCAAGTGTGAAGCAATATCAAACTATCAAATATCAAATCACACGAAGTGAATATCCGAAAGTATTATTCACAAGCTTTATTTACGCGCTGCAGTTATTATCGCACAAACATCGCACAATGACAATCCATCGCAATCATTACGGCATGAACAATATCACTACAATACATAATAATACATGCAAGCAATAAACATCTCACTTACAAGTCAAACTATTCAAGCGTTCGAACCAGTCTCCCACTGGCGTACAGGCTAGCTCTCAATGCAGATTCAAACACCACTCGCAGACCCATGCGACCTGTCCGTTCAAACCTCTAAACCCGTCTGCCAGATCTGGCGTTCTACACGCTACACGCCAGTCGGCGCCCACGTCAGCTGGTGTGACCCCTGCACGGTTCACGGGGTGTACTGCAGACCAGCGGTCGTTTAAGCGTCGCTCAATTGCTGTGCTTGGCTGCTTATACGGGCGTCGTCGAAGACGCCGCATTCCCTCTGCAGTGTTCAACATCACTCAGGGTTGCGTGTTGTTATGTTGTCTGGCGTTGGTACAGACAACGCGTCGCAACCTCGGATGTGAGACCTTGACACTCTCCACACCCCTTTTTCATGGAAGGATTTCCTTTCATGTACAATCTATATAGGTGTTATTAAACCTGTCAAAGTCGAACATTATACGTTAATAGTTATTATAATTATATACAGGTGACTAGTAAACAATATGTATACAACAATTGTGTTGCACTATGAAGTACAACAGTCAAGTACAATCTATTTAATGGGCATTACCTTGCTGTGACACCGCTAGTCCGGTAGGTATCGGCTAAACTGGCCCCTACCTCACAACCAAGAACAAAAATACTAAAATCATCAGGTCAAGCCGTGAGCATCTCCCTCTGAGATAGCTCCATCATCAGACCTCTGTTTGGAGTTTCTAATGAAGGTCAACAGTTTTGGCAATATACTGTCCATATCTAAACGACGTTACATTGACATGTTACATATTAAGCACACATGTTAATGGTTACAATACATAGTTACATATCACCAAAAATTTAGAATAATGTCCCCTGGTTATTATACCAAAAATTTAGGAACAATAATTTATCGTCGTTTACAAGACATAAATTAGTACTACAAATTTATTTCTTAGTGTCATAATTTGATACTTATTGACAAATGTGCACAAAAAGTCACGTTTGTAAAGAAGCAATCAAGTTACGATGCTGAGATTACATATTATAAAAATCGACATATACAATTCCGTATATGGACATATTTTAAATCACATTTTAATACAATTGTCATACATTTATAGACTTTTTAGCGTAGTCTACTAACTTTTAATATTAATATGCAAAACAAATATCGGAAGTATACAGCTATACTATTACATGTGTTGTGGTATCATTCACACGACTTTAGTCCGTTCTGGATGGATATTATATAAACGGAGTAGTAGTTGTTACTATCAGCTGTTGGATCGTCTCTTCCGTCTTCTGCTCAGATAGTACTGTCACAGTCATCTTTCGTACCTTGTTAAAACGTCTTGGACACATCGATCTGGATACATTCAGGATTACTTCACGTTGTAGTGGCTTGGTGAGTTCCTGCATCCTATAGTGTTGTCCAGTGACACTTCTCTGTAGTGTCTAGTTGTTACAATATTTATCTATTTACAATAATAATTACATTCTTTCTCATATCTCACAGTTATACAACACATTAATTTACATCATAATGATTCCATTCTTTCACATATCTCACAATTATACCCGCATTCATTCGCATGATAATAATAAGATTCAAATATGTACATAAGTTATATACATTGGGAGATATAATCTTCCCTATCACATTGGTGTACACAGCGTTACTGACACATTGTCACAATTGGCTGTGGTACTGAGCACTATCTACGTTGCAGTTTTATACACCCTCTGCACTGTGCTCTGGTGTTGACTGGGTATTAGGTTCGTCGTATGGACATCTCGACAAAAGATCTGCAAGACAGTTTTGTGAACCCTTTATATGGTTAATTTCATAGCTATAGTCCTGCAGAAGAAGGGACCATCTTGCCACCTTGCTGTTACTTGGCGTTCCTCTGGTAACAATTGTCAGCGGACTATTATCTGTTTCAATAATGAAATGTTTGCCTAAAAGAAACCTAGAAAGTTTACGTACCGAAAATACCATGGCAAGAGCCTCGAGTTCCGGTGTACTATAATTTCGTTCGCTGGTGTTCAGTTTTCGAGAGACGTAGTATACTGGGTACAAGATTTGGTCGTGTTCTTGGAGAAGCACACCTCCAATGGCTACGGAGCTCGCGTCACATCTTAATCTAAAAGTAATATTCAAATTTGGCAATTTCAGAATAGGTGATTTAGAAAAATACGAAAGAAGCTTCGTAAATGCTGGTCTTAAACATTCACTGTTTACAAACACATTGGGGTGTTTATTTCTTAGTAGATCAGTGAAACATTTGGTCAATTCAGCAAAATGAGGAATAAACTGTCTATAATAGTTTAAAAGACCTAACACACTTCGCAACTGTTTCTTAGTTGTCGGAAGCGGCAATTTCAAAATTCTGGACATGATGTTATTGTCAGTTGATATAAAGCCATTTGAGATCTTATAACCCAAAAATGAAATTTCCTGAAAGGCTATATCAACTTTGGAAGGTTTTACAGTCAGTCCATGCTGTCTAATCCTGTCAAATGTCTGCTGTAGTGCAGTTATGTGCTCTGTCATGTCCTTTGTGTGTATGCAAATATCGTCCATGTACCAAATGATGTTAGCAATGTCTGTCAAAAGAATTCTTGTCATTCTGACAAAGGTAGCTGGTGCATTGACTAATCCGAAAGGTAGTTTACACCATTCGTATAAACCCCACGGTGTGACAAATGCAGTCAGATGTATACTATCAGGATGTACAGCTATCTGCCAGTAGCCTTTTGTCATGTCAAGTTTGGTGAAATAACTGAGTCAGATAGTTCAGTCAAGATGTCTTCACAGTTGCTCATCGGTTCTAAATCCAACTGTGTAATGCTGTTAAGTTTACGATAGTCCACACAAAGTCTAATAGTGTTGTCCTTTTTGCGTACTAAAACTATTGGTGAACAGAAATGAGATTGTGAACGTCGAATGATATGATTTGCTTCTAAATCAATGATTTCTTGATGAAGTTTTTCTTTATAGTGTATAGGGATGGAATACGGTCTACACTTAATAGGAACGTCAGATGTCAAGATGATTTGGTGTTGCACTAAATCTGTCTGTTCTGGCTGTCAGAAAAGATCGTCCTGTATTCTTTTATCAGTTGTCTGCAACTGTCAGTCTGTGTCTGCGTTAGTTTAGGATTTACCTTAATGTCCTGTAAGTTGGTTGTCGTGTCAAGAACTGGTGTTGGTATCTCGTCAGTGTCGTTGTCGTCCGTCTGGTCCACTATGGAGGTACTTGCTGCAGTCTCTACTTGGTCGTCTTGCCTGTGATGATATGGTTTGAGCATGTTAATATGGAAAATTTTATGTTTGTCCCTAACTGCAATTTCGTAGTCTACTGTCGAAATTTGTCGTAGTACTTTGAACGGTCCTTGCCATGAGTCAGTTAGGAGATGTCTGTCACTTGGCAAAAGAAGAAGAACGTCCTGTCTTGGCGTCAGTGTAATAGTTCTATTTCCGTTGTTAGCATATTGTCGGTAAATAGCTCCTGATTTTTGAAGAACTTCTTTAGCCAAAATACATGATTTCATAATTCTATCACGCAATGATGTTACATGTTCATATGGTGAAATGGGTATAGGCAAAGTAGTACTTTCAGTCAACATAGATTCATACAGAGATAATGGGCCGCGTGGTTGTGCACCATATAACATTTCGAATGGTGAAAACCCAGTGCTGGAATGGGGCACTTCCCTATATGCAAACAAAATTGCAGGCAGATAAATATCCCAATCTTCAGGATGTTCTTGGGTTACCTTAGAGAGCATATGTTTCATATCGCCATTAATCTTTTCCACTATACCGGTCGAATGTGGGTAGTATGGACTGTTGAAGCATTGTTTAACACCCAACATATTGGTAAAGGCTTGTGTAGCTAAGGAAATAAACTGGTTACCCCGATCTGAAAGGATGGTATCAGGGAATCCTACCCTCGCAAAAATATGAAAGAACACTTCCATGATGTCTTTGGAAGTTATGTTCTTCAATGGAATCGCTTCTGGCCATCGAGTACATGGATCAATGAGTGTTACAATGTACCTATTACCTTTAGATGTTACATGGTTCAGAGGACCAACTATATCGACCGAGATCTTTTCAAACGGTCTACTAGCCAAATCAGTAACTTGCAATTCAGCTTGTGGGTGTTTACCCTTTTTGACAAGCTTTTGGCAGATGTCACACGATTTGCAATACTGTTTGGTATCGTTGCAAAACTTCGGCCAATAAAATTGAGTCAGTAACCTTGCTCTAGTTTTAGCATACGCCATGTGTCCTGCAAAGGGTATGTCATGAGCTAGATTCAATGCTTGCTTGCGGTTTTCTAACGGTAGCACTGTTTGTTCGATAGTGCTGGAACCTTTGGTGTAGTACCGTGTTAGAATTCCGTTCTTGAGAGAAAAGTACCATTGAGCATTCTATGCTACTCTTGGCTTTTGGCCTACAAGTTTAAAATACTTTTGCAGAGATCGATCCGCTTTTTGAGATGTTATAAACGTCTCCCTAGTTGTATCAGGAGATGTTACAACTGGACTTACTCGTTGTAAAGCCTCTGTCTGATCGATTCGATCTTGCATCTGTGCAGTAGATCTAGTTACTGCATTTACTACATTACAACGATCATTCTCATCACACATTGATGTTACATTCACACAATTACATGTATGTTCTGGCGTAGCCAGTTGGTATTTGTACATTCATTTACAGGTGGTAATACATCATGAATGATGATTGGTGATGAAGGTGAAATGGTAGTATCACTATTACAACTGACAGTTGATGTAATACTGTCATGTGGTATGTCATTCACTTCAGGAAGGTTTCCAATGATAACATTGCAGCAAGGATTTGTTAATGCTGCGCATTTAACCTTTCCTGTAAGGAATGGTGTAGTTATATATGCCCATACAAGTGGATATTTCTCTATGTTCCCTGAGAACGTCCTGCATGTGACATATTTACCACTATATTGTGATGGTAAAACGTAATCTCTCTTTACACCAATGAGAGTACTGCCGCTATCACGTAAAACTGTGGCAGCTCTACCATTAACATACCCCTGGTGGATGTTTAGTTTACCTTTGGAGTTTACTACAGAATTGGCCTCCTCACTGGTAACAGGTATAGAATGGCCGCATGTTAACACGCCATACTCATGAAATTGATCACAAATGGTACATTTTTCATGATGGAACACCTCAATGGAATGTGCTGAGTTTACTGGGTGATCTTGTACACTTTCATCATCTGAAGAAGAATTGTCAAACATGGCTGCATTAGCCTTTCTGGTCATTGACCGGCCTTTACAATTCTTCCGCCAGTGGCCATAAGCTTTACAAAGATAACATTTTGTAACGCTTTTGTAGTTCTTCCTTTCTTTATCTTGCTTAGAAATGTAATTATGCAAGTAAGCAGTGTACCCAGGATGTTTGTCGCACATCTCATTCTCATTATGTGAATAATCGCAATATTTGCACTGATATAATTTCTCTGCAGCTTGTTTATAAGGTCTTTGTTTGGTATTCGACCCTGCCTGATATTTGCCATATGTAGTTGCTGCGACAAAGTCTGTGCTGGTCAGACTACTAGAGAAACATTGCTTATTGGCTGCAAAATAACCAGAGCCACGACTTTCGATCTGTTGAACGCTTTCACACTGACATTCCAACAAAAATTTAGAAAAGAGGGGTGGGAGAGATGCGATAATCTTATCTCTCAACATAAGATCAACTAATTTGTCATAACTTCCATTTACTTTGGCTGCTGACAGCCATTTAGAAAAAAATATTTTGAATTTCTGAGATGTAATCAGAGAACGTGTGTGTTGGCTTAGGAGACAACTTTCTAAACTGTTCTCTATAACCTGATTCATCTAGCAAAAAATGTGACATAATTTTCGCTTTAGTGTACAGATAATCTTCTTTCAGGTCATTTGGGATCGACTCTATGACTTTAAGAGGTTCCCCAGAAAGACTTCTTACATATACTATCCCCCATTCAGGTTTTGGAATTGTGTAATGATCCATAACAAATTCAAAATTTTGGGTAAATGCTGCTATGCAATCACCTGTGTTGTAACTTCTGATCAGACCTTGGTACTTTTTATGAGGTTGATCTTTGTCTGTTTCTCTATTAACTTTATCTTTAGAAGATTCAGCTTTCAGCTGTTCAATTTTCAGTTGTGTTTCTTGCTCTTCTCTCTTACTTTGGGCTAAGATCTCAGCTTGCCTCACTGCAGCTTCTGATTGTCTTAAAGCAGCTTCTGACTGTCTTAAAGCAGCTTTTGATTGTGCTTGTTGAAGCTTAGAGCAGCTTCTGATTGTGCCTGCTGAAGCTTTAAAGCAGCTTCTGATTCTGCCTCTTTACTTTTCAGAGCAGCTTCTGATTGCTTTAGAGCAGCTTCTGATTGCTTTAGAGCAACTTCTGCCTGTGCCTGTTGAAGCTTTAACGCCCTTTCGGCCGCTCTCTCATACCTCTCACTAATTTGCTCTTGCTTCAAAAGATATTCTGCATATTTACTTTCACTCCATGTTCTCAATCCCTCACCAGACATATTCATTTTTAAACCCATTTCAATGAAATCGTTTAAAGAAGACATGATGAACAATAAGTATGATGGAATAAATATAAACAAAATTACTTATGATGTTAGTAAGTTACAAATATTTCTAGCACAGTTGATGTTTAAAGCCAGACTAACGAAAGTATAAAGAGGAATGAAAAAAAATTTATACTCAAGTACTCCTTGGGCAATGTGCTGTTCAGTGGTGCTCGAAATCACACTGGAACATCTTTCGGGTTGACGCACAAAAATTTTTTGAAGTTCACGAGACTCAGGTAAAGTTGACACAAACAACCTGTACTTTTTAAACTAAATGAAATTAGAACGTTTGTAAATGTATGGTGTGTGTAATGTCACTAAAGTCTGTAAAGGTTTGTATGTTGTCAAGTATTATTGTTAGTCGTTACCACAATCAACAACTTTCACGCTCACATTAACCCTACTCAATGACATTCAAGGGCACGGCCGCCATTTTGGATTTTAGGTACAAAATTTGTTGACTTTAGTGATAAGTCTGAAGACGCCTTGGTTGGCTTCAAATAATATCTTCACACTTATACTTTAATGAGATCAACGCTATTTACTCGTTACTTTACCTTAATCTATGACTTGCGCACTTCTATCGGCTTGTTCACATTCGCTTCAAACTCGGACAAAAAAATTTACAAGTTCGCATTTGGTTCAAAACCCGGACGAAAGCCCCCACGTTCGCACTTGTCAGAGTCTTGCGTAGAGCAAGATAAATAGCTCGTTTTCTGGCAAGTGTGAAGCAATATCAAACTATCAAATCACACGAAGTGAATATCCGAAAGTATTATTCACAAGCTTTATTTACGCGCTGCATTTATTATTGCACAAACATCGCACAATGACAATCCATCGCAATCATTACGGCATGAACAATATCACTACAATACATAATAATACATGCAAGCAATAAACATCTCACTTACAAGTCAAACTATTCAAGCGTTAGAACCAGTCTCCCACTGTCGTACAGGCTAGCTCTCAATGCAGATTCAAACACCACTCGCAGACCCATGCAACCTGTCCGTTCAAACCTCTAAACCCGTCTGCCAGATCTGGCGTTCTACACGCTACACGCCAGTCGGCGCCCACGTCAGCTGGTGTGACCCCTGCACGGTTCACGGTGTGTACTGCTGACCAGCGGTCGTTTAAGCGTCGCTCAATTGCTGTGCTTGGCTGCTTATACGGGCGTCGTCGAAGACGCCGCATTCCCTCTGCAGTGTTTAACATCACTCAGGGTTGCGTGTTGTTATGTTGTCTGGCGTTGGTACAGACAACGCGTCGCAACCTCGGATGTGAGACCTTGATAGTAGCAATGAGATACCTCCTTGACTTCCCGACAATGGAACACAGGATCAAGATCTGGAGAGCTCGTGCATACTTAAAAATAAGTGCAGATGAGCAGCACCCTCTGCATGACGCTATATTCAGAGAAAAGGGTGACAGGCTAAAGAGGGGCAAATCATGGATGGGTCGGGTGGAAGATGTCGTCAGACAGGTCTGCAGTCTTACCAGTATCAACCCCGGCAAGGAATGGGTGCCGGTGCCTCCAGCTTTTAAGTGCACTTTCTCCTGCATTATCACACTCGACAGACGGTGCAGAGAGCAGAACCCTGCCGCTGTCAATGCAGAGGTTAACGCGCTCATCTATGAACACTCAGATAGCCCCGAAGTGCTCATCTATACAGATAGATCTGTGGTAAAGCAGCAGAGAAGTGCGTGGTCATTTACAGCCCGTTCAGCGGGCCGAACCGTTCAAGAATCCAGTGGTGCCCACTCTATGACCACGAGCAGCATGACGATGGAGGTGATGGCAGTTACACAGGCTTTCATATGGCTGGAATCACAGCATTATACCAACGTGTGTGTACTAAGTGATTCAATGAGCATGATTCAGAAGGTCGAAGCTGGATCTATACGTAGACAGTGGACTGAATCGCTGCGGAAGTCTGTTGTCCGTAAAGTCACCTTCATCTTCGTCCCGGGACATGCGGGAGTCGAGGGAAATGAACGAGCTGACAAACTGGCTGGCTCTGCACCCCCATGTAGATGGCCAGCCCATGGATCTTGCCGATGTTATTAACGTCCTTAAAGATATGGCGAGAACAGAGGACTTTGACGTCAGTGATTCCACATCGCTGTCCAGGATGAAAGACCTGGGAGTAAGAATCGGCACAGCCAGACGCGAGAGGTACATCGGGAAAACAAAGCGCCTCGTCAACCAACACAGAACTGGCACTATTAGCCACCGGACGCTGATGAATATGCTGGGGGGAGGATCTGAGCACCTATGGACATGTCCGGAGTGCAACGAAGATACCCCAACTGATAACTGATAACTGACCAGCATTTTACCGCCTTTCTTGATTTCTTTTCAAGATTACGCTCAGTAGTTTGCCATTGCTTTCTGAGCGACCGGCCCACTTATCCCTAAAGCCACCAACGCGGCGAGAACAGCTACAAATTCTTGCGCGCTGCGCCACCCTACGTAGATAAATGGGATTATGGAGAAAGTCATTTAACACCTAGGCCAGGGAGACGGCGAACAATAAATAGTACAATTAATGTATTCATACGAACTACTTGAGTGTAACAAACATGGCGGAATGGGTGGCACCAGTACCAGGTCTTGATCGGAAGGGCAGGAAGGGGGAGGAGTGAAGGGATGCAGAAACTTTTCAGCGTGCCGCGAGGAGACCGACGTTGTGCAGGGTCCGGCTACGTGACGGTAAACTTGATTGTCAACTATTTATCACAGGTCTGGCTACATGGCCGGTCTCCCTGGTCGAGGTGTTAGCAGCTTTCTCCGTAACCCCGAACACTCTCGTGGCTGACGTGAGCGCACGAGAATTGGAAGCGGTTCGAGTCGCGCCAGTGACTTATGAGAGTATGGAGCCGGTCGCTCAGAAAGCAATGGCAAACTACTGAGCGTAATCTTGCCAAGAAATCAACAATCAGATGAAAGATGCTGATGTCGACAGCGATGTCCTGTAACGGATATGCAAAACATTTTTTGCTGGCTGCATGATGATGAACTTGACTGTCAACTATTGGTCACAGGCTCAACTACATGATGGTGAACTTGACTGTCAACTATTGGTCACAGCCTGGGCTACATGATGGTGAACTTGACTGTCAACTATTGGTCACAGGCCCGGCTACATGATGGTGAACTTGACTGTCAACTATAGGTCACAGCCTGGGCTACATGATGGTGAACTTGACTGTCAACTATTGGTCACAGGCCCGGCTACACGATGGTGAATTTGATTGTAAACTATTGATCAAAAGCTCTGGCTGTTTCTTACTCTCTCTCTCTCTCTCTCTCTCTCTCTCTCTCTCTCTCTCTATATATATATATATATATATATATATATATATATATATATATATATATATATATATATATATATATATCTTCCCTCTCTCTCTCTCACGCTTCCTCATTCTCTCTCTTTATCGCTCTCTCCATCTCCCCTCTGTCTCTCTCCCTCCATCTCTCCCCTCTCTATCCCTCCCTCACTCTCCCCCATCTCTGTCTGTCTGCCTGCCTGCCTGTCTGTCTGTCCGTCCGTCTGTCTGTCTGTCTGTCTGTCTCTTTCTCTCTCTCTCTCTCTCTCTCTCTCTCTCTCTCTCTCTCTCTCTCTCTCACACACACATACACACACACGCACACACACACTCACACACATCTTCCTCATCCGTTCCTCCTTATCAATCCTTATAACGTCATATATACCAGAATGACTCAATGGACTCATTCCGACAATCTAACAAACCATATTTCACTTCAGTGATTCCCCCATCACCCATACTCTCATTGTCCACTCATAGTTTGTCCATGCAAAACTGACCTTTCCCAGGAATCGCCAAGGGTCCCCAGATTATACAATTCGTCGGTCCTCCATTGTTCATTAAACACCACGTGACGAATTAACACCAATGCTCCCGAGTACACCCCCCCCCCCCCCAGCCCGCACTAGTCTCTTGAAGTCCGGAATACCCAACTCCAGTTTGCACTTCTCTCTTGAAGTCCAGAATACCCAACTCCAGTTTGCACTCGAAGTCCAGCATGTCGATATTGACAGCCTGTCTCAATGTGTCGGCAATGTTTATATTTTCTTCACGCAGTCATTGTGAACAGAAAACCAGGCCACTCAATGGAGGTGACGTCAGCCAATGTTTGCGCAGAAGTGAATATTTGATGAGTCGCGGGAATCCCGGATTCGGGGAAATCAACTGCTCTGTGAGCTCTGTCTCTGACTTGTCGGTAATCAAACTGTTAATTACCTGAAAACCCACATCTTCAGTTATGCCGATTCCAGTAACAAACCTTTTCCTCCTCACTGAAGTGGAACATTCAACAAAATGTGAGATGGTGCAATGGAAGTCTGAGTGTGGTCGTGACAATCTTTGTTTCCAAAGTAGCTTTTATCGTTTGCCGTTTTGTTTTTGTTTTTTTACAATAAAACGGAACACCCAGTTATCGGCGAATTCGTATGTGAATAAATTAGCCAATTAAAATAGGGTTGCCAGATTATGCAGCTTAAAAAATATAAGACCATTTTTGGAAGCATTTGGAGAATCAGAGGTCGCCGTGTCAAGAGGTTTAATACGCTCTCGGGTTGTGCTGGCGGCAAAGTATTGCGTTCATGCCTTACATTGATTGGTTAGACGTATACGTTGCCTTCTCGTTCAGAAAGCAATGGCAAACTACTGAACGCAACATTCAAACCTTAGTGAATTTAAACACAAAGGCTATAAACAAAATATTGCACGATTTCTTGCCTGCCATATTCTGCTGCAACGAAAAGAACTTCCTAGTTAGTTAGTTAGTTAGTTAGTTAGTCAGTCAGTCAGTCAGTCAGTCAGTAAGTCAGCCAGCCAGCCAGCCAGCCAGCCAGTCAGTCAGTCAGTCAGTCAGTTAGTGGACAGATCGTCCTCATTGCACATCGAACCATTCAGTCCATAAGTGCTCGGATTCCCTCCTCAGCAAATCCTGCAGCGTGTAGCGGCTAACGACACCAATTCTGTGTTGGTTTATCAATATTCTTTGGCTTCCTGAGTAGTGTTCTTTTTTGGCTACACCTCTTTTAATTTGCTGTTCTCGCAGTCTGACCAAGGTTGTAGATTCACAGTCATCATTTGGTTCTCGCAAAAGTTTTACTTCTCGTAGAGCATTCAGAATGTCAGCCTGGTCCATGGCGCGTCCGCCCTCCACAGGGGGACTTCCTGTTAAGTGTTAAACATTTGTGGGGTTAACGTGCTCGACCTGGAACAAGATCATCGACTATGTACTTCGTATTTCAGCAACAGTGTTACCTGCTCGTCCATTTCATCTAATATATCACTCTGCAGTATGTACCCGGCGGGATGCAGCCAAATATGCCGGGCAAGTAATCGTGCAATATTTTGTTTGTGGCGTTTGTGTTTCAAATAACGTAAAATTGCCCAAATATCATCCTGGTGTTGACCGCAGCGTCCTGCACAGGACAATCAACATTTAAAAACAAATAGATGGAAAATCACAGATGTCACAAAAGTTAATACTGTCACCACATGTGATGTTTAATGGTATGATGGCAGAGTGTTAATTGTGTCACTGTCACCACATGTGATGTTTAACGGCATGATGGCTGTGGGATGTGGATTTTAATTCCTAAGAATAATTCGTTAAAATGTCTAGGGGGTATTATTGATTCTCTGGTCACTGGTTAGAATGCAGGGTGATCAGGGATATTTACCACAAATCCCAGGAGAAAAGAGTTCAATCCTTGAAACAATGGCATCTGTGTGTAGGTTTCCCTTCCCACTTCATCACCCTTAAATTAACTATAGTGCTAGAAGGATATTGATTGCTCACCACATATAAACAACCACTTGTTGGACACCACATTTACTTGATGTACACAACACTTTTGGACAAACAGTTCAGGTATTAACTCAAGATCTGCAATTACATATATAGATGTGTAATAAACACTATGCATTTTCAGACAGGCATGGGAATGATGTGCAGTATTACAACATAGTACCCAGTGACCCCAGAAAAAACCAGGTTATTACAAACAACACAACAACCACAAATTGGGTCTACTTTCATTTTCCCTCATAATTAAGGCAAATAAAGATATTAAATAGAACCCAACATAACATGTTTCTGACACCTTTTACCATTCTCTCATTGTTAAAAATAATGAGTTGGTGTCAAAATACTATACCATCTATACCATTGGAAAAAAAAAAAAAACTACTGACCTGTTACCTTCAGGAAAAAAACC
Organism: Cepaea hortensis; assembly: GCA_963921405.1. Lineage (NCBI taxonomy): Eukaryota > Metazoa > Mollusca > Gastropoda > Stylommatophora > Helicidae > Cepaea > Cepaea hortensis. Next base: position 124,316,020 of record OY992882.1, on the reverse strand, counting down.
AACATATAAACAGCATTTTGTACTATTAATTAAACTAATTAATAGAGTCAATTTGCTCCTGGTGTGCGGTTAAGGGTTCACCTTTGCTGTCGATTAGATCCTTTTCCCATTATCTGGGTACCGAATTAATGCACTCAGTTATGTTCCTAATATTTATCCACTGGTAATTGGCTGGTGACTATTGTATACTCCATAACCCAGGAATTGAAAAATCACACACCATATATCCCCTCAGTTTGGGGCTAGAATCACGAATATTCTGTTGCATTAGGCTCGGTGCCCTGTTTGTGAAATTTGGTGCCTCCGGTTGGTCATACTTCAGGAGTTCCACTTAAGCTTTGCAGAAGGTAATTCCCTTTATCATCAGGTCTGATGAAAAGTTGACGTCCATTCAGCTTCTCGGCTTATAATATCCGACTACCAAATTGGCTTACACTAAGGTTTCACCCACCTAGTCGCGAGTCTATAACCCATGACATTTAGGCTGACATTGGACCGGCAAGGTATTAGTCGTTGTTATCTAGTCCAGTGTAGAACTGTAATTGACTGAGAGGCATCTCATGGTAGTATCTGTGACTAGGGCCACACTTGATCTATACCTACATATATCCACAGATGAATAAATCCAGCACAGTAACAGGTTTGCAAACAATTGGATGATTCCTCTTGTTGCAGATGTAGAGACATTTAGCTGCTTTCATATGGTCTTTTATCTGATGGTGTTCAGGGTTTTGGAACCTTGAGGTAATCTGGTTTCGTAGTTATGTTTCAGATGATATTAAGTTTGTACCTTGGTTGTATTGGCTTATGTGGTTCCGTGTCTTCTCCCCATTTGGTTGAGCCAGAACTTAGTGTTGAATAGCTGAATTCCATGTTTGACTGTTGCAGCTGTGAGACATTCTTTCGAAGACTTATCCATTGTTGGATATTAACTTGGTAACCCAACCAACAGTTGAAGGGCTTTCACTGTTGCTAGTTTTAGTAACTTGTAGGATTGTCCCATAGTTTCACTGATTTTGCTGAGTGATAAGGCTTATAGGTGATACTTCTCAGACGTAAAGCAGACGATACACTGTTGTCAGTTACTCTGTTGATCTTCATCTTTGTAGATTATTAGATCTTGAAGTCCATCCTGGATATTCCTACTAAAATAGGACTTAATCACTCACCCAGTCAGTTGTCTTCTAATTTATCTGTTGCTCGCTATGGAGCTATTGAGCGCAGCAGTCCATGGGTATTTCTAGATGCAGACTATGGTTAGGACATTCACTTTCTGGCTGTTGACCCAGGATCCAGATTAAGTGATATAGTCCCACCACATTCAACCACCACCTGCTTCTCTTCTTTAGAAAAGGGATGACAAAGAATACAACACGGGCATTAACCTACTGTGATGTGTTAACTTTCACAAGACAATTACAAACAAAAAATACAAAAAAACAAGGGGAGAAGGGGAAAGGAGTGGGTGTCCACGTTCCACTGTCCCTCATTGCTGAGTAGAGCCATTCTGACTCTTAATAGTGAGTAAGGTATTTTCTCACTTTATTTTATGTTCCGTTGTTACTGGGACAATTAGAGGAGTGAAGTCATTCTGTCCATCCAACATGTTGATATCGTATCTCTCATTCTTGAAGAGAATAGCCTATACAGAATCTCTGTGGTTTCTAATGCCGCGTCTTCCTTTCGGCACTATAATCATCCTTAGGTCAAGACTATTCAACATTGGCTTAAGTACTGACATACACATGGATTCTTACATCAACATCCTCTAATCCCAAGGTGCAACATTAAAATGTATATTCCCACAGTAAAAAGTAACAATCAGAACAGAGAAAATTCTCATACCAGAAAATAACCATACATGTACATTTCTCTGATATTAAGTACATGATAATCAGACATAATAATTTAATCATAAAATTTAATGCCGGAGCCAATGGTTTTGAATTTTCTTCAGGGGTTAATCCATAACTAAAACATACATTGTTTTTCCCCACTGCGTACCACAGATGAGGATAGTAGCCGCTGTGATATATTTTGTCAATGACTGCTATTATTAGGAGTATTTATTAGAATAACTTATGCCGCATGGTCCAGTCTTCTGAATATTGCAAGCAATTTATTCACAATCTTCGCTTCTGTTCCTACTACGGTGAGGTGATGCGGATTGAATCCTATCCGAACATTGATTTGGATCACGCGTTTACTTCCTTTGTTCATGAATTTATATTCTTAAACATGGCGTCCCTAGCAATATTTTATGAAATGATTACATGTCCCTCCTCATATGGAGTGGTTACTAATCTGTTAACAAAAGGATGGTACTAAAATTTAGCACTATAGTTCCAAGTTACAGATTATGATGTGGCGAAGTATTTTATCCCCTGACTAAGAGTCAGGAATACGTGTAATCATTTGTATGTCCCCGCATGGATAAAACACCTTTCTATAGTACATAGATTATTTGCAGATTTCTAAGCATAAATAGTGAGCTATTGTTCACAGTGCATAGAAGTTTTAACATAGGAATATGAAATTGACAGACACTAGTTCTTTACTATGAAGTATGAATCAGGGGTCTGTTCCTACATTGAGAAAAGTTTCTGACATGAGAGTTGATACTCTATAGTACACATAATATTCGTAGATTATAAACACTACTAGTTAGATATAAGTTCATAATGCCTATAAAAGATATTAACATAAGGATTAGAAATGGTAAAACATAGGAAAAATTACAGCGTGGCAGAACATGTGCTTCATTGGTAAAAATAAAATCAGACTCTAGCTTACAAGAACTGTTGAATTATCATTCTAATTAATTCTTAATTAACACACTGGTATATGTACTTTATAAAAATACATGAATACATTTTAATAATATAGATATAACATACCAATAGTTGCAAAGAGTGATATATTTTTAAGGCAAAGTGCCTTCTCCCCGAAGGGAAAACTTTTACATGTCTGTTCTTTGTGTCGTACTGACCAAAAATGGCTGCACTGGGCCTTTGTTTTTCTATCAGTCCCGGTCTTGCCAGGTACGTGAAAGAAAGAAAGCCAAATAAATTTAGCTGTGCCACGGTCAGTCTATCGCTGTTTTATTTTCTATTCCTACCTAAGCAAGTTACTTAACCAGTAATTGTAAGGGTTTGTTTATTTTTAAGGGAGTCAATGCTTAGGAAATGGTAGGGACGTTTTTATTATATTACAATGGCAGAGTTTTAACTGTGTCAGTCACTTCATGTGATGTTTAACGGTATGATGACAGAGTGTTAATTGTGTAACTGTCACCACATGTGATGTTTAACGGTATGATGGCAGAGTGTTAATTGTGTTACTGTCACCACATGTGATGTTTAACGGTATGATGGCAGAGTGTTAATTGTGTCAGTCACTTCATGTGATGTTTAATGGTATGATGGCAGAGTGTTAATTGTGTCACTGTCACCACATGTGATGTTTAACGGCATAATGGCAGAGTGTTAATTGTGTCACTGTCACCACATGTGATGTTTAACGGCATGATGGCAGAGTTTTAACTGTGTCAGTCACTTCATGTGATGTTTAATGGTATGATGGCAGAGTGTTAATTGTGATACTGTCACCACATGTGATGATTAACGGCATGATGGCAGAGTGTTAATTGTGTCAATGTCACCACATGTGATGTTTAACGGTATGATGGCAGAGTGTTAATTGTGTCACTGTCACCACATGTGATGTTTAACGGTATGGTGGCAGAGTGTTAATTGTGTCACTGTCACCACATGTGATGTTTAACGGCATGATGGCAGAGTGTTAATTGTGTCAGTCACTTCATGTGATGTTTAATGGTATGGTGACAGAGTGTTAATTGTGTCACTGTCACCACATGTGATGTTTAACGGCATGATGGCAGAGTGTTAATTGTGTCACTGTCACCACATGTGATGTTTAACGGTATGATGGCAGAGTGTTAATTGTGTCACTGTCACCACATGTGATGTTTAACGGTATGATGGCAGAGTGTTAATTGTGTCACTGTCACCACATGTGATGTTTAACGGTATGATGGCAGAGTGTTAATTGTGTCACTGTCACCACATGTGATGTTTAACGGCATGATGGCAGAGTTTTAACTGTGTCAGTCACTTCATGTGATGTTTAATGGTATGATGACAGAGTGTTAATTGTGTCACTATCACTACATATGTTTAACGATAAGATAGCAGAGTGTTAACTGTGTCACTGTCACTTCATTTCACAAGCGAAATATTGTCTCAGGTGGCCCTAATTTCAGGATCAGTTAAATGCATGCCCTTTGCCGGACGTCCCAATCAATGCAGCATTTTGATGTTTGGCTACAGAATTTTGATGTTTGGCTGTTTGTGGTTTGCTGGGCAACGTTGAGTTGATCGACCTGATACTAGAACTGTGAGCACAGATTCCAATGTTTCGACATTTTCTACTGGAGGCTGAGCATTCACGGGATTGTCCGGAATGCTATGGTGTCCATTCTTAGAGATCCAGATACGAGATGAAGAATTTGAGGAGTGGCTATGCTTTTGTTTCAGTTTCGATAGACATACAGCCCACTCACGACCACCACCCGGGCGTGGTCTACAGATGCGAGTGCAAGCTTTAGAGGTACTTGTAACTTACGTCCCCAAGTCAAGGAAGAGAAGCCAACAAAAATACATTTCTGAGACCAGTAATTCTATTAAAATAACGAGATGTAAATTTTGTCAACAATAAATAACATAAATAAAATAGCAGATGGCTGAGGGGAGTGGAGATAATGATCGCCACCCCTGCTCCTGTTACAACGAAGAGGACCCATTGTATCCGTAGTTCCTTGTTGTGGGCTCGGGTGGACGCTAGGGCTGGTTGCCAAGGTGCCTTGTTAATGGTGTCTGGTTGCCAAGAGGAAGAAACATACAGGCATACTGCCGGATGTGGACGTGGAAGAGAACTGGCTCACAGACAGCGTCATGTCTGGGACACTGACATACTGCCGGATGTGGACGTGGAAGAGAACTGGCTCACAGACAGCGTCATGTCTGAGACACTGACATACTGCCGGATGTGGACGTGGAAGAGAACTGGCTCACAGACAGCGTCATGTCTGAGACACTGACATACTGCCGGATGTGGGCGTGGAAGAGAACTGGCTCACAGACAGCGTCATGTCTGGGACACTGACATACTGCCGGATGTGGGCGTGGAAGAGAACTGGCTCACAGACACCGCCATGTCTGAGACACTGACATACTGCCGGATGTGGACGTGGAAGAGAACTGGCTCACAGCCACCGCCATGTCTGAGACACTGACATACTGCCGGATGTGGACGTGGAAGAGAACTGGCTCACAGCCACCGTCATGTATGGGACACTGACATACTGCCGGATGTGGACGTGGAAGATTCTTGCACCCATCGACGAAATGACCATTTACTCAAACCCAATGCATGCACTGTTCTTTTTTCGGGATTTGTAATAGTATAAAACAGTTTCCTGCGATCAGCTTCTTGACAAAAATATGGGTACAACTTCATAGCGATGCTTTGAAGTGTACAAAATTTCACATTCAATCCCATTGAAAAATATTCACACATTCAAATGTTAGCGATAAATGGTAAGATTTATTTATATAATCATGTTTCTTGAAAGCACCCACATTATTGGCTACACCTCTGAACACTCCCATTTAAACTGCGCGGGGATTTGCCATAAGGAAATTGGAGATCCATTTAAACCATTTAATAATATGCACTTCATCTCTGACCCGTAAATTATTTACCGCATATAAACAAACTTTAAAATCTTCTGTACAATCTCCAGAAAAAAATTTTTTTTATTGGGTGGACATAATGATAAGGTTATATGCTACATCTCATCATTTTCCCTCAGTTGGTTACTGAGATATGGATTTTTATATGGAGGCAACCAAATGTAAATGCACTACAGGTACCCGACTTCTACCCAAGCGATCAGGGAATGCGTGTGATATCATTAAATACTAATGTACAGTTGATATTAATTGGAGGTGGCAGGTTCGACAGCCAGCATGTCTACAGCTTTCAATGTTTATACTGACTAATGCGAGATCCCTCCTTCTCTCCGTTTCTTTCATGACCAATAGCCGGGAACGTATTTCTTCTGACAGTGGCAGATATGTCTGCTTTGCCATAAATTTGTATGATAACACCGTTATTTTGAAAGACTGCCCCTGGTACAGATATCTCTGATTTTATTGGTCCAAATAAATAAGTGTATGAGTAGTCACGGGGCTAAATTTATGACGGAACAGCACGATGAACATCTTTACACGGATCCTCGGACAGACTGCTCTCACAGATATAATCATTTTATTGTTCCCAGGACAGAGACTATGAGCAGTTTATGGGTACATTTATGGCAGAGTAATACGTGACACATCTTCACGTGACTAATCGCACTGCATAACTGGCGTTTGAGGGGGAGCCGCGGCTCAGAGGTTGCGCTGTTCGATTGAGACTTAGAAGGTCACGGGTTCGATTCCTGCATTGGACTGGGAATTTATTTCAAGAATCATTAGTATTTAAGGATATCACACGCGTTCCCTGATCGCTTGGGTAGAAATCTGGTACCTAGTCGTCTAGGATAAGGGCCACTATCCCTTAAAATCTGAATATGGATGTAAGAAAGAATTATATCTTCATACTGACATCAAATATATGTAGGAAAATATGCACGAAACAATAGGAATGTGCATGCCATATTTGTCGATGTCTGTATGCTATCATTCATGGACAATGTTTTTTCTAGTTATTCTTCTATGCTTATTATGGCATGCCATTATGAGATGAAGTGTCCTCACTTTCTCACTGTCTGTTTTCGCTATGTAAATCTCTTGTACACACTATTCCCCGCACTTGTGCACTCCCCTGAGTCGTGGGTGTTTGTGGAATTAATCTGTCATTCTTTGTTGATGGGACAATGTCCGAATGACGCAGAGAAACGTGGGACCTGATGGGGCGGCTCTGGTCCACGGGGAACCGCGAGCCCTTAAAAAAATTTAAATCCAGCCTTTTCTCTAAGATCAAAGTGTAGTATCTACACTAGATCTTGCTAGGGCCACCAGCCCCAGGCGGTATCCGGATGCCACACAGGGAAGTAGAACCTCATGGGGCAGCTCTGCCCCCTGGCGAACCGCAAGCCCTTATTAAAAAACCCTATTCCTTTTTCCGGTGTTGCGACGAAACTGGATTGTGTACGAACCAAGACAGTCCAAAAGGCTTCCAGTGTAATTATTGAGAAATATGACACCAAACTGACCAGAGACTTCCACACAAACAAACGTGTTAATGAAAGGATCGCAATTATCCCTGGCAATAAGCTGAGGATTAACATTGCTGAATTTGTTACACATCTGATGAAGCGGATTCAGAAAGGACAAGTAAGGAATTTTCGAATTAAACTTCAGGAGGAAGAGAGGGAGAGAAGGGATAACAATGTGCCAGAGGTTTTACTCTTGAAGCAATTGATCTCTGAATAACTTGCACACCTTCAGGTCACCCGGCCCATCCCGGCTTTTGTTGGAAGGGCTCCTCCAGTTGGTTTCAGAACATATGATCAGGCATGAAACACAGAAATTTATGGGTTGATAAATAAACTTATCAAAAGTTGATAAAAAACATACGAACTAGTTTTAAATATGTTAAATTTTAAGAAAAATGTTTCCATGATTATGTGATCCTTTCTTGGTATTTCAAATTAGCGGTCCTAATTCATATATGCTCTGGGTGTTAATGAGAATACTTGGAGTGTGAAAAAACTTCTATTGAAAGATTTTAGTAGACATGAGAACAGTTGATCCTTCCATCATCATCATTCCATTCCGTTATACCATTACCACTACCCCGTTCAACCTCAGAAGAGACGTTATATTCGGGTCTATCGCCTGGTTCAGATTCATGACCCTGTGCGTGAGTCAGCCACACATAAGAGCTTTAATCATTTTTCCTCATGAAATACCAGCAATACAGAGTCTATACACATCTACAACAACAACAACAACAAAAACAACAACAACAACAAGGTTACATCAAGGAGCAAATATCTTCATGTTCACTTTGCTACAACACCAGTTTCCTTTCCAAGTGCTGCCATTTCCTCTGCTTCGTTTTGCTTTTTTTCAAAGTATTCCATTCTGAATCTGTGCTTCATTGATGGTGGTTGTTGTCCAAAGAGAACAATGGCTTGATTAATGATCATTATCATCATCAAGTAATATGTAGGTAATTGCATGAATGCCGTGAGAATGTAATATTATCATATATGTTTGTGAATGTATTTGTTTATTCGCAGATGTAAAGGAAAACGCACAGTGCACCTTGTAAACAGACTGTTTTGTGTGGGATAAAAGTTTTAACAGCAATTACATCCCTTGGGATGTGAGAACTAATCCATAATCATTTGGTTGTCCTAAGGAAAACAATCCAGGCTTCCCCATTAATTCACAATCCGTGATATGGGAAACAACCCATTCGTCCTTAGTCAACTATTTGTCGAAATCAGTGGTTCTCAACCTTTTTTGGCCCATGAACCCTTTTACCATTGGTTCAGAACGTCTTCCCCCCCCCCCTCCCCTTTTCGTATTCCCTCGCTATAAATTTCCCCTCACGCCCCTACACAGTATACGTAAAAATGGAAGCTAAATTTAATAACACATACTAGAACAAGTATAGACGTCTACATAAAACATGATTTGCGGTTCTACTTAAGTTATACAACGAATTTCAGAAGGGCAAGAAGTATAGAACTGTAAAGTTTGGAGGGAAAAACAATATCAAGTAATCGGTTCTTGTATTAACGCGATCTTGAGATAATCTTAATTCCCCCCCCCCTTTTGGAAACTCTAACATTCCCCCCCCCCCCCAGCCCACTGGGGTGGGGGGCGGGGGATTCCCCACCGGTTGAGAACCACTGGTCTAAATGTTGTAGACCAGTGTTTCCCAACCTTTTTTGTGCTATACCCCACCTAAGCCTTTCTAAAATTCTTAATGCCCTCACACCCCCCCCCCCCCCTTTTCACCCCCAACTTATGCATCATTTTTAATATTTAAAAATTGAAATGTTCGCTAAAGAAACTTGAATTTTTTTTAGAAGGGCTCACGGTTCCCAGAGGGGGCAGATCCCCCCCCCCCCCCCAGGTCCCGCGTCCCTGTGTGTCGGTTGTGCTGGGTGAATTTTTTATTTTATTTTTTTGGTTTGGCGGTTACCCCAGACAAACTGGTTACCCCGCCTCCCCCTTTTTTGTGTGGACCCTTAGTCTCACTGTGAGCTATTGCCCACAGTGGTCCACCAGGCTCACATCTAAGGTGAAGATATGTGATGGGTTTTTATTTGGTCATCCCGGCCTCCGACCAGACCAGGCGCACTACTGGGGGGGGGGGGGGCAGCAAATGCACCCGATTTTTTAAAATTTGTTGTATTAATTATGAAGATAATTAGAAATTACGAAGATGGGTGTATCGGACGCGGGACATCTTGCTTATGATCGAGTGGTTTCCCGTAAGGTTGTTATGGGAACGGGGCTCTGCAAAGGACATGCTACTGAATGAATGAATGAATGAATGAATGAATGAATGAATGTGTTATGAACAAGAGAGGAATGTGTCTGGTTAATTTCCTGTGCACTGTTTGTGGCCTTAAGAGGCCAGTAAAAAAATCTTTAGTTCTCTGAATACTAAACTATTGAGCAAACACAGTAAGTAAATTTTTAAAACATATAATGGAGAACTGAAATTCAAATACAAAATAATTTTAATGACAGATTTTTCTATATTATTTTAATTATTAGTAATTATTTAAATTAGTGAGATCCTTGCACTTGATGCTTGCTGCAAAGAAATTTTATGTCAGGTTTCAATTTAGTTAACTTCAGTCTCAAGTCTCCCTGTTTTGTTATATCCAGCCGATTTCTTCCATTTTCGAATTGCCCCCCTTTAACAATCAAATTGTCCCCCCTGTGGGGCATGGTCCTGTTGATATTCCTCCCTGCCTGTCTCAGTCCTCCCAGTCTCTGACCAGTCTGTGACCAAAGAACGTTGCTTGTCTCTGTGTGGGAGTGGAGGGCAGCCTCCGTGGCCAAGTGATTACGCAACCTACCTCGTGTTGCGAATGTTGTGGGTTCGACATTGGCTTACGTCGTTCGGTTTACGAGTGCCATTTTTTTTCAGAGAATCCTGGAAGGTCGTCGTTGGAGCTAAGGGGATCGTGCTTTGTGTGGCGCTTTCGGCAGGTCGTCCTGTCATATGGAGTAAACCACGGTGCAATAAAGTCGATTATGGTGCCTTTTAAACCATGTGTGTGTGTGTGTGTGTGTGTGTGTGTGTGTGTGTGTGTGTGTGTGTGTGTGTGTGTGTGTACGCGGTAGTGGAAAATAGCCACCCTTCTTTGGTAATTAACTTTATAGGATAGGGGAAACGACCCACCCTTCGGTTATAATCCACTATTTGTAGTAACTCGCCTTGACAGCAACACGTCACAAGAAACCACAGGACACGACAGATACAGTGGTAGCAGAAAGGGACAACATCGGTCTCGGCTTAAATAACAGAAAGACAGAAGTTATGGTGACATCAAAGAAACAAATAGAACCTAAATGTGAAACTAAAGTAAATGTTGCTATTTTGGGGCAAGCGCAGACGTTCAGATTTCTGAGTAGATGGATAAAATCGGATGGAAAATGCATTACAGAAATAAAGAACAGAATAGAACAAGCAACGTCTACATTCTATACAATAAGTCTTTGCAATTGGACATTAGAAAAGGAATGTTTGCTTATAACATAGATCCAGTTGTAACATATGGCTGCGAATCATGGACAATTAATAAACAAACGAAAGCATCCCTGGAAGCTTTGGAGATGTTGTTTTATAGAAGAATGTTGAAAATTCATTGGTTAGCCAAAATGAGTAATGTGGACATTTTGAGGGAGGCCATGACACAAAGAGACTTATCAAAAACATCAGAAAGATTATCTTCATTATTTGGCCTCATTTAAAAAAAAAAGCCTCATTATGAGAAGGAGACGGCTCAGTGGAGAAGAAGTTACGGAGGCGGTTCGTGATCCCGCATACCCGCGTTCAAAACACAGCTGTGCGCGATTTGGCAGCAGACCGCGTTGCGTTTTTTTTTTTTTTTTTTTTTTTAAAGAATTGGTTTGGGTTTCGGTCGGTCAGAAAGCAATGGCAAACTACTGAAAGTAAACTTGCTAAGAGAATAAAACTGCAAAAAAAATAAATGTCGGTGTTAAATACAACGTTCTGTAAAGGATATACAGCAAATTTTTTTTTTTAATGAGACGGCAGAAATACTGGAACATTTGTGACAACTGGAAAGATTTGTAGAAAGAGAGAAAGAGAAAGACAGCAAGGAAACATTCTCGATAGTCTTGTGTCATGACACTGAAGGGAGTCAGCCTAAGAATTGATACATACTGTTGGAGATCGTAAGATGTGGAGAAGCATCATCGCTCACGCACGTCGCCAAGGCACTTGATGATGATTTTAGTAAGGGAAACAACCAACTCTTCCCTGATAATCCGCCAGGTAAATAATAGGCTGCACGATTTATTACCTGACATATTTCCCCGCATCTCGGCAGGGGCTTACTGCAAAATTATATATCATATAAGGTGAATAAATGAATCATATTTTGGCCGAAACAGATAACGCACCTTTTTTTTTTTATTTTTGGTAAGGGAAACAACCCTCCATTCTTTCATAATCGACGACAAAAGCACGATTCTAAGCTCGTGAATGAATCACCAGACAACGAGAAGTAGATTGTGAGCTTTGCTAGAACACGATTTCAAGTAACAAATTGGATGTTGCGGCGTAAGCCTTCGTCAGCACAGAACAAACAAACACAGACACACCACTACACGAAAAACACTACATGAAAATATTAAGGTTACTTATCTGTATCCTTGATTGGCTGAATACTTCTTGTGCTACTATCAGTGGATGGAATTAACCGGATGTGTGGTTTAGGTGGTCAAAGGACATAAGTTCAGTACCCCCAGAAGCTCAGGGATTGGCTAAGCCGCCCGGGGGAGACACACGCTGGGGGGATTTGGGGGACACCCCTGTGACAGAAAGGTGATATACGGATTAGTAGAGCACTATAGCCGACTCTGTGGCGAAGGTGCCGCGGAAAGCAGTTCGCAATTCCGCAGCCCGCGCTCTAAACACAGCTGCGGGTGATTTGGCGATTCTAAGCCCGACATGCCTCAAGGTTTGTAAACAAGGGTCCTTAATAATTTTACTGTTTAATAACGTGCTGAATGGACTAGTCATCGCACGGGCACTGAATAGCAGAACAGACGATCAGCTCTCTCCATAACCTTCTGTTTCCTATGTTCGTATCTATCTATCTATCTATCTATCTATCTATCTATCTATCTATCTATCTATCTATCTATCTATCTATCTATCTATCTATCTATCTATCTATCTATCTAACCTATCTATCTATCTATCTATCTATCTATCTATCTATCTATCTATCTATCTAGATCTATCTATCTATCTATCTATCTATCTATCTATCTATCTATCTAATCTATCTATCTATCTAATCTATCTATCTATCTATCTATCTATTTATCTATCTATCTATCTATTTATCTATCTATCTATCTATCTATCTATCTATCTATCTATCTATCTATCTATCTATCTATCTATTCTATCTATTCTATCTATCTATCTATCTATCTATCTATCTATCTATCTATCTATCTATTCTATTCTATCTATCTATCTATTCTATTCTATCTATCTATCTATCTATCTATCTATCTATCTATCTATCTATCTATCTATCTATCTATCTATCTATCTATCTATCTATCTATCTATCTATCTATCTATCTATCTATCTCACTTCATAATGAAACCAATGTCAACAGCTTTACAGCTAGCAAATTAAATATACAAGATCTGGACATAGAGTTAACTGAATCACAAATTAAATCTACACGTTTGAACATAGAAGAAACTAAATCATACATACAACTACAAGATCTGAACATAGAAGAGACTAAATCATACATACAACTACAAGATCTGAACATAGAAGAAACTAAATCATACATACAACTACAAGATCTGAACATAGAAGAAACTAAATCATACATACAACTACAAGATCTGAACATAGAAGAAACTAAATCATACATACAACTACAAGATCTGAACATAGAAGAAACTAAATCATACATACAACTACAAGATCTGAACATAGAAGAAACTAAATCATACATACAACTACAAGATCTGAACATAGAAGAAACTAAATCATACATACAACTACAAGATCTGAACATAGAAGAAACTAAATCATACATACAACTACAAGATCTGAACATAGAAGAAACTAAATCATACATACAACTACAAGATCTGAACATAGAGTTACCCGAAGCACAAATTAAATCTACACAATTGGACATGGAAGACGGTGAATCATAAATCACATCTACAATATCTGAACATAAAAGAAACATAATCATAAATCACATCCACAAAATCAGATCTAAATATAGAAGAAACTGAAACATAAATCACATACACAACATCTGAACATTGTAGAAACTGAATCATAAATCACATCCACAAGATCTGAACATAGAAGAAATTGAGTCATAAATCACACATATAGGAACACAGAAGAAACCGAATCATAAATCACATCTACAAGATCTGAACACAGAAGAAACCGAATCATAAATCACATCCACAATATCTTAACATAGAAGAAACCGAATCATAAATCACGTTCACAAGATCTAAACATAGAAAAAACTGAATCATAAATCACATCTATAAGATCTGAACATATAAGAAAACATATCCGGATGACGACTCTTATCGAAACGTTCAAGCATATCCATGTGTGTCTTTCCTTTCGCTGAACTGTCTAGTTATATTTTGTGCTCATTCCTTTTTCGGAATCAGCTTGGTAAACCCCCCCCCCCCCCTGTCCCCCTTTTCCAACCTTCCCCCCTCGATACTCTTTTAATAGCTGTCATTTTTTAAGCAAGCTGAGCACTTAGGGTTTGACACGAAGTACTATGACGTAGGTGCTGTCAAAAGTGCATGTTTATGTCACATTAGGGACCCGTGTATGAACGCTTGTAACCTGCAGTAGGTGACTCCCATTACGTGATCCCACCTGACAGGTGTGCACCGTATGTAAAAGCTGATCACCTGAGACAGGTAAAGACCATTATGTGCCGCCACGCTATAGGCGTGGCTCAGCCCATGACACGGCAGTCTACAAGAGGGTTCAAATCCCGATAATTCAAGAACACAGACGGCATTGTTGATTGTCTATACAATGACACAATCGCAAAAAAAAAAAAACAACATACGACAGAATGAAAACAGTGGACAAAGTGACTTCGTCAACGTACAAAAACATCTGCACAATTAGAAGAAAAAGTAGATATCAATATTGTTATATTTTAATATAATGTGTTAAAATGTAATTACAATATAATTACAATAAGTGAATATAACTGTCTTGAAATGTAACAACAATAAAAGAATCTACGAAAAAGACAACTAATATAATTACATGACAAATATTCCACAGTTACTTAGCTGATGTTATTTCTGTCCGACTTTCATATGTAAAACATGTCAAAATTGAACTAAACTCTACCCCCACAATAAGCCACATCAAATCCAATTTAAAAGTGAGAATTCGTTGATATGTTTTATTCTATTATAATGTTTCATGTGGCTACCTGGCCCTTGCAGGGTTTGTTTGGTCCTATACCTGGTTGTTCATCCCTTAGTTGTTTGTCAATTGTATCTTTTAAACTCTCCAAAATAATCCTGCTTAATATTGTTCCAGAACGGACAGTATCATTATCCTTCTATAATTTTCGCACCCCTGAAGGTTCCCGATCTTTGGCAGCTTCACTAGAAAATATCCTCTCAAGTCTGCTGGTATATTTTAAATCATCCAGACCCTGCTAAACAATGTGTTATATAATTGAGCTGTGTGAGGTTTTTTTGTGGGTTTATAGAGAATTACAGAAGTTCTAATGAGTGAAGTTCTATAAAGTATATCTCTCTATAAAAGATACAGGTTAGTAACAGCAAGTGTTGTCTAGAGGTATTGATAGTCATTCTCGCATAACCCTTGTAGAGAAACCATTCAGAATTTTGGCTCACCGAGTACCCCCACTGTGAGAAATTAGACCTAAGTTAAGTTCTACACAGAATTATTTATAGATGATTTCTCTTCTAGGCCATATATATATAGAGAGAGATCTTGGCAGTTAGCCACAGTAACCAATGAAAGCAGTTCTCTCATCTTCCAGCTGACTGTGCTCTGGTCGCCAACCTCATTTTTGATCTCATTACTTATTTCAAGTGACACAAGACACTTGGACAAATGATCACATTGACAATTGTACCATTGTAGTGAACATAAACAACAACAACTGTATTTTACACTGGTTGAACAAGACAATTATCCCAATTTGGAAAAACAAAGGCAGCAAAAGAGATTGCACACAATACAGAGGCATTTCACTGTTGAGTCATACTGGGAAAATATTTTGCAAAATTCTTGAAAAAAGATTACGAACTACTTTAGAACCCCAGCTAAGCGAAACGCAGCTTGGATTTAGGAAAAACAAAGGATGCACAGACGCCATTTTTGCTCTTAGACAACTTATAGAAAAATCAATTGAATTCAATGAAACACTCTACTTAGCCTTTGTTGACCAAGAAAAGGCATTTGATAGGGTAGATAGAAACAAGCTGTGGGAAATCCTTAAACAATATGGAGTGAGTACACATCTAACAAACCTATGTAGAAGTTTATACGACAACAGTGAATGCATAGTGAGAGCAACTGGAGGACACTCAGAACCCTTCACCATAAGATCTGGAGTACGACAAGGTTGTGTCCTGTCCCCTCTCTTGTTCATAACATATATAGACAACATATGTAAAGAAACCAGCCAAGCAGAGACAGCAAGAATACCGCATGACGAGAACACAGAAGAAGAACCATCTGCAAATCTAACCATTAGAGAACTCCTGTTTGCGGACGACCAAGCACTAATAGCAAAATCAGAAGCTGAATTACAAGACCACATGAATAGTCTAAACGAAATGTGTAGGGAACATAACATGAAAATTAGCACAAGCAAAACAGAGGTAATGACTATAACTAAAGAAGAACAAACAGCAACAATTCACCTAAACGAACATCCCTTGAAACAAGTAAAGAGCTTCAAGTACCTAGGAAGTATAATATCATCAAATGGCAGATCAGAAGACGAGATCGAAAATAGGTGCAATAAGGCAAATCAACTCATTGGACAAATGGCACCAATACTAAAGAACAAACATGTATCAATAACTACTAAGAAAGCACTTTACAACACAATCTTCCTACCAACTCTGTGCTACCAATGCCAAACCTGGACAATGACAGAAAAAGAGAAAAGAAAAATCACAACAACAGAAATGAGGTTCCTGAGAAGAATACTCAACGTATCAAGAAGAGATAAGATCAGAAATGAAGAAATCAGGACTAAAGTGGGGGTTAAAGCTGCTCTAGATTTTATTAGAAAGCAGCAAGTCAAATGGTTTGGCCATGCAAGTAGGCTACCAGTCAACAGCATGCCACAACAGGCAATGACGTACAGACCAGATGGAAACAGAGGAAGAGGCCGACCACGTAAACGCTGGACGGAGGGAATAACAGAATCCATGGGAATGTCGATATACGAAGCCCATAACCGGGCACTCTCACGAAGTTTATACTTCACCTCGACACCGCAAGGTACAAGAGGAACATGATGAGATGAGATGAGAGATGAACAAGACAACATGAGAAGATTTTGACAACAGTTGGACAAACATTCACAAAGAATGATCACACCAACAGGTTAGACAAGTCATACATCATGGAAGATACTTGACAACAACCACACAGACTTTCACAATCTCTGTAACCAACAGCAACAGTAGAGTAACAGTCACCATGAAGATGCTTGACACCAGTTGGACATTTCTTTCTCAACAATGTACAAGACAATCACAGAGACATGTATCTCAAAAAAACTGTTTTCTTACTACTAATCATTTATTGTCTGATGAGGTCAAGTGAAGACTCAGGCTTCATATTCTGCCAACAATTTACATCTCAAATATGTTTATATGCAAATTATAGTGACATTATCTATGAAAACCCAAACACATCACTCAATATCCCCACAGAAACATCAATCTAAATAAACCCTCCTCCTTCACATATCTACTCCATAAGTTATCCTACACCACAACACTTTAATCATGCTATCACTTTTCCAACCGTCAAATGAGGAAAACACATGATAAACCTATAGCCGGGCACAAGTATAGGGAGACACTGCTATACTGATCCGTGTACCGTCTTTTAGCACCATTGAAGGTGTTGGGAATGTCTCAGGTTTCAGCTTTCCCCATAATGTTTTTCCAGTTTAGGCTATTCCCTACTTTGACTAGTCCGAAGCAAGTGACAACATGTCCTTCCGAAGAGTGAGTAGACTGTTCGCAAAGTTGATAATTTGGGATTAGTTTTACTTTTCCAGCAGAGGAAGATCTAAAAACTATGATGTCCCATCATTCTTCTCTGCCAGTCTATCTCCCACAACAGGTTCTGATGTAATTGAATCACCACACCGACTTATCACTAATCCATTTTTTTGAATTTGCTCTATTTATTAACTTCTGCTCCTTCAGCTTTCAGCCATTATTAATAATAACTGTGATATAGTCTGCTCCAAGTGCACCTTTAATGTCCACTCTTAGCCAGTAGTGACATGCTGAAGACCAGGTGATCTCTCCTCTTAAGGTTTCTTCTTGAATTTATCTTGAAGATATAGCCTGGGCTTTTACAAAATTGGAGAGTATCCCTGTTTTAGGCTTTGGATAAAGACTTTTTCTTCAATGCCATCTGTATAGGCCAGAATTAGTGGATTCAGGCTGAATCTTTGCAACCTGTTGTTCATTTTGGTCCTTTTGGAGTCTGACTTTTCAGCTGGAGTTGAAGACTAGAGCTCAGGACTTCCCTGGAGTTGTCCTGGTGATTGAAAGGGCCTCCTCCACCTTCCTCATTCTCTGTTAATAAACAAAGGCACAACATGTGTTTTACATCTATTGAACCATTGTCACAGTTATACAGTACTATCACAGATTCAGAGAGGAATGGGAGGGGAAAGGGGAGTGTGATATTCGAACACCCGCCTCTCACTGATGATGAAGTGCAATTTTATTTGGGGGTTTGGGGTGATATCCTTTCTCCAGGTTCATCCCCAAAACCGTGAAGTCATAGGCACATACTCCTAATCAGAGGCAGCTTCACACAATTATCTTGTAAATTCCCACAATGAGTAGATCACAGGGACCGGTGTACCATGAGAACAGACAGTGTGATTAAGCACCAAGAAGTAGGCATTGTATGGCAGAAATCATGCACTAGAAATGCTTTCACATGTGGAATACACATAATGAAAGAAAACATGAATTTTCCCTGACAAATAGCATGAGCCTTCCCATGTATTCAGCTGACAGACACTGTAGGTTAATTTCCACAGTGCAATGCAGTCCTGCAAACATGGATATAATAAGCGTCTTTACTTTTACAAATATGAGAAGTTAATTATATAATTACCATCTCATTCATTCAAACATTCTCAGCCATTATAAGGGAAAAATTACATGCAGTATATAGCATCACACATTCTGAAACAAAGCTGCCAAAGGTAACTCTCAAGAGCGATGTACAGTTTGGTTAAGAATGGTCATGATAGGCACTCAACGAATGTTCAGAGCGCACAAAGGTTTTGCCATATGCATTGAGCGTGGTTTACAGTCATAAGCATAAGCAAATCATCAAATCAGACAGACAATAGACATGGTAAGAATGTTTCACTGCGGTAGACATGACAGGTTTTGAGCGGCAGTTTTAGAGTCACTGTACCGAAGTCCTGTCTTCTTTTCACATTTTCTCAAGAAAATACTCGGCCATTCGTCTCTCTCTCACTTCATCAGGTTTACACATAACATATTACATGATTTAGGTACCTGGAGTGCAGATGACCACCTCCCAAAGAATGCTTTTGGGCAAATTTTACCACTGCATCTTGAACACGTCCTTACGGGATGGAATCAAGGCTTCGACTGGCGGGCTAATTATGTATTAAGGAGCGTTACCAGCCCAAGGGTTACCCAATGAAATTGAGTCCCCACCATTCATCTACCCTCTCTCGATCTAGAATCTACGATTCTATTTTTAGTTAGGGTATCACGACGGCTTACGTGGTTAACTACTGAGTATTGAGAAATGTAAATGGTATGGGGATGCGAACGTCTGAAGACATCATGCGACAAGCTGAAGTGTTTATATTGGCTTCAATAAGTTCTGCTGTGATACCATCTGGACCAGGAATTTCACAACCCTTCAAGAGTTTGATAGCTTTCAAAATGCTTATTCAGATTTGACACAATCATTTGTAACAATTAGAAACGGATGTATTTGTGTATCTAAGGTATGTGTATGTTGATCATTGAAATTAGTAGTACAGGATGGATCGACCATATAATCGATCGGAAACACTTCATAAACTATGCCGCACTACTTAACAACTGGTAGTCACTAGAGAACACCGTTTTCACACCCATTATATTTATTAATTATAAACGAACACGATGAAGTACACTATTCCAGGAACTTTCTGCGATTCAAGATACAAATGTCTACCCGAGTTACAACTTAAATCGGACTACAACATTGCATTTCACAGGCCTTTATAATATTGTGAAATGTACTGTTACGCCGGACTCCCCCTTGGTCCGACGGTAACCAACTCCACTGAGTATCTACTCTGCGCCAAGTTTCTCCTCACTTGCCCACCTCTAGCTTCGGGTTAAGTTGTCCTCACTTGCCCGAGACTCACTGCATCGACCAGACTCTCCCCTCTCTCCATATATCCGAACAGTTAGCTACCCCCGTGAGAATCCAGTTAACTCTTGACCAGTTAACTAAGGATTCCCACGACTCTTCGCTACAATACATTTTAGATTTCCCTTTGTTAACTGTCTCCTAGACATCTTCTACAAGCTTGCCCCTGATTTATGCGGACACTCACTTGTCATCCGATCTCTGGATCTCCTGGGACAATCTTGTTTGCTGGACATTATGATTAAAGTTCTTGACCCCACACTGCCGTTCTTTGGACGTTCTCAAGCTTGTCACATTAATCAATCCTTTAAAAAAATAACATAGTTTTCAAATGATGGGTGAGCAATGCATCTCTAAATTTGTGAACGAGCAAAGTGACGATGTTTGAGTAGCACCTCGTATATGTCCTTCATACTCTCTACTCTATCCTGTTTCCATCTTCCCTCTATTACAATCAGTAATAATTCAAGTTGTGTACCTACAAGTAACATCATAAACCACACAATAAGTAACAAATATTAAACTTTAAGATTGTTCATATCCTTGGCATCGGGAAAAACGAGTACTCCTGCAGTAAAATACCCATTCGATGATCACGTGAGTTCTTCATTACTGCAGTATGGGTTGAGTTGAGTTGAGTCAAGAACCGACATCACTGCACTCAGGACATTCCCATACGTGCTCAGTCCCCTCGTTTAACAGTAAGCGAAGAGTCATACTACTAATCGTTCCCACCGCTATCTGATTAAATGTTCTCCTGGTCTTCCCTCTCAGTTTTGAGATTCTTCTAGAACCCCTGCCGATCCCCCGCAATCTCATTCTTTCCACATATGGTTTCTCAATCTGTTCCTCCGCCTTCTCCACCTGGTCCGACAAGCGCACGACCACCCCCCCCCCCCCTTGTCCATAGGCAAACTACCACCAAGAGGTGCATTCCTTGCTAGCCTATCAGCCTGTTCATTCCCCCGTACCCCCGCATGGTCAGGGCAAAATATCCATACAATTCTCACAATCTGTGATCTCTGAAGCGACGAGAGCCATTCCACACGAAACATTCCTTTCTACGCCTTGCTAAGCATATTCTTTGAATCCGTAATGAACACAACGTGTGTTGCTGTAGTCTCCTCTAGCCACCGGAATGCCGCTGTTACTGCCTCCACCTCCATTCTCATGCTGGAGGTCGTAGTCGCATATGCCAGACTCTCCTTTTTCAAGACTCTTCCATTAGCCTTTGCAATAAAGCCCCAGCCACTACGTCTGTTTCTCCCCACTGACCCATCGGTGTAGATGACTATGTCACCTTGATGTGTGTTGCTCTGGATCAGCTGTTGCACTTCAAACTCAGTACGGCCCGCTGCTGCAGTATGGATGAATTTTAAAATATGTTATCAGACAGATAGTGCCACATATATTGAAAGAAAGAAGACCAAATGGTTCAACCATCTCGTTAGAATGCAATACCATCAACTACCATCACTGTCGCTACATCAAAGAAGATCTGCTGCGAGAGCAAGAGGACGCCCGAGAAGAAACTGGATCGACGACATCAAAGATAGATATTGTATTCAGTGCCACCCATCAGGCGCTGGAACGTCAGCTATTCTTCCCCGCGACGTTGACAGCAAAAGTAGAAGATGACGATGATGAATGAAAGTGATGCCTGAACAAAACGAAACAACTCAAGTCGGACACCAGCACATCTTCTGGTAAAACCCTCACCTGTGACAACTTGCAGCAGCGGTGGAGACACTGTTGTTGTTTGACCTACATGCGCGGTCATTGCCTGCAGGAAACAAGGCGGTGGCTAGAGCACACGACAGGTGCAGCTGTATTCTGTTGTAAGTAAATCATAAATGTCGTCCTTGGGCCAGCAGGTCCGCATCTGTTGTACATCAAGCTCTCGGCTTTGACGCATGATTTTATGCAGATTCTTCTTTCGTTGGCTGGAAATGTAATGTCTTTAGCTGCACCAATACAATAGTTGGAAGCTCCAAAGCAACAGATGGACGCTGGAATACAACAACTGGTAGCACCAATACAACAGCTGGAAGCATCATAACTACAGTTGACAGCTCCAGTACAACAGCTGGAAGCTCGAAGACTTCAACTGGTAGCACCAAAGCAACAGCTGGAAGCTCGAAGACTTCAACTGGTAGCACCAATACAACAGCTGGAAGCTCGAAGACTTCAACTGGTAGCACCAAAGCAACAGCTGGAAGCTCGAAGACTTCAACTGGTAGCACCAATACAACAGATGGAAGCATCATGACTACAGTTGACAGCTCCAGTACAACAGATGCAGGCACCAATACAGCAGATGGAGCATCATTAGAACAGATGGAGCACCAATGCAACAGATGGAGCTTCAATACAACAGATGGAGCACCAATACAACAGACGGAGCTTCAATACATCATATGGGGCACCAATACAACAGATGGAGCTTCAATACAACAGATGGAGCACCAATACAACAGATGGAGCTACAATATAACAGATGGAAACACCTTCTGACATCAGCTGGAGACATTTCTGGAACCGGTTTTTTCTTCTTTTCAAATCTCTCCTAGCTGCATTATTGCATTAATGCTAACGTTGTCGACATCCGTGAATGGCTGCACTTTCAGTGCCGATTGTAAACGATACCTACTATATGTGCAGTTGTTAACTGTTTATATACGTAATCTGTTTTCACATTGTCACGAACTCCCTCGTTGCTTGCTTGGTTGCTTGTGTTCGCTGGCTGTGAACTCCAACGCGAAGTCCTGTATGTTGGATGAAGGCATCCTTTGTCCAACATCAGTGTGATGTCATACAGGATCTGAGGTTTGTGTGAGTATCCGTTGTCCCATGTCTGGTTTATTGGTGTGCAGACTGGTGGTTCCTCGCCGTACAGGCACACACTCTCCGACTTCGGAGGAATCGGCGATCCTACTGACTTTAGCCAGGACCCGAAGGGACCTGTTGCCCAGGACGCTCGACGAGGACGCGTCAATAGGTCTTGGCCAGTATATAACCCGGCCCTGGTGCTTTGGAAACACCTCTGCGTCCCGAACTCCCTCGTGTCCAAGACAATATAAACATAGAGTTGTCCTGAAGTTTATCGCATGAACAAACGTGACACATTACACAGCATACATTATACATATGATATATCTACTTCTCTGGGCGTGTTAATGTATGGGGCGGGGTAACTTATGAAGGATCGAGGGTCTCCCCTGCCGCCTGTGGTGAGGGCACAGTTCTGCGCGCGACCTCCAGCACGATGTCGATGGTTGTTTAGTGTGTCCACTGATCTTGGCTTCTGCTCTGTGATTCTGTGAGTGCCAGTCAATATCTGTGACGTAACTTCCGATGTGTAGTTGACCTAGCAGGCACAGAAGACTACTAAAGCAAAATGTTGTGTTGTTCGTCTTGCATCCGCTAGCTTTGAACTCAAGCGTAGTCCATACACGTGCTAATACTTCTAGTGCACTGGGATGATTTTGTCGTGTGGATTAGCTTTCCCTTTTACCAATGTCCCTCGCCAACAGTTGAACCAACTCCGACTTCTGAGGTGCTTGTAATTTGCGTGTTTAAGTCAAGGACGAGAAGTCAACAAGTCCAACTGACCGGTGTAGGGGTTGAACCCCCTACCTCGGCATCAGGGTAGGGAGATGTCAGTTGGTGGGGATGTGTGTGTGTGTATGGTTTGGGATGTGTGAATGGATGTGCGATGTGTGGGTTGATGGGGGATGTGTGTGCGTGGGTGGGGAATATGTGGTCGATGTAGATGTGGTTGGGGATGGGTGGTTGGAGGTGTGAGTGGGGAGAGGATGCGTGGGTGGGGGATGGGTGTGTGGGTTAGGATGTGTTTGTGGGTGGGCGCAAGATGTGTGGGTTGGTGGGGGGTGTTTATGTGGGTGGCGAGTGTGTTTTGGTTGGGGGAACAGGTGAGGACAGTGTGTGTGGGTGGGGGATGTGCGGGAAGGGGGATGGGTCTGTTGGTGGGGTATGTATGTGTCCCTGGGTGTGTGTGTGTGTGGGTGGGTGGGCGTGTGTGTGGGTGGAGTGATGTGTGGGTGGGGTGATGTGTGTGTAGGTGGGAGATGGGCCTCACAACATGGTAATTTGCCTTGTTTATGTTTACAACATTCATTTCACAATATTATTTTTTCTTCCAGTGTGAATGTATAATGTTCTTGATGGATGAAAGATGAGTGACTGGAAGGGCCGAATGTAAGACGGGCCTGCGTGCCCAATTTGTGACCTTTTTAAAATAAAGTTATTTGATTTGATTTGATTTGATTTGATTTCAGCACGCCGGAAGTTTGCGAGGGAGCACTTATCTATTCTGCCGTGCTCACCCCCAGCTATCTAGCACGTCAGAACAAGAACCCAATTTTCGCGCCATGTCACGTGATCTGCAGTCGGTTCTGACTCCTGTTTTGATAAACCAATCGGCTCCCGAGGTGTGAATCTGGCGGACCGCCTTTACTCCCCACAACGTTTTCTGGTGCCCATTTCACTCTGGCACGACCTGGGAGGTCATACCAGTTTTAAAAATACCTCCCCCCCCCCCCTCATGCCAAATTGAACACAGGACAAGCGGGCCAGCAGGCTAGCATTGCTCTACCGCGTCGGCCTTGTTATCTGGTGAATTATAAATCTGCTAGCTCGGAAGACGACTGGCTAAATCGTGTAATTAACGTGCAAAACAATAAACCGCCACACTGTCAGCGTTATAAACTAGACGAACTAGAACAGGTCAGACTCTGCCGCCGCTCCTTGCACGCCTTTCCAAATTAAACAAAAATATGCTTTAGGGAGGAATGGTGACAGATGCGTACCTTACCCAGGTCGGACAAGTTTGCGGGAAACAATGAACTATTAGCGCGGCTGCATGTTATTCCTTTTGCATATTTCAACTAAACGCACGTCTTCGTGTGTTACAATGTTAGAACAACGACGTTGTTCATTTCAGGGGAATAAGTTACACTTCTTGTGGAGCTGTCCAGAGATCGAATCTCAGATTTAAGAGTGTGGTGATCCCGATTATCTACAGGAAACAATTAACTTGACATCTATGTCTGGGTGGGTTTCTGTGGATTAATGTACATTAATTATATCCTTCACTACAAGACATCTGTACGGAACTACGCATTATTAAAAACCACGGAGATATGGAAACTGGTTTACTGATGCATCGTACTTCTGATTTACAATATTCAGTTCTTATAGCAAGCTTTGTGATTCCCGAGAGTGCGGAATTTTAAGAGGATAATTTTCAGCTGAATCGATGCATCTGGAATTGTTGTTTCTCCTCTTTAAGATAGCCAATGAGAATATCACGGCAAATACACATCCACCAAATATAACTGCAAAATGTAATTTTCTCAACAAATTGACTCTCTGAAAAACACAGCAAATAATATAGATAGACGGTGGTGATGGTGATAACAAAGGTGTGATATATAATACCGCGAATAAATGACTGGAAAAGAAAATGAGTGTGTTTGAAACTATGTTCCGAGCATGTTGTGAGCAGATTGTGATTCTGACTCCTCCAGAGGATGCAGGAAATGCATCTTACGTGGAAGGGCTGTGTAAGAAGCTGACCTCAATAGCCATTTTGAATCACCTGACTACAGGCGTGTTGGACTTTGAGCAGATCGTCTCCGTGGACATCGCCTGGTGGATCTATGGTGTCTTCTATACCCTGACACTGTCACTGACCATACTGCTCAACCTCTTCAGTATCCACATATTTCTGGATATATCCACTCGCTCGCCCACCACATGCCTTCTGGCGGCTATCACAGTTCTGGATCTCCTGACGTGTCTCTCCCAGGCCCCTGTGAACATTCATGCCTACCTCTTGGGGAGATATCGAGAGTTGCCGTCGTACATTTGGTGCGATATCTACAACTACATGCACAACTTTCTGCCTGCGGCCTTGCACAGTGCCGCCTTTCTTCTCAACATGTTCTTATCTGTGCAGCGATGTGCGGGAGTGCGGGAGATTAAGCAGTTGCGCATTTTTGGGACGTACAAAGCCTCCTTTGCAGCCGTGTTGTTATGTGTGCTGTTCTCTTTCTCCATCCATGTCATGTATCCTGTGACCGTCGGGATAGAAAGTGTGACAGCTATTAGTAAGAAGGTAAGACACATTTTAACATCCACTGTCACTTAGCACAAATCCATAAATAGATGCTTATTTTGCCCTGTTTGTACGTACAGTGCCGGCTTCCTGGCATAGAGGTTAGTGACTTTTCTTCGTAATCTCGTATACTCTCGTAAGTAACGTGACGACGGTGAGAATCAGCAGTGGTTCGAATCGCGTCGGTAACTTACGGGATATGTGAGCAGGCCGCTCAGAAAGCAATGGCAAACTACTGTGGGTAATCTTGTCGAGAAAGCAACAATCAGCTGAAAGATGCTGATGTTGACAGCAATGTCCTGTAAAGGATATGCAAACATTTTTTTTTTGTACGTGCAGTGTTTAGAAAGATTGCTTGATGTCGTGTAAAGATTAGAAGGTAATGTGTGCTTTTCCCAATGTCTAACTTGTCTCTTTTGGAATCAAACATCGAAGTGAACCTAATTGATACTGCTGCCAGTTTTGTGATTACGGAGAGTCCGCCAGCCCAGACCCAGAAATATTTCAGCGGTTAATGAGTTTCCTCTGTATTATAGATGTTTTGTTGTATTATTATAGATATTTTGTTGTATTATAGATATTTTGTTGTGTTATATATGTTTTGTTGTATTATTATAGATATTTTGTTGTATTATATATGTTTATATATGTTTTGTTGTGTTATAGATATTTTATTGTATTATAGATGTTTTGTTGTACTATAGATGTTTTATTGTATTATAGATGTTTTGTTGTATTATGTATGTTTTATTTTATTATAGATGTTTTGCTAACTATAGATATTTTGGCGGGTGTGTGTTGGTGACAATGACATGAGCGAGGACGGAGAAGGCTTCCATGTCCGTTCTCGACGTTTTCTACGGGAGTGAAAGTCTGACCACCTCTTTCTCTATTATATAGTGTTGTACTTCATACATTATCTTGTTCTGTAGATATTCTGTTCCATCAGGTCTTTGATAAGACTGGGCTACCGTATGACAGTTGACTAGTACCACCTGCTTTCTGTTACAACCGAATGTTGGGCAGCGCTCGCCAAACCCAACACGGCACATTGTGCCTACGACTTCGGGCGGAGGGGCGCAATTGGGAGGGTACAAGCCTTATCATAGTGCGAAGAAATGCAATCTAAAGACTTAATGTTATGTCAGGGCAGACCAGGCCCTAAGCCTTGATCAGCAGATGGTCTGTGAACAAAGCTCCTACAGACGGACAATTAAAACATAGATTTGCTGATCCGGCAACTTCTGTATCTTGTATTGTTCCAGGTGTATTGGTGTTACCTTTCCTCTGGAGTAAACTAGACAGGTCGATAGAGGGATCATGCTTCATGGGCAACATGTGGTCTCTACAATTAAGACCAGGCTTTGTGCCACGGAGAGGCATAACTATATCCCTGGTCCCCGCCATGGGTTGTAGTTACTATGGCTTTCTTTAAACACAATTTGACAAACTATCGTCTGCCACAACGGCCTGGTGCCAGTCTAGTCTGTGAAGACGACCAGGTGCCACTCTAGTCTGTCAAGACAGCCAAGTGCCAGTCTAGTCTGTCAAGACAGCCAGGTGTCAGTCTAGTCTGTTAAGACTACCAGGTGCCAGTCTAGTCTGTTAAGACTACCAGGTGCCAGTCTAGTCTGTTAAGACTACCAGGTGCCAGTCTAGTCTGTTAAGACTACCAGGTGCCAGTCTAGTCTGTTAAGACTACCAGGTGCCAGTCTAGTGTGTTAAGACTACCAGGTGCCAGTCTAGTCTGTTAAGACTACCAGGTGCCAGTCTAGTCTGTCAAGTTGACCAGGTGCCAGTCTAGTCTGTTAAGTTGACCAGGTGCCAGTCTAGTCTGTTAAGTTGACCAGGTGCCAGTCTAGTCTGTTAAGACTACCAGGTGCCACTCTAGTCTGTCAGGACGGCCAGGTGCCAGTCTAGTCTGTCAAGACAGCCAGGTGCCAGTCTAGTCTGTCAAGTTGACCAGGTGCCAGTCTAGTCTGTCAAGACAGCCTGGTGCCAGTCTAGTCTGTCAAGTTGACCAGGTGCCAGTCTAGTCTATCAAGACGACAAGGTGCCAGTCTAATCTGTCAAGACAGCCAGGTGCCAGTCTAATCTGTCAAGACAGCCAGGTGCCAGTCTAGTCTGTCAAGACAGCCAGGTGCCAGTCTAATCTGTCAAGACAGCCAGGTGCCAGTCTAGTCTATCAAGACAGCCAGGTGCCAGTCTAGTCTGTCAAGACAGCCAGGTGCCAGTCTAGTCTATCAAGACAGCCAGGTGCCAGTCTAGTCTATCAAGACAGCCAGGTGCCAGTCTAATCTGTCAAGACGACAAGGTGTCAGTATAATCTGTCAAGACAGCCAGGTGCCAGTCTAGTCTGTCAAGACGACAAGGTGCCAGTCTAATCTGTCAAGACAGCCAGGTGCCAGTCTAATCTGTCAAGACGACAAGGTGCCAGTCTAATCTGTCAAGACGACAAGGTGCCAGTCTAATCTGTCAAGACAGCCAGGTGCCAGTCTAATCTGTCAAGACGACAAGGTGCCAGTCTAATCTGTCAAGACAGCCAGGTGCCAGTCTAATCTGTCAAGACAGCCAGGTGCCAGTCTAATCTGTCAAGACAGCCAGGTGCCAGTCTAGTCTGTCAAGACAGCCAGGTGCCAGTCTAATCTGTCAAGACAGCCAGGTGCCAGTCTAGTCTATCAAGACAGCTAGGTGCCAGTCTAATCTGTCAAGACAGCCAGGTGCCAGTCTAATCTGTCAAGACAGCCATGTGCCAGTCTAATCTGTCAAGACAGCCAGGTGCCAGTCTAGTCTGTCAAGACAGCCATGTGCCAGTCTAATCTGTCAAGACAGCCAGGTGCCAGTCTAGTTTGTCAAGACAGCCAGGTGCCAGTCTAGTTTGTCAAGACAGCCAGGTGGCAGTCTAATCTGTCAAGACAGCCAGGTGCCAGTCTAGTCTGTCAAGACAGCCAGGTGCCAGTCTAATCTGTCAAGACAGCCAGGTGCCAGTCTAGTCTGTCAAGGCGGCCAGGTGCCAGTAACAGATATGTTTTTGCCTTCCATATGGTGCTCCATCCATGTTTGTATAGACAAACCGGCACTCGGTGAGTGATGGGGTCAGTACCAGGTATCTACCCTGACTTCCCAGGACATGTCCTTGCACCCATCCTAGACTGAGTCCATCTGGGAGCCAGGGTCAGTTTGTAAAATCCGCCTTGGTGAGGAATCGAACCCATGATGATTGGACAGTTAGCGACCGTCTAGCCACTTCTATGTCTGCTGATGCGTATTTCTGCACAGGACATCTTCTTCTTCTTCAGCGTTCCGAGCCATTGAGGTTCTTTGCTGCAAATACAATCCGCCTCCATTCGTCTCTCTGGTGGACCTTCTCTTGCCAGTCGTTGATTCCAAGTGCTTGTAGGTCTGTACATGTATTATCTCTCCACCGCCTTCTTGGTCTACCTCGGGGTCTACGGTCATTTATTTCCTGAGTGTAAGCGAGTTTTGTTTCCCTATTATCTTCCATTCTTTCTATATGCCCCAGCCATTGTAGTCTATTAGCCTTCATGATACCAGTGATTAGCGGGGACTTAAACAGATCATAAATGTCTTTGTTACTTCTTCTTTTCCACTCTCCACTATGTGTATCCCTAATGGGTCCAAAGATGCGTCTTAAAATTTTGTTCTCAAAGGTTTGTAACAAGGCTTCGTCTCTTTTCGTTGTACTCCAGGTTTCAGAGCGTACAGCACAACTGGTCTGATCAGTGTTTTGTATATTGTGATTTTGGTGTTACGAGATAGCGCCTTTGATTTTAGTAGATGTTGTAGTGCATAGTATATCTTATTTCCAGAGTTGATTCTAGTTTGTATTTCTTCCCTTATGATGTTGGAGCAGTTGAAGATTGTACCCAGGTATTTGTATGTTTCCGTTCTTTTAATGGTCATATTATTTATTTGTATGTGGCCAGAGTTTTTAGCCATTCCGTCTCTTGAAATTACCATATATTCTGTCTTATCTTGGTTGATAACCAGCCCCATCTGTTGGGCTTTTTCCTTTAAGTGAGTCAATATTTCCAATGTCTTTTGTTCACTTTGACCTATAATATCTATATCATCTGCATAACCAAGCAGCTTGGATGTTCCTCCAATATCACATTCCTCCTTTACCTTCCTTACAACTTTCTCTAGAGCCAGATTGAAGAGTAGCGGCGATAGTGCATCACCCTGTTTCAAGCCAGATGTTATTTGGAAGGGGTCTGATTTCCTGCCTTTATATGTTACTATATTATAAGTATCTTCCATGCATAGTCTGGTCATGTTGATTAACTTCCTTGGTATTCCAAATTCCTGCATAGCATTCCATAGACTATTCCTATGGACAATATCATAAGCCTTTTTAAAATCCACAAAAATGTTATGGAGATCTCTTTTATATTCCCAATGTTTCTCGGCTATTTGTCGTAAGATAAATATCTGATCTATTGTTGATCTGTTTTGTCTAAAACCTGCCTGGTAGTCACCTAATATGTCTTCTAAATATGGTTTTAGTCTATTTAGTAATACTGCGGATAGTATCTTATAGCTATAATTTCCACATTGGAACTTGTCTCCTTTCTTAAAGATAGGTATCAATAATGACTCTTTCCAGTCATGGGGTAATTCTGCACAGGACATGCACCTTGCAATTTCTGAATATTTTTGTATCTCTGAATGTGTTTGTGTATTTCTGAATGTGATTTTGAATTTCCGAATGTGTTTTTGTATCTCTGAATGTGTTTTTGTATCTCTGAATATGATTCTGAATTTCTGAATGTGTTTTTGTATTTCTGAATGTGATTTTGAATTTCCGAATGTATTTTAGCATGCCTCCGTTGTTTGTTTTGATTTAGCCATTTGTTACTGCTAAGACTGTGTGCGCGTTCCAATGACCCCAAGAGCTATGCCGACGGTAGCACAGCTACTGGTAGGGTCACCCATGTCGGACAGGTCAAGGGAGAGGGACCAGACGAAGTGACGCACAAACCTGCTGCCTTGTAGGTAGACTGGGGACAGTCAAAGGCTAGGGAAAGCACCCCAAAATATGCTTGTCGAAATCGGATGTACTGAGCCACAGGCTTGACAAAGCAGTGCAACGTAACTTTATCATTTCATGATGCCACAGATGAAAATTAATCGTTATGGTGCTAATCCCGTGAAGTCCCATCAGGCGGTGATAGTGCCGGGCCCCCTGCCTCGAGGGGGTCCACCCATGACTACTGGTGGTCACCTTCCCCTGTGCTGTGGAGTCAAGGCACAGAGGAGTAGGTTAAGAGCTATTGACCAAATACCAAGGACACTCAACATACTACAGTGGAATGCGGAAGGAGTTTATAACAAGAAAGAATCCCTGACACAGCGTCTTCATAAAGATAGAATAGATGTGGCATGCATTCAAGAGACACACCTCAACGCCAAGCACAAATTTTCAGTCAGGGGATATCAGGCCACACGTTTCGACCGCGAAGGACATAAAGGAGGAGTTCTAATACTTACACGAAATACAATACCTTGCAGCGAAGTATCTGTGATCTCTGACAACCAAACAGAAATTATAGGTGTTGATATAATGATAAAGGACGTGAAAATAAGAATTTACAATCTTTATAGCCCAGCAGATAAGGATCTTACACTCTCAAACATGAAAATAACTGACACAAATTGCATTATTGTCGGAGACTTTAATAGCCGTTCAGAAAGATGGGGATACCCAGATACTGACAAAAGAGGAGATGAAGTGGAGGACTGGGAAATAGACTCAAATCTCCATCTACTCAACAAAGCGGATGACACACCGAGCTTCTACTCCAGAAGATGGATTACCACTTCTACTCCAGACTTAGCTTTCTGCACAGGAGACATCCTCCACAAAATCGATCGCCATGTGCTGGACCAATTAGCAGGTAGTGACCACAGACCAATCAATCTTGTAATGAATATGGAGTATGTTCCACAGGAGCAAAAGCCCTTGCCCCGCTGGAATTACAAACGAGCAGATTGGGACAGATTTGCCACACTAACAGACAAATATTGTGAAAACATAAATACACGATATGGCAACATGAAGCAAATGGTGGAAAGTCTAAACAGAGCAATAATACAGGCAGCCACTGAGTCCATTCCAAGAGGAGCGAGGAAAAATTACAAACCATACTGGACTGAAGAACTACAAAGTTTGGAGGACAAAGTTGAAGATGCCAGGAAGACAGCAGAGAGAGAACAAACAATTGAAGCGAATACCTCTCTCAAAGCCATCTCAGCAAAATATAAAAGAACAGTAAATCAAACAACAAGAGATCGTTGGAGGGAAAAAACAGAAAACCTGAATTTTGACAGGGATGGAAACAAACTATGGAAACTAGTGAAAGCCATGAACAATGAAGGACCTAGAAACAAACAAATAACAATTAAACAAGGAAATGCCTTGCTTACAGGAAAAAAGGCTGCAAATGCACTAATGGAACACTATGCAAATGCAAACCACATTGATATTACAACTGAACAGAAGAAAGCAATCAAAGACAAACAGATACATCATAGAAATACAGAGACAGCAGCAGAATATATGATGGCAAATCTAACAATGGAAGAAATGGAACAGGCAATGAATACCCTAAAAAAGAAGAAATCACCAGGAAAGGATGGAATCACAAATGAAATGCTAATAGGACTAGGCACCACGGCAAAGAAGAAACTACTAGCAGTCCTAAATAACAGCTGGAAGAGAGGAATAGTCCCACAGGCATGGAAGGAAGCTATACTAATACCAGTCCCAAAGAAAGGAAAAGACCTGGAAGAACCAAATGGCTATCGACCTATCAGTCTACTTAGCTGTGTAGGAAAATTAATGGAACGCATTATCAATGGCAGGCTAACATGGCATCTGGAAGAAAACAAACTCTTAACACCACACCAAGCTGGATTCAGAAAGTACAGATCCACTGAAGATCAAATAACCTATATAGCTCAGGAAATAGAGGATGCCTTCCAAGAGAAAAAGCACACACTAGCAGTCTGGATAGATTTAGAAAAAGCATTTGATAAAGTATGGAAGGAAGGACTGAAAGTAAAACTGCAAAACATGCATGTTTGTGGAAAAATGTATAAATGGATCAGCCACTACCTTGAGAACAGAACTGCCAGGACAAAAGTACAAGGACAAACAAGCAAAATGATGCTGCTGGAGCAAGGTGTCCCCCAAGGAGGAGTTCTTTCACCAACATTATTCCTAGCATATATAAATGACATCACAGAAAATTTTCCAGCCAGAGTACACACATCCTCCTTTGCAGATGACCTAGCCATATGGACATCTGAAGAATATATTAGCACAGCTAACAGCAGAATACAGCAAGCCTTATTAGCGCTAGAGGACTTTTCAAAATCATGGCTAGTGAAGATAAGTGAGGAGAAAACAACATGCACAATGTTCTCCCTCTCAACTAAACCTCAGCAACCTAAGCTGGTATTGAATGGAAAAATATTGCGCCATGAAGAAAATCCAAACTATCTAGGAGTCACCTTTGATCGTCGCCTGACATGGAAGACACAGGTTGAGAAAAATCGAACAAGAGCAAGGCAGAGAATGGCAATCATGAAAAAGCTTGCTGGTACAACGTGGGGAGCAGATGAGAAAGTTCTCAAGAAGTTATATACTGGACGGGTGAGGCCAGTACTGGAATATGGCATTGCAGCTTGGGCAACAGCAGCTAAGTCAAACTTTAACAAAATAAGTAGAGTCCAAAACCAAGGAATGCGAATCATAACTGGAAGCCTGAAGACAACGCCTATTAATGAACTAGAAAAGATCACTTGTTTACAACCAATGCAGGATAGAAGAGATAGCAGAGCCCAGCAACAAGCAGAAAAATTTAGAAGATTGACAGACCACCCTATGTACAACAGATTTAATAGTTTTGGAAAGGGAAGACTGAAGCGTAGCAACTTTGTAGAAACTGCAAAACGAAGGATTAGGGCAGATCCTATTCTTAACATATCAACAGTCAAGCCCATACACAATGCACACAAGTTCCCAGCTTGGCGACAGCAGCAACTGCCTGAGATGATAGAAAACATTCCTGGTATTGAGAAAAAGAACACTCAGCATGAAACCGAAAGAAGAGAAATAACCCTAAACTACATAAAAGAACATTACCCAAGCAGGAATTTGACCCATGCATATACAGATGGATCAGCCAAAAATTCAATAGAGAATGGAGGAGGAGGAGTTCTCCTAAATTTAAAAAATGGAGTGAAAAAAACACATTCAATGGCAACTGGAAAATTTTCAAGTAACTTCAAAGCGGAGGTAGAGGCTCTGAAAACTGCAGCAGAAATGCTCCTGATGGAGGAAAATAAAGAGAAGCAAATAGCTATCTTCACAGATGCAAAGTCAGCTGTCTCAATACTGAAGAGCAATAACAGCACAGAACTAACTGACCTAAGAGCAGCACTCCATGGTCTATGCCAGAAATCCAAAAAAGTTGTAATACAGTGGATCCCATCACATTGCAGTATACCTGGAAACGAAGAGGCTGACAGACTGGCAAAAGAGGGCGGACGACTACCACAGCCTGACATAGACATAACCTATAATGAGGCAAAGAGGTTGATAAAAAGCACTTATAGAACCAAATGGGAATCAGAGCATCCAGGCCATCAGAAGGATGATGCATATTACAAACTCGACCGAAGAGAACAAGTAGCAATCTTCAGACTCCGCACAGGACATAACAGGCTGAAATACCACTTGTTCAATAAACTAAAGATAGGAGATACCGATGAATGTAATTGTAGAACTGGAAAAATGACAGCAAAACATTTGCTGCAGGATTGCCCAACGTATGCAGAACAGAGAAAGATATTTTGGCCCACACCTGCTTCATTTGAGGACAAGCTCTATGGAGATATCAACAAGCTCAAGTTGACCGCAGCTTACTTTAACTATATACAGGTTGACATTTAAAGGTGCATGAAGACCCAGAGGCATGAAATGGAATATTGCTTGGATAGCAAATCCATTATGTGGAAAGTCCAAATCGAAAGCTCGCTGTGTGGGCTTCATAAAAGGTGGAAAAGTGTCCTAGTGGCACGAAATGGAATATTGCTTGGATAGCAAATCCATTACGTGGAAAGTCCGAATCAAAAGCCAATTGTGTGGGCTTCATAAAAGGTGGAAAAGTGTCCTGGTGGCATGAAATGGAATATTGCTTGGATAGCATATCCATTATGTGGAAAGTCCGAATCAGAAGCCCACTGTGTGGGCTTCATAAAAGGTGGAAAAGTGTCCTAGTGGCACAAAATGGAATATTGCTTGGATAGCAAATCCATTACATGGAAAGTCCGAATCGAAAGCTCACTGTGTGGATGTCATCTGCAGACTGCATACTTCTGGTTTCCGGAAGAACAGCCTATGGTGAACGGAAGGCCCAATATACGGAAGTGAGGCTAAACAGCCATGTGCAGGACGTGACGATTCCTTGGGTGAGCCCAGTACCAGAGCGCTATGTATCGGCTCTGCAAGTATGGAAGCCTCCTTGGATGGCGGGGAATGCCCATGGTCTGCCCCTGCCTTCCCTTGAGGGCTGACCAGGATCTTTGGCTGTTCTATATGGACCAGCTGGGATGGGGGATAACACCACAACAGTGAGAGTCAAACGTCCTAAGAAACCCCCGGGAAGGTTAATCCGGTCAACAAATGCCCGCAGAAGTCGGATGTGTCGGCCTAACGGCGCAAGAACGCAGCTCTGCTGTAAACAGGCACAACGCAATCACATCCAAAAAAAAAAAACTCCGGATGAACGAAGAAGAAGAAGACTGTGTGCGCTGATATTACTACTAAGACAGCTTTCTTTATCTTATTCTTTCATCCTGTGTTCTCCATTGGGTTTAGGCAGCCCTCAACCAACTCCCCCCCCCCCCAATCACTGGCTATCCCACACAGCTCTGTCCATGACCTCTCCAGGTTATTAATTTCTGTCTCCATTTCTGTTCTCCGCGCGTTTTTGTGTCTTCCTATTCGGTGTGCTGGTTTTACAATAAAACCCTATGAAGCCGGGGTTGTCCGCAACAGGATGTCGCAACAAATGACAGGCTCGCCGTAACCTGACACGCCATAACAAACGTTTTCTTCGTGGGCGAACGTGGACGAAGTCAAGGTAAACACACTATGGGTGCCTGGATGTTTGTCAAATATACACCCCACACCATTTTGGTTTGTCGGACAAATATAAGTGTAAGGAAGGAAACACAGCCTGGGTTCATGGGTGTTTGGCAAATATACCATCCATCCATCATGTGCCATGCCGATAAGCGTGGGCGGTCAAGTTCTGCCATTTCACTCGATCACCAGAGTCGTGGATCAGCCCTGTGCTCCTGTCTGGACCATGCCACGTGGCCAAAATATCCAGGTATTTACTTCTCGGTCTTCCCAATGGTCTCTTCCCTTCGATCTTGCCAGTCGTCACCAAATTCTCCAATTCATTTCTTCTCATAACATGCCCAAAAAATGTTGACTGTCTATGTCTAATGTCTCTAATCAGTTTACGATCTTCATTTGTTTCTTGAAGGACTTGTTCATTGGTTTTTCTGTCTGTCCATGGTATTCTTTGCATTTTCCTCAGAAACCACATTTCCACAACCATCAGCTGTTTTTCAGTTTGACTGCTTATTGTCCACTCTTCACATCCATACAAAAGTACAGTTCTATGTAGCACTTCAACACTCTTTTTCTCGTTTCAATTGATATCTTTTTATTGGTCAGTATGTTTTTCATCTTGCAGAAGGCTACCTTGGCAATTCTTGTTCTAATCTCTTCAAGGCACCTCCCATCAGATGTTATGACTGTGCTGAGATAACTGTATCCATTCACTTGCTTAAGAATATGCCCATTTACATATTTACAAATATACGCCCGCACCATTTTGGTTTGTTTTATATATTTAAGTATAGGGAAACAGTTTTTGGGTTCTTGGATCATGATATTCATCATCATGTGCCATGTCAGCTGGCTTAGGCGTTCATGTCTTTCCACAGATCTCGGTCTTTGGTGTTCTGGTTCAACTGTGCCAATAATATTCCTCCATGCCACCGTCTCAGTCCATCCAGCATTATTTCTCTTGGTCTAACTTTGCCTCTTTTCTCACTTATCTTTCCAGTTGTCACAATAAATGCTAGGGGGTTTCTTGAATGTTTAGCATACATCAATCAATCATGTGCCATGCCGTAAAGCGTGGGCGGTCATGACTCGCCATTTCACTCGATCACCAGAGTCGTGGATCAGCTCAGTGTTCTTGTCTCGTCCATGCCATGTGGCCAAGCCATCCAGGTATTTTCCCCTCGGTCTTCCTCTTGGTCTGTTCCCCTCGATCTTGCCAGTTGTCACTAAGTTCTTCAATCCATTTCTTCTCATAACATGTCCAAAAAATTGTGATTGTCTACGTCTAATTTCTCTAATCAGTTTACGATGTTCATTTGTCTCCTGTAGTACTTGGTCATTGGTTTTTCTGTCTGTCCATAGTATTCTTTGCATTTTCCTCAGAAACCACATTTCTGCAGCCGTCAGATGTTTTTCAGCTTGACTGCACATTGTCCAAGTTTCACATCCATACAAAAGAACAGGCTCTATGTATCCCCTCAACACTCTTTTTCTCGTTTCAATTGACATCTTTTTATTGGTCAGAATGTTTTTCATCTTACTAAAGGCTACTTTCGCCATGGCGATTCTTGTTCTAATCTCTTCAAGGCATCTCCCATCAGATGTTATAACTGTTCCAAGATAATTGTACCGATTCACTTGTTGAAGAATATTTCCATTTACTTGTATATTACATTGTGGCACTTCTTCCTTCCTACTGACGACCATAACCTGAGTCTTTTTACAATTTAATTCTAACCCCAGTTGCTCACTGTGTACAACAACCGCATCTACTAATTGTTGCAGGTCCTGCGCATTGTCTGCAATTAATACTGTATCATCTGCATATCTAATGTTATTGATGTTTCGTCCTCCAATGCTGATTCCATTTATATCCTCTACATTTCTGAAAATATTTTCACTGTACAGGGAAAAAAGATCTGGAGACATCACACATCCCTGCCTAACACCTCTCTTAATTGGCTGATACTGTCCCACTTCATTATCAATCCTTATTGCAGCTTGTTGTTTTCAATATATGTTTTTTATAAGTCTAATGTCTGTTCCATCAATTTGTAGATCTGCAAGCATATCCACCATGCTGACATGTCTAATGCTATCAAAGGCCTTTGTATAGTCAATAAAGCAAAGATGTATATCCTTGTTTACTTCTATAGCACGTTCAATAACTGTTCGCAGCATATACACAGCATTTGCTGTACCCTTTCCTTCTACAAACCCGCATTGTTCTTCCCCTATTTCAGGTTGTATCTTCTTCCTCATTCTTTGCATGATAATTCTTAGCAAGATCTTTGTGATGTGACTCATTATACTAATTGTTCTATGTTGATCACATTCCAAGGTTCCTGATTTCTTTGGGATTGCAATAAATATAGAGTTACATAATTCAGGAGGTATATCTCCAGTATCATATAATGTGTTCAGCAGTCTGGTGACTTGATCTAGTCCAAATTCTTCTAAAGCTTTAATCATTTCTGATGCATACATACAACACCAGTTTAGAAAGCAATGGCAAACTATTGAGCTAACTTTGCCTGCACAAACAGCCAAAAAATGCTAGGATTGGTTATAACGTCTTATAGAGGACAGGCAACGAACTTCTCAAACACCCACACCATCTCGATGTGCCGGATCTTGACCAGTACAGTTTTACACAGAGAGACCCACGTCCTGACATCTGTGACAGCAGACATGTGTGGTGCTACACCTCCGTGACAGAGCCATCGTTGTCAGTCTGTAGTCTCCGGGCAGCCGCTGAGAGCCCTAATATTGTCAGTCTGTAGTCTCCGGGCAGCGGCTGACTGCCCTAACATTGTCAGTCTGTAGTCTCCGGGCAGCCGCTGAGAGCCCTAATATTGTCAGTCTGTAGTCTCCGGGCAGCGGCTGACTGCCCTAACATTGTCAGTCTGTAGTCTCCGGGCAGCCGCTGAGAGCCCTAATATTGTCAGTCTGTAGTCTCCGGGCAGCGGCTGACTGCCCTAACATTGTCAGTCTGTAGTCTCCGGGCAGCCGCTGAGAGCCCTAATATTGTCAGTCTGTAGTCTCCGGGCAGCGGCTGACTGCCCTAACATTGTCACACATCTACCTGTATTGGGTTCTAGCAAGGCCAGCTGCCTACCCGCAGCGTCTTTTCTGTATATTCTATACTTCCCAAAAACAAAAACATATTGATTATTGCTCCACAGTCTGGTGTGGATGGTGCAAATCGATAACAAAACGCCTTTATTCACTCCAGAAAAGGGCAGTGCGTTTAATTAACGGTGAAAAGCTTACCGACAATTCTAACCTACATGAACGTCTTCAGTTACTGCCACTCCATAAACGCCTACATTTTAATAAGGCTAAACTAATTCACACAATCATATTTCAAAATGCTAAAAGCTACCTTTGGCCATTGTTCAAATATAACGCAAGACATAGCTAACGACTAAATATACTTCATGTCCCTAAACCTAGGATAGACTTATATAAAACAAGCTTAGCATACTCTGCCGCTCAGTTGTGGAACAATCTTCACGAAATCAAAGACACCACTAATCATTATACATACAGTCGCAACCTGTTTGAACACTACCTCAGTACAGACTACATGCCCGCCTTAAAAAAATATAAAAACTAAATAATAATGGAAAATTATCTCAAACGACAACTAGCCAATAAACATTTCCATTTGTATGGTACGTTACACTTCCTTAGGTACTTAAAGTGCCCATGTTAAACATTGTCTCAATGAGTCATGTATTATTGATTATTTTTCATGCGTTTTAATGCTTATTGTTCTTTTGTTGTCTAAGATTAGCTTCATAAGTATTGTTGAATGAAATAATGTATAAGAGGAAATAGAGCAGAAGGGCAGAATCTCAGACGGGCTTGCGTGCCCAATTCTTAACCCTTTGAAAATAAAGTTTGTTTGTTCGTTCGTTCGTCTTCCCTATACATACACTCGCAACTTGTTTGAATACTATCTCAGTACAGATAATATTCACCCGTATAATAATAATAATAATAATAATAATAATAATAATAATAATAATAATAATAATAATAATAATAATAACAATAATAATAATAATAATTGTCAAGAGGTAACGTTAGACTCTCTCCACAATATGATTTCATGCGCTACAATGCATCAACGTTCACCTCAAGATCTATCTTGGCTCTAGGGTACCATGACTCTCTGCGACCATGAGTGGCATGCACCGACATTACTACACAGCATATATAACAGCCTCACCATGCATTCCAAGAACCACTCAACAAATGTGAGGTAGAGCGAACTATGGTATAATTACACATAGGTGACATCAGCTAACGGATCCGAATGAGTATGCGCATCCAGTCTTCAGTCTTTCGCGCATTACAAGCACTCCCGTCCTTCCTTCACTAATCGTCTCCCCATCCCACTGTTAATTTAGGAATCAAGCTGGCTGTCTGCTATCATATTAATGCCTACATGATCATCTCCTACCTTACTTGTACCCGACTGGTAACCACTGTCGATTAGCCAACGTCTATGGCGCGATCATGATTCGGCCAGCACGCCTCAACATGCAACTCCAACGAATGCCAGCGATCAGTCAAGCCCGGACGATCTCCGTTGAATGGCAAGACACAACCCGATATACTCCCTGCAAATATCGAAGACTGGCCGCCGCGTCCTGGCTGGACTTCTGTGACTGGTGGTAGAACACTTCCTCTCACTTCGCAAGCTGGAACCCAAACTAATGCTTAAGCCGTTATGGCGTTAGGTGACGTCCTCGCATGACGTCTCAATTGCGTTCAATGTTGGTGTCACAATGTTCACCATTTGTGACACCCTTTATCTTCTTCTTTGATGCGCTAACTCATCCATTCCCTGCATCACTGTCATTTACTACATGACAGCTTTGCCCCCTCTACAATGAAAATGATCGTTAGACCATTTTCTATGTTATCTTGACATGCAAGGAAATGATGTCCACGACGTAAATTACATCCTACTGTGATAGACAACGCACTCACCGTCCTTGGAACTTAGTTTGTCAACATGAACCAATCTAGATCGTGGGATATTAAACACCGGACTAAAATACAAGTCCCGAACACCGCCACCTCTACATTCTATAAATGATCCCTGAGATGTTATCGCGTTACCATGCCCGACTACTTGTAACTAAACTAAGGCTCAAACACCGCCAGTTCATATATTAAGATCTGTTATCGCGTATATATGTTGACACCCTAAAACTACTAACAGTCTCTATATCCCCGAGTTCTGTCAGTTAAATAAAAACACCATCCAGTGTTGCATACCCAACGATCACATGATCCGTAGTCTACAACTTATTGTCCCTGACGTGAATACATATATCTCCACAACTGTATGTCTACCTGGCACACCCTCATTTCTTTTCGCCATAGCATAGGGAAAACTATTCTCAATATCACTGTGTTATATAACTATAGTGTGTTGTTCATTTGTTATATGTATTTATGTATCCTATAATGTGTAATGTTTACTATATGTTTGTGTCTATTAATTTTCTTTCATTCCTTTCTCTTCCTTCATCCATCGTGAAAAAGATATGTATGATGATCAACAGTTAACACAGCACATACTACTGACCTTACGAACTACAACACATCAATGTCTGGATAATTAAAATAACAAATATCAATCCTCATAATAATTATAAAACAAAATATATAAACATAACATTAAAACAATAAACATATTCATTTATGAAACCTGTATATCACTTAAGATATACTTAATTAATTTGCTCGAAGATCCGCACAGACTCTGTCCTCGAGTTTATGTCCTCTATTAAAAATTCCAATATAATTAATTTTCATATACTAACACAATTAAAATCATCTACAAACCACCGCCGATACTACCATATTGGCTTGTGACAGAATGAAACCACACACATCGGTTATGCCACGTGAAACTTTTCACCTGTTTCTCTGAAATAATAATAACAACAAGTGACTAAGTTACGTCTATACTTTCTTTTTTTTTTTTTTTTAAATTATATATTTATCTGTGGTATTTCAGACTTAGCCACAGTCATCCTACCGTAATGTTACACTAAAAAAAAAAAAAGATAAAAATAAAACAGAAAACATACATATATATATATTTATATATACATAAAACTTTCATAGTTTATTTATAGTCTACTGAGTAGATCAGCTAGATTATTTTATGTTCTAAAAATTGAATTCCTAAAATGCAAATTCAGTTTTATTTGGCTCTATCGTAAAATCAAACATCCGAATGCGACAAAACAAACCATCTGTCTAGGAATGTACGATGATGTACTATTTCAGTATTATGGCTGATACATTTGTGATGTCTTTAAATAATAAATGTAGAATGATAACGGATACTTCTGAAAACAAAAAGAAGGTATAAGAATTCCTATAAACAGAAAGGCGCTACTGGCGCGGTCATGTGTACAGAATCCTCCGCCATCTCAGATATGATCTATAAAACTATATAAATTTCGCCATGCTCGCTATTACTAAGTCTATTTGAGCATAGGTTTTAGATAAAGATAATCGCTCATAAAAAAAAAAATATGATTGTTAATATGAACCAGACAATGATACGAATACAGTACACTCCACTTATAACAATATTTATGATGACAATACAATCACAATGACGCTACATGTTTTATTTAAGGTTAGTGAAATTCATTTTGAGATGGCCAAGAATTTCTTCCTAACAGATATTTAGCCAATTTCTGACCAGAATTCACCAATGATAGAGTAATTTTATAGCGTTTGTGTGATTCGTATACCTTTCTCCCAGAGTACACGACAAGATGTAATATTTTCCTACAACCTTGTGGAAGAATGTACACGATAGACAGTAAACCAGTACCATCCACCACCACACCATTATTTGCTGCGAGAATGATCTTAGAACTGATCATTGAATGTGCTTCCTGCAAAGGACTTTCAGATTCGCCAACAGGTGCCGTTCGGCGGACTGTTCGAATACATTGTACAGAATCATCATATATACCCATAACATGGCTCAGTTTCCGGCGTATAACATATTGTAACATCTTAATCAAACTCCCTGTAGCCTTAGCTATACATTTTATTACTTTGTTTGTTATGATAGATAGCAAGAAAATCAACCAGAAGAAAGTATCGACCAAATCAAATGAAGTATCTGTTTTTATACATATCTTCTTCGGATCACCAGACGGAACTGTCACTGATATGCCATATGTCCGTGGTTTTCTATCCACCTGTATGATGTCATGTTGCAGCCTTATAGCTGCGGCTTGAACTGTCTTACTATCTTTAGGTTCCACCATAACTGGATTTGACATGTGTGTGTTTGAAATCAGATTCACATGAGGTAATTGATTCTCTTTATGTATTTGTGTGTTTGCAACAATATGCTTCCTTTCCCATTCTGTTATGTCCTCATGCGAAACATCACATAATTCAGGGATGTTTCCAATAAAGACATCTACAAATGGGTCGGGCAGCGCAGCTACCTTTATTTTCCTAGAAAAATATGGGCAGTTTATATCAGCCCAGGCAACTGGAAACTTTTCTCTTCTACCTCCAAAAGTTCTACAGGTCACATGTTCTCCAGTATAGTCGGTTTCATTAATCAGCTTTGTATGTACCCCAACTATACTCGACCCGGAATCGCGTACTAAGCTACATTTCTTTCCATTCACTATGGCGTGTTGTACGATCAGTGATCCATTGGTAATTTGGACCGCATTAGCCTCCTGCACGTGTATTTTATGACCGCACGTTAAGTTGCCCTCTTTGTGAAAGATCTTGCATGTATCACACGTTGGGTCGATGGGAGAATAATCTACTTCTACCGTATTTGCATGACTAGTCTCGTCCGAGTCACTGTCACTACTAGATGTCAGCATCCCTATGTTTGCTTCTTTATACAGTTGTCTTAAAGGACAAGATACAAACATATGTCCAAAACTTTTACATTTAAAGCATTGTGTTTGTCTTTGATAGGTGTTAAATCTGTCTCTATTTCTAAGTGCTAATTTCTTTATGTAACTGTCAAACTGCGGATGTTTGTCACACATTTGATTTGAGCCGTGGGTGAAACCACAGTATTTACAAGTTGTCCACACACCCTTTTTCTCGTGTTTAACATAAGGTTGATACTTTGGTTGTTGTTGTTTTTCCCTCCTTTGATGTTGTCCACCAGACTGTTGTTGTGTTTTGTATCCCTGCATCCTTGATTTATGAGGGAATCTATCACATGCGTTTGTTTCTACCAATGGGGAAAAACTATTATTAAATATGTCTTTATGGGC
The DNA here is from genome assembly GCA_963921405.1 of Cepaea hortensis. Taxonomy (NCBI): domain Eukaryota; kingdom Metazoa; phylum Mollusca; class Gastropoda; order Stylommatophora; family Helicidae; genus Cepaea; species Cepaea hortensis. The sequence continues at coordinate 124,271,393 of OY992882.1, read as the reverse complement.
GTCGAAGAAAGACTCTCCCTTCTCATCCATCTGCTGTATACTCGAACATTTCTGTTCAATAAGAAAGGTAGACATAGATGGAGGAACCGCCGAGATCAGTCTGTCTCTAACAATCAAGTCACGTAGCTTCTTGTAGTCATCAGTAACATTGGCTGAACGAGCCCATTTATCGAATGTTAATTGAGTCAAAGAGGAGAAGTCAAGGAACGTCTGTCCTGCTTTAGGACTAAGATTTTTGAACGATGCACGAAGGCCAAATTCGTCAAGACAAAAATGAGATAGCAGTCTTTTTCGAATGTATGAGTAATCACTACGTAACTCATCTGGAATTAGTTCTACAACTTGCAAAGGTTCACCACTTAAGTGCCTATGTAGCAAAACTGCCCATTCGGTCTCTGCAACTCCATAGTGTCTTAAGATTAGTTCAAAATTAGTTAGCCATGCAGAGACGGAATCGGAGTTGCAGTATGTCTTTATCACCCCATTATATTTCTTAATGGCCTCTGTGGACTGTGCCTCCACCCTGTTCCTAGCAATCTGTTCATCCTTGTCCTTCTCGTACTGTTTCATTTTGAAGTTATTCTCCAATTCTTTTTCCTTCAGAAGCTTTTCTGTATTCAATTTCTCAAGATTAAAAGCCATCTCTTTTTCTCTTAATTGTGCTTCTCTTTCCAGTTTTTCCTTATCTGCAGCGATCTGCAATGTCATCCTTTCCTTATCCGCCACCAATTGAGCTGCAATCCTATCATTTTCCATAGCCATTTTTTCCTTCTCAAATAATCTTTGTCTCTCTTGTTCATCTAGTCGATCCTTTTCCAATTGTCTAATCGCAACTCTTTCGTTCCTTTCGTGAGCTTGAAAATCTGTAAATTGTTTCTCCGACCACGATATAAGATCTGCTCCTGTCAAACCTGCATCTTTCCCAATTGCAACAAAATCCTGTAATGATGACATGTTTTTCTGTTTCTATAATACTCAATAATAATGATGAAAGTGCGAAATGAAGACAAGAAAAAAAATAATTTACCAAACTATAGACATGGCTTATAAGTATTACAATCGACAGATAAAATCGAAGAAAGTTGAAAGAAATAATTAATAAATTACAATTAGATACATTAATAACGAAAAATGACAAATAATTGTATAATAGACACGACCTATAACTCAGCAGTTACAGTATAGACAGAGTTAAAGTTCTTTAGATTCCAGAATTATGTAACAAATCAATAATGCACCGCGCATAAGAACTCACAACACAACGTAGCATAAAATTGTGTATCACGCCTATGACGTCATCACGGTTACGATAATACAGACAAAATAAATGCGTGCAAAATTACAGTATTCTGACTATAACCAATTACTGACAACCCACAAACAAATACAATACTTAGCTCAAGAATAAGTAAACCTTTTCCAACCAGTTTGATAGTAGACCAATCCACTCAATTTGATAACTAATTTTGTTCGATGTTACTCCGTAAGCGCGACTCTGATGAGTTTATATGTACGTTCCTGAAATCCTGGGTCTGCGTACCTTCCTAAATGACATTCCTGTGTCCATTTGTTGTACTTCGGCGTTAATTCATCAAGTTTCTGTGTATGTTTAACATGTTGAACTGTCGTAGGTTAAACAAATTACGAGAATAACACTCTAGGCACGATGCCTGTGATCAGCCTTAGAAGGAGCCTGACTGATGTGAGTGTTATTTGCTACTCAATGTAGCTATCAGGTTTAGCACTATTTTGTAATGCTTTGTCGATCTGCACTAAGATAACCACTGTGTTGATACAGCCTCAGCTAGGCGTTGATTATTCCGTACACCTGAATAGCACTGGAAAAGCCAAAATTCGATTTCTGTAGAACATATGTCCCTGTGACGAAATGTTGTTGGTATATTCGACACAATCAACCACAGCAGGTGACCCAATGAAGATCCGATAATCACTGACTTTGCAGATATTGATATCAATCAGTTATTAAAAATCTTCCGTATCAAGTGCGTCTCCTCAGTGCTCTTAGAATGAGTATAATACCCTACGAGCAAATGTTCTCTATCTGGGTCAACAATCAGAGCGATAATGTCAATATGCGGCCTCAGATAATCGAGTATCACACAGATGTCCTCTCCAGCATCAAGAAAACGGTTTCCAACTGACACTGACAGTGCGGTTAATCTTTGACACGATGACAAGACAATTGAACAAACGAGGATGCGCCATTTGATCACCAGCAATTGATCGGCATGATCCTTACATATACGGATAAGTTGCGTGTTCGTGAATGTGTTTCTTTATTAGGCTGAAAATATGCCCGCCCCAATGTCATTCACAGATTTGCAACCGTCGTCTCCCACCATTTTTATTCAGTCGAACAAGGTAAAATCCACTGATTGTGTCTCTGTACGATATCTGTACTATCTATTATTGTCCTTGACTCACTGACCACTCCCTTGGTTCATATTTCATCAGATGATGTCTACATGTCAAAACCCATGGTTCAAATCTCTTCGGACGATGATCCCATGTCAAGAGGTAACGTTAGACTCTCTCCACAATATGATTTCATGCACTACAATGCATCAACGTTCACCTCAAGATCTATCTTGGCTCTAGGGTACCATGACTCTCTGCGACCATGAGTGGCATGCACCGACATTACTACACAGCATATATAACAGCATCACCATGCATTCCAAGAACCAATCAACAAATGTGAGGTAGAGCGAACTATGGTATAATTACACATAGGTGACATCAGCTAACGGATCCGAATGAGTATGCGCATCCAGTCTTCAGTCTTTCGCGCATTACAAGCACTCCCGTCCTTCCTTCACTAATCGTCTCCCCATCCCACTGTTAATTTAGGAATCAAGCTGGCTGTCTGCTATCATATTAATGCCTACATGATCATCTCCTACCTTACTTGTACCCGACTGGTAACCACTGTCGATTAGCCAACGTCTATGGCGCGATCATGATTCGGCCAGCACGCCTCAACATGCAACTCCAACGAATGCCAGCGATCAGTCAAGCCCGGACGATCTCCGTTGAATGGCAAGACACAACCCGATATACTCCCTGCAAATATCGAAGACTGGCCGCCGCGTCCTGGCTGGACTTCTGTGACTGGTGGTAGAACACTTCCTCTCACTTCGCAAGCTGGAACCCAAACTAATGCTTAAGCCGTTATGGCGTTAGGTGACGTCCTCGCATGACGTCTCAATTGCGTTCAATGTTGGTGTCACAATGTTCACCATTTGTGACACCCTTTATCTTCTTCTTTGATGCGCTAACTCATCCATTCCCTGCATCACTGTCATTTACTACATGACAATAATCTCAAATGGCAGCTAGTATAATAAATATTCACTTAACTGTGGTACGATACATCTACTTTGGC